>CM076584.1:869711081-870355281 GCA_034641835.2 Pinus albicaulis | reverse complement strand
CCCATGTGTCATTCTTTTCTATTGCTCCTATTTCTTCATCCATTGCCGCAACCCATTTCTCTTCTTTGACTGCATCTTCAACGTGTATTGGGCCATCTACATGATAAAATAATGCAAATAAAGAATTTAGATCAACACTATTATCAAATTAATCTTGCTAATAAATTACATTTAAATTTCTGAATTTTGGTCTTCTTATGCTTGCGGAAGATGAGGTTGGTGTTGCACTTGAAGTAGATGGAGTTGCAGATATTTGTGGTGTGCTTGGAGAAGCCCTTGCTTGGTTGTGCAACGCTGTCCTATTTTTTGTTTGCAGTGTCACATGTTGACTACTTAGTTGAGCTTGTGTAGGTGGAGAAGGAGTCACCGTTGAGGAATTACTTGTTGTGGTCAATTCCTCTTTGTCTTCATGTGACATACATTTCTTCACATTGATTGTCTTCTCTAAACTTCCATCTCATGCTTTCTCTTCTATGAATTCAACATCTCTATTGATTATTACCTTCTTGGTTGATGGATTGTAGAGCTTGTATGCCAATTTATAAGCCAATATGCCATTTGTAACTATGTTATAAATATTTTTATATTTTCACATGCAAGCATGCTTTTTAGTTTCTCACAATTCCTCAATCCATAAATAGTTGAATGTGCTAAATTTCTTTGTCTGGTTCATCTAAATTTGACTAATACTTTTCATGTTTCATGAAATAATGGATTTAAAAGTCATTGTAACCCACTGTGAACAGTTGTTTTTATTATTTATTTTTTAATAATTAACAGATACTTGTGTCTATGCATCGGGCCAAAAGATCAGACTTAGTTTCTTTGCTAGCTCAATGTTTATGCTAATAGAATTCCGATGCCCCGATTATTTAAAATACCACGATATGAAGGTGCGGCTGATACCTTGCCCATGCGACTTGTGGAAATGGAAAGATGGAATGACTTCCAACTTCACAAATTTTATAAAGTTAAAATACAAAAAAATTTCACCGCGAAAACATGAATTTTTTATATTGATTATTAAACAAAATTCCCTAAAAGATTGCATTTTGAAAAAAATTCAATTAGTTGTACACAATTTCTACCTTGCAATTTCATACAACTTCATATTTTAACTTGCCTTCTGCGCGTGGCAACATTTATAATCGGATATGCCAATTCTAATTTTTCTATAAATATTTATATATCTTCACATGCAAGCATGCTTATTTGCTTCTCACGATTCCTCAGTCCATAAATAGTTGAATATACTCTATTTTTTTGTCTGCTTCCTCTAAATTTGAATAATAGTTTTCACTTTGCATGAAATTTTTACTTATTTACAATAATTATCATATGCTTATGTCTATGCGTCGGGCTCGATTCGGGTCGAGGTTATTTTCTTCTCCAACTAGATGTTTATGCCAATATAAATCTGACCCCTCGACTATTTAAAAGACCACAATATGGAGAGGGGGTCGGAAACTTGCTCACGGGTCTTGTGGACATGGAAAGATGGACCAACCTTCGACTTCACAAATTTTAGAAACTTAAAAATGCTAAAAAATTGTCCTTAACATTATAGGAAAACATGGAGTTTTTATATTGATTATTAAACAACATACCCTACAAGATTGCATTTAAAATAAAAACCTATTACTTGTGTGTGAATAGTTGTTTTTTAGTTTATTTTAATAATCAACACATGCTTGTGTCTATGCATCGGGCGTGACTGAGGTCGTGTTTATTTTGTTCAACAACTAGATATTTATGCCAATAGAACTCTAACTCCCCGACTATTTAAAAGACTCTGATATGGAGTCGAGTTCGATACCTTGCTAATAGGTCTTGTGGAAATTCAAATATGAGTCAACTTCTGACATCGCAAATTTTAGAAAGTTAAAACGCTGAAAAACTTTGTTGTAAATGTTATAGGAAAACATGGACCTTTTATATTGATTATTAAACAACATATCCTACAAGATTGCATTTTGAATAAATTTCTATTAGTTGTGTTTGAAAAGTTGTTGTTGTTTTTTCTTTTTTTTTAATAATTAACACATCCTTGAGTGTATGCGTCGCGCTCGACTGAGCTCGGAGTTATTTTCTTTGTCGGCTAAATGTTTATGCTAATATAAATCCGACCCCCCCCAACTATATAAAACACCATGATATGGAGTCAGGCGAACACCTTGCTCACAAGTCTTCTAAAAATGAAAAGATAGGTATACTTCCGACTTCACAAATTTTAGAGAGTTAAATTCTTGAAAATTTTCATCGTAAACTTTATAGAAAAACATGGAGATTTTATGTTGACTATTTAAAAGTAGACAATATGGAGTAGGGGTCGGGACATTGCTTACATGACTTGTGTAAATGAAAATATGGGTCGACTTCTGACTTAGTTGTGGTCAATTTCTACTGGTCTACTTCTACAAGATTGCATTCAAAGCATCTAAACTCGACCTCGCAACATTGAGATTACTTATGTTTTCTCCCATATGACTTAATTACATGTCCACCTCGATTTAACACTGAAACTTTGATGTTATTTTTATATTTACCCACAACCTCCATAATTTTTGTTAAGAAATAAAATCGCGAATTAAACCAGAGTTTGCTCGCAGGGAGATCTTAAAAAACCTCATCAAACCTGAGTTTCAGATCCAAATTAAAAGGTGTATCAAAATTAATATCCATAATTAACAAACCCAACACATAGAGAGCATGCTCATTGAAAAATTAACCTGAGTCATCGTCAACAATTCTCTCAGAATATTGCAAAACCATAACCTAGAATTTTTCAAATTGAACGTGAATTTTCACTGTCCTTGAGACATCATAAACTCACCAGAATTTCGTTGGTAGTCCCCCGAACTCTATATTAACACCCTCTGAAAACTCTGCTCTTGGCTGCAGGTACAGACATGGGAATTCCAACTTGAGTGAGGACCACAACGCCAAGAAAATAATGCAAAGCCTTTGAACATGAAAGACAACTGGAAATTGCAGAAGACTAGTTCGATTCGCACAATGTCTACATTGCACAAAGACAATCCACTAAAAGCTATTGAAGCTCTGACTGATTAGAAATGTTCTTATCGACAATCCCTTAATAAATTGTCTACCAACACTCTTAAATCCAAATTTACATCACCAAAGCTCAAAGAAAGTAGTCATTAACTCTCATATGTACCCAAAATATCAACCCAGTTAATTGTACATGTCAAGATTACGTCCACCCTCAAAACCCGTAGTCGAAGATGCGATAGTGAGCTAGCTTAACCCAAAAATTTATAGCAAAAACATAATATTAACTATATAAAAATGAAAAATTTATACAATACAAACTAACTAATACAACTCAACCAATCATAAATATCACTACACAAGCCGTCACATAATAATTGAAATTTATAAATAACATTAAAAAAAATTATGAGATATATATGGACATTAGTGATGCAATAAGATTACGTCATAGTTGATAACGTTTACCTTGCGTAGAATCTATATATGTACGAAGTTCTAGATTTGGTTTTGGTACGATATCGTTTTGTCTTACGGCAATTTGGTATTTAAATCTCTATAATCTTCTAAATTTATCCTTGGAATCTTCTAATTCACTTGTGTTTCAATTTTTTAAATGTGTCAAAGACCAAGCTTTAATGCCATGAGAGATATTTGGTGTTTGGATACATAGTTGGGTTGGCACTGATCTGTCTTATTCTCTACAATCTAATATTTTCTAAAAGATCCTACGATCTAATATTTAATGCAATCACTTAGATTTGGTAGGATATCAGATCCGAGTTGCACCATTTTCGGTTTTCCAAATACGAACACGTTATTGGTTGCATTAATATTCATTAGAGTTAGAACTTTTATTTGGGTTTGGGTTTAGTTTTTAATTTTCTAGTCTAAACGAGTAGTGAAATGGCTTAGAATTTGGCAAAGATTTTATTAGAATCTTGTTCACAGTTTGTTAAACTTTAGTATTTTGAGTCCCTGAAGGGTTTTTGATAGTGCTGAATCCATTTCCACTATCAAAAAACACTCATCTGATTTTTGGAATTTTATTTTATTGGATGTTGGCAAAAAACTACCATCCAAGCTATTCCACATGCTAGATAGACAACTTCGTTTCTAATATTATGGAGTTTAAAAAAAACTATTAAAATTTGAGATTTATGAGGTAGATTAAATTATTTTTTATTATTATTTAATTTGTATAGTTGGGCTGCCACCCTTTTTGGCTGTTCGATTTGTCTTATTCATGCATTTAATATCTACAATCTAATATTTAATGCAATCACTTGAATTTGGTTTTAGGATATCAAAATAATTTTTTTTGATATTTAATTAATAATTTATTGATATTTAATTAATTATTTGTCATGTTAATATTCAATTAAATTAAATTTTTTAAGTTGGGTTTGAGGTTCCAATATTATGGAGTTTAAGAGAAATTAATAGGAATTGAGATTTATGAGGTGGAATAAATTATTTTTTATTTTTAATTAATTTTTATATGAGAAATATTTTTATATTTGATGAGTTTTTTTTTTAATTTATGTTATATTTTGAATTTTTGTTATATGTAGTTTTAGTGTAAATGTTTATTAGTGATTTTTGTTTTGTACACAAGAATAAAGAAGATTTTCAGAATTTCTGGACACTTGATTGTTGTATGATTTCCATTATTTTATTAAATATAATTATTTTATATATTGTTACAATTAATAAGAAACAACAATTAATTGGGAAAAAATAATAATTAAATAATATGAATTAAAAATATTAAAATTTCATAAAAAATGAAATGAAGAATAATTAGTCATTCATAAATAAAGAATAATGATATAAGGGTAATGATATAATGATATAAAATTACCAATAATATATAGAGAAAGGGAGGAACCACCAGACCTTGATTTACACAGATATTGCTAAATAGGGAGAGGAATCACTTTCATTTATACAACTATTGCTAGTTGAGCAAAGTAGGAATAAAACTGTAAATGTGTAAATTTATTAGTGGTTACTACCAACCAAAATGTATGCTAATCTTTGTTCCTAAGCAAACTAATACCTTGCATGCCAAAGCAAGACTATAAAATTGGATTTTCCTATTGACCACTATTAATTTAGCATTGACCAATGTAAATTATAATTTTTTATTCAAATTTTGCGATCATTTCTAACTTAAGTGGTAGGAACCGAGCTTCATTTTAGCACTTGTTAATTTAATAAGGATTTAAAATAACTTGAGTGGTAGGAATTCAGCTTCATTTTAACACTTGTTAATTTAATAAGGATTTAAAACATAAGAATGTTAATGGTATAGATGAATCTAAATTAATATGAGGAATACATAAATGTTAATGGTATAGATAAATCTAAATTAAAATGAGGAATATATATGTTTCCATATTCTAGGAATTGATTGCATCACAAAGTTCAAAGTTATCATCAGTTCAATATGTCACATGTAGGCATTGAAATTATGCATAGAAAATAACAACATTTTCCCAAACACCTAAATTACATCCAATTGATGATTAGAAAAATAGAATATATGGGAGTGGGATTTGAATGAGACTAGTTGATTATTTAATTAAATCACCACATTTATCTCAAAACACATCATAGATCTATAATAATTCCATACAAAAATTGAAACTTGCACAATGATGAATATCCTCACTTTTACTTTCAATTAATTAATATAAATCAAATTTAAAATTAATAATTTTTAAAATTTTTAATATACAATAATAATATAAAAAATTCTATCTCCCAAAAAAACTATTACCTTCACCACATTTCATTTTAAAAATTCTCTCTCTCTCTCTCTCTCTCTCTCTCTCTCTCTCTCTCTCTCTATATATATATATATATATATATATATATATATATATATATTCTTAGTGCACATCATTTGTAACATTCAACACTTTACTCATAAAAAAAGAAAATTACTTTATAAGGTTTTACATCTATGCACACTTAATTACATCTAATGCTTCTAATGCTTCTCAACGGTACACATTTAGTTGCTACTATACGCACTTACTTTGCATTAAGGTTTTACATTTATATGACTACCATAATACATATTTATCCAAGGTTAGCTTCCTGTCTCGAGTCTCTCGAGGAGAGCACCTATCAAACTGTTTAATCCGATTTAAATGATCGGTAGTACTTGTACCCTTGGCAATGAAATATATGCTTAAAAGGTTATCTTACTTGCACGGTATATCTTGTAACAAATATTGCTATTCAATACGAATTTTCGGAAACATCCCTTCTGTTTTGTCAACAACTTTACGGTGGGCAAGTGGAGGTTTCCTCCGCCATCGATCTGACCTACCTGGAATCCAACGGTGGTTTTGTTTTTAGGGTTATGGGTAATGACCTCTCACCCTAACCTATTCCTTATCCTTTCGAGTATTTCGCCCGTCGCTCTGTGGAAGATGTTTACTGGCTCTGCAACAAACCTCTCCAGGGTTCTACCGATGTTAACAGGGCTTCGACCTCTGGTTACATGGTAAGTCAACAATCTTTGTTATTTTTCCTTGAGATAACATTTACTGTATTATGAGTTTTTTTTTCACAGTGGTTCTGCACAGGTTCATAGTTACAGTCTCAAGTGTTAATTTGTGAGGTCTAGTCTCGTTCGAGTCTTAAGTCTGAATTGTTTCTGTTTAGGGCCAATGTAATGCTTATTAAAGTTTTTGTGGATGGATACTCCACTCTTCCTCAGCGTGACTACCAGTGGAATCCGAGGTGAAGACCCTCTACTATCTCATTATTCATTTGTTTTTAGGTTTTGTTATTGAATCAATCGGGTTTATTGATATAATCTCACTGGCAACACATGCAGGTTGTCTCTTCGTGTTCTGGCGACGAACCCTTAAAGGTAAGTTTCCTGCATGACTTATAAATTTGATTTCCTTAACCTTTCAGCTTTGAAACTTGGTTGTTCACCCTTATCTTCTTGAATGGTTGTAGGTAAGTTCGTTGGTTGTTACAGTTACAGTTGTACTGTTACAGAACTCGGTTATTGAATCCTCTAACTTCCCCTCGCCGGCTCTGTCAGGTACCATATTTGCTGTAAGGATCTTGGTCACCAAATTATCACGCTTGCAGAAGATTTTCGACATTTCTATGGAGTTTATTCCGTCTTTCTAGTTATTTAAAATGTTAATCCTCTTTCTTGTCCAATACCCTCAAATGGGCACCCGAGGTTGTTTATATGTAACAATATATCTTAAATCATCTCCTATGTCAGGATACTCATATTTGAGCATGTTTAATCTAAGCTTCGGCTTCTAAATTATAGTTTTTCCCAAAATCTTGGTTGTATTCTGCTATGGATTTGTTCTGAGGTTTTATTTACCCTCCGTGGAAACATTTCATGATTTTTATGCATGCGATATACTTGTCGTGTCTACGGTTGTCTAGCTTGTACAATATCTTCTTGAAATTCAAGACTGTAAGTTGAAGTAGTTCCCTTCAGCATTGATTTACGTTTTCCATTTATTTATCATTGTGACTTTTCAGGGTTTAGGTGCTGACTCTGTTAATTCCAATTTACAAGGATATATACATAAATACAGTAAGTCTCATATGGATATTTTTCATAGTGTATTTTATTTAGCACCAGTAACATAATTTCTATATTTCCTTTTCCTAAATGTATAGTGCTTATATCAAATTAGCAATACTCTACCATTCTAGTGTCGACAAAGGGAACTTCTGTACTCTTTCGTTTTCAATTCCATAATTAAATATACAGTGCTTTATAATGTTTATCGTTAAATGGTTTTGGGTCTTTTCTTCTTGTACTCTGTCCATAAAGAATACTATTTACCATTTTAGAAAATAAATTCCATTCTCACACAATCCTGTTTGTTTAAATTAATGTTAGCATAACTTTACTTCTTGACTATGTCCTTAGTATGAATTTATTATACTCTGGTTATCTACAGAACACATTTATTTTAAGTTTAAGGGTTATGTCCCTACTTTTATTTCCATTGTCTTAAACAAGAAAATGGCTGGACCATTCTGTCCGTGATTACACTAATTGCAGGGAACGATCAACTCGAAGGCTTCTCCTCGATGGTTTTGAGTTAACGATTTCCTATCTATCTTTTATCAGAAATAAATTAAGAACCAATACTAGCTGTCCTTTTTGTAAAAGAGAGTATTCACAGAACCTATTATTACAAAATTTAAGTACTGTAATTTTTCTTCAGATTTCACACTTCAAACTGTTAATTCCATTCATAAACCATTAGTACGTCCCATGACATAAAACTTATCTATTTTTCGTTTATGGACTGATGTTGTTCTTCCCTACCTCGAGAGAGGCAATCACATCTTCGTCTCTCCCCCATGCTCCAATTCTAAGCTATGCGAGTTGACAGAATTACTAGAAGAGACCTCGGGACATTCTAGTCCAGTATTCTATTCCAATCAATTATCAGAAATTATAGTATTCCACTGGTTACCACTAGCTCGGGAAATTATTCTCTACAAATTTCCTTCGCCAGTTACCGAACATAACCCCTCTTCCTCACTAGGATATGTCTTTATCCTTAGAGGTTGGGGTAACTATTTAAATTGATTTTGTTCAACTAACTCTCAGTTCTTGAATTACTTTTTTTCCCATCAACTTATTATTCTTTTATGGAAATCACTTCCATAATAATTTATTTAATCATAATTAATTTTTGTTCATAATGTACTATTTAAAAAAAACAATAACAATTAATGTCTTAATGTCATAGCAACATAACTTAATCATCAGTTAGCATTTAAGCTAACTGTTACATCTCCTCCCCCTTGAAGTGGACACCGTCCTCGGTGTTCTCATTCTGCTCCATCAAATAGTTCCGGGTAAGCTTCCCGAACAAAATCTTCATCCTCCGAGGTAGCTTCATCTGGGCCAAAGTGCTTCCACTACACCTTAACCTGGGTGATGGCTCGTTTCTGGAGCATGATTTCTCTCCGATCGATTATACATCGATGTTCGACCAAAAACTCGTCGTCCGGTTCGACGTGCAATTAATAAACTTGGAATTAATTTCCTCATAAACTTTAGCATTTCCAATCAAGTCTTGTATTCATATCCTACTTGAATACTTTGCCAGTGCATTACGTGCTTTGGGTTATGTATGTATCGTTTTAATAATGATACATGGAAGACATTGTGTACACGTATATGACTGGTCAAGGCCAATTAGTAATCCTTGGGTCCTACCCTTTCCAATATTTTGAAAGGGCCACAAAACCTGGGATCCAATTTGGCACAAGAGGCCAACCTTAAAGTACTTTTCTTTGGTTTGATCCTTACGTACACATGGTCTCCCACCTCAAACTCACGACAAGTCCTTTTCTTATCTGCGTACACTTTTTGTCTATCCTAGGTTGCCTTCAAATTTTGTCGGATCTTTCTTACTTTTGAATCCATTTCAACTAGCATTGTTGATCCAAGCATCAAATTGGTTTCTGGGCTACTCCAGTTAATAGGAGTTCGACATTGTCGTTCGTACAATGCTTCGAACAGACTCATCTTCAGGGATTCTTGATATCCATTATTGTATGCAAACTCTACTAGGTGCAAATATTCTTTCCAGCTAGTTGGTTGTTGCATTACATACATACGTAACATATCCTCCAAGATCCGATTCAATGGCTATGTTTTCCCATCAGTCTATGGATGGTAAACAGTGCTAAAATTAATTTGAGTTCCCAATCCTGTAAATAACGTTTTCCAGAATGTTGAAGTAAACTTCACGTCCCTTTCAGATATGACAGTATTTGGGATACCATGCAGTCTAAAGATCTCTCGCATGAATATGTCTGTTATTTGCATCGTCTTATAAGTGGACTGTACTAGTATAAAATGTGTTTCTTTTCTTAATCGATCTACCACCACAATTATAGAGTCATTATGCTTCTTTGGTCTTGGTAAAATAGTAATGAAGTCTAAAGATATAACCTCCCACTTCCATTCAGGTACCAGTATAGGCTGCATCAGCCTGGCTAGGTTTTGGTGCTCTACTTTCACTTGCTAGCATTCTAAACACTTGTTTAGATATTCTGCAATGTCTCTTCTCATGCCTAGCCAGAAGTAGTTCTTCCTAATTACTGTTAGCATTTTCTGATACCTGGGATGTCCAGAGAAGTTTCTTCGGTGATGCTCATTTAGAATTAGTTCCTTCAACTCCATTCTATTTGGAACAAAAATCTTGTCCTTGAAAGTTAGCAACCCATCTTTATTAATTCCGTAATCAACAGATTTTCCTTATTTTCTAAACTACTCTGCTTGCTACCACATAAACTGGTATTAAGGATATTTCTCAGCTTATGTTTTTATTTTCTCCAGGAATTTGCATTCAAACTCATTATAGTACAATTCATAAACACCATGAAACTTTCTACTTAACGCATAAAATAATCTATTCTCCTTACCCTTCACATGCTGCATATCAATGTCAAACTTTCTCAGGAAAAAATTCCAGCTTGCCTGGCAAGTATTAAGGTTAGCTTGTTTAAAATAACTAGTTAATCTGCTATGATTAGTTTTGAGTACAAATCTCTTTCCAAGCAAGTAGTGCCTCCATACCTAGAGTGCATGCATTACTGCTGTCAGCTTCAAATCATAAGCTGAGTATTGTTTTTCATGCTCTTTTAGTTTTCGTGATTCATAGGCAACTACCTTACCCTCTTGTGACATAATCGCCCCAACTCCTTTCCACGCATCTGTGCAGACTTCAAAATATTTATTGGGATCAGCTACTCTTAACACTAGAGCTGTAGTCAATAAAAATTTTAATTTTTCAAAACTTTCTTGACATTCCTTCATCCATTTAAATATTTTTCCCTTCCTTTGTAAGAATGTAATTGGGAAGGAAATTTTTGAAAATGCTTTAATGAACTGCTGATAATATCTGTCCAAACCCATAAAGGATCGAATGTCTGCCACATTTTGGGGTATCTTGCATTTCCATAATCGTTTTGGTTTTCTTCGGGTCAACTGCAATTCCTTCAGTAGAAATAACATGACCAAGGTACTGTATTTCTTCCTTTAAGAAATCACACTTGCTGAACTTAGCGTACAGCTGATGCTTCCGTAACATTTCCAACACTATCCATAAGTGCTCTTTATGCTCTTATGCATTCTTGGAATAAACTAAAATGTCATCATTAAATATTAATACAAAATTATCCAGATAGGGGTGAAATATACCATGCATTAGCCTCATAAAGGTTGTTGGTGCATTAGTCAATCTGAATGGTAACACCACAAACTCGTAGTGTCCGTACCTGGTATGAAAAGAAGTTTTATATATGTCTTCGTCTCTTATCTGGATCTGATGGTATCTCGACCTTAGATCTATCTTTGAGAATATTGTAACTCCCTTCACCTGATCAAACAGGTCATGAATTCATAGTAAAGGGTATCTATTTTTTATAGTCAATTTATTGAGCTAGCGATAATCCATGCACATTCGCATGGTTATGTCTTTATTCTTCACAAATAGCACTGGTGCTCCCTAAGGGGATACACTTGGTCGTATGTACCCTTTATCCAATATTTCTTGTAACTGCATCTTCAGTTCGATCAATTCTGGTACACTCATTCAGTATGGTGTCCTTGAAATCGGTAATTCTCCAGGTATCAACTCTATGGTAAAATCAATGTCCCTTCTAGGTGGCAAACCTGGTATTTCCTCTGGAAATATGTCCATAAACTCTTGCACTATCAGAATTTTTTCCATCATTGGAGCCTTTTCTTTAGAATTAGTAAAGTCCACTTGGATGACATATAACTGGCATCCTTTCCTCATTCACTTACCCATTTGAGATGCTGTAATAGGACGCAATTGTAGAGGTTTCTTTATACCTTGAATTTCCTTATGGGTTCCATCTTGCATTCTATAATATATAAATTTTTCTTTACAATATACTAACTTCTAGTCCTTCTCCAACCAATCCATACCAAGCAGCACATCATAGGATCCCAGAGGTAATATATTCAGGTCTATAGTTAGCTGTTGTTCACTAATTTCTAGTGCACAATTCGGAATATTGGCACAAACTTTTCTCTTTGCTCTTGTGGCTAACTATACCAGCCATGGATTTATGAATTTCTGACTCTAAAATTTACAAATATCTACTACTTTGGGACTTTCGTAGCTTAAGCTCGCACCTGGGTCTACCAAAATAGAAACAGGTTTAGAGAGTAATTTACCTTCCAATTCTATCATTGTCGGTTGGTAATTTGCCTATCGATCTTCCAAGGCTACGTTAATTTTGGTTATTTTTCTAGCTACATATACTACTGTTGAGGCTTATTATAATTTGGTAACCGCCTCGCTCCTTCCTCATTGTGGACAATTTCTGTAGTAGTGTGCCTCAACACACCCTGAACACTGTAGGGGTGGCTTCTGATTTTGTGCTTGATCTGGTTTGCTGGAAGCTTCCATGGGCTTATCTTCCACAGGCCATATTATTCTTTGATGATTCCTTCCAAATTGTTTGCTAACTGAGCTTCTGGTAGCACTCTTGAAATTACTGGTTATGTTTTTCTTGAAATTAGAACTGCCCTTATGTTCTTTCTTTGTCTGCCATCTTTTACCCTGCTCTCCTTTTGCTTTAGCTTGCTAATAGCACATTCTTGCCTTTCGGATTGCCTTGTCCATAGTTTTGGGATTCAAAAACTCAATTCGCTCCTTCATATGAGTTGGAAAACTACTCAGGAACCGATGTACTTTTTCCTTTTCATCCCTTAAATAAGGAACATAAGGGAGTAAGGAAGTGAACTTGGTAATGTACTCATCCATCATCATTTGTCCCAGTTTTAAGTCATGGAACTCTCTAGAATTTTCGTCATACAAGTGTTGATTTAAGTACTTATCCTTAAAATATTGCTGGAACGAATCCTAAGTCACATCTTGTTCATCTAAACTGCAAACATTTTTCACTTCCTCCCACTAGAGTGTGGCCTTCTCCCTTAACTGATAGATGGCCAATCTGGCGGTAAGTTTGCTACTATATTGGTAAACTTGAAAATACTTGTTCATGTTTATCAGCCACCTCATTGTAGTTTTTATTTTTATTAATCTGCTGTGATTGAATTCTTTCCATTCTGTCAGTGGTGTGGTCTCTTTCTTGTTTCTCATTTCCTTCCTACATGCCTCTATCAGGGCTAGGCTATTCCATTCCCTGATTTTGTTTATCCGAGAGGATTTTTAATAGCCTCTCTTGTTCTTGCATCAAACACTTGTTATCACTTCGAACCCACACCATTTCTTCCTAAAACTTCTGTATTATATTCAAAAGTATGCTATTTTGGTGTTGCTGTTCCTCCAACAGTCTACTTTTTTACTGGTGCTGATCCACACTTAACTGAATCCACATCTTAGGATTCATTTCTAGTCGTGGTTGGGGTTCCCCGGTGTTCTGGAGTGGTTTTTGCATTAACCCCCTTCTCATAACATCTCTTGTTATGATTCTTTTCTCTGTGCATTAGTATACACACAACTTAAATCGTTAGATGATCCATAAGGTCCCAAAGTGCGAACGCTGCTCTGATACCACTTGTAACATTCAACACTTTACTCACAATTTTTTTTTTACTTTAAAAGGTTTTACATCTATGCACACTTAATTACATCTAATACTTCTCAAAAATACACATTTAGTTACCACTATACACGCTTAATTTGCATTATCTTTACAATAAATTCACATTAATTATTAGACTTAATAATAATCCTACTATACTTAACCAGTGATGCTGTCCATTTTGCATTAAGGTTTTTCATTTATATGACTACCATAATACACATTTCTCTAAGGTTAGCTTCCTGTCTCGAGTCTCTTGAGGAGAGCACCTGTCAGACTGTTTAATTTGATTTAAATGATCGACTGTACTTGTACCCTTGGCAATAAAATTTCGCTTAAAAGGTTATCTTACCTGCACGATATATCTTGTAACAAATATTGCTATTCAATATGAATTTTCAGAAACATCACTTTTGTGCTGTCAACAACTTTATAGTGGACAAGTGGAGTTTTCCTGCACCATCGATCTGACCTACCTGAAATCCGACAGTGTTTTGGTTTTTAGGGTTACGAGTAATGACCTACCACCCTAACCGCTTCCTTAGCCTTTCGAGCATTTCGCCTGTCACTATACGGAAGATGTTTACCGCCTCTACAACATACCTCTCCAGGGTCCCTCCGGCGTTAATAGGGCTTCGACCTCCGGTTGCATGGTAAGTCAACATTCGTTGTTGTTTTTCCTTGAGATAGCATTTACTGTATTATGAGTTGTTTTTTTTTTTCACAGTGGTTCCGTACAGGTTCATAATTACAGTCTCAAGTGTTAATTTGTGAGGTCTAGTCTCGTGCGGGTCTTAAGTCTGAATTGTTTCCGTTTAGGGCCACTGTAATGCTTATTGAAGTTTTTGTGGATGGATACTCCACTCTTCCTCAGCGCGGCTACTGGTGGAATCCAAGGTGAAGACCCTCTGCTACCTCATTATTCATTTGTTTTTAGGTTTTGTTATTGAATCACTTGGGTTTATTGACATAGTGTTATTGGAAAAACATGCAGGTTGTCTCTTCGTGTTCCGGCGACAAACCCTTAAAGGTAAGTTTCCTGCTTGACTTATAAATTCGATTTCATTAACCTTTCGGCTTTGAAACTTGGTTGTTTACCCTTATCTTCATGAATGGTTGTAGGTAAGTTCGCTGGTTGATATAGTTACGGTTGTACACTTACGGAACTCGGTTGTTGAATCCTCTAACTTCCCCTCATCAGATCTGTCAGGTACCATATTTGCTGTAAGAATCTTGGTCACCAAATTATCACGCTTGCAGAACATTTTCAACATTGCTATGGATTTTATTCCGTCTTTCTAGTTATTTAAAATGTTAATCCTCGTTCTTGGCCAGTACCCTCAACTGGGCACTCAAGGTTGTTTATATGTTACAGTGTATCTTAAATCATCTCCTATGTCAGGATACTCATATTTGAGCATGTTTAATCTAAGCTTTGGCCTCTAAATTACAGTTTTTCCCAAAATCTTGGTTGTATACTGTTATGGATTTGTTCCGAGGTTTTCTTTACCCTTCGTGGAAAAATTTCTTGATTTTTATGAATGCAATATACTTGTTGTGTCTAAGGTTGTCTAGCCTGTACAATATCTTCTTGTAATTGAAGACTGAAATTTAAGTAGAGCCCTTCAGCATTGATTTACGTTTTCCATTGCTTTATCGTTGTGACTTTTCGAGGTTTAGGTGTTGACTGTGTTAATTCCAATTTACAAGAATATATATATATATATATATATATATATATATATATATATATAGTAAGACTCATATGGATATTTTTTAGAGTGTATTTGCTTCAACACTAGTAACATAAGTTCTATATTTTCTTTTCCTAAATGTATAGTGCTTATATCAAATTATCAATACTCTTCCATTCTAGTGTAGTCAAAGGGAACTTTTGTACTCTTACGTTTTCAATTCCAGAATTAAATATACAATGCTTTACAATGTTTATGGTTAAATATTTTGGGTCTATTCTTCTTGTACTTTGTCCACAGAGAATACTATTTACCATTTTAGAAAATAAATTCCATTCTCACACAGTTCTGTTTATTTAAATTAATGTTAGCATAACTTTACATCTTGACTAATCAATTTATTATACTCTGGTTATCTACAAAACGTATTTCTTTTAAGTTTAAGGGTTATATCCCTACTTTTATTTCCGTTGTCTTAAACAAGAAAATGGCCGGACCATTCTGTCCATGATTACACTAATTACCGGGAATGATCAACTTGGAGCCTTATCCTCGAGGGTTCTGAGTTAACGATTTCCTATCTATATTTTATCAGAAATAAATTAAGAATCAATACTAGCTGTCCTTTTTGTCCAAGAGAGCATTCATAGAATCATGTTATTACACAATTTAAGTACTATAAATTTTCTTCAGATTTCACATTTAAAACTATTAATTCCATTCATAAACCATTAGTACGTCCCATGTAGTTAAAAAACATAACTCCTCTTCCTCACTGGGATATGCCTTTATCCTCAGAGGTTGGGGTAGCTGTTTGAACTAATTCTATTCAACTAACTCTCAGCTCTTGAATTATTTTTTACCATCAACCTATTATTCTCTTATGGAAATCACTTCCATAATAATTTATTTAATCATAATTAATTTCTGTTCATAATGTACTATTTCAAAAAAAGCAAATAAAAATTAATGTCTTAATGTCTTAACAACATAACTTAATCATCATTTAGCATTTAAGCTAGCTGTTACAATTATATTGAAAATTTGAAGCCTCAACATGTGCACAGGGGGAGCTCGGGTCCATCCTTTTCTCTTGATGTCAAAGGGGGAGAGTATTTGGTGTTTGAATAATGTGTATATCCTATATATAGAGGTTGATGTTATCAAAATCCAACATGGTTGCTATCAAGTCCAAAGGGGGATATTGTTGGCATTATGATTCTTATGATTGCATATGTTGTCCTTTCTAGTAACTCTCTTGTAAAAATTTGAAGTATATGGCCTCTGGAGAAGCACTGTGGTTTAGCAGAAGGTCTTCTAGCAAAATATGGTTAATGTTCATATTAAGGATCTATATGTGAGTTCATGCAGGAAAAGTCGCGTATACACGCGGAAAATAACAAGCAAAGTAGCATATGCCTTTTGCATTCTAAAATTATGATACCAGGGTGCATTACCATGGTTTTAGCCCATAGTATTACGTGTTGTGTCTACTATTTAATTCTATCCATGAATACCATCGACACTTGTATAGTTTTGGCTCATGGTATTGAGAAAGGCTTAAACTATAAAAGGAGAAGAAGATCATAGTGCAAGGTGTTCAAGTGTATGGGTTTTAATTGAATACTTCACTCTGAGGTAGATCTGCATGGAATAGGTTATAGTTTATTAATAGATATGAAATAAGGATGAACCTATGAATAAAATGATGGATCAGGATCTCTAGACCTGAAATGACTATGTATTTTCTTGATTTGTTTGTGATATGTTTAGATATGTGATCTGGCGCATGTTTGCTGAAGTGAAGGGTATGATCTGAGTAAGTATGTTGATCTAAAACTCTCTGCAGTGCTAAATATTTATAGATCTATACGCTGGTTCATCACAGTAAAAGCACGTATACATGTGGGTTTGTTTCAGAAAAAGCGCATATGGAAGTTAGGGTTTTCTAAAGCATGATGAAGAGATTATTTGATTATTTTTTCCATTAGTATGTTTTTTGTCAATGAAGTCTTCATGTAGATCTAGATTGTTTGAATATTTTATATGTTGCTAGTTGATTATGTAAAAATATGATCAATGCCTAAGTGATTAAATATGATGGATGATGTTGACTGAATAAGGATTCTATAAATCTAAAAAAGTATGATTGAATGCCTCAGATCTATTTTGAGTTTGACGAGATTCTTAAAATTCAGTATACATAGATCTATACGCAAGTTGGTGTGCAGGAAAGCGCATATACATGCAGGTTACAGTAAAGTGAAGTAGCGTATGCATTTTGTGTGATGAATGATCAAGGTTGAAATTGATTCTGCATGTTAATTCAGAAGTCTAGTTTTATTAATGTGTTCTGGTTACAATGATCTCACCGTTCTTTTTAAAGTTTGGGTTATGGATATTGGTGTTGATCTATATATTGAGTTTTGTTGAAGCTATTGGATCTAGTGTGAATACTTATGAAACGTGGTCTGCAGTGTGTTTGAGGGTTGAAGTCTTTAGTGTGTAAGTAGAAGCTTCATGCCAGTAGAAGATGGTGTTCTGTTCAGGAGGTTGTATCTCGCTTCCAGTAGTGGCTGGTAAATGAGATCAGGGGGTTGGAGCTCCCCTCCAGTAGTAGTTGGAAAATGAGAGAAGGTTGTAGCCTTCTGCATGTGGATGCCTGCGTACTGATATGAGTATGCATCAATACAACATTGTAAGAAATTTTCTATATAAAAAATATTGAAGACAGAGACGACAACAACGGTGGTTTTCTCCCGACTTGGGTTTCCACCTTAAATCTTGGTGTTCATGTGTGATGCTCTTGTGTGATGATTTATTCTATTATTAAAGCACATGTTGACAACTTCAATATCTAATGCATAAATGATGATTTGGGCTAAGTAATATCTCTGAATATTTATTTGAACAGTAAATTTATTTGGGTATACACAAGTTTCTTTTAGGATAAATACGTACATATGCTATTTGGGCTAATCAAAGTCGCATATAGAAATATGTAAAAGAAAAGTAAAAGATTGTGATTCTTGTAAATATTGATTCACCCCCCCGCTCCCCTCTTAGTCTTTTTCCCAACAGACTTGGTGAGCCTAGCTCTTCTAGGCCTTCCCAAGAGTTGGCATAGTTATTAGGACTCTGTCAATGGAGTGTAATATTCCCAAATGGGAAAGTAGGAATATAGTGAAAAATGTTGGAATAGTAGTGTAAAACATCATATAAAAGCAAGAGGAAAATATGGAGACCTTCCATTCATTATAACAACAAGAAATATGTATAAAATAATGGGCCACAAAACATGTTACAAGATAGAACAAGCCTCCAATAGACAAAACCCTCAAAATAGGTGTTGCAACTATATATCAAAATGCCGAAATACTGCTACAACACATTCATAAAGTGCAATCGATATTCATCATAGTGAACATAAAAATATCTATGGCTATTATATGCCTCAAAAGATACTACAAACGTAGATCTAGGCTTTATACAACCTTTAGAAAATAACCCCCAAAGGGTTTTAAAAAATACACCAAGATATAAGATAGGAATCAAAGCTTTAGGGCTGAAGATCCACTCCAACAATAGATTTGGAAATTTGTGGCTGATCTGATGTAGCAAGAAAGATAGCCTCCTCCCATAGAATCTCTAGGTGAAAGGCTGATCCCTTCAATAGAAAACCTTCTCTCCAAATGGTGTACTGAAACCACCCTGCAACTTCGCCCTCAAAATAACGTAGTACCAGACTGATATTGTGCTGTAGGGGAAAATAAATAAGTTTCCTGATGCCAAATGATGAAATAACGCTCAAGGGACTTCCTTACTATCCTCCCAATGGAAAGGAACCCTTTTCCACTGAAAATAAGCACTTAAGTGACCCAAAGATGTTCTCCACTGCTGCAACCTGCAACACAACTCAACCCTCAATAGGATCTGCACTGTAGATGAAAGATGAAGCTTGGCCTAAAGCCTGAATGTGGAAGTGAAGTACAATGATTTTCCAAGAGGCCTCTTAAGGAAAGAGGTGGGATTGTCAATCAGGAACACCCTGCGCTAAACAACACTTGCAATCTTAGCTAAACAACCAAAGAAATATATATTTCTAAACGTACCATATATCAAAACATAAACATATCATAAGCTTCATAATATGGCTGCCATCCTCTTCCTTATATAAGAAATGAACTTCGTAACACTAAGACACATTCATTTCTGACACTACTTCCATGCAATGTGTCTCCATCTAAAACTGCGTTGTCCCTCATTGAATGCCACTACTCCATGACAACACTGTTGATTTGGTCAAAGTTGACCTAGTCAAGGTGTTCTAGCCCCTTTTCACTCCTAATGGTGCTCAATTAAGCTGCCAAGATGTATTCTTTTTACATTGGCATTGGTTTTATTCTTATTTAAGGAGATTTATGGATCTCCATTATCCTCTTATTCATTAAATAAGAAAGAAAAACAAAAATTAATATTCCAACTAGCTCATGGCTAATTGGGAAAATTACATTCCTCCCCTCCCAAATGTTGCTTGTCTTGAAGCAACTGAAAAGGTGAGTGCTGCAACTCTTCTCCTCCTCCATCGATGACACCTCCATGTGATAAGATTCCCTCATAAGCTAGGTGTCTCCCAATCCATCCCTCAATGAAATGATCCTCCCATGTTCTTATGAGATGCAAATGACTCATCTCACAAGGAAGCAATAGATCCAATGAAACAATCATGGTTTTCCCAATGTCCTCCTTGAAAAATGTAGCATAATAAACATGGAGAATCTCTCTCTAAAAGGGCACTTCTAATCCTCCCATCCTCCCTCCAATCATTCCCATAAAAAAAATAAGTACATCATCAATGTATGGGATAAAAAACAAGTACATATAAACATAAATATGAAAAAATGGAGGTGGGTCATAGTCCTATATGTGGAACCAGTGCAATATATCTCCTAAATGCATTAGATAATGATATGGTAAGTTGTTTCCCCACCACTTACTTGCCATCCAATTTTTCTCAGAAGTTCTGAAAATGTGAGAAATGTTTGGTGCCTTTGGAGTGCACCCATAGTGATACAACATATCCCTATATCCTCCTCAGGAGTGGCCATGTTTAGAAATTTTTATGGCCCAAATTTGGACATGAATTTTATATGGAAGAATGCTCCTCCTTGGATCAATGGCCTGCATATACATAGTAAAGGAATGCAAATAATCATCAAGTGAAACATCATGCACATAAACATGTTCCTTACCATAATTTCTGCTCATACAAATGGAGTGGTCCATAGATAACTCCCCTCCCATTCCAAAAGAGGAAAGAGGTGGATATGATAACTCCTTCATAGAGTTATGTATCTCTCCCATATCCACATGGTCCATGCATATCTTCAAATGCCAATATATCTCCTCTTCAAAGCCTTCCCAAGTGTAGCCCTCCATGATGGAGTGGTATGCTCTCATAGAATAAGTATGGTTGAAGAGAAAATATTCTTGTGCTCTTTGTAGTAACTTTTCCTTGAGCTTGGAAGCTCTAGATAAGAATATATTACCATGATAGTAGATGGCTTCATATTGGACTATTATCCCTTTTCATGTAGCTGGTCATCAAGTATCATGCATGTAAAAAGATCCTTGGAATAATCCACCAAAAACTAGGATTTCCAATATGGATCTATCCTCCATAGTGACAGCGCTGATGATCTATCACAAAGAACATCTGTCATATGGCTTCCCTTCTCTTTGACATATCCCGTGCCAAAGGTACATGTTGGAAGGTTTCTATCCTCCCCATGCTACTCCCTCCTTAGCGCAGAATCTAAAATGAGAGTGGGTAATGATGATGTTGGGAGAATATATCCCTCCTCCTTGAGTCTACCCAAGACTCTCAATGTTGTATCATGACCTACCAATTCCCGCATTCCTCCTAGATCAATGAATGATGCATCATAATGTGAGACATGCCTCACCAAATTTGGATCAGGTGGCCTCGCAGGTGGTCTTCCACGAAACAATGATGTCTTATGGGCCAAGGCCATGTGCATAATATATGGGATTACCATGTCCCTACTTCCACTGTGCAAATCCAACTCTGTTTCTTGTGTGGAATTTTCATGATATCTAGGTACCACTCTTAATGATGCAAGAGTCCCTCTAATTGGAGCAATTTCTCTATCCTCACCTCCGGGTGGTGGTGGATCATCTCTTGCTATTCCAGCACTGTAACCCCCTTCTGCTTCTTCTTCTTCTTAATCCTCATCATCTGAGAAGGCCTCTATGTAGTGTGCCTTCCCTGCTGCACATCTATGTTTGGGTGCCCATGATTCTTGGCATGTGAAGCAAAGATTCCTTCTCCTCACATCTCTTCGGACATCATCACTGAGAGGTTTTTTACTTTGGATCTCCTTTGAAAGAGGAGCCTTCTCATCTTTTCCCTTTGATGGAAAAGAGGGGTTTTGCTAAAATGTTGTCTTTGCTTTTGGAAAGGAATCTTGTAGATCTCTAGCCCTTTCAATGGCATCTTGAAGGGTATTGGGCTTGGTAGACTTAACCAACCCATGAAGAGGTTCTTTTAACCCATCAAAAAACATATAGACCCTTCTTGCTGCAAATAAATCAAGAACCATGACAGAAAGTTTTAAAAATTCAAAAATGTAAGTTTCTGGATTACCTGATTGTTTGAGCTTTGCTAGTCCCATGAATGGTGCCTTAGGATATTTTCTATCAAACCTCTCCACCAACCTTCTTGTGAAATCTGAATATGCAGTCACATTGGCATGACCCAATGTAGACAAGCCATGGAACCACCAATCATGTGCTTCACCCTCAAGGTGTAGCGCTGCTATATTAATGGCCTCCATTTCTCGTACTTTGTTCAGATAGAATTAGATGTCAATCTTCTCTACCCATGATTTTTTAGTGCATTTAGATGACCCATCAAAGTTGGGTAAGAAAAATCTGCCCATAGTGCAGTGTAGATCATGATTTTGAATGAATCCTCCACCTATATTATGATGCCTAGGTCTCCTGTTGTCATTAATCTGAAAAAATTCTTGAAAAATCAAGTGGTCCTTGAATATATGAGATTGAGACTCATACTCCATTAAATAGTCTTCAAGAGTTTCTTGTTCTTGAAACCCTTCATTTCCCACTGGTAAGAATGTAGGCATTGTAGAGCGTTGGGAAACTTGCTGCTTCTTCACTCGTTGATCACTCCAGTGATGAGAAATACCAGATCCTTGACCATACATAAATCCTTTAGGGGATTCCTTGTATATATCCATATTCATCTCCTTTATTTCTCTACAAATGCCTTGCATAGTTCGAAGAAGTAGCTTAGGATACTCCTTCTCTTCATATTCTCCTGATAAAGGGGTTTTACCCTTGTATTCTTTGTAATTTTTATAGTCAAACCTCTAGTTCATTCTTATGAGATGTCTCTTCTCTCTATCTGTGAGAGGATCTCCTTCTTTCGATGACATATTGGCTTTTCAAGATGCACAGGCTGAGCCAAGATTATGGTCTAATACCACTGTAATATTCCCAAATGGGAAAAGTAGGAATACAGTGCAAAATGTTGGAATAACAGTGTAAAACATCATATAAAAGCAAGAGGCCAATATAGAGACCTTCCATTCATTATAAAAGAAACAAATATGTATATAATAATGGGCCACAAAACATGTTACAAGATAGAACAAGCCTCTAATAGACAAAACCCTCAAAAGAGGTGCTGCAACTATATATCAAACTGTCGGAAGACTGCTACAGCATAATCATAAAGTGCACTACTACAAAAAATGAACATACAAAGATCTATGGCTATTATATACCTCAAAAGATACAAAAAAATTAGATCTAGGCTTCATACCACCTTCAGAAAAGAACCCCTAAAGGGTTTTCAGCAATACACCAAGATATAATATAGGAATCAAAGCCCTAGGGCTGAAGATTCATTGCAACAATAGATCTAGAAATTTGTGGCTGATATGATGTAGCAAGAAATATAGACTCCTCCAATAGACTCTCTAGGTGAAAGGCTCATCCCTTCACTAGAAAACCTTCTCTCCAAATGGTGTACTGAAACCACCCTGCAACTCCTCCCTCAAAATAACAAAGTACCAGACTGATACTGCATTGTAGGGGCGAATAAATAAGTGGCCTGATGCCAAATGCTGCAATAAGGCTCAAGGGCCTTCCTTACTATATTCCCAATGGAAAGGAACCCTTCTCCATTAAAAATAAGCACTGAAGTGACCCAAATATGTTCTCCACTGCTGCAACTTGCAACACAACTCAACCCTCAACAGAATCTGCGCTGTAGATGAAAGATGAAGCTTGGCCTAGAGCCTGAATGTGGAAGTGAAGTAAAATTCTTTTCCAAGAGGCCTCTCAAGGAAAGAGGTGGGATTACCGATCAGGAACACCTTGTGCTAAACAACACTTGCAATCTTAGCTAAACAACCAAAGAAATCTATATGTCTAAACAAACTATATATCAAAACATAAACATATCATAAGATTCATAATATGGCTGCCATCCTCTTCCTTATACAAGAAATGAGCAGGGGAAATTTTAAGGATGGAAAATTATTTTAAAGTTTAAAAAATTGGCGAATCTCACTAGTACCTAATATGAAAACTATAAAAAATTTATTGATGTATTTGTAAAATTATTGAAATTTATAATGATTATATATATATATATATATATATATATATATATATAATGTTGGCGATTTTTAACATAGAATAATTTTATATTGTAAAATTTGGGCGAATCATTTTTATAAAAAATGGAAATAGGTGAATATTTTTTTGGAAAAATCATGGAAAATTAGCCGACCTACGAATATTAGCCCTTAAAATTTTCCATGGAAATGAGCTTCCTAACCCTAAGCCCCATTAATTTATGACACTACTTCCATGCAATGTGTCTCCATATAAAACTGTGTTGTCCCTCATTGAATGCCACTACTCTATGACAACATTGTTGATTTGGTCAAAGTTGACCCAGTCAAGGTGTTCCAGCCCCTTTTCACACATAAGGGTGCTCAATTAAGCTGCCAAGATGTCTTCTTTTCACATTGGCATTGGTTTTATTCTTATTTAAGGAGATTTATGGATCTCCATTATCCTCTTATTCTAAAAACAAGAAATAAAAACAAAAATTAATATTCCAACTAATCATGGCTAATTGGGAATATTACAGGGAGGGAGAAGCTACCAGATTGGGAGCGACTTTGGTCAGATTTGGTACAAGAAGAATTCAGGCGGAATACCAGGGATGTATCCAAGATGGATGATGAGGAAAATTGTGCCTTGGATGGTAAGGAAAATAAGGGGAAGTGAAATAAATCCTATTCCAAATCTGAGATCGGTAAAGAATTAAAGAAGCGTGACATGTCTAGTGTAATATCCCAAAATGGGACTGTCAGCAATGCATGTCTGAAAAATGAATTTTTCAGAAATGGATGTTATAGAAATTCAAATCAGCCCTTGGATCTCTTATATCTGACAATATAAGTCCTAAATCCAAGAGGAGATCAGAAAAAAATCATTCTAGGTGAGGTAAACAGGTCTCCCACACCTAGTATGGCTTGAAAAATGCCTAAGGAAGGGACTGCAACAACACAAAATAACACTGCCCATAAAATAACACAGTTTGGATTAATAGCAGTAGGAGGCAAATAAGGAGGCTAAATATTTACTTATACATCAGCAAATCAGAGTTATATTGAAGCCCATACATTATAGAACAGAAAATAGCAGACTTATATAGAAGAAATCCTCAAGAAAGAGATGCTGCAACCATAGAAAGTGACTGAACAAGATTGAAAATGTTATTTTTATTGGTTGTACCAGTAGTATATTACACTTCAGATCTAGAGCAGATATGTGTACAAAAATTTAGATCTATATCATATTTGTACACTAGAAAGGCTCCTTTACAAATGCCCCTTGGGGTTTTCAGCAAAAAGTGAAGTACATGGAGTAGATCTGAGATCTAATGCAGAAAATCTACAGAATGATTCAGAAATTATGAAGGAAATACAATAGTATTCAGAGCAGATCTGAATATGACATGGATAAGATGTGTAATCCACAGATCACCATAGTGAAGGGCATATTCCCAACACTAGAGATCTCTCCTCCAAAATGTGCCAAAACACCCTGCAACTTTCCTTCTTGAAAATAACAAATTCTAGGAATATTAACTATGCTGTAGGCTCTAGAACATGGTTTGGCCTCAAGCCAAGATATGAGATTGTGCTCCAATCATTCAATACTCTCTTGCTAGGGGGATAAAAGACTCTCCCACTGAAAAGAGGCACTATAATGGCCTAGATCTGAGTAGATATAGCCTCCACTTGCTACATCTCACAAAGACAACCAAACCCTCAATAGGATCTGCGTTGTAGTTGGAAGAAGAAGCTTGGCCTTAAGCCTGATAGTGGACAATAAATGCAAGACTCTCCCGATAGCTACTCAATGGGAAGAGAGAGGATTCCTAAACAGGAGATCCTTGTGCTAAACAACACTATTCTATGCTAAAAAACCAAGATAATGATAAATGTATAAACAGAAAAATTATTCAAAATAATATTTTCATCAACAACCCTTCTCTTGATGTCCTCCTCTTCCTTTTATAAGATGGGAATCTTGCCAAACCCTAAACTATCTCAATGATTTAGCACTATTCACATGTGTAGCCTCCAACCAAAACTGCGATGTGCATTTAGGAAGTTCATTGCATCTGGACAACGCTGTTGATTTGGTCTTGTTGACCCACTCAAATGTCTCAATCCATTTCACACATAAGGATGTTTTATTAAGGAAGCCCAGATTTAGCCTTGTTCACACAGGGCATTGATTTATTTTGCTGTTTTAGGAGCTTTATTGATCCTCCCTTACAATTTTATTCATGAAACAAGAAAATGAAACAAAATTGTATATTCCCATTAGCTTGGGCTAATTGGGAATATTACATTCCTCCCCTCCAAAATGTTTCTTGTCCTCAAGCAACTGATAATGTGAGTGCTGCAACTTCTTTCCTCCCCCATTGGTGACACAATCAAATGATAAGCTTCTCCCATAAGCTAAGTTATCACCAATCCATTCATCCATGACTTGTTCCAACAAGGTTCTCATGAGATGAAAACAGCTCATCCCATAAGGAAACAATAAACCACATGAAACAAACATGGTTTTCCCAATGCCCTCCCTAAAATATAAGACATAAAGTACAAGGAGTGTAGTCATCCCATAGGGCACATGCATGCCTTCCCTCCTTCCTCCATACATCCCCATGAAAATTACAAGTACATCATCAATATAGGGGATCCAAAAAATGTACAAACCAATAGAAATTTGTGTATATGGAGGTGGGTCATAGTCCCACATGTGGAACCAGCACAGAGCATCCCCTACCTGCATCCAATCAAGATGTGGTAAGTGGTTTTCCCACCACTTACTTGCTGCCCATACCATCTCACCATAGCTGAAAGTGTGAGATATATTTGGTGCCTTTGGGAAGCACCCACCATGTTGCAAAATATCCCTTTTCCTTCCAAGGGAGTGGCCAAATTCAGAAATGTTTGTGGCCCATTGTTTTCCATGAGATCTACAAGATGTATCACTCCTTCTTGGAGCCATGTCATGCATAAAAATAGTGAAAGAATGCATACAAACAGAAAATGAAACATGTCTTACATATGTATGTTCTTCACCCAAATTTCTCCTTACACAAGTGGAGTGGTGTATGGATCTTTCTCCTCCTTCCAAGGTAGGAAGAGGTGGCTGAAATAACTCTATCATAGAGTCTTTTTGCTTCTCCCACTCCACAAGGTTCATGCATCTTTGAAAATGTTGATATATTTCTTTTTCAAAGCCCTCCCAGTAATAGCTCCTCAAGATGATGTTGTTGAGCTTCATGGAATATGTGTGGCTGAAATAGAACTCTTCATAAGCCCTTTGTAGTAACTTCTCCTTGAGATTAGAAGCTCTAGACAAGAAGATCCTACCATGATTATAGATGACTTCATCAAGGATTGAATATCTCTTATCATGCAACATGTCATCAAGAATCATGCGAGTATGAAGATCCTTGGAATATTCCATCAGCAGTTGGGATTTCCAATATGGATCTAGTGTGCCCAACAATGACAACGCTGATAATGTGTCATTTGAAGTGTCTACCATGTTGATGTTCTTCTCCTTGACATTTCCCATGTCAAAGGTGTATGTTTTAAAGCCACGCCTCCCATTTCTCTCCTCCTTGACATCTCCTATGCCAAAGGTATAAGTTGGAAGGTTTCCATTCCTTCCTTGCTGCCCTCCTTGCACATGCACATGCTCAAAAGGAAATGGAAGTTCTTGGAAGTTAGTCTCCCATGGAAGGTTATCATCTATCCAAAACCTCCTTGGTTTTGCCAAAGTATGCATGTGTGACCACCATCTCTCATCATGTATGGAAGAGGATCCTCCAAACAAGTTTGTCTCTTGATTCAAGAATTTCCTCCCTTGCTTCATGATGGTGTCATTCTTCATCCTTGCAACATCTTTTCCCAACGCAGTATGAGATGAGAGAATAGATAATGATGTTAAGGGAAAAATAATTTCCCTCTCCTTGTGCCTTCCCCATACTCTCAAGGTTGTAGAATGGTCTTCTAGTGCTACCTTCCTCCTTGGATCTATGAAAGGAGCATCAATGCATGAAACATCTTTCATCAAATCTGAATTAGGTGGTCTCCCAGGTGGTATACCACAAGATAATGATGTCTCATGGATCATTCCCATGTGAACAACAGATGGGAATATATTATGAATGCTTCCGCTACACAATTCCATATCTGATTTTTGTGTGGAAGTCTCATGACAATGGGGCACCACTCTTGTAGATGTAAGAGTGTTTTTGAGTGGAGAAACTTCCCCATCTTCTTTTCCATGCAATGGAGGATAACCTCTCATCATATCAGTATTGTGATCCTTTATCTTCTCTCCTTCACCCACCTTCTGCAAGATCTCATAGTCTAAGGTGCTCCCTTTAGATGTAGTTAACTCATGAACACCCATCATCTCTTTGGTGTCAAGAGTATTGATCACAAAGGATTGATCTATCATAGTGTGTGTTCCCAAAAATGAATGCAATTTTGGAACACATTCCTTCCCTTTTTTTATCTTATTTTCTATTATCATAGATAGATGATGCTCATCTTCTTCATGTATAAGATCCTTGGGGCCTTCTTGCAAAGGTACAAGAGCCCTTTTGGTGGAAGCAATGGCTTCATCTCCATCTCTCCATAAAATTGGATTTCCTCCTACTGTCACAGCACTGGAGGAATCTTTTAGCTCTTCTTCTTTCTTCTCTTCATCAATGGAGTATGCCTCATCAATAAGAGATCCTTTCTCTTGATCTCTCCTTGAAAAAGGAACACTCATGTCTTCTTCTTGAGAAGAATGTTCTTGCTGAAGTGGGGCCTTTGCCCTTGGAAAATCATGTAGAAGATCTTTAACCCCTTCAAAAATGTTTTAAAATGGAGTTATCTTCATGGATATTTCCATATCATGCAAAGGTTATGATTTCTTGGGCTTATTTTGTTTACCCAAAGAAATTTCAGATGGCATACAATCAAATATTTTCACTAATCTCCTAGTGAACTTTTCATTAGTAGAGATGTTTACCTTCTTCAATGAAGAAGATTCAAATAACCACCAGGCATAAACCTTACCTTGGAGGTGCAGTGATGCTACTCTTATGGCTTCTTCTTCAAAAACTTGATGCAGATGGAAATATGTGTCAATATTTTTTACCCAAGACTTGGCTGAGCTCTTAGGTGACCCATCAAATGTAGGTAGAAAAGTCCTACCCAAAGTGGGCTGCATGCACCCTCTTCTTCTCTTGTGTATGCTGGATCTTCTTTCTTCTTTGAGTTGACAAAAATCTGGGAAGCTTAGATGCTCTTTGAATCTCTTAGACTAAGATTCATATTCTTGGAGATATTCACCAAGAGTCTCCTCTTTTGGTGTCTCTCCTTCTACTTCTTCTCTTGTTAGGAATGTAGGCATACTACAACGTCGCAGATCTGATTGTGTGGCTAAATGCTCACACACAAAGTATGAAGAACTGGGGCTTTCTTCATGTGAAAATATCTTCAAAGAATCTACATGTCTTTCTTTCCTCATTCCCCTGATTTCATTTTTCAGCTCATGTATAGTTTGGAATAGAGTTTTTGAGAAATCTTTCCCTTTCATTCTTCTTGATAAAGGGGTTTTACCCTTTTCTTTTGTGCCTTCGGTGTAATCCTAATTCTTCTGTCTTCTTCTTAGATTCCTCTTTTCTCTGTCAGTAAGAGGCTCTCCTTCTGTGGAAGGCATATTGGCTTCTTAAGAAAGCATAGGTTGTGCCAAGATGATGCTCTGATACCACTGTAATATCCCAAAATGGGACTGTCAGCAATGCATGTCTGAAAAACACATTTTTTAGAAATGGATGCTACAGAAATTAAAATCAACTCTTGGATCTCTTATACCTGACAATATAAGTCCTAAATCCAAGAGGATATAAGAAACAAATCATTCTAGGTGAGGTAAATAGGTCTCCCACACCTAGTATGGCTTGAAAAATGCCCAAGGAAGGGACTGCTGCAACACTCGATCTTTGCGATCCCATTGATCAATCTCCCACTCTCCCATTTCTTTGCGATTCCATTGAGATATTAAACCTCACATTTGGTTGAGTTGTTCTTTCGGGATGTGTTTCGATTACACTGGCTCCCAAAGAACATAGTTAGTGACAGGGATAGTAGATTCATGGGGGCATTCCAGGAGGAGTTGTACCGGCTAGTGGGAACTAAGATTATACCCAACACCAACTATCACCCACAAACAAATGGGCAGACTGAGATAGTGAACAAATGGCTAGAGGGTTACATGTGCAATTATGGCACTGGACAACATAGGGCGTGCATGAAGTGGCTACACCTAGGAGAGTTCTTCTACAACACTACTTACCACATGTCGATTCGTATGTCTCCCTTTTGAGCACTTTATGGTTTTGATGCACTTTTTCTTTTTCTTTTTTCTGACATGATATTTGAAGATAGTAGGGCCCCGAGGGCAAAGGATTGGGTCCAAGAGAGCCAAGATATTCTCAAGGTTCTTAAGGATAACTTGCTGGTAGCACAAAATAAATAAAAGATGTACGCCGATAAGCATAGGGTGGAGATACAGTTCAAGGTAGAGGACATGGTATACCTACGTTTGCAACCTTTTTGACAATTTTCACTCAAGCGGAAAGGGGCAGAGAAGCTCAAGTAATGCTTCTATGGTCCGTACAGGGTGACTAGGAGAGTTGGAGAGGTAGCTTACGAGCTGGAGTTACTCCCAGAGAGCAGAATTCACAACATATTTCATGTGTCTTTCCTGAAAAAGGTGTTGGAGAAGAAGGTTACGACAATCAATGAGTTGCCTCTGTTGGATGATGAGGGACACTTGATATTGACACCCGAGACCATAATGGAGACCAAGGAGAGGAAGCTAAGAAACCGAGACATCCGGGAGCACTTGGTCAAGTGGAAAGACTTTCCAGTTGAGGATGTGTTAAAATTGGAAACTAGAGCCAAATTCCACTTCGAACCACTTCTATGAGGAAGATGATTGTAGCATTGGATTCCTCTTTTCGAGGGGATCAAAATCGACCTAAAGATCACTAAATTTGGATAAGGCAAAGTATTCATTCACTCAAGTAAAATTTAATAAGGCATGGCCTTATTTAGGCGAGAACAATTGAAAATTGGAAATTTGAATTTCCCTCCTCGAGTAATCAAGTCAGCTTACCCAAGAAGGATATAAATAACCTATCCTCGACACTTTGATATGCATTATTATCTCTAAATTAGCTGCAGAAGAAGGTGATTTCCAACGAAGGGGATGAAGGCAAGGTTGGGTTCAATTTAGTCATATTCAAGGGTAGAGTTGCACAGGATGGAGGATGAGATTGGTTTGGGCACATTTATGATTTTTCTTGGGCATTTTATCTTCATCACAAGTTTGATTTCAAGTAGGTATAAGGCGCACCTGTTAAGGGTGATTTTGATGACAATTTGGGATTGTTGTGAAGGTGTCATTCTCCTTGAAGCCATCCGCACTAGTTTGGGTCACCTACAACTAGGCCACAGGGCTTAAGAACCCAGTTCTGGAGGCCAAAAAACTACAAAAAGAAAGCCACAGTTAGGGCTGCTTTATCATGAGGTTGTGTAGTGGGTTTTGAAACCTAGAAGAAGGCTTATGGGCTACCAGAATTTCAAGGGACTGGTTGAAGGTAATCTGCAATCTAGTAAAGGTATTTATGTTGTGAATGGGGTAGTTGCTGACTGTGTTTATGCCCTAGTCAGTCCTACCCAGAATTTCAGAGAAGACACAAGTCCTTGGAGCCTACACCAAACATCTAATTTGCAGCCTTTTTGGAACCATCCTCTTGTCTAAGGGAAGTGGTATTAAACCTTCTCATTTGAAATTCATTCTGACTTTGAAGTATTGCATTCTCTCTCTCTACTGAAAATTTGACATTAATGATAAGAATAATTGATAAGGGTTTTCCCCATCTTGGGGTTTTTCCCTGGCTTGAGCCACATTTGTTTGTTCTTATGTCTTGGCTTGTCTTTAGAGTTTATTACTTATGTTCTTTCATTATTTACACTTATGATTAATGAGATTGTTAATGGATTAATGGGAAAATGATGTAACTAACCTAAGCTAAGAACATGTTAACTCAAAATTAACATGGTATCAAAGCCAGGTGAGGACAAGCCCAAGCTTAAGATATTGCGATCTCTAAGAAGCACCTAAGGAGTTTTAAAGGTAGTTTCCTCCACTTTCTGCACCCTCCGTGGTCGCGCCTTACAAGCGCTAATCAGTGAACTTGTGCGCAAATTCAAAGAGCAGCCCAGTCATTACAAACAAATTCTGGAAGTCATCGAGGTATGTTTCAGAATTTACGAGGTGTGATTTTAAGTTGTTTCAAGATATTTTCAGAGGTATATTTAGCAGTAAAACTTCAGAAGGAGATGTTTCCCTTCAAGATCCTTGCCTGGACTCCGAGGTATCAAAGTAACATAAAATAATTTATATGTCAAGAACTCCCAATCCCTTGGCCTGGTGGAGTTAAGACAAATCAAAGTTTACAATGATCTGAATTTATCAGTACTATGGAAGATTGAGTAACTTGATTCCTATTCTCTAAAAAAGCAGTAAGAATTATTATTGGAATTATTGTAGTATCACTCTAAGAATAAAATGCTAATCCAGACCTCTGCTCTACAAAAAAACTCTAAGCATTCTTTTGATGTGTGGAGCTCTAGAAATAGTGACCTTATCCTACAATTAGGACATCAAAGAACAAGCCTAATATCTAGTGATTCCAACTCCATTTGGACGTCATAAGGCAGTTGATCTCTACAAGACCGAGCTCCAAGTTTCACCATATTCTATGATCTTCATCACAAAATAGCGAAATCTTTTGGTAAAATTTCCCTTGTTTCAAGACACTACATGTCAATGAAAGGTCTGGCTCAAATCTTGATTTTAAGATCTTCATTCTTGTGGCCCTCTTAGGGCACCACTCCAAACAAATATCTGCAATATTCTGTGATTAAAGTGCCACAAGAAGATTGAAAGATTTAGGCAGTAAGAGGAAAAAAAAGTTGAATAGAACCTTAGTTCCTCCTTTACAACGAAGACCTACTCTTCCTATGCAGAGTTGTGCAACTCCATTTGAATGGCAGCCTGATCTCAATTCTAGACAAATTTTAAAGCAACTACCAAATTTAACAAATTATTATTTTTTTCTTTAGGCCTTGTTCTTAATAAGAAGTGTCACTTGAAGCTTGCAGACCTAACACAATCAACCTGAAGTATGGAAGTCTGATACATATGATACAGTGATATCTAACATATCATTGTGTGAAAATTCGAGATGTACAAGTGTTGTGTAATGGAGATAGCCCTTGTCACATATATATACATATATCTTCTTCAGTTATTGCCTACAACCCAACCTACATAACATACTGAGATCGGTGACAAGCACCATGTGAGCATCTCTGTTCAATAGAAATATGGAATAACTTAAGAAGGCTGTGGAGGATATATATATTTGTTTGAGTGAAATCTTAGCCCTCTTAAAGATATTCTGAAATTTTTTATTTTTGTTGCTAAATTAATAACAAATCTACATACATCGATCCAGTGACCAAGAACCTGACCTGGAATACACTCTTCGTATGGTTTTCATAAAAAATATGATAAGATCCATGTGATGTGTTGATTAGATGTATGGGCCTTGATTTGTCCATAACGAATCGAATCATATCCTGATCAGTTGTGCATGATGATGACAAAAAAATAATTGAAGTGCATGATGACCTTTCTAAAAATTCTGGGAGCCTTTTTTGAACTTGCCAAGCTTCTGATCAGCAGCCCTTTTGCATGTAGAATGCATCCATGTGCTAAGGATTATGTCTATGGATATTTTCTCTCTAAGAAAGAGTTGGGTTTTTTCATTATATTGTTGTGTATGAACATCTTTACAACTAGTGAATAGAGTAATAACACTGCATGACTAACCAAGTTTATATATATCAATGTTGGAGTATATTGGGGATGACAGTTTAAATCAGAGTCTTGGTATCTATGTCATGATAATGTAGTGCTTTTGTATTAATGTATGGAAGGACAAAACCTTATCATCTTAAGGCGGGTCTATTGGAATCATCAAGAAAATATCTAAGTTAAGATATATGGATAGAGACAGTTGAATACTCCAAGTTCTGAAGGGAATTTCTAGTTTGTCACTACAAATTGTTAAGAGTTGAATCTTAGATTATAGTTCTGAAATGCAGAGAAGTTCAAAATATAATAGAATCCATGACTTGAAGGATTTATTTATCAAAGAGATTAGTATGTTATTCAGTGATCTAATTGGAAAATTGAAAAACATCAGTATGAATATTTTGTAGAATACATGATGGTTTCTACATATGTTTCAAAGCTAACTTTAGCAAAAGATATTTACAAATGGTTTGTTGAGAAAAGGTTGAGGAAGTAGCTATTGATGTTGACAACCTTGTATTGCAGACTAACAGGGTCAGCAAATCATTTTGATGACTATTTATGTATTTATTATGAGCACAGAAGGATCCATACAGAATATAGGACATGTTTCTAGTTGCTCGATGATTATGTTATGGGAAGGTCAATCTTCCTACATTCAAAGGGACCTATGAACAATCCATCATAATTGGATTACTCAGACACAAATAATGATGAAGTCTGCATGTCTATTTAAATCAAGGCTTTAGAGGGAGATTTAGAGATGACTATGACCCAAGTAGTATGATAGGAAAAGTAGCTAAGACTTGGGAGAAATGATTGAAAATGTAGTTTTAATAATGTTTGATATAAGTCTTTCATAGCCTGAGGAAATGGAAAAACCACTGATCCCTGGTTTTCATGTGCCTCATTTATTGATAGCTACTCAGATATTCTGATATTGTATCGGTTAGAAGAATCATGATAAATTACTTGATTATGTTGCTTTGAGAGCTCCATTAAAGCTGAATGCATGAATTAATATGAAGCCACACTATTGAAAAATCTCTTCAGTGAGCCATTTGTGCACTTCGTCATTGCAGAAGAATATTATGAGAATCCAGTATTTCACATACCTCTCCATATGGTACAACAAAGGACATTCCTATTGTAAGACATGTTTTGAGAAAACATATCTCATGATGAGCAGGTTGTCTGATGGACACTATGCACCCTGAAAAGACCATTTTAAGTTGTAGTCTTCCCGAGTACGAAGGAGTCAGAATAGTTGCAGAGGATTACTAAGTACTATCAAAGTATTTGCTATAAATCAATATGTTTGCTATACATTTGTACACTGCTGAATGGAGCGAAGATGCTCCCATTGATCCAATTTTGATTTCTAGGAAGAAAATTGGCACTATTCCCTATATGAAGGGATTCTTGGTTGAATAATTGAGCTCTGGGAACTCCTGGGGGCTTGGGGTTCTTATTGGGCTATAAGCAACCATAGGGTGAGCGTTTCACCTTCCCCTAGTTGTGCGCTATGTATAGGGTGAGTGGTTCACCTTCCATGTGATACCCCATGATAGTTGACATGTGTGTAGGGTCAGTGGTTCACCTTCCCCTACGTTTACGAACATATGTGTGTAGGGTGAGTGGTTCTCCTTCCCCTATAGTTAATGACATGCATAGGATGAGTGTTTCACCTTATCCTATGGCATATTAACAAGATGGGTGGTTCACCTTCTCCTGTAGGTACCCCAGTGAGAGATGAATATAAGAATTTATTGACATGTCGGTGGGACGTGGTTCATCCTTTCTCCACATGTAGGATTCTCATTCCTATGATTGATGGATGACATGTCAGTGGGGTGTGGTTATCCTTTCCTCACGTGTAGGATTCTTCCTACTATTGTTGGTTTGCATGCGTGTAGGACGTGGTTCTTCCTTTCCCTACTCTCGGTGTTTTACATACCTGTAGGAGGTGGTTCATCCTTTCCCTATGATGATTATGATGTGTGACTGTAGGAAGTGGTTCATCCTTTCCCTATGTGTGATTATGATGTGTGTTTGTAGGATGTGATTTCACCATTCCCTATGAGTGGTTGTGAGCAGAATGTGATATTTTCTTTCCCTACTGATGTTCTTGCATCATCCTACCCATGAAGTATGGGACACATGGGAAGTACCTCTCATCTAGCCAATGAGTTGGGAAATGGGGATAGGTACCATATTACTAGCAATTGATGCATCGTGTAATGTCGTACTCCCTATGCTAGGATGTATGGTGTTCAACAAACTAATCTGGGACCAATTGAGGTTCTATCTCCGAACTAAATTTTGTTAATAGAGAGTGGCAAGGTATTGTGACTCACTTTTAATCAATTCTTCTTTATTATTCATATTAGTGTTCAAAAAAGTAGAGCAGAGCAGAAATGATATTCAAAGATGGTTCATGATGGATGGATTGGTGGGTGTAATTTTCACTAGTTGAGAGGGAGTGTTAAAATTGGCAACTAGAGCCAAATTCCACTTTGTACCGCTCCTATGAGGAAGATGATTGCAACATTGGATTCCTCTTTTCGAGATGATCAAAACTAACCTAAAGATCACTAAGTTTAGATAAGGAAAAGTATTCATTCACTCAAATGAAATTTCATAAGGCATGACCTTATTTAGGCGAGAAAAATTGAAAATTGAAAATTTAAATTTCCCTTCTCGAGTAACCAAGTTAACCTACCCAAGAAGGATATAAATAACCTATCCTAGGCACTTTGATATTCATTCTTCTCTCTGAAGTATCTATAGAAGAAGGTGATTTCCAACGAAGGAGATGAAGGCAAGGTTGGGTTCAATATAGTCATCTTCAAGGGAAGAGTTCCACAAGATGGAGGAAGAGATTGGTCTAGGCACATTTATGATTTTTCTTGGGCATTTTATCTTCATCACAAGTCTCAGTTCAAGTAGATAGAAGCCACATTTGTTAAGGGTGATTTTGATGATAGTTTGGGATAGTTGTGAAGGTGTCATTCTCCTTGAAGCCATCCACACTAGTTTAGGTCACCTACAGCTAGGCCGCAGGGATTAAGAACCCTGTCCTAGAGGCCGAGAACCTACAAAAAGAAAGCCACAGTCAGGGTTGCTTTATCACGAGGCTATGTAGTGGGTTTTGAAGCCTAGAAGAAGGCTTATGGGCTACCAACAGTTGAAGGGAATGGTTGAAGGTAATCTACAGTATAGTAAAGATATTTAAGGCTATGAATGGGGTAGTTTCTTACTGTGTTTATGTCCTAGTCAGTTCTACTTGAATTTCAAAGAAGACACAAGTCCTTGGAGCCTACACCAAACATCAAATTTGCAACCTTGTTGGAACCATCGTCTTGTCTAAGGGAAGTGGTATTAAACCTTCTCATTTGAAAGTCATTATGACTTTGAAGTATTGTATTCTCTCCCTCTGCTAAACATTTGACATTAATGATAAAAAGAATTGATAAGGCTTTTCCCCATCTTGGGGTTTTTCCCTGGCTTGAGCCATATTCATGTGTTCTTTTGTCTTTGCTTGTCTTCAACTTTTATTACTTATGTTCTTTCATTAGTTACACTTATGATTAATGAGATTGCTAATGGATTAATGGGAAAATGATGTAACTCACCTAAGTTAAGAACACATTAACTCAAAATTAATAGGATGCCATGTGGGAAAACAAGCAGAGTTTTCAACACTTAGTTTTACAGTTGCTTGGGGATAAGCAACATTTGGGAGGGGAGAACTGTAATATCCATTCCTAAATATTTTTTTTGATAATACCACAAATTTTCAATTTTGCTAATTTTGGGGGCCTAAGATAATTTTGGAGAGGAAGCATAGGACAAGGGGGTCGAAATGTTTGCCTTAGTGGAATGTGGGGGCCACCTCCCCAACTAATATGTACTCCTTGAGGAGAGAGAAATCGTATGGCCAAGGGAAGAGTTTTGAATTTCCTAGTGAGAGGCCCACAAGGAGGAAATGAACATAAATTAAAAATAGGAGAGAGTAAGCAACATTTGAGGCCTTTTGATAAAAATTGAAGTGTTGCTCTAGTTGTTTAGCAGAGTTACATAGTGTTGCTCACACAAGAGTTTCTCGACGAGGAAGCTCAACCTTTCTTTAGTGGATTTTGAGTACCACCCTAAGAAGGATTCTTCATAAGTTTCAAGAGACAGGGCCATGGGTGTGGTATGGTTTCTGGGAAACTGAGATGCAGTTAAAGAGGCCACGCAGAGAGTTGAGGAGGAAGAGTTAGAGTTGGGAGAGGTAGCATTGTCGAAGTAATTTTTGGTAAATTCTAGGAAAAAGGAGGAAGATTTGCAAGGGTAAAATTCAACGTACAACATCAAAATGATTTTTCGGAGGAGAAGCTACGTCATCCTACCCAGAAACTACATAATCATTGTGGAGGCACATTTTTGGGGTGGCTTATGAAGGGATTTTGAGAGATGGGTTTCTTGGGGTTGGTCCAGGGTGTAATAATTGTGAAGAATTTTCCAACCATTTTGGGACATTCATTCCAACATCAGTCGGAGTTCTAGTTTTCTACACTTAGAGGAGGGTCAAGGAATTTGGGGCCATTTTTGGAGCATCAAAACTAGGGCAAACCCTTTCTAGGTTTTTCTGGGTTTTTGACAAGGATTCCACGACTAATTTATCTGAATTTTCTAAGCAGTTAGTTTTGAGGTTTTTGAGTGTTGGGGTAGCATCAGATGTGCTCTAGCTCCCAAACTTTGTGGAGAGACAAGAGTACATAAGATCTCCAAGACCCAGAAAAGGATTTGAGAAATTCCATCAATTTTAAGATATAATTAATTAATCAATATTTTTAAATAAGGACCTTAAGCTTGACTTAGGAAAATTAAAAGATTAAAGGTAATTAATTTAAACATGTGATGTAAATGACTTAAGTCACACTGATCAAGATTTATTTTAATATTAGCTGTCGATTCAAGATTAGATCACAACCGTTGGTTTCCCAATGAGAAAAGTATAAAAGAAAGGCTTAGGGTTTGTTGGAGAACACACACAGAGGCAGAGCATTAAGACTAAGCTGGAATTCTAGGGCGTGGTTTGTGAAGAATTTCCAGAAGTGTTTCAGCTATAGCGAGGGGTAGTATTGGCGAGAGGGATGATCTGATCCCAGGCCAAGAGTTAGCAAGAGGCAGAGAAGCAACAATCAAAGTAGTGCAGAGGGAGTAGTAGCTACGCAGCAGTTGTGCAACGCAGAGGGATTCAGTACTATGTAGGTGCTATGCAGGCCCAAAAAGGGTAGTACAGAGGCAACATGAGGCCATAAGAGCTTCGCAGGCCCAACTACGGCAACACAGGGATGACGTAACCCAGTTTGGGTTTAAGCAGGCCTTTCCCGAGAAACGCAGAGGCACACACAGGCTAATAGAGCTGATGCAAAGGGCTTCAGAGTTGTGCTGGGGTTTCTAAAGACAGAAAAGGGTTGAGTTCTGTAAGTCCCGTTTGAGGGTGTGAATCAGTCTAGTTTTCCGTCTCCGGAATGGAGCTATTGCTGCAGATTTTTTCTCTGTCGAGTTAACTAGTAAGGTGCAAATATTTGCTATACTTAGAATCTACTTAATAATAAAAACCCTCCATCAGCTAGAAGACCGGTTTTCCCGCATTGGGTTTTTCCGAGGACAGTTGTCCAGAAAATCTCATGTCACTTTGTCTATGTGCATGTATTTAATTTAGATTTGTATATTTGTAGGTTGTTAAAGTGTTTACTTCGATGTTAATACTGAACATTTTAGATTAATAACTTGTATATGTAGGAGAAGTAAATCGTGATTTAATAGTAGGGTCTTTGCATAAGTAATATTTAGAAATTTTCACATTTAGGAGGGGGCTAATCAGGGTATCAACACAACCAACAGTGAAAAAATCACAAGGCCAGTTCATATTTTTAGTGGGAAAATTCCAACAATAGTTTGGCATTGATAAAACATCCACCTGAGGCTTGTAGATTTCCTTGTAAAAGCTAGGGTGTGCATTTTATTTTTTATATTGTACTCCAACATTATATTATAATAAATTTTTCCCATTTTGGTGTGTTTGGAGCATTTATGTTTTATGGGCGTTCACTGAAAAATATTTGTATTGGGTTTATTGTATGTTTTTGTTATCACTGTTAAATTTTACATTAGGAATATTACACCTTGAGAGGCTTGATCAACATATTAAGTCATATTTGAAACAAAAGTAAAGTAATCCTTGTAGATCAAAGGACATTGTTTAAAGTGCACATGAAGAGCCTAGGAGACACCTTTGTAAAATGATAAAATGATAACATACTTTGAGCATATTTTGAGTTGACAGTAGAGTGCATTCATGATGACATTAACTGAGCATTCTTCAAGCCTTTGTTGAAACAACAGTCACTCTTGAAGCATAGTTGAAGACCAACACTTGAAGAGTTGTTTTGTTGAAGCAATCACCCTTGGAGTATAGTTGAAGACCAACACTTAAAAGACTTGTTTTGTTGGAGTAGTCATCCTTGGAGCATAGTTGAAGATCAACACTTGAAGACATGTTTTTTTGGTGCAACCATAAATTTTTTGCTGAAGCAGACATAAAGTTTATGTAGAGGTAGATTTGAGAGTCCAGACTTATCTTGGATACATTTTTTACAAGTATTTGAAGTTTTTGAAGGAGGCTTGAAGCAGTATTGAAGTCACTTTAAGGGATTGAAGCAAACTGAGAGGGTTAGATCCATAAAGGATTGGAGTCATCATACAAGGTTGGAGCTTGAATTTGTAGTTGAATATTAGAGTTTCAGGGTTCAAGCCTTGAAGGAGTTAAATACTTTGTTGTACAAGTTGGAGCTTGGGTTTTTAGAGTCCTTAAAATCATTAATAAAATTATTTTCTTGTTGCACATCTTGTGTTTTGTTTTAATTGGTGATTTTAACTAGCATAATATAAAAATTGTAAATAAATATTGATTCAACCCCCTCTCAATATTTCCAACACTAGCACACATCACATTTTTCCCACCCTGCAATATTTTGATTGACATTCCAGAAGGAAATCTAACATGTGTTAGAGTTCCTTCACCTTGGAATGTTCTTACTAGCAATGTTCTTGTGTTTGTGTTAAAACGAAATACATCATGCACTAGATTTCTTTTGGCATGCAATGTTGTTGTTGGTAGTATGCTTGTATTTGTGCTACATGTAAAGCTAACACTCATTAAATTTATTTCACCTTGCAATGTTGTTATTGGGAAAATGCTTGTGTTTAGGCTAGAAACTATGCTAGATTTCTTTTTCTGTACAATATTGTTGTTGTCTATTTGGTTGTTTATGATAGAAGGAAATATAGCACGTGTTAGATTTCCTTCACCTTGGAAATGTTATTGGAAATGTGCTTGTTGTTGGGCTAGAAGCTGTGCTAGATTTCTTTTTCTCTACAGTATTGTTTTTGTCAATTTGGTTGTTTATTATAGAAGGAAATCTAGCACGTGTTAGATTTCCTTTCACCTTGGCAATGTTCTTGTGTTTGTGTTAGAAGGAAATATAACATGCACTAGGTTTCTTTTGGCATGAAATGTTGTTTTTGGTAATATGCTTGTATTTGTGCTACATGTAAAGCTAACATGCATTAAATTTCTTTTACCTTGCAATGCTGTTATTGGAAATGTTCTTGTGTTTGTGATAGAAGTTGTTCTAGATATCTTTTTCTATGCAATATTGTTTTTGGCAATATGATTTTGTTTATGATGGAAGAAAATCTAACATGCTAGATTTATTTCACCCTACAATGTTGTTGTGTGCTTGTGTTTGTGCTATGCATAAATCTAAAACCTGTTAGATTTTCTTCACCTTGCAATGTTTTTATTGCCAACATGCTTGAATTTTGGCTCGAAAGAAATCTAGCATGCACTATATTTCTTTTTCACTGCAATCTGGTTGTTGACAATATGCTTTTGTTTGTCCTAGAAGTAAATCTACCATGTGCTAGATTTCTTTTATCTATAAATGTTGTAATGTGTTTGTGTTTGTGCTAGAAGTAAATCTTGCATACATTAGATTTATTTCACCCTTCTATGAGTTTATTGACAATGTGTTTGTATATGCGTTAGAAGGAAATATAGTGTGCACTAGATTTCTTTCACATTGCAATGTTGTTGTTGGCAAGTCAATTGTTTGTGCTAGAAGGAAATATAGTATGTGCTATATTTCCTTCACCACAATGATGTTATTGGCAATGTGCTTGTGATTGTTCTAAAAGGAAATCTAGCATGTGCTAGATTTATTTTGCCCTAGAATGTTGTTTGTAATATCTTTGTGTTCATGCTATAACAAAATCTGGCATGCGCTAGATTCTTAAGCCCTACAATGTTATGTGTTTGTGTTTGTGCTAGAAGGAAATCTACCACACCATATTTCTTTTTTATTTCATAAGGTATTTTTGACAATATGCTTTTTTTTCTAAAAGAAAATCTAATATGTGGTATGTTTCTTTCACTCTACAATATTGTTATGTGCTTTTGTTTGGGAGAGAAGAAAATCTACCATGTGTTAGATTTCATTCACCTTGTAATGTTGTTATTGGTGACATGTTTGTGTTTGAGATAAAAGTAAAAATAACATGTTAGATCTAATTCACCTTGCAATATTGTGATTGGAAATATGCTTATGTTTGTGATAGAAGAAAATCTAGCATGATATAGATTTCATTTACCCTACAATATTGATGTTTCCAATATGTTTGTGTATGGTGGGAGGAATTCTAGCATGCACTAATTTTTTTTTTGCAATGCAATATTGGTGTTAGAAACGTGCTTATGTTTGTACTAGAATAAAATCTAGTATGCAATAGATTTGTTTCACAATGCAATATTGTTGTTGGATACATGATTGTATTTGTGCTAGAATGAAATATAACCTGCATTGTATTTCTTTTCCAATGCAATATTGTTGGAAATTTACTTGTGCTTGTGCTAGAAGGAATTATATCATCATTGGATTTCATTTTCACTACAATGTTATTGTTGGCATTGTGCTAGAAGTAAATCAATCATATGTTAGATATCTTCCACCATGCAATGTTGTTTTTGGCAATGTGATTTTGTTTATGCTAGAAACTCTAGAATGTGTAAGATTTCTTTTACTTTGCAATGTTTCTGTGAGTAACATGCTTCTGTTTATGCTAGAAGCAGATTAAGCATGTGGTAGATTTCAAACGCCTTACAAAATTGTTGTTGGCATTGTGCTTGTGTTTGTACTAGAAGGAAATATAGCACGTGCTAGATTTATTTGATCATGTAACATTTCTTCTAGCAATATGCTTATGTTTGTAGTAGAAGGAATGATATTGATTGTTAGCTTTAATTTGAGGTGAAATGTTCTTGTTCGAAATGGGATTCTACTTGTGATAGAAGGAAATATAGCACACATTATATTTCTTTCATAATGTAATGTTGTTATTAGAAATATGTTAGTTTTTATGCTAGAAGGAAGGTTATAATGTGTTAAATTTCCTTCATCTTGCAATGTTATTGTTGAAAATGTGTTTGTGTTTGTGATAGAAGTAAATCTTGCATTTGTTAATTTTTTTTCGCAATGCAACATTATTGCTGGAAATGTGCTTGTATTTGTATTAGAAGGAGTTATAGAATGCACTATATTTCTTGTTCTTGTTCCAAAAGGAAAAATGTAAATGTTTCACCCTCACCAAGGTTAGTGCTCTGAAATTATTCTTGGCAGTGCATTTGTGATTATGCAAGAAGGATACCTAGTGATTACTAGCTTTCTTCTAGACACCATTACACTTATGCAACCAATGCTCTAGGGGTGAAATTGTCTCAAAAATCACAATGGTTAGAGTTATAGATTTTGATGTGCCCTTTTATTGAATTTGGAGAAATTTATGGAGATCAATGATAGTGCAAAATAATTGTATATAGATATATGTTGTTGTTGGCACTACATTTGTGCTTGAGTTGGAAGGAAAGATAATGATATAGCTTTCCTTTTTGCACAAACACAATAATCCAATCATAATTATTTGATCCATGGAGAATAATGTGATATTTGTATACTTTTGAAGTAAATGAACAAATGTATTATTGAGGTATACTATATTTTGCTTCCAATGCAAATGTATGGAACTTTAAAGTATCAAGAATAATTTTTTAACATGTATTATTTTTCTCTCTATTTTGTTGTATAGTTATGAACTTCCAAGAACAATTTCACTAATGTTTGGATGCATAAGATAAGACTCTTCCTCATCAACATAAAAATCTAGGAAAACTCATATCTACACTTTTCGAGGACCTAAATTTAACATCCCTTTGTATCTGTCCTCAATAGTATGTCCTTAAATGTGTATAGGTAGGGAGTGCTAAAATTGGAACTAAAGATTTGTAAAATGAAATTTCTTTTCTTTTAGAATAAAAATGAAAATTCTCTAGTATTTACAGTACCGAAACTTTTATTTGGAAGGAAACCTCTAGTTTTCCTTTTGATTATCAAGTTTAAACATCAATCATCCTCACTAAGTAAATATAATTTATCCTTTTCATGGGGCTTTTAGACATCCTATGTAGCATCAATCTTGAAATTTATTAGATTTTAAAAAGGACCATGTTTTGGTCCTTCAACTTCTACAAATTTCATATGATCATTATTCATACACATGCATTAAGACTACAAGTGTAATTTCTGAAGTTAAATAGGAACTTGGTGGTTTGATATGAGCTGATATTTGTCATTCAAAACTTTTATTTGGAATAAAACCTCTAGTTTGGATTTTGATTATCAAGTTCAAACATCAAACATCCTCACTAAGTGAAAACATGATTTCTCCTTTTCATGGGGCTTTTAGAAATCTTATGTAGCATCAATATTAGAATTTCTTAGATTTTACAATGGACCATGTTTTGGTTCTTCAACTTCTACAAATTTCTTATGATCATTATTCGTACACATGCATTAAGACTACAAGATTTCTGAAGTTAAATAGGAACTTGGTGGTTTGATATGAGCTTATATTTGTCATTCTATGATACTATCTACATCTCTAATTACATGGTATTCATATATGTTTTTGTGTAATTTGCATGTAAAGTAATTTTTGGTAGTAGGCACTAGATGGTGGGGAAGAATGTTTCATTACATAAAATATGACTACCATACTATTTAAATTATTGCATCTATATTACTTTTTGAAAGTTGCTTGTTTTTGCGAAAATATAAAATTGCACTTTACATGGTTCAACCTTTTAATTACAATTTATGGTTTAATTTTTGTTACAGAATTGCTACGAGCTACAATGGAAAATATAGCAAAAGGTGACTATGTTGATCTCCTTATTAATGATCAAGTCGTTGGGCTAGGAAGGATCGAATCTATAGAGTCTGGAACTCATTATGCCAGATAAGGGGTTAATGCATGTTATGTTGCAATTTTTATAATTGATGTCACTCAAACACATTTGATTTAGGATGTTGATGAAGGGGAAAAACATCCATGGAAGATCAGGGATTTGAGGCACAACATAGGTAAATAAAATTATTGAAGCATGTGTTCAAATATTATTGATAATATAATACTTTTTTTTTGAGTAAATACTAACCTTATTTACATTCGTTTATAGGTGAAAATGTTTCTTCTACATTTTCTATTGGAGAAAAGGTAGATCTTCTGCAACATGGAGTAAAGGTTGGTGATGGCTCCATATTCAATACAGATCTTGGGCATAAAGTGCATGGAAATATGGTAAATAAAGGATGCATAGTGGTTAAAATTGAGAAGGTTTTAAAACATAATGTTGCTCTACCACATCCAACAGGATTTGAGCATACACTAGGGGGTGCATTGGAGTCTTATGAGATTTGGCCAGACTCAAATTTGGAACCTCATTGTCATGATCATGCCATAAATATTCCCCAAGATAGGATTAAATTCATATGTAAAAAGGTTTCTCTTACACATGAATGCATGGGAACAAGCATGTGCATTTCCAAAGGAATGCTAGTTAATGTCCGCGAGAATGACACTTTTGAAGGTGAACACTAGGTGAAATGGAGTTTGGTGTTTTTTTGGAAGAGATAGATGGAAATTGTGAAATATGAAGAATTGGGGAAAAGTCTATACATTTTTTGGTTATATGGCCAATAAATACGTTGGTGGAAAACAAAGGTGTGATATTAAGGGTTAAGGAAAAGTTCAAGGAGCCACGCAAGGAAATGGTGTTATGGGATGTTATAGAAGACACAAATCCCTTAAACAAATGGGATGAGAATATTTGTAATGGAAAATATATAAACTCAATTGATATGCATGTTATAACAAGGCCATCTAAAAGGAATAAATGAGTTATGGCTACAACAAAAATTGCAAAATGTCAAACAAATATAGATGAAGAGAAAGAAATTCGACTTTTGGCAGCATATGTATGTTGTAGAAAAGGTTGTCTTGAACATGTGGATAGGAAGGCCATTGCAGGTGCTAGAAGGGGTATGAGACAAATAAATAAAAATGGTATTAGGGAATTTCTCATGAATTCACTCATGTCAAACACAGTCATGTCAAGGAGCCATGGCCATGACCTACCAACTATTGCTAGAAATGTAAAGGACATGAGATTTAATGGGAATATTAATTGTAAGAGAACATGGTATAAGATGCATAAGATTCCTCAAAGCACATTCTATAACCACCAGTAATATTTCCAAAATGGATAGATCAAAGAAATTCATGGTAACACAAAAACATGCAAAGCACAAGGACACACCATAGTAGCCATAGAAATATTGCACAAAATTGTAATGGATAATTTAGACTTTTCACCAAACCAAACACGTCAATTTGAAGAATATGGAACATTTTCTCCTTTAAGATTGCTTTCTTCGACTTACACACAAAATTCTCTGATAAAAGAGATCAATGAGGCTCTTCAGAAGCTCAATTACCCATCAATATCACAGTAAACAATGAGCAAGATATGGAATACTAAGTTTCGAGAGAACACCAACTTCAGTAAATGCAGTGAATTTAATGTGTTTAAAGCACGGATAAACTCAAATACTACAAAATATATGGAAGAAAAGGCACGAGGTAGGCTGAATAAACATAACAATATTGTTATGTGTGGAAGATATTGCTACTATACCCATATAATTAGGTCAGAGCAGTTTCCAAAGGAGTATTTGAGCATTATCCATGATAAAATGGATAAAACAAATACTTCAATCCCAAGGCTATGTGTCAAATCAAAATATATTGTAGGAACAAATTTAGGTTTTTCATTGACAAGTATGCTAGCACATGGCATAACACAGGAGGTTTTGGTCATTTTTCCCTACCATTTGTATATATGGGATCCCAATTTACTATTACATCCCTTGAAAAGTGCTTAAGGGACCTTGAAGACCCACAAATTGATATGTATGGTGATCTAATTTATGAGAGTGGAAGTTCAAGAAACCCACTTACAAATGCATTACTTGACACCTCTTTTTACTCAAAATATCAAGTTTACAAGGATGATTTTATATCTCATGGAAGATGAAAGAGTCTAAATGTTGATTTTAAATCTCTTCCTCCACATTTGTTGTTACAGTTGGACAATGCAGCAAGTGATAATGAAAATCGCTATCTTTTCATGTTTTTATCACTTTTAACTGCACTTGGTGTCTTCATCACTATTGAGGTTGGATTCTTGCCTATGGGGCACACCCATGAAGACATAGATGGAACCTACGGAAGAATGTCTTCCAACCTAAAAATTAAAGATATATATTATTTACCTGAAATGAAGGATACATATCACAAAATTGGAGAAAAAAAAGTGTTTCCACCTACACTTATTGACAAGGTCCGTGACTTCAAAATTTTCCTCAATGGATAAATCAAGGAGGGAAAAAATGCACTAGTTGGACATCTTAATGTTCAATACTTCTAATTTCTTGTACTCAATGATATTCTAGTACTAAGGTACAAAGAATCCATTAGAGATATTGAGTGGTCAAAACCAGTTGAGTTATGGAATATAGATGATGAAGGTCGACCTATAATTCCAAGAGGGAGCCCGTATTTCTTAGATTCCAAAAAGAATGATGCCTATTTCAAAGAACTAAATGAAGGGATAACATCATACATAAAAATATGGAAAGACACTATCAGGAATGAGGATTCAAAAAGTGTTACAAAGGAATGGAAACATAAAGTAGCGTAATGGGAAAGAGTTCTTGATAGATTAGATGGAGTCTATAATGATCATATAATAATAGATGGAAGTGATTCATCCTTTGAGGATTTCTAGCCCAAGACGAGGCACGTTGTTGACGTTGATCGTAATGCACTCCATGTAATATGAAGTATTATGGATGAATATTTTGATAATGCAATAGATGAACTAGTATATGTTGGATCAGAATGCGACAAGCCAAAGCCAACATTCAATCCAAAGATTGATGTTTAGAAATGAAAAATGTTGCTAGTTAGATCAGGAAATGAGGATGCAGGAGAGATGCTTTGGATGGAAAAATCCATCTCAGATATCTTTAGGGATAATGAAAGTGAGAATCTTCATGTAAATTTTGATTGGTAGAAGCTTGTTTCAAGGAAATACAATGGAAAATTTTTAGAGCAATATTGGATACCAAATCCCTATGATGCAAAACTTGGATCTATTCCAATTAATACCATAGTTTGGGCATGGTTGCTAAAGAAAGAACATTGCAAGAAGACCAAGATGAATAAATATGGTGTAGAAGTTGTTCTTGACCTACTTGAGCGAATATCTTAAGATTAGGTTTATATGATTCATGAATGTAATTTTTTTTTTGAAGGATCTTTTAATATACATTTAGACACACTTTTCAATATTTGTTGTATATCAAATATTCTCTTCATATTATTGTTGGTGGAGTTTCATATTATTTATTATTTCAATGTAATCATGTGGTGATACAAATGACATGACAGTGCCATAAAATATTTAAGCTTTCAAAGCTTTGTTTTACCAACATGACTTCTCACGATATCAAATATGCATAATCAAATTCAATAATGCACTTAAAAACATCAACTTCTAAACTTGGTCTATTAAAACAATAATGGAGTAGCTAATTAATATTCTATATAATATAAACCTTTTAAACACTTAATCAAAAAATGTTATACATTTGTAATAATGTTTGAAGTGAGTTTTCCTCATATTAGGGGAATTTTGAGGTCTAAAATGGGCCTCCTAAGGAAAATGTACAATCAAAATTCACTTTATGAGAACCAATCACATTTTAGGGGATGACATCATCCCTAATGGTTGAGGTGGTATTTCTTGAGTTAAAGGTACTTATTTGTCACATTCTCAATGGTGGATAAAACTCATGGTTAACCATGGTAGTGCTTTAAGTACTTTTAAAGTCAAAGTAAAGTACTCATAATAAATGTCATTTCACACTTTTTGAATAAAAATATATTATTGTCATTTCATATTTCTTGAAAGAAACAATGCTTATCCCTATACATTTATTATATTATATTATATTATTTTTATATAGCATATTAATTACATGTTATTATACAATTTAAATGATATAATTTTAATTAATAGCATATAATATAATTAAGCATTTATAAATTTATATTTATATTTTATTTTAAGTTATTTAAGTACAAAGGACAAATGCATTAGTTGTTCAATGATAATGATTTTTTCTTGAAAAGCTCATTCTTATTTATAGTCACATCAATACAATTTTTTTATTAATTTTATTTTGGTGCAACTTTTGAATTTAATTTAACTATGGTTACATGGATTGTGGTGCAAAAAGTGAATTGAAAATTCATAAATATTATTTTATTGGTTTAGCTATTATTTTATTATTTCCTTAGGAGGCCCATTTTAGACCTCAAAATTCCCCTAATTAATATTCCTTATTATAATTGATATAAATCAAATTTGTTGTTTTGTTGCACTCTAATTTATAACAAAAATGATTTTGATCCTTGAACAAGACAACTAGACCTATAAAACATTTCCTCTTATAGACTTTAAAGTGGTGCCAACATGGTACTAGTATAATAAATTTGTACTGAACATAGGAAAAGTAGTTAGTGTCAATTTAAAATTGTTAATAATAATAAGAAACACAATATTCATATGTTGTTAAATAACTTGATTGGTAAAAATATTTTTACAAAATCTATTATTCACGAGTCAAATTTTATACAGAAATATAAATATTAATGATAATAGAAATAATGTAAGGAATCTAAGTTTTAGATGAATGTCAATATGTTCTTTTCAATATAATATCCTTAAAAACTCCAGAATAAAAACTAAACATTTGTAATAAATATTTTAGTCATTTTTCTCTGTTTCCTCGTGTATTTGAAAATAATCAAATTGTATTACTTTATTACTATTCTAATTCATGATTGATTTTGATAATTAAAATGATTAGTAATTGAGTCAAGTGGCTCATTCGACTATAATTTTTTTTTTTGAAGGATCTATTAATATACATTCAGACACACTTTTAAATATTTGTTGTATATCAAATATTCTCTTCATGTTATTTTTGGAGATTTATATTATTTATTATTTCAATGTAGTCATGTGGTGATACAAATGACATAAAAATGTCATAAAATATTTAAGTTTTCAAAGCTTTGTTTGACCAACATGACTTCTCACAATATCAAATAAGCATGATCAAATTCAATAATTCACTTAAAACCAACATCTTCTAAACTTGGTCTATAGAAACAATAGTTTTTAACAAAAAAGTAGAAATAATAAATAATAAATAAATTATACTACTACTCTCATTTAACATTTAATCCCTCTAGGCCCATGTTAAATCTGTATTTACGATGGATCTATGCTAGTATATATTGGACACATTACTATGATAATTTGTCATTAAATAATTTTATACTTAATATATATCTTGCATGTTAATATATTATTCATCAAGTAAGTCTCAATTAACTTGGTTTTTAACAAAAAAGTAAAAATAACAAATAATAAATAATTTGTACTACTACTCTCATTCAACATTTAAATTAATTGCAAAAAAATATTTTCTCATGTCAACTCGAAAATGGTTCAAAATTCCTACAATAGTATGTAATGATGATGGTGATAATGATGATTATCATCCACTAAGACCAAATAATATGGTATATAAGAATCCATAAATATATTACTCAAAATTCTTTAGAATTTTATTGTTAATATGATAAAAAAACATTAAAATTAGTGTTTCAAAATCATCATAATTTTGTTTAGTTAAAAGAAATGGAAGGTTGGTAGCGCCACAAATATTTTGAAATTTAAATCCAAATTTGAGTATAAAGTGGATGATCTAAGAGGGTTTTTCATCTTCAATGATATTACTAGTGTTGCAAAGGCGATATAATTTTAAATTGTGCCAACCTTGTCTTAGTAATAATCATAACTGAACACATACATGATATTTACTATATCAAATTATAATTAAATGGGTTAATATAGTAACATACAAAACATTATTTTCATAAAGTTAATAATAGTACATACAAAACATTCTTTTCGTAAAGTTAATAATAGTAATGTACACAACATTATTTTCATAAGATAACTTTAACAAACTTAGCTTTTACTACAAACCATAATTTTTTTTAAAAGAGATAATGTAAGGAATCCAAGATTAAGATGTGAAATATTTGCTTTTGCAAGTTTATATAAATTTGTTTTATATACTTTACCATGATAAAAATTTTACCAAAAATTGGTGAATATCTACAATAAAATTAGTAAACTAAGTGATTTTATAATTCCACATTTTGAAAAAACTTAATCTAGCTAAAGTTCTAAATTCTAGATCAATGGAATACTTCCAAATTTAATGAAATATGTGTTATTGCATATTTTAATTGAAAGGGTTTACTTGATTGCCTCTGGAAGGTAATGGTACCAACCCCGGTAGCATTGTACTACTCGTCATTAGCCATTTAAATATGCATATGGAGATCCTTCTCCTCCAAGTCATTGAAAAGTTCCTTGTCTCCCATCATGTGACAGGAAGAACCACTATCCAAATACCACACAGATACCAATGCACTTGACACCATGCATGCGATCAATGAGAAGTCAAGCTCAAATTTCTAGGCAAGAGCCTCACCAATTGTAGATCCTCCAACCTTATTGTTCTTCTTCTTTTTTGGACAGTTAGTAGAAAAATTCCCATGTTTGTGACAGTGAAAACACTTCTTCTTGGACATGTCCTACTTCTTGCCATTTTTGGACTCAGATTTGGAATCGAATTTCTTCCCCATCGGCTTCTTCACCTTGGAAGCTAAAGAAAAATATTATTCATATTCATTCTTAGATGAAGATTCATCTCAGGTGTTCCCTCTGAACTCCTCCCGCACCAAATCCGACCACGATCGTTCCCAATCTAGAAATTTTTCCCTTTCATTGACAGAGTGGTGATAACTGTGCCAACTCTTGGGAAGTCCTAGGAGAGCCAAACTCACCAAATAATCATCAGCGACTATAATACCAATGCTCTCCAGTTCATCCTGACATTGGACAAATTTTGTTAGATATTTTGGTAGGGAGTCACCCTTCTCCATCTTGATCTTCCTGAGTTTATCTTTGAGCACCAATTTCCTATGGTCGCTGCTGCTCTGGAATTGATCTGTAAAAGCCTTCCACATTGCATATGGTATGGATTTCCCTTGGAGGCTTGAGACATTGTGGTCTCGTACTCCCTCCAACATGATCTTACTTGCCTTTGCCACTTTATTTTGCCATGCATCAAGATTTGCAGCATCTGTCACAACGGGTTTAGGAACATAATTATCAATGAATTCCTTCAAGCCATTTTCTTCGAGTATTTCCTTCATCTTTTCCTTCCAAGCAATATAGTTTGATATGCCCTCGAGTGCATACTCCAACCTCAATCCATTGAAATCCATTTCGATCCTAAATAAGCCATAGCACCAAGAAAGTATTTCTGCAAATTAAAATTCTATCCAGTCTCAAACTCAGCTCCTCCTTCGCAATTTTGATTTCATGTGCTTTGATACCATGTAGAAATTATACAACATGCATGTATATATTGGTTTCACCTGATCTAACAATGTACTAAATTAAAATATTGAATCTATTCTACAAATAACTTGGAGAAATAAAAGCACAATCGCTAATAACATGAAGCAAAGAAGAATCAAATCAAACACAACACAAATAATTTCCTGAGGAAATATTGCTGCTCAAAGCCCCACTATATTCTATTTTATATTCAACATGTATCATGAAACAATTACATACAAAACTCTTCTCACAAGAGCCCTCCAATACTTAGCTAATTGTCTCACACTGTCATACAAAAACTAACCAATACTTAGCCACTTTACTGCATCCAGACAACCTGCCTTGCTTACGTAATCCCTGATGAATGCAATCCCTAAAAGATAGGAATTATGGCCTTCCTTGAATGTGCAAGTATCATGGGAACTCAAATGGGTGTTTTCTTGCATGTGTGCAATCCAACAATCCCACAACTAATAGTCAACTTCTCTTTTACCTATATCTCAACTGGGTCTCCACTCGATCTCACATGCATGCAGCTAATAATAGTAAATCCCAGTTTCATGTGAGATCACTAATTGTGAATTAATTAATATTTAATTCACTTGATCTCTCACTAGTGTATCTAACTGTTACAACTAGCACAGCTGAGTTTAACTCACTTAACTGAGTTAAACTGATTACAACCTGCATTAACTAATACACCACTACACTTCGAACTCTGTTACAACTATAATTACTCTGCATGCCTCGCCAACTACCTCTAACTAGAAATCCACTAGCTAACTGAGTTTATCACTATCAGCTAAGTATTACAAGCTATCATTGGGAATATATTACAGTTTATTGTCCATCTTAATTAAGGGATAACTAAAATAGACATCCACCAAAAATAGCATTGTGGGCCCCACCCTAGTGTAGGTGCTTAATGCACTAGGCATCGGTGATGAAATTTTCTTGTTGAATCTCAACATTTTCATGGCTAGATCACACTTCTTCCTGGTTTCTACGTGCATTGATTATTCATAAAATTTTGGTTCACAAAACTTATTTAGTAATACATAATATAATGAAGGAGAGTATCGTTCAAGGGGTATAGTTATCCTGGTAGATCTTCTCACACCATTTTTAGGTGTTTTAAGTGGCTATTGATGTTGTGGTTTTTGTGTCGGTTGATCATTATGATTTTCAAGAACCTTTAATTTTTCTGTTATGTCATCAAGCACGCTGTATTCTCTGTTTTCATTTTCCTGTCCCTTTTCCTACATCTAACCCTTATACAAGACCTTTTCGTTGAATATGACATCTCTTCTCCTAATTATTTTTTATTTTCATAATAGTATAAGTGATAACCAAAATAATTAATACCATATCCAATAAATGTACATTTATTTGATTTTTCCTCAAGATTTGTTCTATTTGATTTATTAATGTGGAAAAAGGCTTCACAACCGAAAGTCTTTAAAAATGAATAGTTTACCTTTTTACCTGCCCCTGCCTCCTTTTGAAGGACCTTTGTTTATTAGATAGATAAAAATATGTATATCATCTACCCAAAATTGTAAAGGAATTCCTGCATGAAATCTCATGCATCCCTCACGCTCCATGATTGTCTCAGTCATCCCTTCTGGCACACCATTTTTCTGTGGTGTCCCTTAAACTATCTTATTTATGCAAATTCCATGCTCTGAAAAATACTTATCAAACTATTTGTTGTGACATTCATTTCCATTTTCTGATTTAAGACACTTCAACTTCTTTCCTAGCTCATTCTCAACCAAATATTTCCATTTATGGAAAGTATCAAATACATCATATTTATTCTCAATACAATAAATGTATGTTTTTATGGTTGCATTATCAATTAAAGCAACATAATAATGAGATTCACAGAGAGATGATACTTGAGTAGGTCCCTGTACATCTGTATGCATAAGCTCTAATTTTTCACACTTCTTTCCTTTCACAACTCTGATAAATTTGACTCTCTTTTGTTTTCCATAAACACAATTCTCACATAAATCCAAATAAACATGCTTCAAACCTGGAAATAAATTTCTTCACTAAAGGATCTGCATCCTCTTCTCACTCATGTGCCTGAGCCTATGATTCGATAATATTTTATCTGTTGTTGTGGAGGTTACATCATTAACATAATTACAAATACCATTCATAAATACAATGTACCAACCTTTTATGTTTTTTTTACTACCAGGTCTCCTTTAGTGTCTTTCGAGGTTTTATCTGTAAAAGTATTCACACAACCTTCACCACCTAACTGCCCTATTGAAATCATATTTTTCTTGAGATATGGAACATGCATTACCTCCTTTAATAGCCATTGGTTTCCATTCCATTTTTTTAATAATAACTTTACCCATTCTAATGATTTTACACAATTTATCATCACCAGATGAATCTATCCAAAATATCCTTGAACATAGTCATGAAAATGTTTCCTATCAGTTGTGGAATGGAATGTCCCTGAATCTACCACCCATGCATCAGTAACATTTTCTAATGAAAGAATCAAAGCATATTACAACATATCACCTATCACATTTTCTTCATGATTGTTTTCTTCTTGTGCATCTTCTTATTTTCCCTTCAGAGACTTACAATATTTATTTAGGTTTATTTTCTTCCCACATTTCTAGCACACTATACCAAATCTAGACTTGGATATACATTTCCTTGACTTATTGTGATATCCTGGGATCTTTCCTCTTTCCATTCCCCACCCCCCCAGCCTCTACACTCAAAGCATTACCTGATGTCTCACTTGATCTTTTCGGTCACATTTCCTCACTAAGGATGGCACCAACAACATCATCAAACTTTAAAGTACTAGATCTAAAGAAAGAGTTACTAGTGGCCATAAATAAACCATTCCAAATTTCTTGAAATGAGCACAAAAATAACAAAGAACTAACTGCATCATCAAAATATACCCCTATAGAAGTTAAATTACTGGTGACTATATTAAATTCATTTAAATGATCACCAAAAAATCCACCTTTTGATATATTCATATTAAATAAAGGTTTGATAAGAAATACCTTATTTGAGGTCGAGGGTTTTTATATAGTTTGGCCTATTTCCTCATCAAACCCTCTATTGTCATTTCCTTTGAAATAATAAATGCTACTCATGCCTCCAAGCACAATCGTATTTTTACAAGTTCCTTTTTGTTGAGAATCTCCCTTTCTGTGTCTGTCATACTCGTCGGCTTCTTTGTTTTTCCTCTCAATGGTAGGTACAAATATTCCTGATACATATAATATTCCATATACATCTTCCATAGATGGAATTTTTGGTTGTTAAATCTCTCGACCCTAAACCTAGCATCTTTTGACATTTCTCCCACTCGAACCAAGAACCCTTCTTTCTTACAAGTTTCTCATCCAAATAGACCTTCGTTTGTGATATCATTTGTTAGAAAATTATATATTACAAATCAATGGAGCACATAAAATATGCAGAAACAAAAATACATAAAAAACATAAAACAAGAAAGAGGTATATATACATGGTTCACCCAATTTGGGCTATGCTCGCAGAGAAACAACAAGTCCTTCCTTTGATATTATCTAGAAAAATGAAGAGATATAACCTGAATAGATACAACCTAAAACAGATCTGATGTAATCTCCTTTTCTCTCTCACACAGTCTCCACTCTCTTTCTTTCTCAAAATACACATAATACGCAACTGTAATACAACTCCCTCATATAAACCAAGGGATTTCCTTCTAGGGAAAAAAATGCTAAATTAAACACAAATTATACCGTCAATTTCATTCACTTAATGAACAACCCATATTGAATATGAAATTACGATATTTTACAAGGAAATTTTACATCTATTTTTATCTTCAGGGGCATTGCCTCTGAACCCCTGCCAAGGGGGCGACGACGATTTAACAAGAGATGACATTACTACCCCATTAGGAAATGGGGTCCAATGTTGTGATACCTCTGAATAAAGAAGATAATGAGGCTCCTCACCCAACTTGATGACATAACCCCATTTTGTCACATGATGGACATTGGCCTTATTAGTCCCTTCCAAGGCAGGACTGTAGCAATAAATTTTCCGATTCACCACTATTAGTTTGCCATTGACCAATACAAACTATAATGTTTAAATTTGAACAAAAAATGTTTTCTCAATATTATTAAAAAACTATTCTTCAAATAATTGGTTGGATCATAACTTGATGGTCTTATTGCAACACAATGTAATGACACGCAAATAACTACCTCACATATTTTCCCCATAATTTCTGAATATTCTTGTGATATTCATGCATTATTTTTAAATATTTATGTAGTATCTTTAAAAATAGTTCATAATTACAAAAAAAAAGCATATTTACCATCAGTTACTTCCAATCACAATTTAAGCAATTCTTTGCATAAAAAATGATAGGAATAAGATGTAAATAAATACACTTACCAAGAATTATTTCCCACCATTATTTATGTGGGGGAAAAATTATAAATATGGTGAAATCCAAATTTAGTAGCTAATGCGACTATAATATTAAATTTTTTATTAACCATTGTTAGTTTACCAATGGTCAATAACAGATATAATGTTTTATACAATTTTTCTACAACATAATTTATAAATTGAGTGGCAAGCACTAAGCCACCCTGAAACACTTAACTTGATCAAAATTTAACATCTTCCTATTTGGTGTCCTCTTCCCTTGCTTCAGGGGTATTCCAATTTAATTTTAATGTGTCAATTCTATGTTAAATACCAAAATAATTACACATTTCCCTTATATGGGAATGTAGAATGTATTATCCATGAAATTTTTTTTTTTATTTTTTTTTTCAAGTAGGTCATATGACCCTAGATAGAAATGTATATGTTATGATCTTGAGGAGGCATATATGGGTTAAAATGAAAAAATAATAGTTAAATATAAATTATGTGAGGGTTTTCCAATATTAATTATGTGTCATGAATTATATTTTTTCGTTAAATGTTTTATTATTTCTAATTTATTTTTTAATCATAAAATTTTTTATGAGAGTAGGTGTCTCTCCTATAGGTAAGGACTTAGGGTTTATGAGTAATAAATTTGAATATCTTCTTGAGATTTATTGACACGTTGAATTCCCTATGTTAATTTTGAGCCCCATTATTCGAGCATAAATTCCAATAAGGTGACATCCCATAGAGTTATTCCTATTAGGCATAGAGAGGATGTAGGATCATGTTGTTTAATGAACCACTTAGGTGTAAGTTTGGTAGGCATACTTGTATGCTAGATTAATGTTGATGAGGAAGTTGAATCTTTGGTTAAAAGGGAGCATATGAAGAAATCTAAAAAATGTGATATGGTTGGGAAAGATTTTGATTAAGGAGAATATGTAGTTGAATTGAAGTGAAAACATTGATGAGTCATTAGGGGGTAGATCGATATTTCAAGGGTTCACAAGTGAAATATGCAAAATGAGGTTGTGATGAGCATGGCAAGGTGAAGCCAATGCATTTGTAATTGTCGGTAAAAAAAATAATGGACATGGTAAGTGTGCACCCGTGGAGTGATGAATGAAATAAAAAGACTTAAAAAAAAAAAAAACACTTTGGAGATGAAAATCTAAAATCCAAAGAATCTCCCCTAGTCAAGTCAAATTGACTCATTCATACAGTTAAATATGTTTACTTATCAAAAACTTGGTTTGTGAGCATAAAATTTATGAATCACAGTATTGACCCATGGTATGACATGGAATGAATCATATAAATAGGATTGGTATCCTCCATGGTAAGGTGTATTTTGATTGTGTAGTAGATATATTCCAATTGGGATTTTACAAGTTAAATTGTGTGTCATGATTCATATGTAGTTGTTATATTTTTTATTATTGCTGATTTAGGAAAAAATGTGTGTCATAATTTATATCTTGTTGATAAATATTTTATTAGTGTTGATCTAAGTTAAATTGTGTGCCATGATTTATATGTTATTATATGTTTTATTATTGTGAATTTTCTATTTCTCTCTCATTTTTAATGGTGATGATGTGTTATTTGTAAATAACAAAAAAAAAGTATCATGATTTTTGTCATGATTTATATTTTATTATTATATGTTTTATTACTGTTGATTTTCTATTCTCTCTTACTTTTCATTGTAATAATGTGTTATTAGTTAATAACAAAAAAAAAGTATTTTAACATCGTCCTTAAACAAAATGTTTGAATGCCACTTAAAAAAAATTAATTTTATATCAACATGATGTATATGGAGAGAAAATTTAAAAAGTAAAAAATTCTTATTTTCCTTAATAGATATTTCCTACTTCCTAGAATGAGGAGAAAATGTATACTTAATATTTAAAACTATATATATATATATATATATATATATATATATATATATATATATATATATATATATATATATGAAGATGTATAAATTATTCTATGCTCAACATGGAGTTGAGATTTGCACCTCTACTGATTGGATATATCTAAATGCATGGTGTCTAAAATATTTCAATGATATGTTTACTAATATGAGAAAAATACATAGATTTCTCACATAATCAAAAGCAAGCATAGATCTATAACTCTTAATCTATCATTTATTGAGAAGGATCAAAATTAAAGAAAATATTTGGACCTCTTAAAAATTGATCCCTATTTATGTATAATAAATTTAGAATTAAGTTAAATATACAGTGATTGGTTAACACTTCTCCTCTTTCTAAATCATGTCACCAAGAGATTTAAACATTGGGCCTTTTGGTTACCACCTACTCAAATACTTTAATCATCTATTAAATTTCACCAAAAACAAACTTTATAAAGATTTATTTCAATATAGTTATACTATTTTATTTTATATGTATATATAAAAAATTAAAATACTAATATGATCATTAACTCATTGTATTTTTTATATAATTCATCTCATAACATAATGTGATACATGCATTTTATTAATTATTTATTAATAATTTATTATAGTAATTAAAACGTAATTGTTTATTTTTCATAAATAATAATATATTTTATTTATTAATATATATATATATATATATATATATATATATTAATTACCATTATTATATTCTTACCAACGATCAACTATATTAACTCCCACTCCTAAAATATTATAGTTTAGATATTAATATATTTTTATTAATTACAATTATTATATTCTTACCAATGATGAGTTGTATGAAAAAATTATGAACATCCAAAGGGCATGAAGGATTGATGTGAAACACTACGACATATTTCTCAAATGCACCAAAACGATGCTAAACAAATTACAGAGAAACAACAAAACCAAAAGTATGCACTTAGCATTCGGAAATACAAGAAATTATTTGTTTAAAACAAAATATATTATAGTGATTATACCATTCAAAAGAGTATTTTAAAACTGTAGAAATGTGTAAAACATTTTATTCAAAGGTTTAGATAAATAGGGTTTTGTTCTTCTTGCAAAGAGAGTGAAGCATATTAGACAACATTAAATATGGAGCCAATATCCTAACAACCGCTCCCTTTCCCACATTAACTCCCACTCCTCCCTTCCCGACACATCGATGTCAACTCCTTTCCCAGTATTTTTACCCACTAACAACCCCTCCCTTTCCCACATTAATTCCCACTCCTCCCTTCCCGGGGTTGGGCTTATTAGTCATATTTGTTGTGTAGTTGGGGTTAGGTTTAATTTTATCCTTACCCACTCCCACATTCAATCCCACCTTTCCAGCTCCTACAAAAACCCCATGATCGTCTTTCTCTTTCATGTCATCCAACTGCTCGGACGATCACAAAGGGGAGATGAGTTCGTGCAGAGAATTAGGAATTGGCGTCATTGGAAACTTCTGATGCCTGTAATTCAGTATTGGAAAAATAGTAGAAGACATTGCCACCCCTTCATTCACTATAACACACTGAGAGTCACACATGTCCATTGATATATTAGGGTTAGGGTAAGAACATGAAGTGAGATATATGAATATGTTGAAGTTGGGAAATCCCACTTACCAATAGAACAAGGGAAAAACTTGAATACTTCATATTGCACAAAACAATCTCTGCAGTGAATGAAAATCAACCAATGAACCTAGGGTTTATCAATTAAAAGTGTTTTTGGAATATTAATGAAACCCTCTATGAGGCAAGAAACCAAATAAGAAAATTTCAAAACAACCTTCAAGCATAGATCTTAAGCAGACAATACAAAGAATCAAAACTGAAAAATATTTGCAAACTATGGGTATCTTATACTACGCAAAATATCAAGATTTGCACATCTACTTTGATCTACAAAAGCATTGTAAAAACCTGCTTGGGCTAGGGAACGTGCTTCAGAATTATGTTGACGATAGACATGCTCCATTCTAAAGCTCTGGAACTGTGAAGGCAATTGTTGGATGTACAGTAATTTCAACCTACTTTGGTGATAGCAGTTAATGCAAGGAGTCATCTAGATTTGAGTAGGAGTCATCTAGAATTTTCTGGAGAGATAGATTAGCTTCCTAAAGAAGCTATCTCCACCAACAATGAACCTTGAGAAGGTTCTTCTCTATGTATAAATATGTGTTTCTTGTAATAAAAAATCAACAAGTGATGTTATTGTGTTCTGCTGTGTTCTCTTTCATGGTATCAGAGCTTCTTCGTTGGAGTCTTCTGTTTCTTTCTTAGTATCATAGCCGATGGTTTCGGCTTGATGTTTGCAGGGGTGAGTGCTTGCAGTTGTTTGTGTTGTGAGGAGATGTGTGCTCATGGTTTGAAGAACCAGAGGAGGGCTCGTTGGTGTGAAGAGCTATGAAATCGTTGTGGGGAGCGTTCGTTGTGTTGCAGCGAGTCTTGTGTTGAGCTAAAGTTGAGGATGTTGTGTGGTGGTCTAAAGAGATGAAGGTTTAGAGCTCAAGCCTTATGCGTGGTCCTTGGAGCGTGACTTGTAGAGGGTCAAACCAGGCATGGAGGGGTGACCTCTAGTGTGGACTGCCAGTCAGAGCGCTATTGTGGACAGGGGTGCTATTCGTGAGCACCGTGTGTGGCACTAACTAAGGCAACCACCGTGTGTGGTGTCTGTTGAGTTTGAAGTTCGCTGGAGTTGAGTGCTGCAGTGGTCTATAGTTGTAAGAGGGTTGCCATTGTATGTAGTTTCATTTCTAACCAGAAATGGGCTAGCCAGTCAAATACTCTTGTAAGGCCAATGCGTATGGTTAAGGAGCGGTTAATGTGTCGCAAGCACTGGAAAGATGAGCTTCAAAAAGTGATTAATTTAATCGCTGTGGTGTAGGAATTGTAGGAGAGCGTTGCTCATGTGAACATGAGCTAAAGTACAACTGTGTGGAGTGTTGTCACTTCCAATTGAGTGGTGTTTACAAAACTGTGCTGCTGGTGCGTCTGTTGGGAGCCATACTTTTGGTCTATTGCGTTGCCGTGTGTGTGAGCGTGGATGAAATCAAAACACACATTCTCATTTTTCCATCCTGTGGAGTGAAGATTTGTGAGAGCTGCAGTTGAATTGACCGGTGAGTGTGCAAGTGAGAGTGGACTCAAGGTGTCATGAAGTTGCGTGGTGTCATAGAGTGTTGGAGCCTAGTGGAGTTGTCAGTGTGTTCAAGTTGTAGTGTGAGTTTGTGCCACCATTGAATATGTGTTTAGTTTCCGTTGGAAAAGGAAGAGCTTTCCAGTAGTTCTGAGATCCTGGCATTGGAGGCCGCTAAGCCGAAGTCAATAGAGGGCTCAGTGTGTGAAGAGCTGTTAAAAAGTTGTTCCTTCATTTTTTTTTGAGTTTGTTGTGTATTTAAAAATGAATCTGCTACATGGTGCGTAGAGTCCTAGGAGAAGTCACATGAAGACTGTGTGTTGGAACTTGGATGAGGCGTAGATTGCTGGTGCAACTTGAGGAGTAGTTAGGGCTCGGTGAAAGGAGTGTGAAAGTCGTTATTTGTGAAGTGCAGAAAGTGTGGCACCCACAGCGGGGCTCAAATTGTCGGTGTGAAGACTGGCATGCATTGGAGGAAATTCTATTGCAGTGTGTTGTGTGTTGCATGTGAAGACCGAGTCTTTGTTAGAGCGAGAGATTTGAAATAACCTCTGCGTGGGGTTGGAAAAATCTGAGAACTCAAAGTTCTATGTGCTGTTAATATATCTGTGTTTTACTGATATCCATTTTGGGTTTTTTTGTTGCAGTGTTTATATGCATGTGAGCTGTTGCAGAATTGTGTGAAGCAAACTGTTCTTACTTTAATTGCTGCTACTGTTGTGGAGCTGACTCTGGCTTGGGGAAGAACGTGGACTTGGAGCTAACTTGGAGCTGACTGAAAGCATGGGTCGGCAAAGAAGACTAAAACAACAGAGGAGAAACAATGAGAGGATAGAGGCGAAATCTAAAATATTTCCAACCATAGAATTTATGCTCAATCAAGATATGAATCTGGATCAGCGAAAATATTTTATAGAAGCTGATGTAATACTGAAAAAATTAATTCCAGTGCTACCTTTATTCTCAGGTAAAAATTTTGAACTTTGGGCTATTAAAATGGAAGGATTATTAGGTTCAGTATATTTATGGTAATTTGTCCAAGAAACTGATATGAATTCTGAAAATAAGAGCAGACGTGCAATATCCTTGTTTCTCATTATATCAGCTCTAGATGAAAACATCTTATCAAGCATTTTAAATGAATTTGGTGAAGTATTTGATCCAAAAATGTTTTGGCATATTCTTGAAATGAAGTATAGCATGGAGTGGAGTGAGAAAGGTGAAGTAAATGAAATTTTTGTTAAAAATAGTGAATGTGTTGAAAGCATCATAACTGGGATTCTAGCTGACAATAAAGTATCATGTGATAGTTAGGAAACTCCCTGTGATGCAAAAACTTGTGAAGTCAAATATGATGAGAATTATGTATCTCATGAAGAATGGTTACGTTTGATGCATGAAAAGAAACTCATTGATGAGTTGTTGTTTGATGAGAGGATATGCCTATATTCATATGCAAATCAAATGCAGGATGACATGATTGCAACAATGAAGTTGATTAAAGAGGTTGAAGATATGAATCAACTAATTATGAAAGATGAAAATCTACAGAATGATGTAGATATTGCAGAGAACAAAATTGTGGAGGATTCAAAAGCTGATGAAGAGAATTATATCATTAGGCATGACTCAAAATACAATGGTGATTTTGTGAAACTTGAGTACATATTGTACCAGGCTCTTTCTCATGGAAAGAGGGGAGAGCATGAATTGGATTACCTTGGGGATGTTGCTTTCATCCCAATCCTGAAGAGGTCAATGATGTTAAGTACAAAAACAAAGAGCAGTTTAAGGAGGTTATAAGAAAATCAAGAAAGGATAAACTTCACCACTATCTTATTGTGAGAAAGGTGAATATGAAACTGCGTATGAAAATAAGAAAGTATGGACCATTTAGAAAGAAGACAAAAATGAAAGTCTTGTTCTAATGTACTGTTATAAGCCTAGCTGAGACTTGGACCAACATGCATGTCAATTAAGGGATGTGTGTTTGTGTCTTATGTATTGTGTCATAGTGTATTTTGTGTGTCTATGATATGGTTGAAATTAAAGGGGAGTGTTGGATGTACAGTAATTTCAACCTACTTTGTTGATAGAAGTTAATGCAAGGAGTCATCTATATTTGAGTAGGAGTCGTCTATATTTTTCTGGAGAGATAGCTTATTTTCCTAAAGAAGCTATCTCCACCGACAATGAACCTCGAGAAGGTTCTTCTCTATGTATAAATATGTGTTTCTTGTAATACAATATCAACAAGTGATTTTATTGTGTTCTGCTGCGTTCTCCTTCATGGTATCAGAGCTCCTTTGTTGGAGTCTTTTGTAAAAACCTGTCTGGGCTAGGGAACGCGCTTCAGAATTATGTTGACGATAGACATACTCCATTATGAAGCTCTGGAACTGTGAAGGCAATTTCTGAGAAATGTTGTGGTATCCCTTCAACCATCTCGCACAATATCAATTAGCACCTTGAAAGAAAACAATTTAATCTTAAAATGAAATTAGAATATATTAATCCTAATGTCCAAGGGCGGTGATGTGGGTGATGTCTAGCGAGAGAGCATGTTGAAGACTAGCTATTAGGGCTTTGTAATGAGAAGCATTGTTGTTTATTCTGAAGCAATCATTAACATATGCACTCAACTTCTCCACAAAAAAGACATCAACATCCTCATAAATAATGAAACCAGTGCTCCCATGACCAGGGTTTGATGTGCATGATCCAGCACTATAGTGAAGGGTGAATTCATATCTGACGAAAGCGAATCCTGCTATTTTGGGAAGACATTGACGTAGTCTCTCATTGTTTGGGGAAGTTGAATACCGTTCAAATTCAAAAAAAAATTCAGTTAACACTTGTAAATTTTAAAATCCAAATTTCATAGATGATGTATCATAAATGATGAATGACATGTGCTATGGAGACTAGACAAGGTGGAAGACATACCAAAAATTTGGGGAGAGGAGCGGGCAGAGATGGACGTATGGGGTCGGCGGAAAGGGAGTTAAACCCATTGGAAATGCTTTACCAGAGGCATAAGGGTGCAGGAACATGGGACCCATAGATAGACAAAGTCGAAGTCCAATCACTAGACCTTGTCTATCCACGTCCAATCACGAGACCCTCGACGGATTCCTGCCACTGTATTCTCCCTTTCACAGAATAATAGACTTCTCCTTACAAATATATTAACTGAGCAAATTTATATAAATAAATAAAATATAAATAGAGTAGACTTATGGTAAATAAATAATTTTTTTTTTTTTATATTTACTCCATAATTTTTTTTTTATATTTACTAAAACTCAAAAAAGAGGTTTTATTTAGGTGAATCTTATAGGACAAATACCACGGGACAAATTATTATTAATATTATGAGCTAATTATTATGGGAAAAATACTATATTTATAAAAGAGGTATGGTAAATAAATAAATATAAAAGAGATATAAAGGGATATGGAAACTATAAAAATATATCAAATATGATTAGAAATCAAAATCTAAGTATACAGAGTGTTGATCAGCGGTTGTCATTGATGTCAACCCAAGCAGCACCAGGGGCTAACCCAATATTGCATGGGAATTTTGACCTATCAAATTAATATATTCTGGGTCAATAATTCTTTTGATGGTTTCTACTTGTCGAGATATGACATGCCATGTAATCCTTCACGGTTTGAGAGATATTCATGTTTGAAGTTTGTACCCTAGTTAGTGGGCTAAAACCCCATGGGGTTGGGGCATGGGTCATTGAAAAGTCATAATTAATATTTTTTAAGCTCCTAAGATCCCTCCCACGTTCACTTGTTGAAGCCCCTCTCGACTAAAGCATTCATATAAATTGTGATCTTCATTTCCTCCTTATGCATGGGATTTGGCCATCTGAAATAGGTCATCGTGGAATTTTCGCTCTAATTTTGTTCTACGAAGGATCAGAAGCTGAAATTTTTATGAGGCGAAGCCAAAATCCTGAGGAAGCTGCAGTAACAATTTTAGATCAAGTTGCGCAATATTTTTGGAGATATGATCTGTGGAAGTAAGGGTTTTTGCAGGCTCCTGAAATTCATCTCAAAGAATTGACCTTGGTAAAATCGTCATAACTCTCTCTCAGAGTATTGGATTGGAATTATGTAAAAAGTGGAAGATAGTGGATAGTCTATAGTTTTCTCTCTATCAATGTCAGAGGAAAATGAAGAAACAGTGACACGTGGCATGCCGTACAAGTGCGCTCTGTTGAAACAGTCCATAATTAGGGCAGTGCGAGAAATTGGGTATAAATATCTCTTGAAGAATCCAAATTGGGTCGACCTATGGCATTGGAAAGATGACTCAGAGGACTACTACAGGACCAAAAATAAGATATTGAGGATCTGAAAAAACAGAGATACACCAAATTCAATATCGAGCTCCTAGAAGGCAAGAAAAAGCTAGATCATGTGTTGTCAAGGATTGCAAAGGAGCAGAATTTCTATGGCAGAAAAGAAAAACAAGGTGCAGCAGATGGTAGCATGACAAGAGCAGCAACCAAGGTGCATAACAGCAGTAAGAAGTTCATCATATGAAGTCTTCAAGTGGGCAGCACTGCATACAATCATTGTAAAGGCATCATTGTACAAACACTGATAATAATTGAAGATTAACTAATGCTCTAATTGAAAGAAATGTTGATTCACCCCCCCTCTCAGTATTTCCAAAAATTGGTTTCAGAGCTTGGTTCCTTCAATAGTAGTTTAACATCTGGAAGGAGGTCATGGAGCATACCAAGAATGGTGTACCTCTATTCAATGAAAATAATTATGCACTCTGGAAAGGAAGAATGGAGGTATATCTCTTGGCGTAAGGTTAAGAAGTATGGGACACTGTTCAAAATGGATTTACATCAACAGCGGATGAACAAGGTAAGAAGAATTTGGTAAATGATGCAAAAGAAAAGAATATTATTATCAGTGGACTTATTGAATCTTCTTATCATAAGGTGTTGGGTTGTAAAACCGCCAAAAATGTATGGGACAAGCTTGAGAATGTATATGCAGGTGACTCAAATGTCAAAGAAGAAAAGCTTTAAATCTATAGAGCAAAATTTGAGCAACTCAGAATGAAAGAAGATTGCAACATTGCTGCATACTTCCAATACATTGATGAAATAACCAATACTTTGGAAGGATTGGGAGAGTCAGTTGACGAGAAGACTACTATACGGAAGATTCTTAGAACGTTACCAGGGAGATTCAACCCAAAGGTATCGGTCTTAGAATACAGTGCAAATCTGGACAAACTCAACAAGGAAGAATTACATGGAGTTCTCATAGCATATGAAATGAGACTTGATGAAGAAGAGGGTACTTTGCATCTAGAAACTGCGTTCGTTGCATCTAAGAAAACCAATAAGGATAAACAACCTTCAATTGAAAAGACATGCACTTGTAAGTGTGAAGAAAAGGGAGATGATGAAGAAGGTATTTCAGATGAAGAATATGCTTACTTCACAAGAAAACTACAAATTGGTAAGGGGAAATTCAAAGGTAAACTTCCATTGATATGTTTCAGCTATAATGAGGTTGGGCATTTTGCAGCAAAATGTCTAAACAAAAGTAATGGCAACTCAAAAAGAAAGAAAGGCTTTAAGAAATTCAACAAGCAAGGATCCAAAAGGAACTTTCTCTCTAAAGAAGATAGCTCATCATCCGATGAAGACAATGATAGTGAAGAAGAAGCCAATAAGAGAGTATTGTTTATGGCCAAGCACAATAAACCCAAGCACAATAAGCAAGAGGTATCAAACAACGAAGAAGAAGGATGGACCATAGATGAATTTTATGAGGAAGAAATCAAGCTTATAAAATATCTCAAGGCAGAGAAGATCTGTTCCAAAACTCTTGAAGAACAAGTTCAAGGTATCAAAATTGAAGTTGAAGAACACAAATGCATTGAAGAGTCACTTCAAAAGAATTTGGAAGAAAGAAACCAAGAAAGGGAAGAATTAGAAGCCGAAGTAGTCTTGCTGCGTGAGGAAGTGAAGAAAGGAAAAATTATGCAAAACTATGCCAACAACTCAAGGGCATTGGAAGAACTCATCAACAATCAACGATCTTACAACGACAAAACTGACATCGGTTACAAAGAAGAAGAAGCAGGACCTTCTAAAAAAAAATATAATGAACCTATGAGATCTGACATGCATGTATACTTCATTGGACAAGATTCGCAAGAACAGCCTTGGAAGATAATTCCTCGACGAAAATTTCCATCCAGGTACCAACATATTTTTTATGGCTACTGTTATTCATGTGGAAAATTTGGTCATAAAGCTGTAGAATGTCGCACGTACCCTAGGAACAAATACAATTCCAGGAGATCTATCAAACATGAACCTCCTAGGGCTCAGCGAAATATCAATAGATTTGAACATTTAAGAAATAATATTGAATGTTACAAATGTCAAAACTTTGGGCACATAGCCAAAGACTGCAGACTTGAAAATCCTCCAGAAGAATATTCGAAGCCACAGAATGAATGAACATGGAAGAAGAAGAAGAATGATAATTGTGCTCTCACTCTCAAGGCTCAAAAGAACAAAGATGTGTGGTATGTTGATAGCGGTTGCTCAACGCATATGACTGGAGATAGAAATAAATTTGCATCTTTGAAAGAGAAGAAGGATGGAACCGTGTCCTTTGGAAATGATGGATCTTCAAATGTTATAGGATCAGGTACTGTCACTCTCAGAAGCAAATATGTTCTAGCCAAGAATGTTCTATTGGTAGAAAACATGAATCACAATCTGCTCAGTGTTGGACAAATGTGTGATCAAGGACACACAATACTATTCAACTCCACAAAATGTGAAATCAGGAAAGGCGTGTATGGTGAAATTGTGGCTACAGAAAGTCGAGCTCCAAACGACATATATGTTCTGGATGAGGCAACTAAAGCATGTCTAATAGCTAAAGAGGATGATACAATAATTGGTAGCAATGATGATCGACTAAGTAAGAATTTTTCTACAAGGGTGCAAAGTGATTTCGAGATGTCTTTACTTGGTTGCAGATTGAGCATAGACGACTCATCTAAGGATGTGGATCAAAGGTTGTATATATCTATGATTAGTAGTCTTCTATATGTAACAGCCTCCCGACCAGATGTTATGCAAGCAGTTGGAAAAGTAGCAAGATTCCAAGCAGCACCAAAAGAATCACATATTAAATATTTTCCAGCATTGAAATATCTTCGTCAAAAGCTTGGGATTCTCCCAAGTTCTCATTATATTACAGGTCTGCAGGACGGTTGTGTGTCAGGGGGAGTGGAAGTGTGTACAGGTCTGCAGGACGGTTGTGTGTTAGTGAAAGTGGAAGTGTGTACAGGTCCGCAGGATGGTTGTGTTTTAGGGGGAGTTACCCTTTTCCATTGATGTCAAAGGGGGAGATAATGTTGTAGGAAGAGGTTTCATGATCGTAGGGGGAGTACTTGTGTTGCCATCAATGCCAAAGGGGGAGATTGTTGATCAACAGTTGTCATTGATGTCAACCCAAGCAGCACCAGGGACTAACCCAATATTGCATGGGAATTTTGACCTATCAAATTAATATATTTTGGGTCAATAATTCTTTTGATGGTTTCTACTTGTCCAGATGTTTCTGTTGATATATGGCACGCCATGTAATTCTTCACGGTTTGAGAGATATTCATGTTTGAAGTTTGTACCCCAGTTAGTGGGCTAAAAACCCATGGGGTTGGGGCATGGGTCATTGAAAATTCATAATTAATATTTTTTAAGCTCCTAATATCCCTCCCACATTCACTTGTTGAAGCCCCTCTCAACTTAAGCATTCATATAAATTGTGATCTTCATTTCCTCCTTATGCATGGGATTTGGCCATCTGAAATAGGTCATCGTGGAATTTTCACTCTAGCTTTGCTTCTACGAAGGCTCAGAAGCTGAAATTTTTATGAGGTGAAGAAGAAATCTTTAGGAAGCTGCAGTAAAAATTTCAAATCAAGTTACAAAATATTTTTGGAGATATGATCTGTGGAAGTAAGGGTTTTTGCAGGCTCTTGAAATTCATCTCAAAGAAGTGACTTTCGTAAAATCGTCATAACTCTCTCTCTGAGTATTGGATTGGAATTATATAAAAAGTGGAAGATAGTGCACAGTCTGTAGTTTTCGCTCTATCAATTTCAGAGGAAAATGAAGAAATAGTGACACGTGGCATGCCGTACAAGTGCACTATTTTGAAACAGTCCATAATTAGGGTAGTGTGAGAAATTGGGTATAAATGTCTCTTGTAGAATCCAAATTGGGTCAGACCTATGGCATTGGAAAGAAGACTAAGAGGAATACTACAGGACCGGAAATCAGATATTGAGGATATGAAAAAACAGAGATACACTAGATTCAATATTGAGCTCCTAGAAGGCAAGAAAAAGCTAGATCATATGTTGTCAAGGATTGCAAAGGACCAGACTTTATACGGTAGAAAAGAAAACAAGGTGCAACAGAGGGTAGCATGACAAGAGCAGCAACCAAGGTGCATAACAGCATCAAGAAGTTCATCATATGAAGTCTTCAAGTGGCAGCACTGCATACAATCATTGTAAAGGTATCATTGTACAAACACTGATAATAATTGAAGATTAACTAATGCTCTAATTGAAAGAAATACTGATTCACCCCCCCTCTCAGTATTTCCAACATAGAGAGCCTATGGGTCAAATACCATGGTAAATAAAATAGGTGTGGTAAATAAATATAAATATAAAGAAACCAAAAAAAAATAAAACCTATTTTTATATTTACTCCATACTCTTGTTTATATTTATGAAAACTCAGAATTTTTTTATTTATTTATGTGAAGCCTATGGTCCAAATTATCATTAATAACATTAAAAGAAACAATATTGACCCTAATATTAATATCAAAAGATTATTATTATTATTATCACTATTACTATTATTATTATTAAATCTAATATTCATACTAATATTATTAAATTTAATAATTGTGGATTGACATAGAGTAATAGAGGTTCAGATATGGTGAGTGAAAAGGGAGAGATGAAGATAAACTGAAGGAGGGTGATGCATACTAGTTGCAGAAATATCAGAGTATGCACAGAAAATATAGAGTTTACACTCTACACAACCTTATTACCTGCAACGGGTTTGTTTTAACTTAGGGGCTCGTTAAACATACATACGGTGCGATCAACAACAATATCATAAACAAACACATATAACAGAAATCAATACATATGCACAGTGTTCTTACCGGAGGGTCCCACGATAAGTTTGACCAATCACCGATGATAAAAAATCGCACAACCTGCAGTTAATTTTAACACTTAAACTTTAATCCTTGCGAATTGCAAAGCTGCGCTGAGCCAACACATGTACTCATCGTTTTCGTATCACAAATAAATTTGTTTACTTTGCGATGTCTTAACGCTTCTAAATCTTGTGAAGCGCGAAGTCACTTCCCGGCACTATGATCTCCACCGTTGGATTAGTCCCGGATCCAACGATCCTTGTTGTCTCTCCACTTCTCACTTCACATCACCGATAAAATAATTTAACTTGCGACTCTTAAACTTTAAACCTGTTTCTATGCGATGTGCGATGGTTTTCAACTTGCGATGAGATATCTCCCGTTGATCGGGTTTAGATCTACGACCCTCGTCGCACCTACAATATGACTGTCCTCCCATTGTATAACTTAATATATATATGAATCAATAGAGTTTTAAACCAATAATTCGAACAGAGAGCCCGATCAATACCAAAAAACTTGAAAATTAATAATAATGGAATTTGCAGAGCCAAGCCCTTGATCTGCTGGTTATTACAATTTTTTATGCTCTCTCTGCTCTCTCTTCTCGCACACCTATTCAACACTTGTCTCACTCTTTTCCACACTCCCCTCTCTCTCTCTCACACCTATATATATATATATATATATATATATATATATATATATATATATATATATATCTGAAGCGGTCCTTCTTGCCTAAAATAGATTCCCGTTGAACCACTCCTAACAAACAAATGGTACCCTATTTCTAATATCTTATCCTACTTGGCTTAATCTCCTCGTAGGGAGAAACCAATTTCTATTTTATTTCCTAATTAATTTTAAAAACCCAAACAAAATAACTTCTCTCATTTCAAGCTAAGTAAAATATTAATGGCCAATTTTTATCCACCTCATGTTAACCACAACATGTGACCATATAATCACATTGCTGGCTAAGTCCGGATGCGCCTGCATGAGACTCCCATGAAAGAAAAGATTAATCCATCAATGCTTCAACATGTGTACTAAACATCTGTAACTATGCTGTTTTCATCTAACTGGCATCTTCCACAGGGTGTCCTTTCCATTTGACTAGATACTGATAGTAAGTTTGTCTTCTGGTCTTCTTTTCTGCTCTTTTGTCCAAAATGGCTTCCACTTCTTTTTCTTCTGTCGTTGGAATTTGTTCCTTCCAATTCAAAGTTTGTTCTTCCTCTTCTGTAGAGTCTTCTTATAGCTCTTCCTCTGTTCCTTTGTACAATTACAAATATGCAACATTAAAGATAGGAGATATTCCAATTCCTTCTGGAAATTCAATCTCATATACATTTGAAGAAAATTTCCTCAAAATTCTACACGGTCCTATCTTTTTCATCTTTAATTTGTTGTAAGTCCTAACATGAAACCTTTCTTTTCTAAGGTACACCATGACTAGTTTACCTACTTGGAATTAATTTTCTTTCCTCTTCATATCAACTCTCTTCTTGTATTTGCCACTACTTTCGTGCAATCTGCCTTTGACATCTTCCTGTAGTTTCAGTATCTGTTCTACAAACTCTTCAGCCTTTTCACTCCTTATCTCTTGTTTTCCTAAATTTCTTAGCTCATACACACCTCTTGGATTCATTACAAAAACAATTTGGAATGGAATCATCCCAATACTTCAATTGGGAGTATCATTATAAGCAAACTCAGCCTAAGCAAGTGCTAAATCCCACTAGTATTTTTATACACTAGGCTCCTCAATATATTTCCCAAGCTTCTGTTCAATACCTCTATCTGTCCATCCATTTGAGGGTGATAAACTGAACTAAAACTAAGGTTGGTACCTATTTTCTTCCATAGAGTTCTCCAGAAATGACTAAAAAACTTGGTATCCCCGTCAGAGACAATATTCACAGGAAATCCATGTAATCTTACAAATTCTGAGAAAAACATATTAGCAATATGTGTTGCATCACTTGTTTTCTTACATGCAATGAAATGAGCCATTTTAGAAAACCTATCCACCACAACATAAATGGAGTCATTTCTTCTTTGATTTTTTGGAAAACCCCCCAAAAAATACACACTATCTGCATCCCATGGTTGGTTTGGTATTGGTAATGGCTGATACAATCCTGTATTTTGACTTCTCCCCTTAACATGCTGACAAATCCTGCATTTCTCAGCAAATATCTTAACATTAGTTTACATCTTTGGCCAGTAGTAAAAATAATTTACTTGAGAAAAAGTCTTGTCTTGTCCAAAGTGTCCAAATAAGCCTCCACCGTGTTTCTCCTTAATTATGTTTTCCCTCATATAAAATTTGGGAATACATAGTTTATTACTTTTGAATAGCAAACATCCTTGGATAAGATAATCTAACCACTGGATTCTATTATGAGCTATTGGTTTTTTCATAGTTTCCTAAATTTCCTGAAATTATGCATCTTCTTTATACATGTCGACCATTTCTTCAAATCCTACAACACCAACTTGTAATTCTTGCATGATTAAATTCACTCAGCTCAAAGCATCAACAACTTTATTTAACTTACTGCTTGTATGTTTAATCATAAAAGTAAAAATTTGCAAAATTCTACCCATTTGGCATGTTTCTAGTTCAATTTTGGCTGGTTGTTTATAAACTGTAATGCATGGTTATCAAAATATAATACAAACTCTTTTGGTAACAAATAATGTTTCCATTTTTTCAAGGCCTGCACAACAACATAAAACCATTTGTCATAAGATGAGAATTTATTCTTAGCTTCATTCAGTTTCTCACTAAATTATGTTATTGGCCTTTATTCTTGACTTAAAACTGATCCAATTGCAACTCCACTAGCATCAGTTTCAACTGGGAAAACTTTTTCAAAATCTGGCAAAGCTAAAACTGGTTTTTCTGTAATTTTCTTCTTTAGCAACTTAAAGTTTCGATCTGTTGCTTCTTTCCACTTGAATGGCTGGTTAGTTTCCTTGATTGTTTCAATAATGGGTGCAAAAATCTGACTAAAGCTTCTGATAAATTTTCTATAGAAACTTGTAAGACTATCACAGCTTCTTACCTCAAATATGTTTCTTGGAGTTGGGCAATTCAAAATTTCTTGGACTTTTCCCGGATCCATTTTCAAGTCTTCCTTAGAAACTACAAATCCCAAATAGACTAGCTCTTCCTTCATAAAACTATATTTCATAAAAAATTCACATTTCTCTGGGTTGTTGACTTATTATGAGCACAGTCCCATGATCCATGTCCCCATTCACCACATGTAAAGCACTAAATATCTCTTCCTCGACCTCTACCTCTGAGTACAAACCTTACTCGACCAGAGTCTCCTCTCTGTGGTGATTTGCTACTCGAACCTACTGCTTCATTATGGGAATGTTGAAATATGGGTTTGAATGTTCCTCTTCCTCTTGCTAAACTCTTTCCTTGATTCCTGTGAATTTGCTTTCTCTCTATCTTCTCTTCCGATTTTAAGGCTACCTGGTAAGCATCTTCAATTGTCTTCATATTTAATAGATTGCTCTCATCCTCAATATCATACCTCAAGTCATTTATATACCTAGATAATTTCTCAACATCATTCTCTACATGTCCAGCTCGAATATTCAGTTTATAAAACTGCTCTGTATATTCTTTCACTGTCATTCCTTTTTGTATCAAATTATATAATTGCTTCAAAAGATTTAATTGATAATCCTTAGGAAAGGACTTACTTTTTAATTTGCTTACCATTTTGTCCCATTTCTTTATTTTGGGATTTCCATTTCTCTGTCTGGATACCTGTAACTCCTCCCACCAGATAGTTGCATGACCCTTTAGTCTAGTAGCTACAAACTTCACTTTCCTTTTGTCTTCAACTTCTTCAAATTATAAGTACTTGTCTAATGAACTCATCTAGACCATGAACTCCTCCATATTGACATTTCCCCCATACAAAGGTACATCCACCTTTGGTCTTCCAGTTTCCTTAATCAACATTTTTAGAGTCTTAGCTGAGTTATCTTCTGCTTCTTCTTTTTCCTCAGAAGTTTCCTCTGCTACACTTAGATCTTCTTCTTTAGGTGCTCTCCTCTAAGAAACTTCAACTGTCTCCATCCTTGTACGAAGATGTCGAATTTCATTCATATGAATCGCATTAGCTTCCAGTCTACCACGACCTATGCCAGATCCTCTCCTGGGTGGCATATTTTCTCCAAATTTCAAGAACAGACTCAAGTCTTCTCTGATACCAAATGATGCAGACTAGCTGCAGAAATATTAGAGTATGCGCAAAAACTATAGATTTTACACTCTACACAACCTTATTACCTGCAATGGGTTTGTTTTAACTTGGGGCTCGTTAAACATACATACGGTGCGATCAACAACGTTATCATAAACAAACACATATAACACAAATCAATACATATGCACGGAGTTCTTACCGGAGGGTCCCACGATAAGCTGGACCAATCACCGTTGATCGCAAATCGCATAACTTGCAGTTAATTTTAACACGTAAATTGTAATCCTTGCGAATTGTAAAGCTGCGCTGAGCCAACACATGTCCTCCTCTTTTTCGCATCGCAAATAAATTTACTTACTTTGCGATGTCTTAACGCTTATCTCCTCAATCTTGTGAAGCGTGAAGTCACTCCTTGGTGCTACGATATCCACAGTTGGATTAGTCCCGGATCCAACGATCCTCATTGTCTCTCCACTGATCACTTCGCATCGCTGATAAAACAATTTAACTTATGATTATTAATCTTTAAACCCATTTATGTGCAATGTGCGATGGTTTTCAACTTGTGATGAGATCTCTCCCGTTGATTGGGTTTATATCTACGACCCTCATCATGCTTGCAATCCGATTATCCTCCCACTGTATAAATTAATATATATGATTCAATAGAGTTTTAAACCAATAATTCGAACAGATAGACTGATCAATACCAAAACACTTGAAAATTAATAATAAAGGAATTTAAAGATCCAATCCCTTGATCGGCTGGCTATTACAAATTTTTATGCTCTCTTTGCTCTCTCCTCTCGCACACCTATTTCACACTTGTATCACTCTTTTCCACACTCTTCTCTCTCTCTCTCTCACCTATCTTATACACACACACACACACACACACACACACACACACACACACACACACACACATATATCAATTTGAAGCGGTCCTTCTCACCTAAAATAGATTCTCGTTGAACCATTCATAACAAACAAATGCTACCCTATTTCTAAGATCATATCCTACTTGGCTCAATATCCTCAGAGAGAGAAACCAATTTCTATTTTATTTCATAATTAATTTAAGAAGCCCAAAGAAAATAAATTCTCACATTTAAAAATAAGTAAAATATTAATGGCCAATGTTTATCCACCTGATGTTAGCCATAACATGTGAACATACAATCATATTGTTGGCTAGTCTGGATGCTCCTGCATCAAAGGGGAGAGGAGAAATGAAGAGAAGGAGTGGGAGAGGAGTGAGAGAGGTAGATAAGGGTAAGAGACATAGAGAGAGACACAAATATGGAGGGGCGAGAGAGAGAAGGATAGAGGGAGGAAGGTAATGCGAGTATTGTAGGGAAGAGAGAGAGAGAGATAGAGAGAGAGAGAGAGAGAGAGAGAGAGAGGTAGGAGAGAAAGGGTGAGAGACTAAGGACGAGAGAGAAGGGAGGAGATAGTGAAGGATAGAGAGATGGAGTTGGAGGGAAGAAGAAATACATAGAAAATGAGAAGTGGAGAGAGAGAGGGAGTGACAAGGGAGAGATGGAGAGAGAGTGTGTATGTTTAAGGGTGAGTGAAAGAGACAAATGAGGAGAGATGTAGAGAAGAGGAGGGTGTTAGCCACCTATAAATTCTGTTTTACCAAGTGGTGGCTAAACTTGTCTTTTAAAGCCTTCAAGAGATATTTTCCTTTGAAAACTTATCATCTTTTGAAGCCTTATGATGATAATTACCCTTTGAGTTAATCTTCACTGATGTTTCACTATTAGCCCTAAAGTACCTGCTGTTTACTAAGAGAAATACTGCTTAAAAAGTCCATTTTTCAACATTACACTTCTCCATTTCCTTCTCCATTTCATCCATAAACCCCTTCATTTGCCTCTCAAAACCATTTTTCACCTTATTAAACCTTAAATCTCCCTTTATTTGTTTTAAAATCCCTTTCTTTCATCTATCAGAACCCTACTTCAGGCCTTAAAAATCTCTGTTTTTGGTCTTAATACAGTTTTCTGCACTATAAAGTTTTTAAGCCCCTGAGAGCTTATTACCTTAAGCCCTTTCCTCCATGCATCCTACAGCCCCGCAAATCGGGCGCTAAAAGACTTGAAAACCCTTCCTGAACCCTTACTTTCCTTTATTTTCCCATTACCCCGAAGTTATGATCTAAACCAATCTAGACCGTTGATCTTTGCAGATCAACGACCATTAGGCCCCATCCTTCCTCCCATTCACCCTGCCTTACCTTTTCCTCCATCCATCTATCCGCTCATCCTTTTAAATCTTGACCGTCCATCTGAGAAATCCTACGATCAGGACTTAACCCGATAACCCAAACACCAGTCCACTATGTGACAGAAACGTTATGTCACCATGGACCCCACATACTCTTTTACCCTGCAGCTCTTCATCCATCACGCTCAACCTGCACTGTTGGATCTGGAGCCTCCAATCCAACGGTCGATGATCAATATCGCATGATTTTTACCCCTCGTTCCTAGTGTGCTACTTCCACGCGATAAAAGTGGTTTTAGAAATCCATGTGTCAAACGCTAACACATATCGCGTTCCAAAATCTAATACCGCTTACCCCCCAATTGCTATGCGAAAATTGCTTCTGGTTTTCCGAAACCACCCTTTATCATTCCCGTGCCAAATTCAAAAAAAATTCAAACACTACTTCGCTTCCGCCAAGGGTTTCTCCCTTCTACCGTTGCATTCATCCGTTCTCACTGCTCCTCCGCCACACCCAGAGCCTCTGCAAACAGTCTAAACCAAGCCCGCAGGTTTTCATAATAGTTTATCATGTCTTTGCAGGTTTTTCATGGCCGATGAAGGATAAACATTTTACAGTCACAAAAGTGACACAAAGGCTTAGATAGAAATCTCAGGGCCAGGAATCAGCGTCAAAGGAATCAGAACAAAGGGTAAATTCGCGACAGTCGATGGGTCATAGACATAAACCCTCAGTAAACCCTGCAACTCAGCAAAACTCGCCACCTATACACAAAACACTCAGAAGTGGTGAATATCACATATCTAGTGGCATAAAACAAAGGCATATAATATTAGTAAAACTCTCGAGAGCATCAATACAATAGCAGTTTGAGAAATCAACAAATATAAAGCATAAAAAAGCTAAAATAGGTTGAAGTACAAAGGGACAGAGTAGTTATTGGTGCAGAGTGTTGACTGACACATACATAGCCCACCTCCATGAACCAAGGTCTGTCAATCAGTTATTACATCAAAGGAAACTACTACAAGCTGTCAGAATCAGCTATTTAGAAGTATGAGATTCCTCAAAGCCCATTCTTCCACTTAACTCACACCAGAGGAGATAACAGTACCACTGCGGATAGTATTTCCTACCAAAGGACACTTTGTGGGGTGATTTCTGTCATATCAAAAGGGCCTCAATAAGCAACGAGGTCACTAAGTCTGTCTAGAGATTAATGTAATATTTATGGCTAAGGATGGAGCATTCGAATACACCTCTCCTATCTCTGATGATCATTAAAACTCCTTCACCTACTTTTCCCCATTTCTCTATAAAGACTCTTCGAAGTCTCATTGTAAAAGGTTGGCATTTGGTGATTTCTAAAGTAATACATAGATTGCTGCTTTGAAGAAGCATTGGTGTTCTGAAGGAATGTGGAGGTCTCTATTTGTTTTTTGATGAAGGAGGCTGAACCATTGGATCCCTGAGCCTGGTTTTGGTGAAGTAATCTCTTATTGCTAATGTTATCCCCCGTTTATCACTTTGTTCCATTATGCTTTGACTTACAATAGGATAAAAAGTTTAGGCAGAGAAATGTATCTTAGAAGCACCTCTGACTTGTTTATCCTTGACTATTTATATGTTTTATGCTATTTAACATGACATGGTAGTTTAATATCTCTCTTGAATATTCAGTTTGTTTTATTTCAGAAATGGTTAATTCAGTTGTGCTAAAGATTGTTTAGGCGTTCCATTTTTCTATGCCGCTGAATGTTGTATCTGAAATCTCCCTTTGATTATTGATGCTTGCAGTTTGATAGAGAGGTCTGTTTCAAATCATATCCTCTGTTTCTTACTGTAATTATTGTGTTGAAGGTCCCTATAATTGCAATCCTAGATGTCTAGGGTGTTCCCTCTTCTTTGAATGCAATTGTATGTCTTTTTTGATTAAGCTCTCAACGGTGAACTTATAGGAGGAATTAGGGCGTTCCCTGAATCCTATAATTCATTTAGAAGGTGTTAGTCTGCATTTCTCCTCTTCATTGAGTGTTTATGTTGATTAAGTCCATAACAGTGAGCTTACTAGAGGAAATAGGGCATTCCCCGAATCCTTTAAGTCATTGTGAAAGGGTTTAGTTTTCCTTTCACTCTTAGTTCTTAACGTTCATCTCATTTCACCTATATTATTCAAAAGATCCGTGACCGAGTTAGATTTTCCCTCTGTTTTCCCTTCCCTCTCAATCAGAACCATTTGGCCTTTCACGTGACTCCATTTCCCAGTGAATTGTAGATTCCCATGCTCTATCTATACTGCATGAAACATATTTGTCCAACCAAACAAAACAAACAACCATGCACATCATAACTAGCCTAAAATCAATTTCTAAACCTTTCAAGACACATCCTTATAAACATATTGAGAGATCCCTCTCTAAGACTAGGAGGGCTAGATCCTAGAGCTCTAAAGCTTGGTATGCATGTTTCCTTGTCACTTGGCATGCCAATCTGCCAAATCACAAGACTCCAACATAATGGCGATCACGGTGGGACCTACTGAGTATATGATAGTCTAGCTAACTCTTGTGCACTCTTTATTCCTACAAATCTCTAAGAAAATCAGTTAGTAAGCCATAGAGTAGACTCTATTTGTTCGAGCACCTTAGCTAAGTGTTAAGATCAGACATAGGACACTCTCATAACCATAGAAATATACAAAATCCAAAAATATTTCAGATTGGCTTCATAATAAACTGTGGTGGTGGACCACAATTATTTTGACCTTTAAAAGCTGAAACTTCCACCTGGCGACTCCATTAGCCCCAGTAGGCCTATTACCCATCTAGGTCCCCAGATCTCTTTAGGACTGTGTTAACTAGCCTTGAAGAAGTTGAGAGGCCTAGTCCCATTTTAGATAAGACATTCTGAGAGGCAAAACTTTCAAGACAGTTCCTACAAACTTCAGCCTCTCTCAATTTTTGAAAAGCAGTCTGGCTTCACATAAGATCAACACTAGATCCCATCCAAACCCTAATCCTCCTACAATATTTGACGATCCAGAAAGAATTCTGTGGCAGACTTCTAGAGCTGGAAAATTAGCTGCTGATAGGAGCATCCCAAGAAAAAAATCTCTCCCTGAAAACCCCACTGTCTTGGAGGATTTACACTTTGAATTACATCATACTAAGAACATTTTTAGAACCAGATCTCAAAGTGATTTAAACCAAACTAATCTTGAAACTACAGGTTTGCAACAAAGCTTTAGTAGAGAAGCTTCACCTTCTACCCCTCCTAATTCACGGCTTCTTCACCACTTTAGCCTCTTTCATAACCAATATGCTCAAAACCATTTTGCTGGCCCAAGTGTTTCTTCCACTCCGATCCATACCACCACTGTCCAAAACACTCCATTTTAGCCCACTTTCCCTCTTGTCAATCCACCCACTGTAAATTCACCTTTCTTTCTAGCCATGGCAACATGGTATGCCCCATCAGTGTTACCACATCCTCTGGTTCCTTTACCCAATGACTATTAGTCTAAAATTTCCCATTTCACTGGGAAAGAATCTACCACATCTCAACAACATGTAGATAATGGAAGATGCTTTTGATTATATGGAAATAGAAGCTGAGACCCTAAAGATGAGAATCTTTGCTCAAAGTTTAGGAGGAGAAGTAAAGAAGTGTTTTAAAGGCTTAACTCCTAATATCATCAATGACCTTCCATCTTTACATCAAACATTCATAAACAAATGGGAAATCAAAAGCAACCCTCTCCAAATATTAACAGAGCATAACAGTCTTAAAAGAAATCAGGGAGAGAGTGTTCATGATTACTCCACCAGGTTTAACAGTGTCTACAATGCTCTTCCACCCCACATGAAACCTCCCCAAGGCTTGGCCTTAATGAAATATCCTGAAGGTTTCGATGCCAATATGGCCTATCAACTAAGGGAGAGAGAATACTTAACTCTAGAAGACATGCATAAGGGAGTTGTGAGTGTAGAAGAAAACTTAATTGAGAAAAGAGCTAGGATAAGATCAGAGAAGAGGGTAACTTATAAAGATGATGTTGCACCCTCAACCTCATCCTTTGATACAAAAATTGACAACCTAGTGAAGGTAATGGAGAGAATGCTTGAAAAGATAAACTTGAATGATAGAGTGCCACTAAGAGAACACCAAAAAAACCTCCACAATAGAAATAGAAATCATAACTTTAGAAGAGAAAACAATCAGGATAGGCAAAGAGATAATGACCAACAAATTAGACCTCCCTTCCAACAAAACTACGTAGATCAAGAGGAAGAAAGGGAGATTGAAAGGTTGAGAGAAAACCATGTAAACTTGATTGGATCAGACAGTGGAGATGGTGTTTTTCTCACTGAAGAAGAACAAGGTTTCTTCTCCTCAGAACCAAAGGAAGATAGATATGAGGAGTCTGAAGATTATAGATTGGGGTTTGAGAATGCAATCACGGAGGTACACAAACACATTGATCTAAGGAGCAAAGGGAACATAGATAATCCAAATGACAAAGACACTAGCTTTGCTGTTAGGAGAAATACAAAAAATCAGCCTAAAAATACAACAAGCAAAACCATAACAATAGCCAAAAGAGCTGATTCAAACAAAGACAAAAACAACTAAAAAGGGTTTGAAGAAAGTTTCCCTAGTACCTCTGCTAGTGGCCCTACTAAAACAACTCAGATTGACAGTCCTAATAAATCTCAACAAGTCAAAATCGCTGAAAGAAACATAAGTGAGAAAACAGATGTAAATATGACAAAATCAATAGTTCCTTTTAGCCTTGAGGGAGAGATTGCAAAGATCAAAATTAACATACCTCTGGCTGAATTGGTGACCCAGGTAGTGTACACAAACCAGGTCCTAAAGGCTCTGAATATAAATGTTGATATTGATACTTTGAACTTGACAGATGACTAGCCAGAGCTGTTGTTTGGTCCTAAAATTGAAGAAAAATACCAAGAAGGGGTTGTGCCTCCCTTCTATGTCAGTCTAAACATATATGAAAAAATCTTACACAATGCCATGCTAGATTCAAGAGCATCACACAACCTTATGTCGAAGGTAATAATGGAAAGCTTAGGCTTAGAGATTACTAGGCCATATAAAGACTTGTATTCCTTTGATTCCAGAAGGGTCAAATGCTTGGGGTTAATTAAATATTTGTGTGTTAAATTGTCTCAAATTCCTGACAAGAACCTTGTAATGGATGTAGTAGTAGCTGACATTCCCCCAAAATATGGTATGCTTTTGTCTAGATCATGGGGAGCTAAGATTCAGGGTACCCTTCAAATGGATATGTCTTATGCCACCATACCAGTGTTTGGTCAAACCAGAAGATTATATAGGGAAACCCTCATGAAATACATGGTGAGCAGCAAGGACAAGCCTCACAACACTCCTGTTTATTCCACCCATTCAGATCTAGATTCATTTATTTTATACAATGAAGATGAAGTCACCCAAACAAAGAAGGAAAACGAGCAGGAAATTAGTGCACTTGAACATCCAGAATTGTCTTCCCCTCAACCTCTAGATATCTCAACTCCCAGCAGCCTTGAGCAACACAAAACAAATGAGAATGAAACATAAACACTTTGGAGAATGAGCTTGGATGGCTCTTGTAGAAAAAATAGTGCAGGGGTTGATGTATGAATACACAAAACAAAAAAATTAAATTCCTGCAAATTAGTTTTTTTATGCACTAACAACATTACAGAATACGAAGCGCTTCTCCTTGGCCTACATATGCTTAAAAATTTAAAGGCCAAAAAGATATCAGTCCAGGGAGACTCTGAGCTAATCATCAGAAAAATCAAAGGAGAATATTCAACCAAAAACCCCAGACTTAGAGAATATAGAAACATTGTTTTAGATCTCCTAAATAATTTCAAAAAATATGAACTCATGTTCATACCAAGAGCCCAAAATCACCTGGCAAACGAACTTGCTTTTGCTTCTAGTAATTGCCAGATACCACAAATCGATGAACAGTTCATTATAAAGGTGAAGAACAGACCAGCAGTGCCTGATAATAAAGATCATTGGTAGGTGTTCAACAATGATAAACATATAGAGGATTTCTTGTAGTCAAAAAATGATTTTTCCTCAGCATCACCAAGTTTCAGCCATGAAGAAGAATGTTTAAATGAGGAACCAATTCATGAAACAGAGTCCTCCTTTCCTACTATTATAAATCAGTTTGATCATCTTTTAAAAGAAAAATTATCCGATGATCCAGACCAAAAGAACCTCGAAGTTCTAGAATGTAAAGGTGATACCATACCCAAGGGCCTTGCTTCGTTAGAAAAACTCTTTGACTTCAATGATGTGGCTAAGGGACCGAAAGTAGAACCCATGTAAACTAATGTGGAAGAACACAACATAGGCAGCCCAAACAAGCCTTAAATGATTAAGTTATCTAGCACCCTTCCTACCCACATTAAACAGTAATACATAGCACTCTTCAAAGAGTTTATAGATGTTTTTGCATGGGACTATAAATATTTGAAATCATATGACACTAGCATCATTCAGCACAAGATTCCTCTTAGGGAAAATCAGAAACCTTTCAAACAAAAATTAAGGAGGATAAACCCTGTTTTATTTCCTGCAGTAGAAAAAGAAATTAGGAATATGTATGATGCAGGGATCATTGTTCCTCTTAGATACTCATATTGGGTTTCCAATCTAGTGTCTGTCCGGAAGAAGACAGGGGAGATTAGGCTATGTATTGATTTCAGGAACCTAAATAGAGCCTCCTTGAAAGATAACTACCCCTTGAAAAAAATGGACCACATTCTTCAAAGGGTAGTTGGGTCAAAAAGAATATCATTGTTGGATGGGTTCTCGGGTTATAATCAAGTGTTAGTCCTCCCAAGTGATCAGCATAAGACAACCTTTACCATGCCTTGGGGGACATTCATGTATGTAAAAATTCCATTTGGTTTGACGAACATAGGGGCCACCTTCCAAAGGGCCATGGACATAGCCTTCTCAGAAGACATAGGCTATTTTATAATAATTTACCTTGATGATATTACTGTCTTCTCCAAAAATGATGAAGAACATTTGGAACATTTGAGGAATATTTTCGAGAAATGCAGAAGTTTTGGCTTGTCTTTAAATCCCAAAAATACACTCTTTGGCCTCCAAGAAGGTGTTAGCTCCCAAATTGGACCCCAGGCTAAAAAGGGAAAAACAAGGTAACAACTAAACCACGCTCAGCCTTGTAACTAGCCCTACAAGGATAGGAGAGGGCTCTCTCCATGAAAAATATATTCAATAAAATACAATAATGATATGACATTAGGCTAGGTAAAATGATGTGAAAGAATTTTAATAAATGAATGGATTTTAGGGATGTGTGGGATAATAAAAGGGGATAGTTGAAACTGAGGAATTAAATCAGGACACAGGGTATTTCATGGGGCAAGATAGGAAGGATATTTAGCAATTAAAGTTAAATAAGGATGGAATGGAGAGACTGGTGAGGAGCTGAAAAGGGCATAAATTGGATCCTTTTCAAACAGAAGAGAAAAACACAAAGTATGAATGATTCCCCAAGGCAGAGCATAAAATGGATTCTACCTTTCTGTCTTGAAAGCGTTCAAAAGGAAATGTTTATGGATGAGAGGTGGAACATAACAATTTACATATGAAACAAAGGAGAAAAAAAAAATGCTAAATGTCATACCACATGGATCCCACAAATCAGAGCTGCATCTCTTATTAATTCCCTGTCAACTGTATAATGGAGCACAGAGTGTTCTTCCACACTATTCCCCTACTTCTGAGTTATAGACAGCTTTACAAATGATTTACAATTACAATAAATAAGCTAAAATGTGGGAACATAGATCCATGAAAAGAGGGAGTTGTTTAACAACTCAGAACTGAAATCTGAATATGGGAAAGAGAACCAACAATTTGCCTCTGAAAACAAGCAAAAGAAATACATTTTGACCCTTTGAAAATTCACTGTTATAGTGAATGAAGGAAAAATAGGCAATCCAGAAACAGATTTCCTACTTTGCTGCTTCTGTAACAATCTCTGTTTTAAATAAGCTTTCGGCCCTTTGACATGTTGCTTGCTTTCCGTTATTTGTTTGAGAAAACTGACATTTTAATAAAATGCTGTTGAAACAAAATGGAATGAAATTATGCTTTTGGTGAAGGGAAAAATTAATTTTGAATGGGAAAGGAGAAGGGAAAGGAGGTGGGGACCATATTATAATTGCAATCAGAATGGACGGAGCAGAGGGATATAATATAATAAAACACTTGAAATTCATGTTTGCAATGGTATCATCGCAATCGGGATCGGGTTCGAGAAATATAAAATATAAACATTTTAATATGTTATGCGACAGTGCCATCGCCAATCAGCGATCGGGGAATGGGGAGGATGTTATTTGAAATGAAAACCAAAAATTCTGATGCGATTGGGGGAAAGCCTTTGTATTATGAAATAAACACAATTTTAATTTTAACAAAGGCAAATGAGCTTTTATATGAATGGCGGAAGTATTATGTGGTGGGACCCGCAAATCAATCGGCATCAAGGATCGAAGGGTGGAGCGAAACATAACACAACTCCTCAGATGCGATGAGGGCGCGGTGACTGTGGGACGTCAGATGGGGTTGGGCGATCGACAGTTGTGGAATGATCGGAGGGTGTCGATCGGGGGTTTGAAATCGGGAAGGGGTTCATTGGAAGCACCGATGATGATGTTCCGATGGGCTGGGAGCCGTAGAATGACAGATCAAATCGACGGTCGGGACATACATCGGGGGAGGTTTCCATCGGATGGGATTCGAAACAATCGCATCGGAGTTTTTTGGTAAGGGTCAATCGGGGTGCACATTTTAATATATGTGATGCGATGGAAAGGCGAAGGGACTTGGGTTTTATAATATAAAACCTTTGAGTTTTATAATAAGGTTTCAAATGGGATGGAGGGGAAGTGGTTTAAACAGCGAGGATTATATAATAATAAACTTTGACATGTTTATTATAAAGTTTTAAAAGTATGGTGGGGAAGTGATTAAGTTTAAATCACATTTGTGTTTTATAATGCGATTTTTGTAATTGGAGGGGGGGGGGGAAGGGATTTATAAAAAATATCAAACTTTAAACATAAAGTTTTAAGGGAAAAATGGGAAAAGGGCGAAGGTTAGGGAATAGGGGACTTTTACTTCACTTAGGCATAAATTTCAATCCAAAAGTCAGTTTTGAGAGTATAGTATACCGTTGGAAAGATATTTCTGGGCTCTTTCTAATGGATTTGCTTGGAAGATGATTTGGTGCTGAAAATGCTATGGAAAACGTCTCTGAAGGAAGGGTGATGACTTTGTGGAGAAAACAGCTTCTGAATTGTGACTTATTACATATGCTGACATGAAATTACATAATGAATGATAATAAAGGAAAAATATTATGTTTTCACCTCAAAACATGGTTTTTAGGGGAAAGTTACATCAAGATGAATAAAATATTTCTTTGATCTTCCAGGTGTTGTTTTCTTTGAGTTTATTGACTTCCCTCATGACCTTGCTGATATTTACTGACACTTGACTCATTAGTTTTACCATGGTGAGATCCTAGAACCTAATGAGACCCATCATATGACCTAATGACATGATTTTTGAAAGTGAAAGTGACTCATGACCAAAGACCATAGAAAGGAGAATTAGCAAGTACCTCATGAGGGAAAACTGATGAAAAATTACTACCATCAATGAATCCATGACCTAGCGGAATGGTGAAATTTATTTGGTATGAGACTCCTAATATGCAAATGCAAAAGAGAAATTTTGATCATTGATGGCAGTGTGACTAGACTGACACTAACATTGGCTCTAATGGGGATGGTAGCTCCTTGGAGGTGCCAAGAACACCATAGTCCATGTAGCCTTATCCATTGGGAATGGAGTCAAAATACTAAAAACTGACACAATGCAGACTGACTCAGACTCAAAATTAAGACTGAAAACTGAAGCAAAACCAAACCATACACATATCATTCAAGTTTTATAGCCTTCACCTCGGGCCCCAAACTTGAATTACTGGGTACTTGAACTCTGATAAAAAATAACATGGTATATATAATGATGATGATATAGATTCTGATCCATTGTCTTCAACAATGGTAGTGCTTCAAAAGCCTACCATTTACTGCTCCTTCAGGGCAATCTTGGCCATCCATCTCTGAAAGCAAGAAGGCATTTTGTCCCCTGTATGCTGAAATCTTGTATGGTCCTTTCCACAAGTTGTCAAACTTACCATGCTTTCCTTTGTCCTCATTCCTTGCATCCCATCTCAATACTACATCATCCAGTTGAAACTTTTCTGCTTTTGTCTTTCGATCATAGATATTTTTAATCTTCTCCTGCAACTAAACAAAATTATGTGACACTTCTTCTCTTGTTTGCTGAAGTGGATCATCTGATTGATCCTTCACTGATTGTCATCGTCTTCGCTGACAAATTCTTGCAATAATCTCATAACTGGAACTATAAGAGATGTAGGAAAAAAAACATCAGTACCATAAACCAGCTCAAAAGGTGACATACCTATTGATTTTTTACTGCTAACTCTGTCTGCCCACAATGCGTTGATGAGTTTTCAGTGCCAATTCCTTTTGTTTTCCGCCAACATTTTCTTAATTATATTTATCAGCGACTTGTTTGATGAATCTGCCAGGGCGTTGCCTTGTGGATAATACACTGTGGAATGGCCCAGCGCGATATTATATTTGTCACAGAAATCGGCCATCTTCTTGGATCGGAATGCTGTTGCGTTGTCTGTCACAATTTTATGAGGGCAGCCAAAACGAGATAAAATATTCGATTCCAGGAATTCAATAATTATCATGTCAGTTTCTTACCTCGATGGGACGGCCTCAATCCATTTCATAAAGTAATATGTCCCTTTCAATATCCATCGATGCTGTGTTGAGAATGCAGGATGTATTTCTCCTATGAAATCCATCCCCCACTGCTGAAAGGGCACGTTCACTGAAACTGGTTTCAAAGGAAGTGGAAGCAATTTCTTCTTCCCTTGGAAGATTTGGCATTCATGACAATTCATCACTGTTTTGTATAAATCAGAAAAAAACATGGGCCAATAATATCCTACCCTCAATACCTTGTTAGTTGTAGTCTTCCAAAACAAGTGACCGCCACAGTCACCTTTATGAAAATCATGCATTACCTTCTTCGCCTCTTCTTCAACCAAACAATTGAGTAGAACACCTCCTGGATCTTTCCAATACAGAGTACTGTCTAAAATGCAATATTTTGCAGATTTAAGTTTCAAAGATCTACCTTTACTTTTAGACATGCCTGGAGGTGATGAAAGATGTTGAAGGACATAAACAATATCTGAATACCAAGGGGAATATAGAAAAATATCTGAAATTGGGAAAAGCAACCCTACATCTTCATCCTGTGACATTGTTGTAATGAGGTTTATGTTAGTATGAATCTTTTGTCGGAGTGTACGAAAAAAGACCACTTTAGGTACGCATAAAAAATAGCCCTAACATCAAATATGGCTGCCAATATCTTCAAATTTGCAGTTAGTTGATCAAGACAAATGATGCACAAATCCAGATCTACGCATAAAAAGACATTAAGCAGTGAAAATAAGGTTTTTCTCCATGCATCCAATAGATAAGACAAGAAAAATATTTTTGAAATAATTTTTATATTAAGGGCACCTGAGAGGAAAAAAAGAAAGGTGTTTCCGATTCTCCTCAATGGGATGGGTTCTTGAAAGTCCTCAACGCTTCAGATCTAGCATTTCTCTCTCTTGTTGGTGTAGAAAAACCCAGACAAACGTAGAACTCAAAGGGAGCTTACAAAGAAAATAATGGAGAATGTGACAATGATAATGGCTCAAAGTCAGACCAAGAGTATAGATCCAAAGTGATCTAATAGGCAACAAAAAGTGACCAATGAATCGGAAAACCCTTCTATTTATAACTAAATATTGGGTCATTCTAGATCTTGGTGCATGATTAAAATAATATTAACGAAATCTAGATCCACCTTTTATGGAATATTTTATTATATTTGTTGGAGGGAAAAGGTATTTGACTTGGGTCAAATCCCTTTATTTGTAAATAATAAATAAATAAACGATTTATTTATTATTTTAAGGAAGTGGTTGAATGATAATTAAATAAATAATGGTTTATTTAATTATTTATAAATGGTTTAGTCATATTTAACAAGGAATATTATTTAAATAAGATTTAAATCATTATTCCTAGAAAATAATAAGATAAATAAGGATTTATCTAATTAATTTCCTTGTTTTGGGTTAAATATAACCAGGAATAATAATTAAATTATTTTTTAATTAATTATTCCATGAGGAAAATCAAACAAATATAGATTTGTTTAATATTTCCTTTTGGGGTTTCATGTTTAGACCATAAACAACCTAATAAATGTGTTTTATTAAATTATTTTACATAGTGAAAGCAATTTTACTTAGGGTAAAATTGGTCTTACATGGTGTACTTGGGTCCATCTAATGATAATAGGTTAGATGACCAAAAAATGGTGTAACATATTGCCCCCCAGCGTGCGAGTGTTAGGAGAAAATCGTATGACCGAAGTACGTTGTAAGAACTCAATCACCAGACGTGAAAAGGGAAGTCAGAGAGAGAAATGTAAGGTAGTCTAAAGTGTTAAATAACTATACCCTGAGGAGATGAGACTTACAGGTGCAACAAGTCTCCTTTTATGAGAGGGTACCTATGCTAGACGCAGCGGGGGAGGCATACCTATGCCCGCCGAGACAAAGTACAAAAGAATAGTGCGTCTAGTAAACAAGGGACTGAACTATAAAGTACATGTTGGCATAAACATGAGCCATATAAAAGATAGAATGATGAATCCTACATACATGTTGTTCCTGGCATAACAACCAGGACTTATACAATAATATCTAAGTACATGAGATACAAATACAACCCAAATGCCCCCTATAAACGCGGAAGGGCTCGTAAAATCTTACTGATACATGGAAATCAAAGAGGTGTTGCAAGCGGCTAAGGCCAACATCATCAAATATATGGAGCTGCATTGAAGGCTGCAATGAAGAGGACATCCGGGCATGTGGGGGGCTACCTGTAGGGCCACCCCCTCATGAGGGTTAAGACATATCCCACACACCCAGGAATCACTGGTATCAACTGCTGCATCACTGGACCATCAAGTATACGGATCTCGATCATGCTGAAAGGAGCTGGAGTGAAGAAACAATCAAGTCAAAGGGAAACTAGGGAGTCCCTTTGCCTGATCCGGGGAACCGAACAAGAGTGGAAGCTGGAACCAAGGTACACTGCCCTCTAGACCTGTCTTCTGGAATGAATGATCTGATGTCGACAAAAGGAGGTCCGCCAGAGGTGAGGCAATAAGGGATCCTCAACTAAGCCACAAGAGAAAATAGTAGAACAATGGACAGACTAACACCAATGATGATGATGAAATGGGGGGTACTGAGTAGAAAATGGACGAATTCCCTTGCTAGAGCATAAAGGGCATGGATGACCTGGCAGTGACTGACACAAAATCATGAGGGACAGGGGACAGTGGGACTGAAAGGCCATAATGTGCAACACGAGAGAGGGACCAAGCAAGAAAGGATGGAGGAATATAGCGGGATATAAAGGGACTCGGGATAGACTCCATGAATAAGATGATGACTCAACTCGGATGCTCTAAACAAGGGCAACTTGATGGTGCTACCACACAGTAGAGGTCCAAATGGGGGACCATAAAAACATGAGTACAAGGGGATATCTCATGACAAAAACTACACGAACAAGCATAAGTATGGAGGCAAAGTGGTGCCCCAAGTACAAGTTTTATAAGTGAGGAAATCCGATTTGGAGGAGAGGTGAATAGACCCTTCGTACACAAAATGGGTTCGAGTGAAGTATCAAATCATGAAAAACTAACAAATACCCATTTGAGTGCTCGGTGAGAGCTTTCCAACGGTGCAGATGGTGTGTCAAACGGGACTACGGTTTGGTCGTAGCGAGCAAAAGAAAAAGCAAGGGTTTCTCTTATAATAAGGCATTTTCCCTCCAAATGCATTCATTTGCTTGTGTGGCTGTGGTGAATGTAGAGAGGAGAGGAGGCCCTGAATATTGCGGCGATCGTAGCGGACAAACCGACTATTGGAATCGAGATCCGTTAGTTGCAGGTAAGAGGCCTAATCCTACTCTTTCTTTTTGATGGATTGAAAGTTCAGATTAGGGTCCCAAATCTTAGGAACAACCCCTCCCTCATCTTCATGATCGGGTCGCACTATTTGGGCCAAAAACTGCGACTTGGGAAGCAGTTTTTGGCCTAAAAAGTGTGACCTGTCCCAGGATTGTGCCAAAAAGTGTGACCTATCAGATGGAGGTGATTTGAGTGCTATTGTGGGCTGAGAGTCGGGTTTTTTGTAATTGAATACAGTTTTTCCTATCTGTATACTGACAAAGATGATGTTTTGTGCAGATATGGAGATATACGGATTAACTGGAGAGATAGAGACCTAGGTACATTACGGTCGGAAATCCAAGCAGATCAGGGTGTCCATCGTGCATTGGGCAGGTTTGGGATTCTGAAATTTGAGGAGAACCCTCCAATGAGAGTTGGGGAGCCCTTGTTGGCCCGGATTGTCAGTTATTAGGATATAGATCATGAGGTATTTATAGTGCAGGGGCACAGGATCGAGTTGACAGTCCAAGATATGTATTTCCTAACTGGTCTCCCACCATTAGGGATGGTGGGAAATACACAACCAGTGTTACCGTGGGAGCGTAACATCATGGAGTTTGTAGAGTGACATTATCGACCAGGCCTCTGAGTCAAAGGGACTCAGATACTGATTGGGGATCTAGAGAGGTTAGAGACCCGTGCACTGGCGGAAGCAGTGTTGCGGATCTTGGGTAGCGAGGCGCTCCATCACATCACTGGGGGGCAGATGATGATTGTGGAAAAAGTGTTGAGTGGGACCTACTATGGGTGGGCCCAGATGATGTTGTTGTTGTTGAAACGATAGCTATCGCTTTGCAAGCAGCAAGTGAACCATGATTGCTCGTATGGGACCGTATTGTGCTCCTTATTTTTTGAGAGGATCCCGACCTTGCGACCTCGTGTACAGCTTCCAGATGGGGGTCCGAGAGAACCCAGGATGCACCAGTGGGGGCAACTACTGTGTAGAGGAGGAGGAGGAGGAGCGGTCGGATGGGTGCTCCGACCAGAGTTCCTTGCCCATTGGGATCAGATGTTGTTGTACATAGACGACTATCCCTATAGTGGGATGAGTTATTGTGGAGATCCAGACTTGCCACTTCTGCCTGGTCGAGTATGGGGACCCGATGGTAAGTGAAAAGTGAGTAATATTTTATGTGCATGTTAAAGTTTGTGAATAGTATATATGGTACTGATTATTATACTTTTGGTATGCAGATATAGCTCCGGTAAAACCGGCCGGATATATGGGACGACCTACAGTATCAAGAACTACAGGTGCTAGTGGAAAGAGGATGGCACAAAATGAGGATATGACCGCCCTCCTGGAGGACATCCATCGTAGATGTGAAGGGCTACTGACCAGTGTTTCAGAGCGGGGTTGGCAAGACTTAGATGACCAGTACATAGAGCTATGTATTGGGCTACCCTCGAAATGGCAAGGTGTCATGCGGCGCATGGCGATGGCCGGTCAGACTGTGCGTGATCTACGAGCTGCGGGAGTAGGGCCATTGGCTTGGAATCCTCCAGATAGTGATTAGATGTGGGGCAGGTGGTGCCCCCTAACGTGCATGTAGGGGCAAGTGGTGCCCCCCAGTTTTGAGTTTTGTTTTCTGTAACATGCTATGGGCATGTCATATGTATCAGAGTAGATGGACTCTAAAAACATGTTGTACGAAACATATTATGGATATGCATCGTTTTGATGATTTTGAATGTTATTGTCTTATGGGAAATGTGTGTGATAAATGCCAATATAGGACATGTTATGCAATGCTATCTACGTAGTGATTTTGTTCTCTAGGTACATGACTGAAAGTAATGACTCTAAATTCACGTATCAAAAGTTTCACTCGTAAATATCGTCTAAAAAGGATAGGATTATGCACACGATAGACACCATTGAGTTGCATGACAAGAAGCAGGGAATCTAAACGGACATGCAGATGGAGGATGTGATGAGAGAGGGCATCAGCTAAAAGACCACGCACTGCATCATATTCGGCTTGATTATTGGTGGCAACACCAATGCAGATCCCATTGGAGAGAACAATGGTATGCAAGGGGGTAAAGATGGCCCAAGCTACCGAGGCTAGATTCTAGGAATAGCGACATTAGACGAATTTTGAGGTCTAAAATGGGCCTCCTAAGGAAAATGTACAAAAAAAATAAACTTTATAACAACCAATAGGATTCAAGATGATGATGTCAACCATGGGGGATGATTTACCATTTTTTAAATAAAAGGGTAAAAATATTAAAAAATAATAAAATAATAAAACTATTTTTTCAACTCGTATTTTCAACTTATCTCCCACAATTTTTACTCAAATTTCGAGTGGGAGTACTCGTTGGATGAAAAATTTAATTCCTCATCCAAAGAGTACCCATGTTGCATACTTTCAATGAACCATGCTACATGAAAAATGGGAAATACATAAAAAAACGTGATTACAATCACATTTTTTATGTATTTCTCATTTTTCGTGTAGTAGGACCCATCGAGAAACCGTACATACTTGGATGAGAGTCATTGCGCAGTATAATTTGGTGCTTTTGAATAAGTTGAAAATGAGTTAGTAAGTTTTTTCATTTTTCCCTCTAAAATTTGATGATGTCATCAAATCTTATTTGATTTTTTCCACTATTATTTTATAATTTCCTTAGGAGGCCCATTTTAGACCTCAAAATTCCCCTAATGCTTGCACCATCATCATAGCTGATATAGGGTGTGGACGGTAGGTCTTGCGGAAAAGTGTCAAAAGACAATAAATGGGAGGTGGAAGAACAATGATGGCAGCGTGAGTGTAGAGTAGACATCAAATGACAACTATGGGAGGGAGTAGTCTGGATAGGATGGCTATGACTCATAAACTGACTAGAGGGTGATGTATGAGGGCTATGAGAGGGATAGTTGGTGCTCATGCTACGGAGAACATCATATATACGGATGGTATTATCCCAAGTATGGGTGGGAAAGAAAAGGTTAGGGAAACCACATGATGCAGAAAAGCTACCTAAGTCATCAGCATGGGAGGAGAGGCACGCATATGAATTTTCATGGGGGATGACAGAAGAATGGGTAAAAATATGGTCAAATGACGTGGAGCCCAAGAATGTGGTTGAAGGGAGATCAAGCAAAATAGAAGGAGGGGATTTACAGGAATATACTCCGAGGGTCGCACGAATGATGATAGGTAGAGGATGGGGGTGGCAGGTTCCATCATCTAAACTTCAGGGGGGGGGATTTTAATAGTAGCAGGGGGATCCTCGAGTTGACCTGACGCATACTGCGCGAGGATGGGAGAGGTGGATTGATTTTGTTCAACCTCATACTTGAGGATGACCTCTAAAGAGGCTCAGTAATGCGTTAGGTGAGGACAATGGTGGGAATAATGGCCATGGACACCACACAGAGCATAGGGTTTGTTGGTGCGAAGAGTATTTGGGTTCTTGGCTGTGGACGAGGAAGAAACAGAGGGTTCAGAGACCGTAGACTCAAGGAATGTGAATTTAACCATGGGTTTAATACGGGGAAACTCGGGACAAGTATGGGTGGCATGACCAACACCATCACATAAGGCACAAGGTTTTGCAGGTGGAGCATGGATAGGGTCAGTCGGGGTGGCCTTGTCTTTAGATGCCCCCTTGCGAGCTTTACCTTTCTTTCCTGGAGCTTTCACAATAGGAGAAGGATCCTGTTAAGGTGCGGGTGGCACTATAGCAACGGAGGAAGCTAGGGGAACTGGTTGAACCGGTGTCAAAGCAAGATATGGTTTGGGGTGACCTGGTGGGGTAGTGGCTGGAGGGTCAAGGTACCAGACGGGAATTCCCAGGGTCAAATTTGGAAGGGAAAGGGTGGCCATGATGGGGACCGAATAGACTTTGGGAGGGGGAGCAAGGAAAGGTAACCAATGGGGTAATGGCTAAGAGGGACGATTCCAAGATGGTTGAGACTTGGGGGAACTGACCTAGGAGGGTAAAGAGGCTCATGGGTACCAGCTAGATGAGAAGGTCCAGAAGGAAGGGGTCCGGCTAGCTGAGGCGAAGGGCTAGGAGTAGGTTGCAGTGGGTGAGGTTGAGGTTGTTGACTAGCTGAAGCGGGCCGCTTAAGGTTAGCCCGAGACGATTGCGTCATGCAAACATTCGCTAAGTTGGGATCAGAGACAGGAGGAGGAGGAAGACCCAGGAAGGTTCCAAGCAAGGAGGATTCTTTGTAGATGCCGGGGGAGACACTGGTCAAAGAATCGACTGTTTGCTTATTGGCTACAGAAGAGATGGTCGACTCAAGGGAGGTCTGAGATTTTGGCTCATGATATGTCAACAAGTCAATGGTGACTATCTTTCCATTATGAGGGAAAAACATCTTGCGGTGAACCGCAGATGGGACATCAGACATGGCATAGGTGTAGCTATACCCCAAAAGAATGTTATAATCAAGAGGGGTGTCAATGACTTCAACATCGACGCAAACAGTCTTGGCCGCAAGAGTGATAGGACAATTATGGAATAGGCCAATGGGCTAGGAGGCATGGCCATCCCATGCACGAAGGGTGATGGTGGAAGGGGCCAGCTTAGGAGATCCGAGTTGTTTCCAAACCAAGGCAGACATCACACAGGTAGATGCCCCCTCATCAATAATACACCGAGCCACATTAGTGTTCCGGATTTTGACAGGGATTTGGAAAGAAACAGAAGCAGGAAGGGGAGGATGGCCTGACTGACGGGTGTCGAAAAAAATCAATTGATCATCAGCAGGATTTAAAGTGCCCATGGCATATAGTAGAGCCTTCCTTTGAGAAGGACATGACTAGAAAAGTTCTAGAGTTGAAATGGCAGTGGGAGAGTGCGCCAAATCATCTACTATACTATACGAATGAGCAGCTCAACCAGAAGCAGCATTTCAGCATAATGGGCCCTTAGGAACCTTGGGATGAACCTCAGCTTTGGGCTGAGGGATCTGTAAGGGACCATTGGGTGTCGAAAGAGGCTCTGTAGGACCTGAAGATGGTGACTCGGGGATAGACAGAGCGGGAGGCGTGGGGTACTGACGAGACTGAGTTTGAAGGTTAAGGTTGAAGGTGAGAGGTTGGTTAGAGTTCATCATGAGAATCAGGTAATCAGAGGAACCATAAGGGGAAGGCTGAGTGGCTACCAGTGCATGAGGTGGTTGGGTAGCCACGAATCCTTGGTGAGGGAAAGGATCGATAAACATAGCCGGTTGAGAAGTAGCCACGTTGGGGGGAACATTAGGGGAGGCATGTTGTCCTCGCAATGTAGCCTGAGACTCCCACATCTGCCGCATCTGTGGTAATAGGAGAAAATCGTGAGTGTAATGACCATAAACACCGCAACATGAACAAGGCTTATTTGTGTGAAGACGCCTGTCCGGATTGGGCTGAGAGCCCTGTTGCTGGTTAGCAGTGTTAGAATCAATACTTGAAGGATTGGATCCATGATTACCAGGGGCAGATTGATTTTTATTATCTTTCCTCTTCCCTTGAGAATACGGAGGATTAGTCACACCCTGTTGTGCAAATACTTTCCCTAGAGGGGGTAGTATTATCTGTTGCGAGGGTTAAGAAGGAAAGGGAGGTGCAGGTCCAAATGTTGGAGGAGATGGGACAACAGGATGTGGGTAAGGATAATGGTTAGGATGGGAAACATTGAGGTAAGCATGAGGTTGGGCAAAAGGAGGAGGCATGTCGTATCGTGGATACATGCTCCCTGGAGGGGGAAAAGTGTTGGACATGTTGGTCCCTCCCGGAGGGAAACCATAGCCCATAGGAGGTTGAGCATAGGTATGAAAAAGAGCTCCAACGATACCGTCAGCAGAGTGATATGCCCCTGGGGTGTTAGTGCCACCAGGTCTGGGGAGATCAGAAAGGACGGTATAAACATAACCAGATTGAGCATAGATGAGGTCATATTTCAAGGCTATGTGGAGGGCGGCTTCTTCGATTTGAGGGAACTGGGATGCGACATCTTTGTCGATGGCAGGTAAGAGAGATCTAAGGAACCAGTCCATGTAGACCCGATCTTCAAAGGTAGGAGTTCTACATAAGCTCCTTCATCTCTGACATTCCTGGACATGAGCAGAAAGGTGGGTCGTAGATGATTGACGAAAGGAAGTCAAGAGTTCGGTACCAGCGTCGTATCAGAGAGGGAGCTGGAAATAAGATAAGAAGGCTTGGGAAATGGTCTCAAAGGTGGTATGGGAAGAGGCAGTCTGATCAACATACCACTTAGAAGATTCACCTGTAAGCATGCATTGGAACAATCTAAGACAGATGGAATCATCAGTAATGGAATTGGATGAACACCACATGTGGAAGGATCGGATATGGTTGGAGGGATCTTCACCAGCGAGGCCTTCAAACTTGGGAATGTCAGAGGGGAGCTTGGTTGGCATAGTAGGCCAACCAACATCGTGGCGGATAGGATCATTGATCAACTGATTGAAATCGGGGAGACTGAGACCTGCCATATAGGGGAGCAAAGGGACAGTCAAGGTAGTTCCCGTGGCAGTTCCGCTAGTAACAGTCCCAGCATTAGGGCTGGGGTTTCCGCTAGTGTTAGGACCTGGACCAGACATGGTGAAGGTAACAGGGGGAGAACCAGAAGCAGAGGGAGAACCCAAAGAATCATAAGAGGAGTCAGAGTGCGGACTCGGGGGAGGACTAACTCGACGACGGTGGGAAGGAGAAATTCGACCAACCGAAAACTAAGGGTGAATGCCAAGAAGTCTCCAGGATATATGCCTTGGGGGCACAATTATGGAGGCACAAAGGGAAGAAGAATAACCGACAAAGGTAGGGAGGTGCAGAATCAATGTCGAAACAAGTGCAGAGAGGTGCAGTGTCAATTGAATTTAAATTCTTTTCCTGGTGGTGTTAACCAGGCTCTTCTTCACTTAGGCTCAGTGTGTGGCATGTGTTAATTTTACTTTTTAAACCCAGAATTTTTGAGAGTAAAAGAAAAAGTGTGCTGCGTAACTAAAAATAAATCTGCAAAGAAGAGTATATAATGCTGAAATAACAGAAAATTAACAGCTAACAATGCATCGATCTAACCCAAGAAGGCGGGTCTCCCAAAACTAGTCTAAAAGAGGGAAAACAATCTAGTCAAAACACACTAAAAAGAGGCCAATAGATATAAGGTCGGGAGGGACAGGGATCTAAAGGATAAATCTGCTAAAAATAGGTGCAGAAAACAGCAAAGAGGCAGAGGCAAGGTTGCGGTAACAAAGGAAGAAATCAGCTAAAGGTAGAAGGGACAAGGAGGTGACCCTAGAGGTAAACCCAAACAAAACTATATGAGGTGATTTGAAAGGGAGAAGAGCTGATCTAAAAGGGATCTGAAAGTGAGGTATCAGATCTGAAAAGAAAAAGGCTGAAATTCTGAAAATTCAGACAGCTGAAACAACTAAAACTCGTCGACAAAAATTGGAGCGTACTAAAGCCATAAGGGGCTAGATTCCCACTTAGTTGAGTAAAACATATCAGAAACAGGTCTGCTGAGACAGATGTTGGAAAACCGTGACAGAAGCTTTAGACAAACCCAAAACAATTGCTAGAAAAGTGCAGAAAAAAGTACAGGTCATAGGTCCTGACCTATTTTTTGTCCAGGTCATAGATTATGGGCTGAAAAGTGTGTCCTGCAGTCCAGGTCGCAGGTTCTGGGCCAAAAAGTGCGACCTGTGGCTTCGGGTGTCTCGGCAGCAGAGTTCAGAAAAATTTGTTGTCTTAGTTGTGACTGATGTCTGTTACCTGCATAATAGGACCAGAAACACACGGAAGTTAGAAATTTGAATGTTTGAGGGTTTTATAGGTGAAAAATGACATATAAATAGAAAAAACAAAAAGATGAAAAGAAACCCTAGGGTCTGAAGCAACTGGATGTGTAGGAATATGAAAAACGACAGCAGTCGTAGTTGAAAACCCGTGTGGAGTCACCAATTTTTAGTATGAATCTTTTGTCAAAGTGTACGAAAAAAGACCACTTCAGCTACGCATAACAAATAGCCCTAACATCAAATATGGCTGCCAATATATTCAAATCGGCAGATAGTAGATCAATACAAATGCTGCACAAATCCAGATCTATGCATAAAAAGACATTAAGTAGTGAAAATAAGGTTTTGCTCCATGCATCCAATAGACAAGACAAGAACAATATTTTTGAAAAAAAAATTATATTAAGGGCACCTGAGAGGAAAACAAGAAAGGTGTTTCCAATTCTCCTCAATGGGATGGGTTCTTGAAAGTCCTCATCACTTCAGATCTAACATTTCTCTCTCTTGTTGGTATAGAAAACCCAGAAAAACATAAAACTCAAAGGGAGCTCACAAAGAAAATAATGGAGAATGTGACAATGATAATGGCTCAAAGTCAGACCAAGAGTATAGATCCAAAGTGATATAATAGGCAACAAAAGGTGACAAATGAATGGGAAAACCCTTCTATTTATAACAAAATATTAGGGTAGTCTAGAACTTGGTGCATGAATAAAATATTATTAACCAAATTCTAGAACCACCTTTTAGGAATATTTTATTATATTTGTTGGAGGGAAAAGGAATTTGACTTGGGTCAAGTCCATTTATTTGTAAATAATAAATAAATAAATGATTTATTTATTATTTTAAGGAAGTGGTTGAACAAATAATGGTTTATTTAATTATTTATAAATGATTTAGTCATATTTAACAAGGAATATTATTTAAATAAGATTTAAATAATTATTCCTAGAAAATAATAAGATAAATAAGGATTTCTCTAATTAATTTCCTTGTTTTGGGTTAAATATAACGAGAAATAATAATTAAATTATTGTTTAATTAATTATTCCATGAGGAAAATCAAACAAATATAGATTTTTTTAATATTTCCTTTCGGGGTTCCCTATTTAGACCATAAACAACCTAATAAATGTGTTTTATTAAGTTATTTTACATAGTGAAAGCAATTTTACTTACGGTAAAATTGGTCTTACATGGTGTACTTGGGTCCATCTAATGATAATAGGTTAGATGACCAAAAAATGGTGTAGCATGTATGTTTATCTATTCATGTTAAATGATATATTTTCCTCTTTCAGATACATCTTTCCATGTGTTTATCTCGTAAGTTTATAATCAAAAATCATGTATATCCATGCTCTGTTTTAGACAAGGTTTACATGATATGTTTATTTACTTCTTAATGAATTAATTCACCTCAGTTCTCATTCAGACTCTGTATCACTTCATCCTATACTCAATGAAAAATTAAGCATGCTTTCAAGCTACCTATCTAGCCTCACACATTCTCAGAAAATTGACCTTGAAATTTAGACCTAAAAACCCTAGACCTAGCCTTCTCACTGACCTTTCTATCCAGCACTTAAAACATCAAACACAAATCCTATTTATTGAGCTTACATACCTAGCCTAAGATCAATAGATATTTAGTCAATCCATTCACTGCAAAGTGACAATGAGAGAACCCTCTATGGTCCTAGTATGGCTAGCTACCTGACCTAAAGCATGGTTTGTGGTTACCTTCCTTCAATCCCACTTTCAGTCTTGGGAATTTGGGGGGAGTGATAACATTCTTGGCACTGTTGTTGGGGAGCAATTGCAAAATTTTCCCTAGGAATATTTCTTTAGTCCTCTAAAGGTTAGACTTGTAGGTGACAAGATTTATCATTTGAAACAGGTTGAACTCTTAAATTTGAGCCAAAGTCCAAAATTCCTATCTAATTTTGCTCCTAAAAGACATACTAGGTCAAATCCAGATCCAAATCCCTCACCAATTGTGAATGACCCAAAGATTCTTTTAAGAAATCATAAAACCAAGTCTCAGAAATTTAGAACAGTTATTCTTCCACTTTTCAAATCAAATTCCTTTCCTATGATATTTGCTTCAGAATATTTTTTCTCTAATTCAGAATTCGAAAGATCTTTGTTTAGGTCTAAGTCTGAAACCTTTCTTTCAAAAACTAGCTTTGATCCTTTTGATTTTGATACCTTTGCACGATTTTCTAAGTCTTTTTATTATGAAGTTGATAGTGAATTCTGGTCTAATTTCTACAAACTTAAAGGCTTGGTGGATAAGTTTCAAGAAACTTTAGAAAGAGCTTATTTCCAATATCAGTAGCAGGATTTTGCCTCACCACCTGTTATTACACCTTCTCATATTTTTGCATCATCATCCCTTCCTTTCATTCCAACATTACCATTGCAATTTTTCACTCCATCAGCACCTCCACCAACTCCTCCATTATTCATGGCCAAATTTTCTCCGTTGATCCTACCTCAAAAAATCACTATACTACCTCAGAACTATGGTCAGAGACTTCCCTTTTTTTATGGAACATTAGAGGTTACTTCTTATCAACACATTTCCAAACTATTTGATTTCATAGATCTTGAAGAGATTGACAATGACGATGCCAATATGTGCATCATTCCACATAGTTTCTCAACAAAGGTTAAGAAATGGTTTCTCTCTCTCACAGCTGGTTCGATAGGTACTTAACAACAGTTGATTGACTTTTTTATGGTGAAATGGGAAGAAGAGAAGGATACATTGCATATTCTAGCTAAGTATAACACCTTGAAAAGGAATACCAACGAGTCTTTCCATGACTTTATAGCTAGATTCAATAAAATCTATGATTCAATTCTTGAGAATATTAAGCCTCCTTCAGGCCTAGCTTTACTTCACTATCCTGGTGGTTTTGATCCTAACATGGCCTATCAGTTAAGGGAAATAAACCCATGAAATCTTGAATAAATGCAGAGAAATGCAGTGAGCGTGGAAGCTATTTTGACCATCAAAAAGTCTAAAATCAAGGCGTAGAAAAGTGTCACTATCAAAGAGGTAACATCTACTTCATCAGAGGGAAAATTAGACACCTTGATCAAGAACATGGAGAATATTATGGATAAAATTTCCATCACTAATAGACAAGCTAAACCCTCCATTAGAAATCCCAATTTCAGGGGTCAAAATTAGCAGCCTTAGTATAGGATCAAGAAAAGGGAACGAAGGGGTTGGGATCCAAAAATTGAACATCAAATTAACACTGCATTTCATCAGAACTACTATAAAGGCCCTAATGAATAATATGAAGAAGAAATTTCTAGCAAGAATCATTTATTTGAAGAAAATCAGTAGCCTATTTTCCTTTCTAAAGAAGATCGGTTTTCTGCAGAAATTTTTGCAGACGATCGGCAATATGTCTTGTCAAATGATGACAGGTTATGAGTGTGAACGAAATATTATCAGAGGGTATATCAAAATTCTCTTTCTCAATTGCAGATACAGTATGGTTTGAGGAGTAGGAATGTTCCTATAACCTCCAATCAGAAAAAACATAACGCTCAAGTAGATGCTCATCATAAAGAAATTGCTACTCCAAATCAAAGTAAAGACAAAGGAACTGTTGTTCCTAATCATGCTAAAGGAAATGAAGTCTCCTCTAGTGGTTAGAGAAAGGATAAAGAAGTCCAAGATGGAGGACAAAAGAAGGAGACTTCACACAAATATCAACCCGAAAATAAAGATGCACCATTGAAAGAGGTAGAAAAACATTATGCTCGTTTTGGTCTTGAAAATGAAATTTCCAAATTGAAAGTCTCCATTCCTCTAACTGAAATAGTCAAGAATGATCAGTACAAAGTTCAAGTAGCTAATTTTCTTAGATTGGATCAAATATACGACATGGTTAATGTAAGTGATGATCAGCGGAGCTTCTATTTGGTCATGTTGTTGATGGTGATATAGAAGATAGTGAGGTCCTTCTATTTTATCTAACCCTCAAAATCCATGATTTTATCCTCCATAATGCCATGCTTGATTCTGGAGCCTCTCACAACCTTATTCCCAAACCCATTATGGAAATATTAGGATTGGATATCATAAGTCCTTATCATGATCTTTATTCATTTGATTCAGGGAAGGTGAAATTCCTTGGCCTCATTAAGGACCTAATGATATCTTTAGAGAAAATCCCAGACAATATTGTCCTCATGGATTTTTTTTGGCGGATATCCCTCCCAGATATGTAATTTTTATCTCCCGCTCATGGGGAGAGAAGATTAGAGGTACCTTACAGCTTGAATTTTCATATGCTACCATTCACGTCTTTGGGTAACTCAGGAAACTATACCAGGAAAGTAAAATGAAGTACATGATTAGTAGCCAAGAAAAGCCTAATAATTATCCCATACATGTTGTCCACATAGATTTAGAGTCCTTTATCTTATTCAATGATGAATTTTCAACATCTTCCGAAGTTTTGGTTGAAGAGAAAGCAGAAAATTTTGAGTTTTCAAATTCTTTTTTAGAAATGGAAAATGCATAAATTCATGAAAAGATGCCAAGTGGTTTGGAACCAAGCACATTATCCAAAAAAAGAGATGAAACAGTGAAAGAAACAGAAATATTTTGTACAGAGGAACTCTCTCAAGCAACAAGTAAAGTTCAGTCATCCAATTTGCAGCTTCCTGATGAAGAAAGTAGCTTGTGGACCATGGACTTCAATGGAGATTTGGGTAAAGAATGGGCTGGAATTGGAGTGTGGATTCATATTCCTATAAATAAGTCACTAAAAATTCCTCCCAATGTTCAAATTTCCTCTTATAAGTTGGCTTTCGATTGTTCAAACAATGAAGCTGAGTATGAGGCTTTGATAGTCAGTCTGAAAATTCTCAAGAAGTTAGGTGGTAAGAAGATTGCTTTGTATGGCGACTATGAGCTAGTAATAAAACAAGTCAAAGGGGAATACCAGACCAACCATAAAAGGATGTGAGCTTACCAAAATGTAGTGTTATATATCCTCAAGACCTTCACCAAGTATACTTTATCGTTGATCCCAAGGGACAGCAATGTTATTGTTGATTCTCTTGCTACTTCGGCCAGCATGTTTAAAATTCCATTGTATCCTAATAAGAAGTATGAGATAAATGTCAAACACTGCCATTTCATTCCAGATAATGTTTAATATTGGAAGGTCTTTCAAGATGATAAACATATCAGCAACTTCTTGTAGACAGAAGAGGAATTTCTAAATTCACAAATGAATAACCAATTCTATGAAGATGACCAAGAATTCCATGCAGCAGAGATGCAAGCGCTTCAGCTAAAAGAAAACTCCATTCCAAGAGGTTTAGTACCTTTGGAAGATATTTTTGATCAAGACGAGGTTGCACACAAACCGACCATGCTACCAAAAAAAGTGGGATTGGAAGATCTCAATATTGGCACTCCATAAAATCCAAAGATGGTCAAAATTTCAAAATCCTTGAGCGCAGAAATGAAAGGTAAATACACATCGCTTATGTATCAGTTTTTTGATGTATTTGCTATTTGAAAGTGTAGGATAAGATTATAATCTAGCATACAATTCCCTTAAAGCTAGATTAGAAACCTTTCTGCCAGAAGTTAAGGAGAATGAATTCCAATTTTTTTCCCTCCATTCAAAATGAGGTAAATAGATTATTTACTGCTAGTATTATAGTTCCAATTCACTTTTGAAATTGGATGTCTAATATAGTGCTAGTGAGAAAGAAGAAATGAGAGATTCATTTGTGTATAGATTTAAGAAATATGAATAAATTGTCACTAAAAGACAATTAACCACTACCAAAGATGGACCATATTCTGCAAAGGGTAGTTGGATCTTCCATAATTTCATTGCTTGATGGATATTCCAGCTATAATAATATTTTATTCCATCTAGCTGATTAGGATGAAAGGGTGTCACTAAAAGACAACCTTTACAACACCATGGAGCACCTTCATGTATGCCAAAATGCCTTTCTAGTTGAAGAATGCAAGGGTGACTTTTCAGCGAGCAATGGATATTTCTTTTGCCAATGAAAAGGATCTCTTTTTGGTCATCTTTCTTGATGACATTACTATCTTTTCCAAGATAGGTGAGTAGCACTTACAACAATTGAAAACATTTTTTCAAAGATGTAGAAAGTTTGGCATATCGTTCAACCCAAAGAAGAGCCTTTTTTCTATGGAGGAAGGTAAATTGTTGGGAAATATCATATCAAAATATGATATTAGGGTATATCCTTCAAGGATTGAAGCAATTCAGACCTTGTACTATCCTAGGAGCAAAAAGGAACTCCATTCGTTCAATGGAAAAATCAATTTTTTTAGAAGGTTTGTCCCCAATCTTGCTGAATACTTAAGGAAAATTACTAACATGTTGAAGAAAGATAGTGAAGTAAAATGGTATGAAGAGGTGAATAAGTCATTCAATCAAGTTAAATTGACTTTATCTCATTCTCCTATTCTTATTAGTCCAAATTACACACTTGATTTCATCAATTTTTCATTTTCCTCGGAGCATACTCTAGCTGTTGTCCTTATGCAAAAGAAAAATGATAACATGGAGTAGCCCATCACCTTCTTCAGTAGAACCATAAGAGATGAAGCCTTGAAGTACAACATCATTGAGAAATAGGCATTGGCATTATTCAAAGCATTGAAGGACTTCTGGGTCTATATTCTCCACTCTCGTGTCATTGCGTATGTCCCAAATGTTGTTGTCAAATATGTGCTTATGCATAATTATCCTAAAGGGCAGCGAGATAAATGGATTGCTGCTATGTTGGAGTATGACTTGGAGATCAAGCCTAAAAATCTGATCAAAGGAAAAGGCCTCGCAAAGCTTATGGAATATTCAAATCTCCATGCTTTGGAAATTAATTTTATTGTTGCATTATCTGAGGAGCAAGAGGTTGAAAATTTACTTGCGGTATCTGAAATTTTTTCTTCATCACCTTGGTATAGTGATATATTTCATGTTTTGCAACGCTTGAATCTTCCTTCCATCTTGCCAATTAATAAGGCTAGATCTTTGAAGTTGAGAGCTATCAATTATTGCATCCTTAATAGTGTTTTGTAGTGGAAAGATCTAGGCGGAATTGTTTGGTTGAAGGAGAAGTTGAAAAAGTGATGACTAACTTTCATAAAGGTGACTATGGTGGTCATGTTTATTGGATGACTACATCTAACAAGGTCTTGAGGGTGGGTTTCTATTGGCCAATTATATTCTCTTATTTCTATAAAATGGTCATGATTTGTAATGAATGTCAAATCTTTTAGGGAAAGAGAAAGCTCTTGCCTTTTCCCTTAAAAGAAATTGAAGTGCAAACTCCATTCTAGCAATGAGGACTTGCTTCATTGGTGAGATACATCCTCCATCATCAATCCAACATAAATGGATACTCACTGCCACATATTATTTCTCTAAATGGATTGAATACATCCCCACGAGGCAAGCTACTGACACTGTCATTATTCAGTTTTTAGAGAACAATATTCTGTCTCGTTTTGGTTGTCCATACAAAATCATTACTGGAAATGCAGCCGCCTTTAAGTCCAAGAAAATGATTGAATTTTGTGATAAGTATCACATTAGGCTTGGCCATTCTACAACATACTATCCTCAGGGAAACAAGCTAGGTTAATCGTCAAATAAATATTTAGCGAACATAATCAAGAAGAATATGCAAGAAAACCAGAGAAATTGGCACAAAAATCTCACCAATTCTCTATGGGTGGATAGATTTAGCAGGAAGAGATCAATCATCATGTCACCTTTCTAGCTCGTGTATGATGTTGACACAGTGTTCCCTACTTCTTTAGTTGTACCAGTGATGAAAATTCTACAAGATATCGAAAGTGAACCAAATGATATCCGACGAAGAATCAACCAAATTATTCATCTACAGCAGTCAAGAGATGAAATCTTCAGTCACACTTCAAAGATTCATGGGAAAATAAAAAATATTTATGATAAGAAAACCAAAGTTGATGATTTTAATCTTGGATATGTTGTTCTTCATTGGGATTCCCAGAATGAAGAAAAAGGTAAGCATGAAAAGTTGATAAGCTATGGAAATGTCCCTACAAGATCACTGCATTTAGAGGTAATAAAGAATTTTTATTAAAGGATATTGAAGGGCAAGAAGTTTTGGGAGGACCAATTAATGGTAGGTTCCTCAAACATTACCTTACTTGATCATTGAAGATGAAGTCCACTTTAATTTCACATATCATTTCAATTTGATGTCAAAGTAATAAGGAATTTGTTGAAGAAGTTTGAAGCCCGAGGAGAAGGCCATGAGACTTCTACATTTAGCTCATGTTTTCTTTCAAAAAGTTCAAAATGTTTCAATCAGTTTTCAAATAGGAGTCAAGTCGATTTTTTTTAGTCAAAGTCATTTCCAAATTTATTTCATCATTTCGAGTTTGTCAAAGTTTTTTCAATTTCCATTTTTTACTCCATTGCCAAATATTAAGGCTACCTGATCTACGGTGTCATTAACACCTCCTAAAGGAGTTTCCATCCCCAGTTGGAGCCAATGCTAGTGTCAATATGTCAGTGATAAAACATACTCTTTCAGTTGTTTTCCTAGTAGTCATAGGTCAAAATTTTTGGTCTTTTCAAACAAGTTTTCAAAATAAATTTTAGTCACTGAAGGATTCTAGGTTAGAATTTATGCTCCCCTCATCTCATCCATGGCCATCATCACTTTAATTCTCATCACTTTCATTATAATTTATAATACTTAGGTCATTCACTCCATCTCATCTAGGTCTTTTGTCTAGGTGTCATTGTTTTGCCTTTGAAAAAGGTCTAATTTGCCATCAAACAACACAAAAAATCCTTCATTTCACTCATAATTATTTTAAATGGGAGCTAGCATACTTAGGAAGAAAAAGTAAGACAAGTTGTCTTATTTGAGAATGTGTTTTAATGTCAAAAGATTTCAAAAGGAAAAATTGTCTTATTGTTTCACTACAGAACAAAAAAGTCATTTCAAAGCTTATAAAGGAAAAAAGAAGCTCATCCAAAGTCATTATTCTCTTTTTTTGTGTGGTAGAGCTCCTCTCTTACCTCGATTGCACTCCTTAGTGGTCAAGAGTTCAAAAAAAAGATAATAAATTACTTCAGGGAACACGTTGTTACACTTTTGAAGCCCATTGTTACATTTCTGGAGCATTGTGCTACGCTTCTGTAACTTTTGTTACGCTTATGTTGGCCAGTGTTACGCTTATGTAACTAGTTTTTATGCTTTTGAAACTATTTTTTTTGCTTTTGGAGCCATTGTTTTACGTCTCTAGAATAGTTGCTATGCTTCTGGAACAGTTGTTACACTTCTGCTACACGGTGTTACGCTTTTGGAAAGAGTTCAGAATTAGGGTTTTTTGGCTCCCAAGCCATTCAAACAAACTCAAAGCTCATTGGCATCATTTCTTAGAACTCTTACAATAGTAAGTTAACTTCTTATACCGTCTAATGGTCAAATTATCAAGCTTACTATTGATTTTCATACTCACTCCATACTCCATTATATTTTCAATTCTTCATATCATTCAAAGATTTTAGTAAAATAAACCCTAACCCTCCCATATAACACTATCCTACACCTCCCACGTACATCATACTCCCATCTCCCACCATCCATATCCTTCCTAAGAGCCATTTTCACCAAACCTTAATTTCTAGCTAGTTTTCACAGTGTTAAACTGGGAAATTCCTATGTTTCCCTCACTTGACCACCTTCCTCACATCAATTTCACTTGATTTCACTCATATCATGGAGCCAGCATGCAAGCCTATCTCCTAAATTTTTTTTATAATTTTCCTTAGCTTCAAAACCCTTCATCTCACCCTCTAAGCCTACCCCATCCATATACTCTATAATTTCTGAATTACATTACACATACCCATTACATCTACACATTAGGTTTTCATCCTTTCACTGATAAAAAAGATGGAGAGTGAGAAGAAAAGCTTCAAGTCAGGGCGCCACCTCATATTATAACCCTTCACCATGCAAGAAATCAATGCTTCACCCTTGGCCAAAATATGTTTTGAGAGAACTGGATGTTTGAGGTTCTGTGAGAAAATCATGGAGGAAGGGTATCATCTTCAACTTACAAGCTTATTTTCCTCTAATCTCAACATGGGAAAGGTCATCATTGTAGGTGTAGATTTTAACCTATCAGAAGATCTAATTTCTTAAGCAATAGGTATTACTAGTCATGGATAAAATTGGTTCAAGGCCATGGACTTATACCTTGAATATTACAAACAATTTCTCAAACCCCATGCTAGAGAGGAACTAGAGTACCTCTTCCTTTTCAGACACCTCTGTAACAAATATGCCCCTTTGATGATTTTAATAATGAATTATTTCACATGTGAAGGAATATTATCCAGGTTATATAGGTACCATATTAGGTTGTTGATGCATTTCACCTCTATCAAATCTCTTGATTTGCCACATTACTTGTATAGGAGTTTCATCAAAATGACTGAGAAGGTTCAGAGCAGAAACAAGATCATTACCCAAGTGTTTTTCTCCATCTTCTAGTCAAAATAATTGTGTTGCATCACCTTTCATCCATCAGAATGACTTGGGAAACCTTCATGGAAATAGTAGTAGCAACACCCACCACTAGCCCTCCTGTCATGCATAGCACACCATCACCATCACTGTCAGCACAACCAATGGAGGTTGGCTCTTCAAGCATGAAAACTTATATTTCAAAGGCTCCTAGGTTTTTTTAGTTTACTCATACCTATGAGAAGGGAAAGTGACAGGTATTTTCACCCAAATCTATCAAAAGTGTGCTTACACTTGACACTATTGATGAACAAAGTGAAATAGAGTAGCCGCTCATGCATCAAGATGAAACACCTTTGCACCAAAATAGTGAACGAGCGCCATTGGAGGTTGAGGTAGTAGACCAAGTTGATATCAAATCAGCTAAGGAGATCATTAAGGGGAAGGATGAGGAGATAGCATATTTGAGGAAGATTTTCTCCATTGCTAATTCTTAAACCACTTTCCTACAGCAAGAGAATTTTTCAATTGAAGGTGAAGCAGATGTTGCAAAGCAAACCTAAGCCAGACCTAGAGAAAGCTAAAGGTAAAGGTAATAAGATAATATATTTTTATCAAATGTAGGACATGGATACTGAAACACAACCAATAAGGCCAAAGACAAGAGGCCTCAAAAGGGCATAGGAGCTATAAAGATAGTCAACTCATCCACCTGAAGAGTTGACCTTTGATGAGTTAATAGCCATGGAATTTAATCAAGATAAAGAAATCTGATTGGGAAGGGTAAATGAACATTTGGAGAAGCTCTTGAAGAGAGCTAAGAGAGACAACAACCTCCAAAGGCACATGGAAAATCACTATCGCACCAGGAATAGAATTTCACAAATAAGGCTAAAAGAGTTGAAGAAAAGGCTAAAAGAAACTCAAATGAAGCTTAAAGAGAAGGATAGCTTAGATTTTTTGGCTGAAGCTTCATTGGATATTTATACCATTACTCATAGGTGCTACAAAACCAATTTTGAGAAGTTATGAATAATTTTGGTATTTTTTGTGTTTTTTGCACAAATCTGGAAATTCCCTCCTCACAGAAGCGTAGCAAACTTTTTCTACGCTTATTTTAGGGGAATCCATATGATGATTTATTTATATGGTTGGATGCATTTTGATGATTACATCACATATTAGGAACCCTCTTTGCATGATAGGATTTAATTTTGCATAAAAGGCCAAAAAAACACTCACTTTCTATGCTTCTACCACTTTTTTGGAGGCCTTACTACGCTTCTGGAGTAATCTTGGGAGAATGAACTTTTGGAGGCCATCCCATTGGTCATTTTTAAAAATTCAATTTGTTATGGAAAGTAGACACAAAGGGCTAGTTGATCTTTCTTTCATAATTTAATTTTTACTCATAAAAGTGCCTCAAAAATGGCTACAAACTTTTGCTACGCTTCTGTTATGCTTGTGTCGAAAGTGTTACACATTTGTATTGGATTCCTCAGGACACTTGTCAAGCTCAGAAAATGTCAAAAATTGAAGGTTTTGATGTCATATGAGTTTTAATTATATTAATGAGCTATATTTTTCCTCTTATCATTAGGGAACATGTAATTTAATGTAATGGACACATGCTTCTAGTTCATAGCTGAATTTTAGGGAATGGTTTCTAACCTCCCTAGAATCTAGGAAATGACTCATCTCATGTATTTATGATGCATTTTGGATGAGATTTCGATCTGATGAGGTGTCATGGTTCATTTTTTCTATAATTAGACTCTCTTTAGTCTTGTTTTGGGTTGGATAGTCTTATTTTTCAGTGGAGCTATTGTAACAACCTTTTGGAATGAAATCAAAGGGAGTCTTGCAAAACTTGTGTTGAGAATATTGTGGTATGCATTGGACCATTTGCTCTTCTTCTATATGTTTATATGTTCATGTTAAATGATATATTTTCCTCTTTCAGATGCATCTTTCCATGTGTTTATCTTTTAAGTTTATAAGAAGAAATCATGTCAGTTCATGCTATGTCTTATACAAGGTTTACATGATATGTTTATTTACTTCTAAATGAATGAATTCACCTCAGTTCTCATTCAGGCTCTCTATCACTTCATCATATACTAAATGACCAATTAATAATTATTTCAAAATACCTATATAGCCTCACACATTCTTTGGAAATTGACCTTGAAATTCAGACCTAAAAACCCTAGACCTAGCCTTCTCACTGACCTTTCTATCCAGCACTTAAAACATCAAACAAAATCCTATTTACTAAGCTTACATACCTAGCCTAACATTAATAGATATTCAGTCAATCCATTAACTGAAAAGTGACAATGAGAGAGCCCTCTCTAGTCCTGTTAGGTCTAGCTACCTAACCTAAAGCTTGGTATGTGGTTACCTTCCTTCAATCCCACTTTCAGCCTTGGGAAGTTGGGGGGAGTGATAACAGATACGAAAAGTTTGTTTGTTTGTTTTTTTGTGTGTTTTGTTATTTATTAATTTATTTATTTATTTATTTATTATTTTTAAAGTAGGCATTTTTCTATTAGAAACCTTTTAATGTATACATATATTTTTTTAGAAATAATTTCTATTTTCCTACAAATTTATGTATATTCAAATTCTCATAATTCCCATAAACTTCTATATTCCATATCTCAAGAAAAATTCCCTATTTTAAATGTAAAAACATTATTCTTTTTAGTAATCAAACCTAGGTCCATAATTATATTAACATTGTTTATTGTTCACCAAGTCAAGGTATTGGCTTCTCAACATGGCCCTGCAAACTAAGACATGGTCAGGCAGCTATTTTCTTAAAAATGGAAACCTACTGCAAACTGCCAAATATTCTAGTTTTCATCTATTTTATTTGAATTTGAATTTTAAAATATGTGCATAAATAAATTCATAGTGTATTATTGGATTATGCATAAATACTACCCCTGGGAACAATGACATATCCCACTTAAGAACTATTTCTATTTTAACATTGAGTGGCATGAAATAATGAAAAAGTTAAAATATATTTTAAATTAATGTAGCCGAGGATCAAATATGGAATAAATATGAATTAATGTGCACATAAATCACACGAAAGGTATGTAGGTCCATATTTGAAACTAGGGTTAAATTTTTAATCAAATTGAGCTAAGATTTTACTGATTATGTAGTAGAGGATAGGGTTTAATTGATTGGGAGAAACAATGCTCACGATATTGAAGAGGTGCTTAAAAACAATATGGCCAAGTGTATTGACCAATGACGATAGTATACACTTGGCCAATGACAGCTTTTCCCTACCACTGAGGAAATGATGAATGCTTTTGCTGTCTCATTAGCCACTTTTGGGGCCGCATGAGCTGCTCCTTCAACCCTTCGAGCGTTGGCTCTTGCCCCACGAGCAACTATGACATGTCCTTATATTTAATAGCACTAGGGGTGTCGCTCGTCTCCCTCGCGTAGTTCAAAATTGGTGGGAGAAGAGATTTCCTATCTTACAAGAGAAAAATAACTCCTCTTGAAAGGCCTTATCAAGTACTTACTTTATAGGATGGGTGAATACTTTAGGACTTTAAGGATGAGCTACACTGGACTTTCAATATTATATAAAACATTATTAAAATATGATAAACCACCAGGCTTAAAAAAATTATACATTACTTTGAATCGTGTATATTTGAAAATTTAAATAATTGTATTTATTTTTCAAATATATGTTGACTTAAATTTCATCATAAGAAAAATTATTGATAAATCTAATTAAATATTTTTCTCAAACTTTAACCTACAAGTCACATTCAGTTGAAACCTTCTCTAATACTATATGTAATGACCTAAAATTCAAACATACAACTAATTACATCAAGCCATGATATATATTCAATTGATTAGCATAAAATTTTCAAAAAACCAAGAGATGAGAAAACTTACATGTAGAGCGAAGATAGATATTAATGGTGATTTTAGAGTTGTAACGTTATCTAGATCCTATTGACCGTAGCAAAGTTTTGGGAATGACCTCCACCCAACCATAGGCTTAGCTGCACAAAATATTTCTACAGTGGAACACCCTCGAACCCTCTATAAACTACTACTACTAGTGACTTCTTTGCCTTTCAACATTCTCCTCCCAAAAGAATGAATGCTTATCATCTCCCTTTACATCCATTAAATAGAACAAACGGTTCCAAAAATGGAAAGGAGATCATCATGCACACAATATATGTGTCATCATAACTTCTGTTTTTTTTTCTCTTGAGTTTTTCTTAACTCAACATTTTTCTTAATTTAACTCTTTCTTATTTTATTCATTTTTACTTTTGTTGTTAACTTTACTTATTCTTGTAGTTTATTTGTATATATTCTTTAAGAACTTCATTTTTTTATTTATTATTTTATTGATTTACTATTATTATATTTTTAGATATAAAATTTGGAATCTCCATAGTCTTCATTTATTTCTGGTCGGCTCTTTTTGCCCATCATCCTTTTTCCTCTATTTATTTACCCTAATCTACTCTCTTCTTAGCAGGTTTGTCCTGATGATGAGTCTTGATTTAGACTTGAAATGTCGACAAAAAATGAATATTGTGGATATTCTGAATTTTATATCTAAAAATCTACACCACAGAAACCTCCAACCTATTATTGTTATATTTTCTTTATTATTTATTTTTTTATTATTTATATATTAATATTATTTCTATTACTTTATTATTATTATTATTATTATTATTATTATTATTATTATTATTATTATTATTATTATTATTATTTATTGATTTATTAATATGGAGCATTGCAATAAATTTATACTTAAAATCCTGAAATCTATATTGTGAAGGTTATTTTACTTAGACTTATAGATTTATTAAGTTATTTTTTTTATGCATGTAATATATAAAATATAGAAAATAAAGAACAAACAAAAATGCAATCACTCACAACCATAATAACACAAGATATGTCCTATAAAACCCTCTTGGGAGAAAATCTAGCTGGAAGGTGACGTTGATATGCTCTCTCTTTCTTTGAATGAAAATAGATGCAAGTTCAAAGAAGCGATACAAGTGGCCCATGGGATGCTATAGTGCATGGACCCTCTTTATTTGTTCTCTCCTTATCCTCTCTCATCTACTTTGCTCATCTATGGAACAAAATGCCTCTAGTAGAATGGAACCAATTTTCCTCCTAATGACATGATTATAACACAACCTGATAGCCTACTAGTGGTTAGGTTTGAATCCCTCAACTTGTAACTAGAGTTATAATAACAACTTTGATCCCGATCTTGGGGGGAGGCCCCCAAGATCTAAAAAATTGAAATGGATCTGACAAGATCTGTAAAATTAGAATGCCAGAAAAAAGGGAGAACACACTGCAAATAAAACCACAAAGAAACTTGTTTTTTATTAAAACCGAGAATAACTGTAGAAGCTACATTATGGTGGACAATCTATCCTTTGATAGAGTGAGGTTTGTTATTTATAGCCTTTTTTTGAGTTACAATACCATGGGTAGATACCATAGGTGGATACCATGGGTCAATACCATGGGTAGATACCACTTACAATACCATGGGTAAATTCCATGTGTGGATGAATACCATGGGTGGATAAATACCATGGGTGAATGAATATCATGGATATATGTCACTTAAAATACCATGGGCGAATAAATACAATGAGTGGATGAATACCATGGGTCGATGCCATTTACAATACCATGATTAAATTCCATGGGTGGATGGATAACATGGGTGGATGAATACCATGGGTGGATGCCAATTTCCATTCGGATCATTCCTCCCTCCTTAAGAAGCAATGGTCCCCATTGTGTGAAGTTCCCTCCTGATAAGCCTTTGGTGAATATGAAGAGCCACTAAAAAGAAGTTTTTTGTGTAGTTAACCCACAACCATGATGAGCGAAGATCCGAGGATAGAGATACCGTGTAATTCTTGTGACCAACTATGATATTGACAGTGCGCGGCCTAGAAAATGGACTTCGATGAACTAGGGTTTGTGGATGACCCAAAACCATGACAAACGAATATACGAGGATAGAGATATCCTATAATGCTTGTGACCAACTATGTTACTAAGAGTGTGCGGCCTAGCAAATGGACTTAAATGAGAAGGATTTTGTGCGGTTGACCCATAACCGTGACGTTGATTATTGATCAAGTAGCATGTGCCTACATAGCTTGGGGTGGGAGAGCATGTCTCCAAATAATCCAATCCAAACGCTTCTATGCTGAAACAAATGAAGGTGAAGCAGGTGCCTACAAAAGCGGGGTGGGGGGGGCATGTCTCTGTTTGGGTTTCAAAATGTCATACAAATATCAGTCATTCCCATACATTTTTCACCTATGCTTCCATTATATCACTCATTATTCACTACCATGTCACTTCATTTTCCCTATTGTTCATCATTAATGTGTCTCATTTATATCTTCCAAATATTATTTATTTTCAAGCATTTTTAAGAGAAATTCTTGATTAAATATTAGAAAATAATATATTTTACTTCATATATGGAAAGCGGATTGTTTTTGTGACATGTGTAGGTTCCAAAGAAGCTTCCAAGACACCTTTATGTGGCCTTGAATGATCAATTTCGAATTTGAACAAGATAAGAGATCATGATCTCATGGAGAAGGTCAAGGACAAAAGGGGGTTATGTGTCTAGATGGTTCAGAGATGTATGGAACTAAAGAGAGATTAGTGGATCATCATTATGAGTTTGTTATCTCATCTCATTGTATAAATAGGAGTACAATCTCCTCCATTTGTAAGCTTAGAATCTTATAATTCCATTTGTAATCTTAGAGTTGGTTTGTAATGGATATTTTGAAATAAAGAATCATACTTTGATTTTGCCTCTACATCTGAGTCTCCCATGGCCTCACTTGCATGCTTATTTTAGGTATAATTTAATTTATGTTTTTGTTTGATTTCAGATTTTAAGTTTTGTTAGATGTTCTAATATTGAAAAGAGTCTTATTTGAAATTGTTCTTGTAAGAGAACTGTAAGACCTCATACAATTATTAGATTTAGGTTTGTTTAATTTTAGCTTCTAAGTTTTTGTTAGATGTTCTAATATTGGAGGAGATCCTAAAATTCATGTGCTCTTGTAAGAGAACCTTAGGATCTTGATGAATATTAGATTTATGTTTGTTTAATTTTTGGAATAGATCTTGACGAATGTGTTCTTGTAAGGGAACTTTAAGATCTCGAACAAATTAGGAATCTTAGTTGTTGGAAGAGATCTTGATGAATATGTTCTTGTAAGAGAACCAAAAGATCTCGAACAAATTAGAAATCTTTCTAGATATATATATTTTAGATAAGTACTTCTAAGTTTACCTTTCCGGGTTGACATTAAATGAACTCTGATTGACATCATCAATTAGACACAAAAAGTCTCCAAAGGGAACCCGCTCCGAATGCTGCTCCATATTTAAAATGGGCATAACTCGGTCAATATAAATTAGAATATATATATTATAACCTATTTTTGGAAATAGAATGATCATTCTAAATCTTCTCATGTGTTTGAAACCACCATATGGAGAATCTAGACTCCCATATTCGCGCTGGAAATGTCTTTTCGTCACAAAATTTCTGAAAAAAAAAATAGTTGATTTTAAATCAACGATAACTCCCACATACGAACTCCGATTAGACTAATTTTTTTTTATTTTTTTTTAATCAAGTGATTTTTCAAGGGGAGCTCAGATATATAGCCATTTCTCTGAAATTTCACACTAAAAACTACAAAAATGACAGGAGATTCTTCGTCCATGAATTGTAGTTAGAAAATTGTCTACAACATTGCTGATTTAGAATCGGCAATATCTCCCTCATCTAAACTCCAATTCGGCCAATTTTTTTTTAATTTGTGTATTTTTTTGCAAGGAATATAGACATGGTATTTTTTTTGGTAAATTTTTCACCAAAAGTTTCATATCTTATCTGAAAACTCGCCGCCCAAAAAATTCATGGATTTTGCTGAAGATTGCTACCAAAAATTGAAACTGAAATATGTCATTCCTGTGGATTCATAACCTGAATCTGATACCACTGATATGGATCTTGGGGGGAGGCCCCAAAGATCTAAAAAATTGAAATGGATCTGACAAAATCTATAAAATTAGAACTTCAGAAAAAAGAGAGAACACACTGCAAATAAAACCACAAAGAAACTTGTTTTTTATTAAAACCGAGAATAACTGTAGAAGATACATTGTGGTGGACAATCTATCCTTTTAAAAAGTGAGGCTTGTTATTTATAGCCTTTTTTTGAGTTACAATACCATGGGTAGATACCATAGGTGGATACCATGGGTCAATACCATGGGTAGATACCACTTACAATACCATGGGTAAATTCCATGTGTGGATGAATACCATGGGTGGATACATACCATGGGTAAATTAATATCATGTATATATGTCACTTACAATACCATGGGCGAATAAATACAATGAGTGGATGAATACCATGGGTCGATGCCATTTACAACACCATGAGTAAATTCCATGGGTGGATGGATAACATGGGTGGATGAATACCATGGGTGGATGCCATTTTCCATTCAAATCAAAATCTTCTAGATTTTTCTTCATCAGTATCACATGGCTAACCCTTTTTTCATAATAATGGGGGCTGACATGGCATCCTCTTGAATCATGGGGGTCAAAATAGGAAGGTCACTTTATGGGTGGCATAACTTTTGCATACAAAATCCAATTGAGGTGATTATTGCACCATTGAAAAGGTATCTATGTGTAGAACCATGATATGTATGCATTGATTAATCAAAAAAAATTACCCAAAAAATTACATTTGATTCCTCAAACTGCTTTTGAAAAATTTCAAACCCCAATTTGCCAAACTGCGACCCATCGGTGAAAATAGTCCCGTGAGCTAATTCCTCCATTTTATTCCACTCTAAAAGAATAAATATAGACGATAAATATTATAATTATCCAATCTAGATCATCAATATAGATGAGAATTCCTTTTGGATGCTTTTGGTCCCCAAAATATTTTGTGAATGAGGTGAGGAAATTTTTCCTCCACTTTCTATCGAGTGTACCATTTCACTTTTCCTAGAAATTTTCCTTTCAACCCAATATTCCAAAGGTCATACTACCCCTATCTTTTATTTTTGGACCTATTCTAAAAAAATATATCCTCTGTTAAATTTTCCTATTCATCTAGTGTAAAATCCTCTACAAAATGTAGGACATGTTCCTCTTCTTGATCTAGCATGGAAGGCTCATAGAGTTTCAAATTTTATATGTTCACCACTGAGTAAATTCACATGTATGAAGGTAGAATGAGTATATATTTGTTATCTCCCACCTTCTCTGGTATCTCAAAGGGACCATATCAAAAAGCCTTGATTTTCTTTCCATGACTCTACAGTCACTCATTGTGAAACTATAACCATACTCTATCTCCCACCTTGAATGAATTTTTTGTTTGGCGTTGATCATGCATAACCCTATATTTTTCTTATGATTTATGTAGTGTCTCATGTACCTCTAGATGGATCTACCTAATCTTCTCAAAAAAAAATTCCGCCCTTATAGCATCCCTTGTAATAACCTCCCTCACTCCTCTGTGTTTTCCATATCATAATATCCAAAGGTGAAGATGGAAAATATCGAAAATAAGTTTCAAATGGGGACTTACCAATAGAAGTGTGGAATGCTTCGTTATAAGAGTGTTGTATGTATACAAAATTTTCATTCCATTTTTGGATGCTTCTTATTGTAACCCCTCAAAAGTTGCACCAATGTCATTTTGACTACTTCTATTTTCTCATATGTATGTGGATGGAATGTTTTAGACCTCTTCAACTTCATATAAATCCTAACCCACAATGTAGTCCAAAGTGCACTAATAAATCTTGTGTCCTTATATGAAACATTGCTCCTTGGTATCCCAAATTTCACCTAGACTTGTCCAAGTAACAAGTTCACTTGTTCTTTCTAGTTGATGGTATTTTGATATGGCATTAGAACACACATCTTGTTGAACCTGTCAATTTCCATGAATAGGTAGTCATGTCCCTTCCTAGTTGTTGGTAAACCACCCACAAAGTCCATGGAAATTCTTTCCCAAATATGAGTGGGTACAAGTTGTTATCACTCCATTGGATCTTTGAGGCTGAGAAGAGACCAGCAAAGGTAACCATAGACCAATATTTCACCAAGTAGCTAGCCCTATTAGGCATGAGAGGGCTCTCTCCAAGAGATCATAGCCAAGATAACTGGATAAAGAGGATTTTAGGCTAGGTACACTAGCACTAAGGTTTGGTTGATTGATTTTGAGTGTTGGATGGTGAATAGGTAAGGGAAGAACTAGGTCAGGGAAAATAAGGATAAAAATTGAAAAGATCTTATGGGGCAAGGTAGGTAAGAAATTTAACACATTAAGATATCTTGATTAAGTTTTTTAGACTCCTAAGGTTTCAGAATTGAGCATTGGAAACATGAATTCTTTTCAATTAGGAGAACATGAAACAAAACTGTAACTATTCCTCCAAAATAAAGCATAAACTAATGAATTATGTCTTTCTGACTTAGGAATCAATTACATTCAAAGATGGCATGAATATGAATATCACAATACATTCAAACGTTTTCAAAAATAAGAAGAAAAACTGTCAAATCACATTACCATGGGGATCCCATCAAAATAGTTGCAACTCAAGCTATTATTTCCTGCCAAAAGTCTGATTACACTAGTGTTCAATGATCAAATTCTACAGCACCCAACCCTTGCAATGAGAAAGGAAATGAAATATATATACCAAAAACTACTTCTCTCACTCTCAGGGGTCGAATCCATGACTTTTGAATATGATCCCCAAAGTGCTCAACTGGAATCCTAATGATTAGGGAGGTTAGCCAACTCATCCCTATCATTCATGAAACTGATTCACTTTGACCAAAATTACATATTTACCTAATGTATCTACCTCTAGTAACTATACATGAAATAATTACATTTACATTAGTAATTCTCCTTCGAATCCATTAATCAACTCAGAAAACTGGCAAATTCTGGAAAAATAACTCAACTGTAAAAAGCGCAGCGTGCCTGGTGAAAAGCACAACATGGGCCTTAAAACTGAATTTTAAGTGAATTCATGGAGTCCAAATTGGGCCCAAGATGGCTCATTGGAAATATATTCTAGTCTAGTTGTCAAAAATGTGCTCAATATCTAAAAATGGTTGATTGAAGCTCTTAAAAAATGCAATCTCCCAGGATTGGTCAAAAAGCACAGCGAGAGGCTCAAAAAGGAGGCAGAAAGGTGTTTTTTGAGTATTTTTTTGCCATTTCCACCTATCAAAATATTTTTTTCTTGAGTTTCAGTAGTCAAAAATTGATGTAGACATTATTCAGAAACCATTTATGCAAAGAGTTTCTCATTTTGAGGCCTCCACAAAAAGCGGAAGGTGGCCCACGTTGCGCTTTTTGCAAGGTGATTGTGCAAAAATTCTATCAAATTTTACAAAAAAGCCTAAAAACTTTAAAACTTGCACAAAGCTCAAAATTGGTAGATGAAGTGATGATGAGGTGTCTCAAGCAATCAAGGAGGCATTAACAAGTAAGTCAATTTTTTCCTCCTCCTTATGCTTGATTAGGGTTTTCTTGAGTTTATCCTTTAATTGCTTGATCCTGATGTTGAAAATCTTGTTTCTAGTGGTGTATCTATTGGCCATGTGTCTGAGAATATCATTTTCCTTGTTGGACTTATGGAGGAGCTTCTCACAGTGGAGGTTCATTCTTTCAAGCCACACTTCTTTGTCATCATTGATTTCTTTTGCTATTCTTTCCTCAAAACTGAGTTATTATGCCTCATGTTTCTCCTACTCCAATGCTCTCTTAAGACCTCTTTTTTTTGGTCTTGTCTTGGTGGTTTGAGTCTCATCATGGTCAGACTCATCAAGTTCCATCACTGCTTTTCCTTTGGTGTCTTGCCTCTTTTCCTTCAACAACTCTAATTCCAAGATTACATGTTTGTCTTTCAACTGCTTGTTTTATTGTTCAAGGAAGGATATGACAAACTGTGCTCTGGCCATATTGTCATGTAATTCTCTAATTGTGGCATCTTTCTATTTTATGATCAGATTTGAGGCTTCATGATCATCTTGGACATCCAATTCCACCAGTTCAAACTCTATTTCTTCCTCATGAAGGTCTTCCTCCTCTTGAACAACTGCCTCTTTCGTTTTTTGATTTCCTTGTTTTGTTGATGAAGAAGACAAGGCCCCTTCCACAATCTGTGGAGAAAATACTTGCTTAGGTCCCCTCTAGTAGGTTTTGACCTCTTTTAACTCTTTGGTCTCTTTCATTGTATCCCTGCTAGATAACCTAGTATTCTTGTGATAAACTGATGTTGGTGGTGGAATAGGTCTAGCAGGTTGACTTGGACCTGCAGTGAAGACATCTGCCTTAATGAAGGTCTCCCAAGCAATGTCCAGCTGATTGAGGTGGTGAAGGATAATGATTTTAATTATAGACTGATGGAAGAGGTTGTTCATTTGAAGGTCATACTCTCTATTTTGCATTATATAAGCCATCTTGTCAATGCTCCTGTACAAGTAGTAGGGTAGGTTGAGAAATTTCACCCTAGTGAAATGCATCAGAAACCTGATGTGATAGTTGTATAATCTGGAGAACCTGCCCTCACAAGTGAGGTATTTCATGATGATTTTCATCATGGGGGCAAACCTATTCAACAACTGACCCAAAGGAAATATCTTTTTGATGTTATCTTTGTAAGGTGCCTTGAGGTAAGGCTCATACAGCTGGGCATCCAAATCCTTAGTCTTAAACAATTTTTCACCCACATTGGGTATCCTTATTGTTGCTGCAATGATGTCAGTGGAAATGGTGAAATTCACCCCTGGTATAGTCACTTGGTATTTTTGGAGGTTGTTGATGAAAACCCTGGTCAAATTAGGATGACTTTGGAATCTTTGTACCATCTCACAAAATTCAAAGCAACCTACATGCTGGAAACATTTGACATCTAAGGGTGATTCCATTAATTTCCTAGTGTCTAATGGCTCTAATCTCATAATTCTACCTCATTTGTTAAATGTTTTCTTCTCTTCATCTGTGAAATTTCTTTCCTCCTCCATTATTTTTATTTCCTCTTCCATTATAATCAGTTTGTCTTTACAAAACCCTAGGGAAGAAGGAGAAGGGAAAGGAAGTAGGATGTTGAGATTCAACAAGAAAATTTCAGCACCCACACCTAGTGCATTAAGCACCTACACTAGGGGCCCACAGGTGCTAAATTTGGTGCATATCTATTTTAGTTATCCCTTAATTAAGATGGAAACTAAAATGTAATATAATTTCAAAATAACTTGTAATAGTTAACTGAGTATGATAAACTCAGTTATCTCATGAATTTCGAGTTAGAGGTAGTTGGTGAGGCATGCAGAGTAATTCTAGTCACTAACAGAGTTCGAAGTGCAATGGTGCATTAGTTAATGTAGGTTGTAATCATTTTAACTCAGTTAAGTGAGTTAAACTTAGTTGTGTTAGTTGTAACTATTTTATAAAATAGTGAGAGATAAAGTGAATTAAATATTAATTAATTCACAATCAGTGATCTCACATGCAACTGAGGATTTACTATTATTAGTTGCATGCATGTCAGATCCAGTGGAGACCCAGTTGAGATCTAGGTGAAAGGGAAGTTGACTATCAGTTGTAGGATTATTGGGTCGCACCCATGCAACCAAACACCCATTGGAGTGCCCATGATACTTGTGTATTCAAGAAAGGCCAAAATTCCTATTCTTTATGTATTAGATTCATCAGGGATTATGCAAGCAAGGTGGGCTCTCTGGAGGTAGGAAATTGGCTAATTATTGGTTAGTTTTATGTATGACAACGTGAGACAATTAGTTGAGTACAGGAGGGCTCTTGTGAGAAGAGTTTTATGTAACTGTTTCATGATCCATGTTGAATATACAATGGAAGATAGTGGGGTTTTGAGCAGCAAGCTTTCCCCAGGAAATTATCTTTGTTGTGTTTGACTTGATTCTTATTTGCTTCATGTGATTGGCGATTGTGTTTTTAATTTTGAAAAATATTTGTAGAAGTGATTCAGTATTTAACTTTAGTACATTGTTAGATTGGAATGAATCCATGATATGCATGCTTGTTGTATAATTTCTACATGGTATCAGAGCTGTGTTATAATTTCTACATGGTATGAGACCACGAGAAATCACAATAGTGAAGGAGGAGTTGATTTTGCGACTGGATAGAATTCGAATTTGTAGAAAGACTTTCTTGGTGCTACAGCTGATCCAAGATTGAAATGGCTTTCAATGGCTTGAGGTTGGAGTATGCACTTGAGGGCAGCTCAAACTATATTTCTTGGAAGAACAAGATGGAGGTAGCACTCGAAGACAATGGATTGAAGGAATTCATTGACAATGATGTTCCTAAACCCGATGTGGTAGATGCTGTAAATCTTGATGCATGGAAAAATAAAGTGGCAAAGGAGAGGAGGATCCTATTGGAGGGAGTATGATACCACATTGTCTAGAGCCTCCATGGGAAAGCCACACCATATGCAATGTGGAAGGCTTTTATGGATCTATTCCAGAGTAGCATCAACCATAGTAAATTGGCGCTCAAAGATAAACTCAGGAAGATCAAGATGGAGAAGGGTGACTCCATACCAAAATATCTAACAAAGTTTGTCCAATGTCAGGATGAAATAGGGAGCATTGGTATAACTGTCACTAATGATGATTTGGTGAGCTTGAATCTCCTAGGATTTCCATGGATTTGGCACAGTTATCAAGACTCTATCAATGGAAGGGAAATATTGCCAGATTGAGAACGAATATGGTTGGATTTGGTGTAGGAGGAGTCCAGACGGAACACCAAAGATGGATATTCATCTAAGAATGAATATGAAGAAGATTGTGCTTTGGCTACCAAGGTGAAGAAGGGGAAGGGGAATAAATTCCATTCTAAATATGAGTCCAAAAATGGCAAGAAGCAGGAGATTTCCAAGGTGAAATGATTTTATTGTCATGAGCATGGGAATTTTGCTACTAACTGTCCACAAAAGAAGAATAACAAGAAGGTTGGAGGATATGCAGTTGGTGAGGCTTTGGCCTCACAATTTGAGCTTTAATTCTCATTGATCACATGCATGGTGTCATGTGCATTGGGATCTATGTGGGATTTGGATAGTGGCACTTCCTTGCATATGATAGGAGATAAGGAATTTTTTCATAACTTGGAGGAGAAGGATATCTAGATGCATATTGAAATGGGTGATGATGGGCGGTATATTGCTACCGAGATTGGTATCATTACCTTCCAAACAAAGTCAGGTAAACCCTTTCAATTAAAAATTTAATGCATCTACAAAGTTTGAAGAAAAATTTAGTCTCAGTCACAATGTTGGAGTATATAGGCTATGATGTTGTTTTTAGTGAAGGAAAATCTTTCCTGCGACACAAAAAAATAGGACAATCCAAGAGGATAGGGATTCAAGTTAAGAATATCAACAAGCAGGAAATAAATGGATGCACAACAATGAAGGGCAAGGCGGACAAAGTGGTGAACCAAGATGAGGGCTAATTATGGCACAGGATATTGGGCCATCTTCACCATGGAGCCTTCAAAGTCATGTAGCAAATTTCTGTTGGTCTTCCCAGGGGTACATTTCCATAGTCAGATACATGCAATGGATGTACTATGGGAAAATATGTAATGGCCACCTTTCATGAGAAGGAGAACCGAGCTTCGGGGATCCTTGAGAGATTTCACACAAACGTGTGTGTACCTTTCTCTATTGCTTCGACGGAAAAACATACGTACTATGTAATATTTGTTGATGACTTTTCTTGTAAGTGTTGGATCTTCTTCGTGCAGAAAAAAGATCAGACATTCTCTAAGTTTCTTGAGTTTAAGGCACTGGTGGAGAAATATTCAGGGAAGAAATTGAAGGCTCTTAGGAGCAATAATGGTGGAGAATACGTCTCTAAAGAATTCAATAAATTTTGCATCAAATAAGGAATTCGAAGAGAACTGATAGTGCCTCATAACCCATAGCAAAATGGGGTTGCTGAAAGAAATAATAGAATGATTGTGGGTGCAACAAGAGCAATTTTGCATGATTAAGGCCTACCGATGAATATGTAGGCAGAAGCATGCAACACTGCGGTATTTGTGCAAAACCATTGTCCTCATAGGATACTTGGCATGAGTACACCTGAAGAGGCTTTCACTAGTAAGAAACTTGATATTTCACAATTTAATATTTTTGGCTCATCTGTTTATGTGCATGTGACCAAGGACGCCAAAAAGAAGCTGGACTCGACAGCTGAGATCGGGAATTTTTTGGGATACACTGAAACACCCCATAATTATTGAGTGTATTTTCCAAATAGAAAAATGACTTTTATGTGACAAGATATAAAATTTGATGAGGAGAAAGCCATGTGGTTGTCCCTTGAGAGGGAGCTATACTTGCATGTAGAGGAGGAACTGTTGGTTCCCAAGGATGAGCCTCAAGATGTGGATCAGCCACATGCGGAGGATCATGGAGTGGAGGAAAACACTCATGTAGATCCATCCATCATAAATGGCAGAAGACGCACCATGGAAGCTAATATATTGAGACTTGATGCTGCAGAGAATGTAGGAGCCCCTACTTCACAGCGCAGACAGAGATAGTCTCCTCACAGGTTTACTGGATACATGGATCTTATGAGAAAATGTATTATGACTGAACCATCCTCCTTTCAGGAATCAGTGTAGCAACCAACTTGGGTTGATGCAATCATGGAGGAGCATGACTCCATTGTCAATAAAAATGCATGGGATATTTTCCCAAGACCGGTTGACAAATCAGTGGTTGGATCGAGATGGATCTACAAGGTAAATCAAGTTGTTTATGGGAGTGTGGAGAAATACAATGTCATATTTGTGGCCTGGGGATTCTCACAGATCGAGGGGATCGATTATGATGAGACTTTTACACTTGTTGCAAGGTACTCTTCCATAAGATCCATCTTTGCACTCTCGGCGCAGATGGGTTGGTGCATTCATCAGATCGATGTGAAAATTCCATTTCTCAATCGGATCATTGAGGAAGAAGTGTACATAGAGAAGCGTGAAGGTTTCAAGATCTTCAACAGTGAGTTGCATGTGTTCTGACTCAAGAGAGCATTGTATGGGTTGAAGCAAGCACCCCGTGCTTGGTACACTTGGATAGACAGCTATTTCACCAGACTGGGCTTCACCAAAAGTGAAGCAGATGCAAACCTGTACCAGATTATGGTTGAGGGTAAGCTATTGATTATTGTTCTTTATTTTGATGATCTAATTTTGACTCGTGATGAGCAGCTGATACACTCATGGAGGAAGGATCTTGCAAGGGAGTTCGAAATGAAGGACATGGGACTCCTTCATTATTTCCTTGGATTGGAAATATGGCAGCAGGATGGTGAACTTTTTGTGTCTCAAGGAAAGTATGCAAAGGATATACTAGGTAAGTTTCACATGGAGAGCTACAAACCCATGGATACTCCTCTTCCAGGAAATTGGAGGAAAGAGGATGCTACTTCTGGAGAGGTAGTGGATGCTACTGTCTACAGGAAGTTTGTTAGTTCACAGATGTATCTAGTGAACACCAGACCAGACATTTTCTACATAGTTAACCAGCAGATTCAAGCTATGGTTAAGCCTACCAAGATCTTTTGGAAGGTGGGGAATCATGTCTTGAGATACCTGAGGGGCACATCATAGTATAGTCTATGGTATAGATAGATAAAGGGATTGAAGCTTCAAGGCTTCACAGATACAGATTGGGTTGGCAGTCCATCAGACAGAAAGAGAACATCAGGAAGGATCTGCAGCATAGGATCGACAGTAGTTTTGTGGTACAACAAGAAATAACGATCAGAGGCACTCAATTCAGTGGAAGCAGAGTACATGGCAGCAAGTCAAGTTTCATGTGAGGCTACCTAGATGAGAAAGATCTTGGTTGGTTTTTTTGGTTCTCAGATGGATCCGACAGTGATTCATTGTGATAACCAAAGTTGCATTAAACTCTCAATTAATCCTTTGTTTCATGATAGTTCCAAGCACATATATATCTGGTACCATCATCCCAGAGATTGTGTGTAGATAGAGAATAATGTTGCTTCAGTACATTCCCACGGAATATCAGGATGCAGATATTCTGACGAAGGCGCTCACCAAGAGAAAATTAGAATACCATAGAGACAGGATTGAGGATGAAGGATAATCCCTTTCTTGCTGAGAGGGAATGATGAGATTCAACAAGAAAATTTTAGCACCCACGCCTAGTGCATTAAGCACCTACACTAGGGTGGGGCCCACAGGTGTTAAATTTGTTGCATGTCTATTTTAGTTATCCCTTAATTAAGATGGACAATAAAATGTAATATAATCTCAAAAATAACTTGTAATAGTTAACTGAGTGTGATAAAATCATTTAGCTCATTAATTTTGAGTTAGAGGTAGTTGGTGAGGCATGCAGAGTAATTCGAGTTGTAACAGACTTTGAAGTGCAGTGGTGCATTAGTTAATGAAGGTTGTAATCAGTTTAACTCTTTTAAGTGAGTTAAACTCAGTTGTGCTAGTTGTAATTTTTTTATACACTAGTGAGATATCAAGTGAATTAAATATTAATTAATTCAAAATCAATGATCCCACATGCAACTAAGGATTTACTATTATTAGTTGCATGCATGTCAGATCTAGTGGAGATCCAGTTGAGATCTAGTTGAAAGGGAATTTGACTATCAGTTGCAGGATTATAAGGTTGCACCCATGCAACCAAACACCCATTGGAGTGTGCATGATATTTTCATAGTCAAGGAAGGCCAAAATTCCTATTCTTTAGGGATTTCATTCATCAGGGTTTGCACAAGCAAGGCAGGTTTTCCGGAGGCAGGAAATTGGCTAAGTATTGATCAGTTTTATGTATGACAGTGAGAGACAGTTAGCTGAGTACAGGAGGGCTCTTGTGAGAAGAGTTGTATGTAATTGTTTCATGATCCATGTTGAATATACAATAGAAGATAAAGGAGTTTTGAGCAGCAAGCTTTCCCCTGGAAATTATATGTGTTGTGTTTGATTTTATTATTCTTTGCTTCATGTGATTGGTGATTTTGTTTTTTATTTCGCAAAATATTTGTAGAAGTGATTCAGTATTTAAATTTAGAACATTGTTAGATCAGATTGAATCCATGATATACATGCTTGTTGTATAATTTCTACATAGGATTGTAGGGTTAAAGGGTTGGGGTGAGTGAGGGAAATTTTGGTGAAATGTGTAAAGGGATTGGGGAGCTTATGGAAGTGATATGAGGGTGAAAATTTTATGGAAATAGGGTAGGAAATTTGTATTACAGGGAGGTATCTAGCTACTTAGGAAAGCACAGATAGGGTGGTAGGGTTTAGGGAATAGGGTTTGGGAATGGGAAATGAGTAAGTGTAAGGGTAGTGGGGAGTGAGTTACGGTGTAGGGAAGGTAAATGGGTGTTTGATAAACTTAGTGTTCCTAAATTGAGGTCATAAATTGTCAACAAGGGTTAGTAAATTGTTGAAGTGAAGTGCAATATATGTGCCTAGGTATTTGTTTCTCACTACATTGTGTTTAGTGTTTTTCCAATGTTTTTGGTTTTGTTTTTTTATTCTAAGAGGGAAAAGAACTAAGTTTTGGCAAAGAGAAGTTGTTGGTCACACCAAAACAGAGCAAAACCTATTCTAAATTATGTATGGCTCTTGAGAACAGAAAATGCAATACTTTAACAAGAAAAATAACTCATAGCAAGAACTAAATAACTCACAACATGAACTCAATAACTCATAACATGAACTCAATCCCATTCATTCATTAGAAATATGTTGGAATAGCTTGAGAAAAGGATAAGTTAGTGCCATGAGGTTCTTCTAATTAAACAACCACCTACAAGGTCACAGAGAAAATCTTATCCATGGCTAGAAATTTGTTGGAACATATTTGGAAAAGATAGTCTGCAACACAATGAGGAACTCTACTCTAAATTAACCTATGACACTTAAATTAATCCATTCTGCAACTTAAATTGTCACTACTAAGCCTTATTCGGAAATTAGAAGTCTTTTGGAATAGTTTTGGGAAAAAGGCTATTTGCACAATTATAAGAGATTGCAGAACAATCAAGGCCTTGAACTGATATCACTACTTCCTGTCCATATGATGATGTATTGGAAGAGATTAATAACAAGAGTAGTTTGTAAATAATGAAGGCCATGAAGTCTAATTCAACTAGCTAATCAAACTTGAAATACAGTGACTATAACTGAACTAGAATGCAATTAAACTAACTTGAAACACAGTGAACATAAACTGAACTAGGGTGCTATTAACCTCCAGAGTATTACAACTAAACTAAAAATGCAACTAATCACTAAAATATTTCAGCTCTGTCTCATTCGGAGTTAGTGGTATTTTGGAATAATTCATAGAACAGGACTGGCTGTAAAATGTGATGTAAATGAGCATAAAAACATGAAGTTCAACAAAACACAACTAAGCTCTAAAACACCACAGCTATGTCTCATCCAGTGTTAGTGATATTTTGGAAGAGTTCATAAGAACAAGACTAGCTGTAACAACTGATGTAATTGAGCACAAAAACATAAAGTTCAGAGAAATGCAACTAACTCCTAAAATACTACAGTTATATCTCATTCAATATTACTGATATTTTGGAATAATTCGTAAGAAAAAGACGAGACTGTAGCATCCAATGCAAGTGAATATAAAACACAAAGTTCAGAAAATTGCTTAAACTAGGAATGCAACAAGGCTAAAGTTACTTATCTAAACAATGTGCACAAAGCTTCTCGGGCAGTAGGGGCCCTCTACCACCGGATTAGCATACAAATCTCCTCAATATTGCCTCATATCTTACAATAAAGCGGTGCTTCTTTCATTAAAGGAAAATTATTTCGAAAACAAAGTATCACGATCTTTTGAGATCTAGCAACAAAACATCAATCTAGATAGTTGTTTCTCGGTCTCCCGAGTCATTCTTATAAGAAAATTACATAACTTCCCTTGAGATAAAATAGGAATAAATGTCTTTCCCAACTAAAATCAAATTATAACTCTGGTGGAGCTCTCGTACTGTGATTAAAAACATATGTATAGTCCTTGTCCTATTAGAAGTCTATCTCTTAGTTTTGGTTTCCCACGTGCATAACCACCTGTATAATTCTGCTCAGACTTCGTAGGGAGCAAGGAATGATGTGGATGAAGTCTGGAATTCACCCATATGCATTTTTCTTTGAGGTGACACCTGGAACCTGTGAAAACATGAAGACAACTGCGGAATCGGCAACTAGCTACAGAATGGCTGCATTCTGTAGCTAAGTCTAGTCAAAAATTACTACAACAACAAAACCATGAAAGTGTAGCAATTTATTCATTATATACATTCTTAAAGAAACTTTAATTAATCCTATTGATCATTTAAGCTTGTAATTGATAAGGAACAAAGGAAATGAAGTGAAATGTGGTGGAAGAAAAGGACATCTTTGGGGCTCAACATACCCCCACTGCAAAGTTTTTGCATGCCCTCATGCAATCAACCCATATATTCTGATAGTTCTGCTAGGACATCTAGGCTCCTTCTTCTGCTTTGCCTGATAGTTAATGGCCTCCTAGGCTTCTTTATGACCAACTTGAATCTCAAATTTATAAGTGCCCTGCTCAACTTTTTGTTTTTTTCTTCTTCAATTTCTCACTAGCCTTGTACAAATTTTCCATTTGCAGAGAGAGAGTTGTATTCATATCACTTTTTAGCTTAACCTGCTCCCTTAAAATGTCATTCTCATTCTTGATATGCCTATTGAGTACTTCTAACTCATATTTGTCTCTTCTTAGTACATCAATTGTAGATTTTGGTGGGCTACGAGTTATGTCTCTACTTTCTGAGGCTCTCTTCTCTAATGTCTCAACATAATTATAAATTTTTTGTTGTGCTAGGTCTATCTCTAGAGCTCCTTCATCAAGATCCTCTTCATATTGGTACTCAGGTGATCTAGCAGTTGGTGTCTCTTCATCCTCAATGTTTATGATTCCCGTTTGTCTAATCCTCGTTTTCTTCAATATACCTCTAAGTCTGTGGCTTCGTCTTGGTTGAGATGGTACTTCACCTCTCTCCTTAGCATACCTTCTTATCATCTTCTCTTTTTTAAGTTTTTTCCTAATTTCAGTCAATTTCTCAGAAATTATCTCTTCACTGTCCTCTTGTATAGACTTACCAGTTTTAGTTTCAACAGCTTCGGAAATTTTCCTTCTCCTGCTTATTCTTGTAGACTTGCCTTCAGATGGAGGTTCCTTGGTTTCTTCAAAGTGATTCCTCACTAGAAACTCATCCCAATTGTCTCCCACTTTTCTCAAATGATGTTCAATTAGGATTTTAACTAGGTTGTGGTGGTACAAAGTGGTTTCCAGGAATTGAACCCTCTTTTGTACATTAGAGGCCATTCTCTTCAGACTATGAAGTAGGAAAAATGGTAAATTGATTTCTTCATCTAAGAAATGCATCATTAACCGAATATGATAAACATAGAGGGTACCAAACCTTCCCTCAAAAGTTATAATTTTTTGCAAAATGAGCAACATATTTCGCCATTTATTCTTCAGTGTTGAGTTATGAATACCCTTCTTAAAAATGAAAACATCCATACCTGGTGTTTTAAGAATTTTCCTCCATGCCTCATTATGAAATTCCCTATTTTCGAACCACTGTTCTCCTTGCCTGGGTAATTCCGTTGCTTCTGCAATGAAAGCCTCTATAATAGTGAATTTAATATCTCATATTTCGACCTTTGCTCCATTGAAGGATCATGAAAATGTTTTAGTTACCTCTTTATGAAAACCATTAAATGTTTCCAAGAATTGTAACCACCCAGCCTACTGTAGCATTTCTCTGATTTGTGGATAACCCTCCAAGTACTTGGTTCCAACTGGTTCGGATCTTACTATGAGACCCATAGCTTCTCTTTTCAACCTTCAATTTACTGCCCTTCTATCCACTGTTGAAATGGCTGTTAAAGAGTTGCTTTTTCCCCAAAGATGTTGTTCTCTGTTTATGCAGTAGGAATTAGCTACGGAAGGGTGATATGAAGAGGTTATAGAATGAGTGAAATGTAGTGAGGGTGATTTACATGAATTAATGAGTTTTAGAACCATCATGGGAGAAAATACCGCGGAAACATTTCGTAAGAAATTCAAAATCATCACTGAATACTTCGGCTGGTGACGTGACTTATTAGGTCACTTCAGTACTTAACCGTTAAGTTTTAAATGATGATTTGAAATGGCGGAGTGGAAGGGATTTTGTCCAAATTTTCTATGATAGGTTTAATAGGCATGATCAACACAAATAATTAAAACAAATTTTTGAATCATACATGACCTAACTATACTATAACTTTCATATTCTATCATCATAATAATTTTACAACTTTACCTTTGCCTTTCCTTTAATTTTTTTTTTGTGTGGTTTTGATATGCTTGGTCCTCCTTTGAAAATCATTGATTCTTCAGTCTTCATAATTCCTTTGATTTTGCTTGTTGTCCTAGGTATACAGGATCAATTTGTTGTTGATCAAATGATTACTGGATAGTTGCCTTCTGGATATTTGGCTACAGAATGTCTAGCTGGCTGCAGAATGTCTGACTGGCTGCAGAATGTCTAACTAACTACAGAATGTACCTCTAGGAACTTTGAAACATGAAATGAAATGATTTGAAATATGGATGGAGTGTAGTATGAAATGGATCATGAAATATGGTGGAATGGATCAGAAGTGAGGTGAAATGTAATGGAATGAAATGAATTACAATTGTGAAATGAAATGAAACATAAAAAGTGGTTTGCAATTCATAACTTGTAACACTCAATCTGCATAAAGAGATCAAATTTAGAAATCTGAGATGGAAATGAAATGGACCATGGAATGGAATGAATGAAGTATGGATGAATGGAATGAATGAAATATGAATGAAATGAGACATGGTGGAGTGAAACTTATGATTTTGTAATGACTGCTTGCAGAAAAAAACAAATCTGAAAATCTAAAGTGTCAGAAGAATTCTTATTTTCACTTTATCTTTTCTGTATAAACATGCTAATCAGTGATTAGTTTTCATGTTTATATTTTTTTTTTTTTTGAATTCAGAAAATTCAACTAAGTTGATGAAGAAGAAAAATTCTTCTTCATTAACTTCACATCACCATTTTCCTGGAATCTCTTGACAAATTCTTCTCTTTAAAGTGGCTTATGATATAGCTTCAATCTATGACCATTTACAAGAAAAGTGACCTTCTCTTCATCTATTGTCCTGATTTTTATTGCTCCATTGTCAAAAATTCTTATAATTTCATATGGCCCAAGCCAATGTGTTTGGAATTTACCTTGAAAATCCTTGAACTTTCGATCAAACAAGAGAGCCCAGTCACCTTCTTTGAACTTCTTTTCCTTGATGTACTTATCATGCCATCTAGTCCTTTGCTGTTGGACTATATTTGTTTTCTGAACTGAATATTGTCTAGTCTCATCCAATTCATTAATCTACTCCAATCTGTGCTTTTGTGCCTCTGTTAGATCAAGTCCTAGCTGAACTTCCATTTTAAAAGTTTGAATCTGAAACTCTATGGGAAACAAAACTTGTTTTCCATAAACGAGTTCATAGGGAGTATGACATGTTGTGCTTCTCCATGTAGTTCTATAGGCCCACAAAGCTTCAAGAAGCCTGTCTACTCAAAATCTTCTATGTAAATGGACAGTCTTTGTTAGGATCCCTTCAATGACTTTATTGGTAGATTCCACTTGACCATTTTCTTGTGGATAATAAGGAGTAGATTTTTTGTGTCTGATTTTGTACCTCTCCATCATTTGTTCCACTAGCTTTGATGTAAATTGAGCTCCTTGATCTGTAACAATTTCCCTTGGGACACCAAAACGAGTAAAAATATCCTCAAAAAGAAAATTAACTACAGATGCTTCAGTAGCAGAAAGTAATGGCTTGGCCTCTACCCATTTGGTAACATAATCAGTGCAAACTAATATATATTTATTTTGTCTTGATGGAGGACTAATAGGTCCTACAAAATTCAAAGCCCATTTTTCAAAAGGTTCAATATGTACCTGAGGCTGCAATGGCATCTCACCTGAAGGAGAAGGTTTCCCTACCCTTTGGCAACTGTCACACCTTTTGACATACTCTTTAGCATCTTTAAAAAGGGATGGCCAATAATATCCTAAATGAAGGATCTTATAAGCTATTATTTTATCAGCAAAGTGTCTGCCACAAGGTTCATCATGACATGCCTTGAAGATCTCAGGCATCTCATCTTCCCAAACACATCTCCTAATGATAAAATCTGGACCTGTTTTGTATAACTCATTAGCAACCCATGAATATTTTGCACTGTCATAAATGATCTTTCTTTTGTCTCTTGCATTCATTATTGAAGGAAATTTCCCCGAAACTAAATAATTAGCAATGTCAGCAAACCAAGGAGTTTGAGTAGAAATTGCAAAAAGATATTCATCGGGGAATTGATCTTCAACTGGGGTATTGTCTTTGATGTTTTGGAGTCTAGATAGGAAATCAACTACTGTGTTTTGTTTTCCAGGCCTATCTAGAATGGTAATGTTGAATTCTTGTAAAAGCAATAACCATCTTATGACTCTGCCATTAGTAATTGATTTGTTCATTAGATATCTAATTGCAAAGTGATCTGTGTGAACAAAAGTTTCATAGCCTGTTATATAGTGTCTGAATTTGTTTATGGCATGAACAACAGCTAAAAACGCTTTTTCAGTTACAGTATAATTTAACTCTAAAGGAGTCAAAATTTTACTTGTATAATAGATGGCATAAGGAATCAAGTTTTTTTGTCCCAATACTGCTCCTAGAGTTGTATCTGAGGCATCTATTGAAATATGAAAAGGTAACTTCTAGTTAGGTCCCCTTAAAATAGGTGCTTTAGATATTTTTGTTTTCGGGGTCTCAAAGGCTAACTGGCAATTAGGATTCCACTTGAATTCACAGTCCTTGGTAAGTAATTTGAAAAGTGGAGATGCTATCTTGGTGAATTTTTCTATAAACCTTCGATAATATCCTGTAAATCCAAGAAAACTCCTAACATATTTTTGAAAAATTGGAATAGATAAGTTAGAGATGACTTCAACTTTTGACTCATCAACTCTAATCCCATCCCCTAAAATGTGATGTCCTAAAACAATTCCTTCAGTAAACATCATAAAACACTTCTCATGACTAAGTGAAATATTTTCTTCTTTACATCTCTTTAAAACTTTTTCCAAGTTTGTTAAGGTTTCTTCAAATGTGTTTCCATAAACTGTGAAATCATCCATATATACCTCTACACAATCATGTATTAGATCTGAAAAGATTCCTAGTACTCCCCTTTGAAATGTTGCAGGTGCATTGCATAATCCAAATAGCAATACTCGGTAAGCATAGGTACCCCAAGGACAGATAAATGTGGTTTTGTCTTGATCTTCAAGTGCTACTTGGATTTGATTATAACCACTAAACCCATCTAAAAATTAGAAGTACTTTTTTCCAGCTAATGTATCTAATACCTGATCTATGAAAGGTAGGGGAAAATTATTTTTAAGAGTAGATTTGTTTAATTCTTGGTAGTCAATACATGCCCTCCATTTACCATTTTTCTTTGGCACAATTACCAAAGGAGAAACCCAATGACTATCTGAAATGGGATAGATAAAGTTAGCATTTAACAATTTCTGCAATTCTTCTTTAACAATTTCCCTAAGATTTGGATTCATCCGTCTTTGAGGTTGTCTGATTGGTTTACAATTTTCCTCTATATAGATATAATGAGTGCAAGTCTTGGGACTTATCCCTTTCATATCAGTGTACTCCCATGCATATGCAGAAGAATGTCTCTGTAATATCTTGACTAGCTCTGCTTGCTGAGATTTCTCTAGGTTCTTGTTTATGTTTAAAGTTTTTCCTGGAAATATCTCAATTGTAGAGCTGCCAAATTTATCCATGGAATAGAGAGACATATGTCTTGATGATAAAAACTCAATTTTGGATTCTTCTTAAAAAATTTCATGTTTGTATTCCGAAGAGGATTCAAATTTTTCTAAGGTATTCAAAATCTGGCTATCTTCACTAATTTCTGAAATTGTGAAGAGAGGTTGTAAGTCTTCTTCATCCTCTATCCATTGAGTATCATTTAATTCTGTAATTGTTCTTGCTGGACGATACAAGGTAAATTTCTTGGTTGAACTACCATCATAGATGTACATATCACTAGATCTACAACTAATGAAAGCATCAGCTGTAGCTAACCAAGGTCTTCCTAATATAATAGGATGTCCTCCTAGATTATTCTTAGGAGTTAGGATCATAAAATCCACAAGATACTCCCAGGAATATAGGGACACTGGAATGTCTTCTATTACCCCATCAAGTTTGATCACAGATCTATCTGCTAATTGTAATAATGTGGGTGTAAAAAGAAGATTAGGAAGTTTCATTCTATCCATGATTTGTCTACTCATGATATTTATTGCTGCTCCTAAATCAATAAGTGTATTTTGGATCTCAATTCCATTGATGTGTATTTTAACAACTGGATTCATGGGTCTAGATACTTTGGAATAGAAATCTTACCCATCATGATATCTGCTATTTTTCCTGCCAGTTGAATTTTCTTTATCTCTCTTATTCTTTTTCCTGTTTTCTTCATGCTCAACTCCTTTATTGTCTTTGCTAAGATTGGAATTTCCTTGATATCTTGCAATAATGGGATATTAATACAAACATTTCTCAGCTCATCCAGGAAATCATAATTAGGCACCATAATTTGTTTTTCTACACCCCTATCAATTTGTAATCTTTCTGGAAAGGGAGTTGTAGAAGTGGATGTTGATGGCTTCTCTAATATAGGAGTTGAAATTATTGGTTCTTTTTGTTTTTATTTTTCAATGATTGGGTCTTGGAAAGTTGTGTTCTCTTCAAGACTTTTATTTACCCATAGATAATATTCCTCAGAATTGTCTTGCTCTTGTATGATTACAGAAGGTTTTCGTTTTTCAAGTGTTCTTCCAGACCTAAGTTGATCACTAAGGTCTAAAGGAGTGATCAAATAAGTTGGAAATTGTTGACCTTCTATCATGTATGTGTTCTGAGGATTTTTATTGTTGGGGTTTGGTATAGGTTGGGCAGGCAACTGATTTGTTTTTTGAGGAAATGGTAATGGAAGTGGTTGATTGTGATGTTGTGGATTGTGTGGATTTTGTTGAGGATTTTGAAAATTTTGTTGAGGAGGAAAATGTGGATATGGTGGATAAGATGGTGGATATTGATAGTACTGAGAGTATCTTCCATAGGGATTTTGTGCTCCTTGTGCCCAATTTTGTGATTGATTTTGAAATTGGGGCCAAGGTTGCTGCCAAGAATTCCAATTTGGTGGGGGTTGATTATACAACTGATCATGAAATCCTTGTGTTTGAGGTCCTTGCCAAGGCCTCCTGGAGACAAAATTGAGAGATTCTGTGGAACTTGTAGGAGTTTCTTCTTGAAAGACAGCTTTAAGACTAGGAAGTGAAGGACAACTCTTGGTCTCATGTTTTTCTGAACAAATTACACAAGTCTCCCCAACTTTTGCATCCAAAGGGCACTCTCTCAAGGCATGTTTCTTTCTACATTTGGGACAAAAGATTGCTAAGGCATCATATTTAGATTTTTGCTTGTTTTGTAGTTTAAGGGTGTCTATTTGTTCACTAAGACTCCCTAAAATTTCAGATTTGAATTCATCAATCATATATCCTATTTTTGCCCTACTTATTGTCCCAGAAGCAGACTTACTTGCTCTTGCAAGAGTATGGTCTCTTGGTCCTTTTACAGTTTTAGATTTCCCTCTTGAAAGGTTGATACATAATTCAGCTATTTCAGGTAATGTGAGCTGAGATATATCCCCTTTTCCCATCATGTTAAGGATATCTAACCACTCATCCCTAATTGTCTTCAACAAGAGAGCTTTCAAGGTGTCTTGGTCTAAGTTTTCCATTTTTGCCCTCTTGATGTTATAGTTAAATCTCTCCAACAAATCTTCCAAATTTTCATCCTCTTTTTGTAACATTTTAAACACTTCCTCCTTATGATTGACTGGCATACAGTAATCCAAATACCTCTCTAGAAACGCTTGTTTCATGTCTTCCCATGTCCTAATAGAACTGTTGATCAAACTCATAAACCATTTTAATGTTGCTCCTTTCAATTTTGAAGGGAATAGTTTAAGTTTTTGAGCATCTTGTAAGTAGTCATAGGTTTTACATAGGACTTCAAATTCAAATAGGAAGGTTTCAGGATCTTTAGTTTTAAGTCCATAAAAGTTTGGAAGGACAGAGGGTGAAATGTTTTTCATAGTTGCATTGGTTTCTTCATCTACTATAGGAAACCCAAAAGAGCTTCCCATTTCTCTTCTACCACTTTCTCTGCCTCCTTCCCCTTCTGCACCTCTACCTCCTTCTCCTCTACCTCTAACTCTACCCCCTCCAAATAGTGTGTGTTCTCCATTAAAAACTCCTCCTCCCCCTTCTTCTGCCATAGTTGATTCTTCTGTGGAAGTTGAAAAGTTTATGTCCCTAGCAAGGGTTCCTGAATCTTCTTCTAAGACAGGTTTAGTGGGTAAAGTGGAAGGTCTTTCTAATGGAATATCTAATCTTAAGTCCTATGGAAGTCTAGGATCAGTAAAGGATGGAATGTGGTTTGAGTTGAAGGTGTGCTGGTTCTTGGTCTTGGTGAAACAAGTGGTGTTCTAGGAATCAAGCTTCTACTTCTTATTAATCTGCCCCTTGAGTCTCTTTCTCTACACATATCATTGTTTTTGGGAGGTAAGAAACAAGGATACCTAGTTACACTTCCCTGGCAACAACGCCAAAATGTCTGCTCAACTCAGTGTTCCTAAATTGAGGTCATAAATTGTCAACCAGGGTTAGTAAACTATTGAAGTGAAGTGCACTATATGTGCCTAGGTATTTGTTTCTCAGTACGTTGTGTTTAGTGTTTTTCCAATGTTTTTGGTTTTGTGTTTTTATTCTAATAGGGAGAAGAACTAAGTTTTGGCAAAGAGAAGTTGTTGGTCACACTAAAACATAGCAAAACCTATTCTAAATTATGTATGGCTATTGAGAACAGAAAATGCAATACTTTAACAAGAAAAATAACTCATAGAAAGAACTCAATAACTCACAACATGAACTCAATAACTCATAACATGAACTCAATCCCATTCATTCATTAGAAATATGTTGGAATAGCTTGAGAAAAGGATAAGTTAGTGCCATGAGGTTCTTCTAAGTAAACAACCACCTACAAGATCACAGAGAAAATCTTATCCATGGCTAGAAATTTGTTGGAACATATTTGGAAAATATAGTCTGCAACACAGTGAGGAAATCTACTCTAAATTAACCTATGACATTTAAATTCATCCATTTTGCAACTTAAATTGTCACTACTAAGCCTTATTCGAAAATTAGAAGTCTTTTGGAATAGTTTTGGGAAAAAGGCTATTTACACAATTATAAGAGATTGCAGAACAGTCAAGGCCTTGAATTGATATCACTACTTCCTGTCCATATGATGATGTATTGGAAGAGATTAATAACAAGAGTAGTTTGTAAATAATGAAGGTTGTGAAGTCTAATTCAACTAGCTAATCAAACTTGAAATACAGTGACTCTAACTGAACTAGAATACAATTAAACTAACTTGAAACACAGTGAACAGAAAATGAACTAGGCTGCTATTAACCTCTGAAGTATTACAACTAAACTAAAAATGCAACTAATCACTGAAATATTTCAGCTCTGTCTCATTTGGAGTTAGTGGTATTTCGGAATAATTCATAGAACAGGACTGGCTGTAACATGTGATTTAAATGAGCATAAAAACATAAATTTCAACAAAACGCGCTAAGCTCTAAAACACCACAGCTATGTCTCATCCAGTGTTAGTGATATTTTGGAAGAGTTCATAAGAACAAGACTAGCTGTAACAACTGATGTAATTGAGCATAAAATCATAAAGTTCAGAGAAATGCAACTAACTCCTAAAATACTACAGTTATATCTCATTCAATATTAGTGATATTTTGGAATAATTCGTAAGAACAAGACTAGAATGTAGCATCCAATGCAAGTGACTATAAAACACAAAGTTCAGAAAATTGCTTAAACTAGGAATGCAACAAGGCTAAAGTTACTTATGTAGACAATGTACACAAAGCTTCTCGGGCAGTAGGGGCCCTCTACCACCGGATTAGCATACAAATCTCCTCAATATTGCCTCAGATCTTGCAATAAAGCGGTGCTTCTTTCATTAAAGGAAAAGTATTTCAAAAACAGAGTATTACGGTCTTCTGAGATCTAGCAACAAAACATAAATCTAGCTAGCTGTTTCTCGGTCTCCCGAGTCATTCTTATAAGAAAATTACATAACTGCCCTTGAGATAAAATAGGAATAAATGTCTTTCCCAACTAAAATAAAATTAGAACTCTGGTGGTGGTCTCGTACTATGATTAAAGACATCTGTACAGTCCTTGTCCTATTAGAAGTCTATCTCCTAGTTTTGGTTTCCCACATGCATAACCACCTGTAGAATTCTGCTCAGACTTCGTAGGGAGCAAGGAATGATGTGGATGAAGTCTGGAATTCACCCATATGCGTTTTTATTTGAGGTGACACCTGGAACCTGTGAAAACATGAAGACAGCCACAAAATCGTCAACTAGCTACAGAATGGCTGCATTATGTAGCTAAGTCTAGTCAAAAATTACTACAACAACAAAACCATGAAAGTGTAGCAAGTTATTCATTATATACATTCTTAAAGCAACTTTAATTAATTCTATTGATCATTTAAGCCTGCAATTGATAAGGAACAAAGGAAATGAAGTGAAATGTGGTGGAATAAAAGGACATCTTTGGGGCTCAACAATGGGTCCAGCAATTAAGTTTGAAAATTATGAAACTAGGGTTTCAATTGCTTAAAACATGACATAGAGGGTAAGGGAGGGTATGCACCATCAAATTGAAATCATAAGCTGAAAGGAGGGGCTATGGAGGTGCCACTTACTTGGAAATAGATGTAGAAACCTTGAACTAAAGTTAAGAACATCTGCAAGGATGATTTAGGACCATGGCTTCCTTCTACAAAAAGTGTATTGTAAAGAAGAAAAGCGCAGCAAGGGACTGTGAAAAGTGCAGCGAATGACCCAGATTTCGATTTTCTGAAGGAAAACTCGATTTTTTGCTTGGGGAGGCTGAGACTTCGATGCTTTGAGGATGAAAATGAATCACTTCTTGGTCTTTGCGAGCCTTTATACTTGGAGAAAATTCATTAAACAAACTTGGGACCTACTTTTCCTTTATTGAAATTGACTTTACATTGCTCTTTATATTTAATTTATGAATCTAATCATTGAACTTCATATTTTGATGGCTTAGGAACACTAATTGACTTTTTGGAACTTTGCTCATTTTTTTATGGAACTTTGAGTGTGCAGCTACTTGGAACTTTGAGAAATTATTACAAATTAGGAAAATAAAATTGCATATTGCTCTGAAATCAAATTTACAAATAAAACTTACTAATGAAATTTCTTTATTGGCACTCCTTCATTTGCTGGAATTTATGCATGAAATGGTGATTTGATGACCTTGGAAACCCTAAGACCTAATGGAGACTCTGACTAAATGAAACCATGATGAAAATGACTGAAATGATGATGAAAAATCATGACTGATGGTACACTCATCAAAGTGGTGAAATGAGCCAGAAAATAGTAAAATTTTGAAAGGAGTGAGATCAGACCTAAATCTACACCAAGTGACCAAATTTTTGCATGATGACCTAATCGAATGATAGAAATTTCAAAATGAGGCCCTAATATGACATGAAAAGAGTTTATTTTATCACTGGTGGAAGGATGCAAAAACTGACACTAACATTGGCTCCAGCTGGGGATGAAAACTCCTTGGAGGTGTCAAGAACACCGTAGACCAAGTAGCCTATCCATTGGGCATGGAGTCAAAAGATGAAAACAAACTGAATGTTCAAAACTTATCATAATAAACTGACTCAAGACTGGCTCAAAACTGACTGAAAACTGAATGACTTGACTTTTTAAAATAGCAGAAAATCAATGAAAATTTATGGCCTTCACCTCGAGCCCTAAGCTCCAGTGATTCTCCACTTCACACTTTTCAGAAAATTTAAACTGATATTTATAATGGAATTGAGAAATTTGAAATCTGTATCAGAAAATATAATGCTTAAGGAGTCTACCATTAACAGATCCTCCTAACCATTCTTCTCCTTTCATCTCCTTCAATATGAAAGCATGTTGTCCTCAAAAAGTTGAGATCTTGTATGGCCCTTTCCATAGGTTTTCAAATTTTTAGTGCTTCCCTTTTTCCTCATTCCTTGCATCCCATCGAAGGACTACATCTTCAAGCTTAAAATCATCTGCCTTGGTCTTGCGGTCATATACCTTCTTTATCTTCTCACGAAGCTTTGAGGTGTTCTAAAATACCTCATCTCTCTTTTGTTGAAGATGGATCGTCTGATTGATCTGGCGTTGTACATCATTCTCCTCACTTCCCGCTTCTTGCAACAATTTGATGATCGGGACTACAAGTGATGTAGGAAAAATAGTGTCTACACCATAAACCAACTGAAAATGGGACATTCTTATTGATTTCTTACTACTCACTTTGTCCGCCCACAAAGCATTAACCAGCTTTTTGTGCCAATTCTTCTTGTTTTCCTTAAGCATCTTCTTTATGATATTAATCAAAGAATTATTAGAAGATTCTACAAAACCATTACCTTGTGTATAATAGGTGGTTGAGTGCCCAAATTTCATGTTGTACTTGTCACAGAACTCAACTATTCTCTTTGACTTGAATGCATCCACATTGTCAGTAACGATCTTATGAGGACAACAAAACAAGACAAAATGTTAGTCTCTAAAAACTGAATAATTACTAAAACTGTTTCTTGCCTTGTTGGGATCGCCTAGATCCATTTGGTGAAGTAGTCAATGGCCGTTAAGATCCATTTATGTTGTGTAGATGATGTAGGGTGAATTTCCTTGATGAAGTCAAGGCCCCACTACTGAAATGGTGCATGTACTGAAATAGGCTGCAAAGGTAATGGAAGAAGTTTTCTTTTACCTTGAAACACTTGACACTCATGGAAACTCATCACTATTTTTTACAAGTCTGCAAAAATATTTTTCCAATAATATCCCACTTTAAACACTTTGTTAGCCGTGTTTTTCCAAAACAGATGGCCCCCACAATCTCCCCAATGGAAATCATTCATTACTTCTTTGCCTTCATTTTCAACTAAACATTTCAGCAAAATACCTTCGCGGTCTTTCCAATAAAGAGAGTTTTCCAAAATGAAGTATTTGGAAGCCTTCAAATTCAAAGACCTGCCCTTACTCTTAGACATGCCTGGAGGAGGGTTTAAATACTAAAGAACATATATGATATCAGAATACCATGGAGACGAAAGAAAGATATCGGATACTTGTATAAGTGTGACATCTTCTTCTTCATCGAACAATGTTGAAATGAGCTTGATGTCTAAATCATGTAATTTTGACTTAGCCATGATCTTGGCTAAGCCCTAACCTTTGATCAAATTTGTGGGATTGATCTCGAGGTCATATTCTAACATTGTTTCTATCCACTTCCCTCTTATACCTTTCGGATCTGTCTACATAAGAACATCTTTTACTGTTGCATTGGGGACATAAGCCAGAATATGTGAATGTAAAATGTATACAAATAAATCATTCAAATATTTTACCAAAGCCAAGGCTTGTTTCTCAATGATATTGTACCGAAGAGCTGCATCCCTGATAGTTCTACTGAAAAATGCAATGGGTTGCTCAGTCTTATCCTTCTTTTGCATCAAGACCGCAGCCAAGGTATGCATGGAGGAAAATGAGAATATGATAAAATCAATAGAATAATTTGGGTTGATTAAAACAGGGGTTGTGGTTAAAGAAAAATTCACTAAGTTAAAATACTTATTGGCATCCTCGGACCACTTTACCTCATTCTCTTTCTTTAACATGTTCGTCATTTCTCGAAGATGCTCATCCAAATTTGGAATAAATTTGTTGTTACACAGTAATTTTTCATCGTCCATTCAATCCCCATCTCTCCCATTGGAGGGTCGTTTCTGTGACCAATAAGCAGTGTCATGCCTTGCAAATACCATCATTGCATCTCTTTCCATGAGGACAACATTTCTTTTGTTGATCATTTCCTAAGCAGACCCCTAAAAACACCTATTTTTGCCTTGGCGCTGGTAGCCCGTTATGTACTCGTGCCAATGAGAAAAATTAACGCTGAGCCCACGCTAATTGGCGCTCTATCCCAATCAAGCACCCGCACCAATCTACTTTTGGAAATTTTTTTAAAAAAAGATGCAAAGTTTCGATTACAACAACTTCGTGGATGAGTCATCAAGAGTGGTTTCGACTGAATAACCACGGCCTTCCTCCTTTGGCCTCTTGTTTCCACCTTATGGGGAACCTCCCAAGGGATAAGGCCTCCCTTCCACTATTGTAGGGATCCCAACCTCCTCCTCTCCTCTATAAATATAGCCTTCATCCATTGATGAAGGGACTGAATGGTTGAATTTTTGAATGGTAGAATCTCCAAGTTCCCAAGAGCCATTAGAGCCTTATGCTGCAAGAGCCTTGATTCATTCCATTAAGGCCAAATCCAAGAAAGGAGATTATTGTCAAGACATCTGAAGAGAGAGGTTTGTCCCATCCCTGATAGGCTTTTTTGAGATGTGTTCCGCTGGCGACCCTCCGAAGGAGAATTCAGCGTCAGGGCTATGGTTGTATTCTTCTTTGATTGATTAATTATAAGCGACTATTGGTTATGGTTCCACTCTTGTTGATGATTATGATGATGAGTTATGTCTTCTCTGACTGACATATAGTTGCATATACTGGATTTTACGCTTGCGTTTGTTTTGTTTCTTGCGTGTGCAGGTGTCCGATCACAGAGATCGTGAGGATTGTGATCTGCCAGAGCTAAGGAATGGGAGCGCTACTTTCTCTACAAGCGATAGCGTTGGATTCCAGGTAAGCCTTCATCGCTAGTTGGTTTATTTTCAATTAGGAACCTGCACTATAGCGTGAATGATTGTTGCTAGACCCGATCTGGGCTAGTAGGGATCGCCTCTATCCACAGAGGGGATTTACCTCCACAACATCTGCTTAAGAAGTTCATCTTACCATTGAAAGCTTAGATTTATTTTTTACTTTGCGGAAAAAGTGATTTTGTTGAATTCCTCAACCTGAGAAGGGTCAATCTAGATTCCATCCTTGGAGATGATGTGACCAAGAAGTTTTCCCTCCTCCATGGAAAAAAGGCTCTTTTTCGGATTAAGAAAAATTCTGAACTTCTTGCATTTCTGAAATACAATCCTTAAGTGATATAGTTTTCATCATCGGAATGAGATAAAATTGTCAAATCATCTAAATATACCACTAAGAAAACATCTTTCTCATCTGCAAAGGCTATTTCCATCACCTGCTGAAAGGTGGCCTCTACATTCTTGAGCCTGAATGGAATCTTAGCATACTTAAATGTGCCCCAAGGTGTTGTGAAGGTAGTTTTATCTTAGTCCTTCTCATGCACTAAAATCTGAGTGTATCTCGAATATCCATCAAGTAGTGACATCTAGGATGCTCCAACCACTCTTTGTAGGTTGTGATCCATTTTGGGAAGGGGATAATTATCCTTAAGGGACACCTTGTTCAAATTCCTAAAATAAATTTGAAGCCTTATTTCTCCAGTATTCTTTCTTACTGGAACTAGATTTGATATCCAATCAAAAAATATGATAGGAAAAATTATGTCAGACTTGTAAATTTTGTTCACTTCCTCTTCTATTGATGGGAGTAATCTTGGGTTGATTCTTCTCAGCTTTTACCTAAAGGGATTTTGGTCGAGCTTAATTGGAATGGTATGCTGAATAATATTCTTATCATAGACCTTCAAGTCTACATAATCCCAAGTGAAAACATCAGAAAATTCATAAAGTAAATCAATGTATTTGTCTTTTACCTCAAGAGATAAATACTTGGACAGTTTGGCCATCTTAGACTTGTCCATTGTTCCGATGTTTACATCCTCCACACCTTTTCTGTAGGAACCAATGTTGGCTTCCTAGCTACATCATCCTGATCAAAAAATTCTTCCAAAGGTATGAGACCTTTTGGAATATTTTTATCCTTTAGCTGTAATATATCAACCTGACTGACTTCGATGACTTGATCATCCTTGTCATAAACTTCATCAATGAAAGAATTCTCAAATTCTCCTTCATTTTGCGAAAAAAATTTTACCTGCTTATCATCCAAAAATACTTGCCAATACCCCAAGTTGTTAGGAATAGTGGGCTGATGTTTAACATGGATTTCAAACTTTCTATTGGAAAATATAGGGATCTTGAAATTACTTGTTGTTGTAGCAAGTGAATCTTCCATGAGATTCTGACTTCTCAGCACTACTGACAATGAATGTTCAGGAAACATATTTAGGATATCCATTACAACATTCGTGCATGCTCTCATCCGTGGATGCTTGGCCTGGTATTCCCCTTTTACTTTTTTTATCACAATTTTGGAGTCGCCATAAACTGAAATTCTTCTTGTGCCCAACTTTTCAAGATCTTGAGGCCTGTGATCAACTCCTCATATTTTGCCTCATTGTTAGAAAAATAAAAAGCCAACTTGTATGAAAATAATCTTACATTTTTAATAACCTTAAGAAGCTGATGAAGAGGGTTGCGAATCAAAATCCTAATTTTTTCCCCGTCTTTCCCCAAGGCACCATCAAAATCCATGGTCCATAGACCATTTTCATCATCCAAGTGTTGGAATTCTGATTTATGTTTTGTCTCAACTTTCTGAGCCACTTCTTGATTAGGTTCTGAAATTTTCTTCGCCTTATTTGATTGCTACTCTGAAGAAATTGGCATATTTTATTTTCCCTCATCTAAAACAGTTCTGATACAGTTGGAAATTTCTGGAATATCTTCTACTTATACAAGTTTATTATCTACATCATTCAAGATGCTATCATTGAACAAAATAAATGATTCTAAATCTGTATGTACAACATTAATTGGATGATTGTTAGACTTCTCTTTGTTGGTTATGATGTACTTCATCTTCGTTTCTCGGTATAATTTTCTCAATTGTTTGAAAACTAGGATGATGTCATAAGAGAAGTCTAGTTGCAAAGTGCCTCTCAATTTCTCTCCCCAAGATCTCGACAAAAACATTCCAAACCATTGTGGTATATCAGCTACCACCACATACATCAAGAAATTCTTTGCTGGAATTTGTTCAAGGGAAACTACTAAATCCTTAATGAGACTGAGATAATGGACTCTACCCGAATCAAAGGAATACAATTCATGGTAAGGACAAGTGATATCTAGGCCCAATTTCTCCATAATGGCTTTTTGCATCAAATTATGGGAAGCTCCAAAGTCAAGCATGGCATTGTGAAGGATATTTTCGTGAATTCTCATACTCAAATAGAATTGGTGGAATTCACTATCCTCTAACTGACCGTCTATTGTTGGACCAAAGATAAGTTCAGGTTGGTCATCTTCGAAATTTAGTATATCAGATAAGGATCTAATTTTAACATTTTGGCTACATGAGACTGATACTGATTATTTTTTACTAGTTTAGTTAAAGGGATAGACACTATTAATTTGGAAATTTCAGTTTCTAATATGAAAGGAATGGATTATTTTACCTCTTTAATGATGATATATATTTTGTCGGTTTGATCCTTTGATGTAGCTTCTTTCTTCTGACTATCATTTTATTTACCCAGTGTGCTTGTAGATGGTTGATTTACCTTACTCTGATTTGTAGCTGCAGGTTATTTTCCTTTGTTCTTATTACTTTGAGGATTCTGCTTCGGTTGAGTATCCTTTTGTTGGGATGCCCGCTTATGAATAGGATTTACTGGGACATTTATACCCCTCAATGAGTATTTCCTATGTTGTGAGCTGAGTGCATTCAAATAACCTCATTGATAATCATCATATTCAACCTCCAACTCATGATCGATGGCTAATATGTAGTCTTCATCTTAGGGCACATCTGTCTTCTCAACATACTCTTCATTTTCTGCCAAAAATATGGGCTGGCCATCAGCTGTAAAAAAAAAGTGATTTTCATCAACAATTGGATCTTCTTCTTCTTCCTCGACTCCTTGAGCATAATTTTTCTATAAGGATGTCTAATTATATTGTTGTTGTGTTGGTTGATCAGGTGCCCTATATTCTCTTTGTTTTATTTTTAATTGATGCTACTGTTGTTGTCCTCTGAATTTAGGATTTATAACTTGTGGTTCTGGTTGTCTTTTTATAATGGACATCCTGTCAACCATCCTTTCTACTATCCTTATCAAGGTGTCTAGTTTTACATTAGAGGATGAGGATGCTTCTTCTTTGATGGTTACTTTCTTCTCACCCTTAATATTTGACTTCTTAATGGACAAGTTAGATTCCAGACTCATGGCATTCTTCTGCATTTCTTCTAATGTAGCAGGATTCCTCTGTCGCAATTGATAGGCCATGTCTGGATCAAAGCCATCCGGATAATGCAAGAGAGCCAAACCTGGAGAAGTTTTGATCTCATTGGAATGGAATTTTATACTTGGTTAAATCATACAGTGAAGTCTTGTATTGATTTATTTGGTTCCCTTTTCAGATTATCATATTCAGAGAGAACCTGCAAGGGATTTGATGTAGGGGTATTAGACACTAGCCAGCAATGTAGGAGGTTTTTTCCACATGTTGTGGCTAGGAGGGTTCAAAAACAATTGAATTGTAACAGCTAGGTTCCAATACCTCAGCTGACTATTTCATTTAGATTAGTTAGAGTTTGTAGAAGTCGAATAGTTTAGTTCAGTCCATCTGTCATATTTCAGTTATTTGAATAAATTGTAATTAGGCCTTTGATTTTCTAAATGGTCCTCACCGAGGAACCGAAGAGACACATTGTAATGTATATAAATTGTATCCCTCGGATGTATTGAGAGAGGAGATTTCTACAATAAAATATTGTGTGTTAATAAATTGCTTCCGGTTGAATGAATTTCAGTTCCTGTTGATTATCAAACTGTCTTGAATTGATATTGTGAGGAAATTTGTTTAATTGTGAGGTGATTGAACTCTGTGCGTATATAGTCTCTGAATGGAACTGTTGTACAGTCTCTGCATCCTTCTGTCTACTATTTCTCTTGGATTATCCGAAAAAACCTTATTGAATTAATCCCACCCGCAGATGAGGTCTGTGTAGAAAAATCGTGGTCGTTGAACTCTGTTTAATGATAGTGCAAACCCCTCTTACGTAGAAATAGAATTTTTTTTCTATCGGAATCCTGACCCGAGGCTAGACCAGAGTTAGTAAATACGGAGGATAGCGTAGCCCGACTTAAACCGGGGTCAACCACTGTTCCGAAACCGTGAGTGGATTTACGAACCGGACTGCCCATATCGCACCGCTTTTGTGGAGTGAGCAGTATTTCCAAATTGGGAGTGATTCCATTGAATGGTCGACACGTAGCACACAGTGGGACCACGAAAACCGCTTTCCCGAGCGCCATCGCACGCTAACATTTGACTAGGGAAGCCGCACGATATCGTTGAACGCCGTCTATCTAGAGGGAATCCATTGGACGGTGGTCATATTCAGAAGATGCACGAGGGATAACCAAGGTACGATGTGATTATTTGATTGGGCCATCGATTATATATGTGGGGCCAAAACCAAAGGTCCATTATAAGTCATTTGTTTAAAAAGTGTCGGGTATTTATATAAGGTTCGAAGGATTAAACCCTTAGTTATAAGGTTTAGCGGTGGAATATAAGCCCGAGAGATATATTTTAATTTTCAAAGGTTGTTGATAATGTTTATTTATCAAATTCCTCGAATTTGATAAATAAAATCAAAGAAGTTGGGGTAGACCACGTGGAGGAGGAGAACGGGGTTTTAGCAGAGAAATGCTGACAGAGCTATGAAAAGAGACCAGCTCTCCTTAGGGGCCGACTTTCAGTTTTGTTTCCATCATTTGTGGTATCAGAGCATTTTTGAGTTGTTTTTGCAGAGAATTAACATGGCAATCCGAGTTGGTAGAGGTGTTGGCAGAAGGAGAGGCAGACCGGTTGCCAATGCAGAATTATTGGGAATTTTGAGAGGTTCGAGGCCAAAATGGATGCCATGGAGCGTAGACATCCCAGAGATCCTGAAGACATCAGTGAACCTGAATTAGAAGAAGTGGAAGAAAATGTTGAGATTCCTCCAAACATGAGGCTCCTCAGAACTGTTCTGGGGTCTGCAGTTAAGCCAAGGATTGAAGTGTTGAGTTTTGCAGGAGGACTGAATCCAGAGGAACTGGTGGATTGGATTAATGAAATGAACAAGTGCTTCGACTATGAAGAAATAAGCGAAGATGAAAAGGTCAAGTTTGCAGTGACAAAACTGAAGGGAAATGCTGCACTTTGGTGGGATGAAGTGCAGGCAGAAAGGAGGAGAGTTGGAAAGAAGCCTATCAAGAGCTGGACCAGAATGATGGCTAAATTAAAAGGTAAATTCTTTCCTAGTGATTATCAGCTAACATTGTTTAGGAAAATGCAGAACCTAAGACAGAGGTTGCTGACAGTAAAGGAATACACAGAGGAATTCTACAGAGTGAGCATAAGAGCTAGGCAATTTCAAGACACCCCAGAGAAGACTGCCAGATATGTGAATGGTCTCAAGCTGGAGATCCAAGATGAGATTGGTCTTCTGTCTCCTAAGACAGTGGAAGAGGCCTACCAGATGACCTTGAAAGTAGAGGAGAAACTTTTGAGGAAGCATTCTGCCAAGAAGAGAGGTACTTTCCGTGGAAAGGGAAGTCAGGGTGGTAGAGGAAAGCCTACTACACTCAGGGATGGAGCTAATAGTAGCTCACCTTAGAATGCATCTACAGAGGATGATGCAAGGGTTAGAAGGGGTTATTACAGAGAAAAAGGAAGAGGAGGCAGAGACAAAGGTAGAGGTAGAGAGTTGAGGTGCTATAGATGTCAGCAAGTGGGACATAAGCACTATGAGTGTCTAGATAATGTGGGTGCTGGCCCAAGAAATGTTGTTTTTTCCCAGGCTAGAGAAGAGGGAGAAATTGAAGAAGAAATTCTACCAGAGAGGAGAGAGTCCTTGGTGGTTAATAAGGTCCTATTGAAGCAAACCAAAGAGGTCATTGAACCTGCACAAAGGAAGAATTTGTTTAGGATCATATGCAAAGTCCAAGGGAAATGTTGCCAGCTAGTCATTGATAGTGGCAGCATCGACAATCTGGTTTCCACTAAGGTGATAGAGAAGTTGAAGTTGAAGACAAGGGAGCATCCAAATCCCTACAGGGTGTCCTGGCTGCATAAAGGGCACCAGCTGGTTGTAAAAGAACAGTACGAGATAGAGCTGCAAATGGGAAAATACAAAGATAAGGTCCTGTGTGATGTAATTCCCATGGATGTGTGTCATATACTGCTGGGTAGACCTCAGCAGTTTGATAGAGCAGCGGTGCATGATGGAAATAATAACACTTACAAGTTCTTCAAATATGGGGTACACCATACATTGATACCCATGGAAGAAGGAGAGCCATCCAGCAGAGTGATTGATCCAAAGACCTTGTTGCTGAGCAGGAAGGAATATCTGCAGTAGATAGAAGAAGAAGAGGTAAGTTTTTCTTTAGTTTGAAAACCTAAGGTAGTTCTTACTTCTACAAATATTTATGATTTGCCAGTAGAAATCCAAGAGATGTTAGACAATAATTGTGACATTATTGTGGATGATTTACCTGATGAGCTGCCACCTGTGAGAAAGATCAGCCATCAGATAGATTTTATCCCTGGTTCAAATCTGCCAAATAAGGCAGCCTACAGAATGACTCCCATAGAAAATGAGGAAATCAGGAGACAGGTACAGGAATTGGTGGACAAGGGACTGATCAGAGAAAGTTTGAGTCCATGTGCAGTACAAGCAGTATTGAGCCCAAAGAAAGATGGAGGCTGGAGGATGTGTATTGATTCTAGAGCAATCAATAAGATCACAATTAGGTACAGATTCCCTTTGTCCAAAGTTGAGGATTTCATGGGCTGTTTGAGTGGTGGTAAATATTTTTCAAAGATAGATTTGAAAAGTGGATACCATCATATTAGAATAAGAGAGGGTGATGAGTGGAAAACTGCCTTTAAAACGAATGAAGGACTGTATGAATGGATGGTAATGCCTTTTGGATTTTCAAATGCACCTAGCACTTTCATGAGACTTATGAATGAAGTATTGAAGGAATTCATTGGTAAATTTGTGATAGTGTATCTGGATGATATATTAGTTTTTAGCAGAACTAAAGAAGAACATCTAAGGCATCTTAATTATGTCTTGAAGAAGCTGCACCAAGAGAAACTGCTAATAAAATTAAAGAAATTCTCATTAATGAAGGAAGAGTTGGTTTATTTGGGCTTTGTTGTTTCTACAGAAGGATTGAAGATGGACCTAGAAAAGGTTAAGGAAATTGTGGAGTGGCCTTCACCCAGAAATGTTTTTGAGGTAAGAAGTTTCCATGGACTTGTCAGTTTTTACAGGAAATTTATAAGAAACTTTAGTAAGATTAATGCACCCATCATTGAGACAATAAAGAAGAGAAAAAATCCATTTAAGTGGACTGCTGAAGCAGAAATAAACTTTAAACTTTTGAAGAAAAAGATAACTGAGAAGCTTGTTTTGATCCTGCCTGATTTTGCTAAACCATTTCAAGTAAAGTGGGATGCCAGTGGAGAGGCCATTGGAGCTGTGTTAACTCAGGATGATAGGCCTGTATCCTATTTCAGTGAAAATATGAATGACACCAAAAGGAAGTATTCCTCTTATGAGAAGGAATTCTATGCAATTGTTCAGGCATTGAAAAAGTGGAGAAATTATTTGATGTCCAGGGAATTTGTATTATATTCTGATAATCGTGCTTTGCAGTATATTGTAAAGCAGCCCAAGTTGAATCATAAGCATGCCAAATGGTTTGAGTATCTCCAAGTTTTTAATTTTGTTTTGAAACACATAAGTGGCCAAGCAAATAAAGTAGCTGATGCTTTGAGTAGGAGGCACATGCTTGTTCAAGAAACTAATTTTGAAGTTGTAGGGTTTGATTTTCTCAAAGAATTGTATAAAACAGATTCAAATTTTAAGGAAGCATTTGTGGCATGTTATAACCATGTTCTAATAGATAGAAGCCAGTGGCTGGATTATTTCTTGCAGGAAGACTTGTTATTCAAGAGAAACCAACTCTGTGTACCAAAATGTTCCATGAGAGAAAATTTGATCAAGGAGAAGCATAGTGGTGGACTTGCTGGACACTTTGGTACTGATAAAAGTTATGAGCAGCTGAGTCACTTCTATTATTGGCCCAATATGAGAACAAAAGTGGATAATTTTGTGAATAATTTAAAAATCTGTCAATATGCCAAAGGAAGGAGACAGAACACAGGATTGTACACTCCCTTGCCTATTCCAGACAGGCCTTGGGATATGGTGAGTATGGATTTTGTTCTAGGATTGCCCAAGACTTAGAGAGGGAATGATGCAGTCTTTGTTGTGGTGGGCAGATTCTCCAAAATGGCACATTTTATTCCATGCTATAAAACTAGTGATGCCACCCATGTTGCTAACTTGTTTTTCAAAGAAGTTGTTAGATTCCATGGGTTGCCCAAGAGTATTGTTTCAGACAGAGACACCAGATTTGTGGGTCATTTTTGGAGGACACTATGGAATAAACTTGTTACCAAACTGAGTTTTAGCTCAGCTTAGCATCCTCAGACTGATGGATAAACTGAGGTAGTGAATAGGAGTCTGGGAAATTTGTTGAGAAGTCTTGCAGGAGATCATCCCAAGCAGTGGAACCATATTTTTCCCCAGGAAGAATATGCATCTAATGACTCACCAAACAGAAGCACAGGGTAGATTCCATTCCATATTTTTTATGGAATTCACCCCATAGGAATATCAGAGTTAAGAAACCTGGGAAGGGTGGAGCTAAGGAGCGCAGATGGTGAGGAATTTGCTTCAAAGATCCAAGCCATACATGAACAAGTGAAACAGCAGCTACAAGGTAGCAGCATCAGATACAAAATCAGAGTAGACTTGAGCAGGAAATAAGTCCATTTTGAAGTAGGAGATTTGGTTTTGGCACACTTGAGAAAGGAGAGATTCCCAAAGAAACAGTATAACAAACTAAAGTTCAAAACTATTGGGCCATTCAAGATACTTAGAAAGTTTTCTGCAAATGCTTATGAGATTGAATTGCCACTTGATGTTGGAATATCTCCCATTTTTAATGTTGCAGATTTGTACAAGTATGAAGATGATGGTGCAGAAGAAAGATCAGCAGACAAGGAATAGATTGAGTGGAAAGAGCAGCTACCTCCAGCACAACCATTGCAACCAGAGAAGATATTGGACAAAAGAGTGTTCAGGAAGACCATAGGACAAGAGTAATTTTAGTACTTAATCAAATGGAAGGACAAGCCAGAGGAAGATGCCACTTGGATGACTGAAGGAATGTTGCAGAAAATAGGCAGATCAGTGGAAGAGCTCATGGACAGGAGCCCATGAAGAAAATTTCCCTCGGGAGTCTGATGCAGGGGCATTAGACACTAGCCAGCAATATAGGAGGTTTTGTCCATATGTTGTGGCTAGGAGGGTTTGAAAACAATTGAATTGCAACAACTAGGTGTCAATACCTCAGCTGACTATTTCATTTATATTAGTTAGATTTTGTAGAAGTCGAATAGTTCAGTTCAGTCATCTGTCATATTTCAGTTATTTGAATAAATTGTAATGAGGCCTTTGATTTTCTAAACGGTCCTCACCGAGGAACCGAAGAGACACATTGTAATGTATATAAATTGTATCCCTCGGATATATTGAGGAGAGAGGATATTTCTGCAATAAAATATTGTGTGTTAAGCAATTTCTTCCGGTTGAATGAATTTCAGTTCCTGTTGATTATCAAACTGTCTTGAATTGATATTGTGAGGAAATTTGTTTAACTGTGAGGTGATTGAAATTTGTGCGTATATAGTCTCTGAATGGAACTATTGTACAGTATTCACATCCTTCTGTCTACTATTTCTCTTGGATTATCCGAACAAACCCTGTTGAATTAATCCCACCTACAGGTGAGGTCTGTGTAGAGAAATCATGGTCGTCGAACTCTATTTAATGATAGTGCAAACCCCACTTACGCAAAAATAGAATTGTTTTTCTATCAAAATCTTGACCCGAGGCTAGAACAGAGTTATTGAATACATAGGATAGCGTAACCCTACTTAAACTGGGGTCAACCACTGTTCTGAAACTGCGAGTGGATTTACGAACTGGACTGCCCATATCGCACCACTTTTGTGGAGTGAGCGGTATTTCCAAATTAGGAGTGATTCCATTGAATGGTCGACACGTAGCAAACGGTGGGACCGCGAAAACCACTTTCCCGAGCACCATCGCACGCTAACATTCGACCAGGGAGGCCGTGCGATATCATTGAACGTCGTCGATCTGGAGGGAAGCCATCAGACAGTGGTCATATTCGGAAGATGCACGAGGGATAACCAAGGTACGGTGCAAGTATTTGATTGGGCCATCGATTATATATGCTGGGACGGAACCAAAGGTCCATTATAAGTCATTTGTTTAAAAAGCATCAGGTATTTATATAAGGTTCGAAGGATTAAACCCTTGGTTATAAGGTTTAGCGGTGGAATATAAGACCGAGAGATATATTTTAATTTTCAAAGGTTGTTGATAATGTTTATTTATCAAATTCCTCGAATTTGATAAATAAAATCAAAGAAGTTTGGGTATACCAGATGGAGGAGGAGAACGAGGTTTTAGCAGAGAAATGATGATAGAGCTATGAAAAGAGACCAGCTCTCCTTAGGGGCCAACTTTCAATTTTGTTGCCATCAGGATTCTTCTTCACCTCCCATTGAGCTATGAAGGCATCTATCAGCTGGTTTGAAGTGGCTATATATTTTTCATTCAATGATATAAACCAGGTTTTAACATCTCTAGAAAATATTTGAACTATGATTCTCATCTTAGCATCTTCAGAATATATTTCTTACAGGTCAATAAAGTCAGTGACTTTGACTATGTGTTGTTTTGTAGTGATTGGAGAACTCTCATAAAAAATAGGGAGTCTTTGGCCATATCCTTGTGGCAAGGAATTGAGTTGATCTAGTGGAACGATGGGTGAAAATAAGGCCATGATTCTCGTTGAGTGAAGTAAAGGAGTGACAGTGGAAGGAGTTTTCCAAATGGGTAATGAAGTAGATGGTGCAGATGAAGAAGCAACAACTGACTAGGATTGTGTCGAGATGGGTAACGAATCTTGCTGATATTGGATTATTATTTTTTAGATTGGTGTTGAAGTTGGTTTGCTAAGATTTCGAGCATATAGAATTGACTCCAGAATTTAGTGTCAAATTCTTATTCAAATTTAGTTTCTTCAAAAGGTATATTATCTTCACGTTTCAAAGAACTAAAATCTGTCTCAGAAAATGATTTTACATAAGAGAGATTTAATGGGTAAAAAACTATATCAAACATTCAGGTTTCAGATTTTGATCAAAAAAAAGATAGCTCAAATTTCAAATCAAAAGGTATGTCTTTGAGAGTTAAAACTTTTGCAGGCAGCGAAGAATGTCTTACCAATGGAATAGGATTTGACTGAATTTATGTGTGTTGATATCTTTTCTTTCGAACAAGCCTCTCTGGATCTTCAACTCGATCATCTGGATGAGGATCTTGATTTGATCTAGTGTATCTCCTCGAAGCTAGAATGTTCATTGTTCAGCAACTTGTTTCTCTACAACTTTTCAGATCAATCTCCATGAAATCTTACACCTATCATCCACAACCCAAGAATTTGATGATATAATGGTACAACCAGGGAATATCTGTCACTTTCTTCCCCGGTATGGTCGCCAAGATGTTATCACTCCACCGGGTCTCTGAGGCTAAGAAGAGACCAGCAAAGGTAACCACAGACCAATATTTTTCCAAGTAGCTAGCCCTACTAGGAAGGATAGGGCTCTCTCCAAGAGATCAAAGACAATATGACTGGATAAAGAGGATTTTAGGCTAGGTATAGTATCACTAGGGTTTCATTGATTGATTTTGAGTGTTTGATGGTGAATAGGTTAGGGAAGAACTAGGTCAGGGAAAATAAGCATCAGAATTTCAGAGATCTGATGGGGCAAGGTACATAAGAACTTTAACACATTAAGTTATCTTGATGGAGTGGTTTAGACTGCTAGGGTTTCATAACAGAGCATTGGAAACATGAATTCTTTTCAATTATAAGAATATGAAACAAAATTGTAACTATTCCTTGAAAACAAAGCATAAGCTAATGAATTTTGTCTTTCTGACTTAGGAACCAATTACATTCATAGATGGCATGAATATGAATATCAAAATACATTCAAACATTTCAAAACATAAGAAGAAACAATGTAAAATCACATTACCACAGGAATCCCATCAAAATAGTTGCAACTCAATCTATTATTTCCTGCCAAAAGTTTGATTACACAAGTGTTCAATGATAAAATTCTACAGCATCCAACCCTTGCAATGAGAAAAGAAATGAAATATATACACAAAAAAATACTTCTCCCACTCTAAGGGGTCGAGTCCCTGACATGTGGAGCCGATCCCCAAAGTGCTCAACTGGAATCCTAGTGATTAGGGATGTTAGCCAACTCATCCCTATCATTCATGAAATTGATTCACTTTGAACAAAATTACATATTTATCTAATGTACCTACCTCTAGTAACTATACATGACATAATTACATTTACATTTTACATTTACATTAGTAATTATCCTTGGAATCCATCAATCAACTAAGAAAACAAGAAAATTCTGGAAAAATTAGTCAACTATAAAAAAGCACAGCATACTTGGGAAAAGCAAAGCGTACCTAGTGAAAAGCACAATGTGGGCCTTCAAACTAAATTTTGAGTAACTTCCCGACATCCAAATTGGGCCTGTTGTGGCTCATTTGCAATATCCTTTATTTTAATTTTTCAAAAATTCAAAAAAAATAGAAAAATATAAAAATGTATGTTAAAGTACAAGTTTCTCATACTTTAACTCGAAGATGCAACTTTTGATATAATTTTAAAGCTCAATACTTTAAAATATTCGTGAAGGTGGGTCCAAGTGCTCAGTTAAGGAAAAATCAAGTTTTTCAGTGGGATCCGAATATTTGTTTGGCAGGAGATAAAAGCAGCAACCTGCAGGCACATTCAACACACAAGTTAACAAGGAGGGTGCCTCTGCAGTTGACCACATTGACTGAGGGATCGATCAATATCTGTAGATAGGATTAACTACGGGGGCATGACCCTGATGAGCGCTCCATACCTTTGAGGCCTCCCGCAGTGACGTAAGTTTCTAGTTGGCGACAACTATCAGCCATGTCATGGTACCGTTTAACAGTATTTTCGCATGTCAACTCGACATTTAATTCATAAGCCCCACGCCACCTATTTAAAATTGTTTCCTATTTTCGCATGGCTATTTTTGTTTCTCTATATTTTTCAATTTTATTGCACCTGTGTCTTCCATTGTTGTCTGCCACCTTGTCATTTTTCGCCACCCTAAGCAGAATTATGGATAAGCGTTCTTCTCTTTCCAACTCATCCAGCCATATTCCTCTCATGGAAACTGAGAGGGATATTTGAGACACTGTGTGCTCTTTAGATCACCTCAAATTATATCAACAGGTCTGTCTAAATGACAAAGCATGTCCTATTTTCTCTGACATACCCAAAACTGGTGTATTGTCAGCATGTATTCCAAGAACGCACCTTTTTCCTGAGTTTGTGCATTGGCTTGTGTCGATCATGTACCCTGGAAAATTCTTTGTAATTAATTGTCTAGGAGATAATGTCTTACAAGTCTCAGCCCTGCTAATCCGCCAAGCCCTGTGTTACCCAGAGTCAAAATCATATGTTCAATTCACTGACGAGTCATTGATAGCACGTTATGATAGTCTTGTAGGTCAAGAATTCAATCAGTTTGTCTTTTTCCTGAAGCCAGATACGAAGCAGTTTGTACTTGACAGCAAAGAATTCTCCATGGAATTTTTCATTGCAGAAGTTCGGCCGGTGCTGAGGTGTATTTCAAAGATATTGGGAAAAGAAGATGACAGCATAATTGACAAATCAGTTCTGGGAATGTTTGCACTGATGATGAAGCCAAGAGTAGTGTTGGATATTCTTTCATATTGTAAAAAGTTTTCAATACTCAACTCATGCATTTATCACTCACTGGGTCATTCAAGTTCCCCTCTCTTATCATTTACCTCTTTTTATATCAAAATTTGGAATAATTCTTGCATTTGGGGTTAAATATCATGGATGTTAGGATGAATATTTAGTGTAAGTGTACAAATAGGCCTGTCCAGCTTGGGCTGAGTTCCCTATTGCTGGTTAGCAGCCTTAGAGTCAATACCTTGAGGATTAGGTCCACGAGTACCAGAGGCAGATGGGTTTTGATTGCCTTTCCTCAGCCTTTGAGAGGAAGGAGGATTAGTCGCACCCTGTTGTGCAAATACTTGCCCTAGAGGGGGTGGTAGTTGTTATTGCTGGGGTTGAGAAGGCAAGGGAGGAAGAGGTGCAAATGTTGGAGGAGCTGGAGCACCAGGCTGTGGATAAGGATAATGGTTAGGTTGGGCAACATTGAGGTAAGCAGGAGGTTGGGCAAAAGGATGAGGCATGTCGTATCCTGGATACATGCTACCTGGAGGGGGAAAAGTGCTGGAGGTGTTGGCCCCTCCCAGGGGGAGACCATAGCCCATAGGAGGTTGAGCATACGGATGAGAAATAGCTCTAATGATATCATCGGCAGAATGAGATGCCCCTGGGGCATTAGTGCCATCGGGTCTGGGAGGTCAGGAAGGACGGTATAAACATAACCAGACTGAGCATATATCAGGTCATATTTCAAGGCTATTTGGAGGGCGGCTTATTTTTTTTAGGGAAATGCAATGTGACATCTTTGCCGATGGCGGGTAAGAGAGATCTAAGGAACCAATCCATGTAGACACGATCTTCAAAGGTAGGAGGTCAACATAAGCTCTTTCTTCGCTGCCATTCCTAAACCTGGTCGGATAGGCGGGTCACAAATGTTTAACGGGAATAAGTCAAGAGTTCGGTACCAGTGTCGTATCGGAGAGGGAGCTGGAAATAAGATAGGAAGGCTCGAGCAATGGTTGCAAAGGTGGTAAGGGAAGAGGAGGTCTGATCAACATACCACTTAGACGCTTCGCCTGTAAGTGTGCGTTGGAACAACCGAAGACGGATGGAATCATCGGTAATGGAATTGGATGAACACCACATGTGAAAAGATTGGATATGGTTGGTTGGATCTTCTCCAGCAAGGCCTTCGAAATTGGGAATGTCAGAGGGGAGCTGGTTGGCATAGCATACCAACCAACATCATGTTGGATAGGGTCATTGATCAACTGATTGAAATCGGGGAGACTGAGGCCTGCCATGTAAGGGAGCAAGGGGACAGCCGAGGTAGTTCCTGTGGCAGTTTCGCTAGTAGCATTCCTGGCAGTAGGGTCAGGTTTACCGCTAGCATTAGACCCTGGACCAGACATAGTGAAGGTGACAGGGGGAGAACTAGAAGTAGAAGGAGAACCCAATGAAGCAGAAGAGGAGTCAGAGTGTAGACTCAGAGGAGGACTAACTTGACGACGGCGGGAAGGAGTAGGTCGACCAACCAGAAAATGAGGATGAATGCCAAGAATTCTCTGGGATATATGCCTTGGGGGTGCAATGATGACAACACAAACACGACACAGAGGGAAGAAGAACGACCAACAAGGGCAGGGAGGTGCAGAATCAAATGATTACAATGTCGAAACAAGGGCAAAGAGGTGCACTTTCAATTGATTTTACAATGTTTTAAAGTATTTTCTTGGCGGTGTTAACCAGGCTCTTCTTCACTTAGGGTGAGTGTGTGGCATGCATTAATTTTAATTTTTAAACCCAGAAATTTTGAGATAAAAAGAAAAAGTGTGTTGCGTAACTGAAAATAAACCTGCAGAGAACATCATATAATACTGAAATAACAGAAAATTAACAGCTAACAATGCATCAATCTAACCTAAGAAGGTGGGTCTCTCAAAAACTAGTCTAACAGAGGGAAAAAATCTAGACAAAACACACTGAAAAATAAGCCAATAGATCTCAGGTTGGGAGGGACAGGGATCTAAAGGATAAGTCTACTGAAAAGAGGTGCATAAAACATCAAAAAGACAGAGGCAAGGTTGTTGTGAAAGAGGAGGAGAAAAGCTAAAGGCAATAGGGAAAAGGAGGTGACCCTAAAGGCAAATCCAAACAAAACTATATGAGGTGATTTGGATGGAAAAATAGCTGATCTAAAAGGGATCTGAAGGGGAGGTATCAGATCTGTAAAAGAAATGGTTGAAACTCTGAAAATTTAGACACCTACAACAGCTAAAACTCTTCCACAAAAAGTGGAGGGTATTGAAGCCCTAGGGGGCTAGATTCCCACTTTGTTGAGTAAAACAGAACAAGAACAGGTCTAAATGGGCAGAGATAGAGGTTGGACAACCCTGACAGAAGCTTCAGACAAACCCAGAAAATTTTCAGAAAATCTACAGAAAAAAGTGTCGGTCGCAGGTTCTGGCATGTTTTCTATCCAGGTTGCAGTTTTGAGGCTAAAAGGTGCGTCCTGTAGTCCAGGTCGCAGGTTTTGGGCCGAAAAGTGTGACCTGCACTTCCGGGTCTCTCGCCGGAAAATTTCAGAAAAATTTGCCGTCTTAGTCGCGGCTGATGTCTGTTACCTGCGCAATAGGGCCAGAAACACACGGAAGTTAGAAATTTTAATGTTTTAGGGTTTTATGGGTGAAAAACAACATAAAAATAGGAAAAACAAAAATATGAAGAGAAACCCTAGGGTTTGAATCAGCTAGATATGCGGGAATATGAAAAATGGCAGCGGTCGTAATTGAAAACCCGTGTGGAGTCGCCAGTTGTTAGGATGAATATTTAGTGTAAGTGTACGAAAAAAGACCCTTTTAGCTGTGCATAAAAAACAGCCCTAACAGCAAAATATGGCTGCTAATATCTTCATATCTGCAGTTAGTTAATCAAGACAAATGCTGCAAAAATCCAAATCTATGCATAAAAATACATTAAGCAGTAAAAATAAGGTTTTGCTCCATGTATCCAATAGACAAGACAAGAACAATATTTTTTGAAGAATTTTATATTAATGGCACCTGGGAGGAAAACAAGAAAGGTGTCTCCAATTCTCCTCAATGGGATGGGTTCTTGGAAGTCCACAACACTTCAGATCTAGAATCTCTCTCTCTTGTTGGTGTAGAAAACCCAGACAAACATAGAACTCAAAGGGAGATCACAAAGCAAATAATGGAGAATATGAAAATGATAATGGCTCAAAGTTAGACCAAGAGTATAGATCCAGAGTGATCTAAGAGGCAACAAAAGGTGATGAATGGTAGGAAAAACCCTTATATTTATAACAAAATATTAGGTCATTCTAGATCTTGGTGTATGATTAAAATAATATTAACCAAATCTAGATCCACCTTTTATGGAATATTTTATTATATTTGTTGGAGGGGAAAGGAATTTGACTTGGGTCAAAGCCCTTTATTTGTAAATAATAAATAAATAAATGATTTATTCATCATTTTAAGGAAGTGGTTGAATGATAATTAAATAAATAATGATTTATTCAATTATTTATAGTTGATTTAGTCAAATTTAACAAGGAATATTATTTAAATAAGGTTTAAATAATTATTCCTAGAAAATAATAAGATAAATAAGGATTTATCTAATTAATTTCCTTGTTTTGGGTTAAATATGACGAGGAATAATAATTGAATTACTATTTAATTAATTATTCCATGAGGAAAACCAAACAAATATAGATTTGTTTAATATTTCCCCTTGGGGTTTCCTGCTTAGACCATAAACAACCTAATAAATGTGCTTTATTAAGTTATTTTACATATTGAAAGCAATTTTACTTAGGGTAAAATTGGTCTTACATGGTGTACTTGGGTCCATCTAATGATAATAGGTTAGATGACCAAAAATTGGTGTAACAATGGATGTAAATAAAAAAAGGCAGTCAGTAGAGTTTTGGACTGATGTAGTAAGAGAGGAATAGAATGAGGAGGGTCTGTTTGATTTTGAAAATAATTTTATGTCTACTGTATATAAAATTCTGAATGGGGTTTCTCCCCCATGTTTCCTACCAAAGGCTCAAGAATTCTTGTAGTTGGGAACAAATTGTAAGTTTGGAGATTGGTATGTTTATGAAGACTATTCAGAGATTATACTTTATGGGGTTGGGGTAGAACCATATAGGCTTCCTATATTTGTGCCTATGAGATTATTTTCTTTAGAGTTCATTAGGCAGATTTTAAATCTTGACCAAATACATTTTGTACCTTGGGTCCTTTTATAGTCAACATGAGACAAGCAGTTGATGAAGTTAATATGATGTTAGATGGAATGCACTTTCTATTAGGAGATAAGTGGGCTTATGACCCCTATAAAGTTATTCCAAATAGGAGAATTGAAAATGGTTATTCAGCATTTATTCATGAAAGCAGACCTGACATAGAGAAGCTAGAAAATAAGGGTTTTGCAGGTTCTGTTGGCTCAAATATACAAACTCCTATCATATCTGAGAAATATAGCAAGAGGAGTAAAGAGGAAATTGTTGATTCGGAAGATGAAGAGCAGAGAGCCAAAAAGAGAAAAAAATTCAATGAAGACTTATCAGGTGCTCAACCTAGTTTCTCACTTCAACTAGGAGATGAGCAAAATGTCATAATCTCACCAAGAAGACATGCAGATGCTCAGGAACAAGTACCTTTGATTAAACAAGTATTTGCTTAGCTTGTTGAAAGAAATCAAAGGATTAAGGCTAGCATGGAGGCACAGGCTAAGTATCAAATAACACCAGATCAAACAAGATTACTGACTGCTATGGATCTTGAAAAATATCAATTTAAGATTGCTCTCTCTCACCCCTATGATATGACTATAGGGTCATCAAATAATTTCAATACTGTAAATTTAACTATTGATGTGAGAAAGATTCCTTTGCTTGATAAAGTAAATTTACATATGCAAACAGGTCAACTGATAGTAAATGATTTGATAAAAGCTAATGCAATGGCTCTTCAGGTTGAAAACATGCTAGGGAAGGCGATCAAGAAATTGAAATTGGAGAAAGCCAACTCTGGGGCTTTAACAACACAGAATTAAGAACTCAAGAAAATAATTGTAAAGATTGGAGTAGATCCAAATGAGAGATTTGTTGTGCAGAACTTGCTACAAAGTGTAGAATCAGAAATTTCTGTGTTGAAGAAAAAGTTGAAGTTACCTATAGGAGAACATTCTATGGCAGTAGAGGTGGCAGAAGTGGAAAGTGAGAAAGAGAGCCTTCTTCAGCATCTCTTGCGGAAAGAAGAAGAAATTACTAAGTTGAAGGAAATTGTGTTGTCATTACAGAATCAAATTGATTCTCATTCCTACACTATTATTTTTCCATCTGGAAATGATGATCCAGAAGCAAAAATATCTCAATTGAACACTCAATTGAAGATGGCAGAGAGAGATCTCAAAAGGGCACAAAATGAACTGGATACAGTCACAAAAATAATGCAAGCCAAGGATGGGGATATCAATAAATACAGGATAGGTTTCCAAACGGTTGATGCTGAGATTAAGAGTCTAAAGGAGAAATTGAAGGGAAATATATCTCTGATACAGGCTAAGGACATCATCTAGAATGAAATCATTGAAGAAATGAAAGCAGCTTGGGGATCACTAACTATTGTATCAGAAGAAAAAAGCATTATCAGAGATTTTGAGGAGCAGTTTATGGCAGACAAGCAGAAGACTATTAACATAGCTATTTGGGCAAATAAATTTATTGATTTCATTGATTCAAAGACTAATCAAGAGCTAGAGGAAAATGAGTTTAAAGATAGGATTCTATATGTTGTGGAGATTAAAAAATTGATTGTTAAAAATTATTGCAGGAAAACCACTGAGAAGAAGTTGACTGAGATCAAGGAAGTAGTAAACAAGTTTGACAATTTGTATGACAAAAGAGCCAAGGTAGGATTGCCATCATGTTGGGGCCTTGGAGGAAGTATTTATCATGGGAATCTTATGAACCACTACTGACATTACCAAAAATCAAGGTGTAATGCTCATGAGAAGACTCTGATTCTGAAAGGAGCAACAGTTATTAGTTTTATTCAGAGGAATTTTCAGCTATTATGGTTGGTGAAGACCTTATTTACATAGAGACCAACATTCAACAGGATTACTGTCTTTAGGCTAGAGTACCACAGGCAGATTAACTCACCTAAGACAAACATTAAAGTATGGAAGAAATGCATAGCCTGGATGACTATTCTACCTAAGGATCCCTCAAATTCAAAGAAAGACAAGTCAGCAAATCAAGAGAATATAGCAGTAGTGGAACCAATTCATATTCAGCAAATAGATTAGGCTTTAATTTTTATTTTATCTCTGTTAAGAGAATGTAATTGTAATAAAACATTTTGATGATATGTAACAAGTAGTTTAAGAAGTTTTAAGTAGTTTTAGCTGTTAGGAGTAGTTTTAGAAGTTACAAACTACTTTACATTATATTTAAAGAGAAAGAGAAGAAAGGAAAAGGTTCTGAGTTTTGGACCTTTGGACTACTGCAAATTTTGTACTCAAATTTCTGATGATTAATGAATGAAGATCAAGATTCTTGCATCTATTGTTATTGATATGTTTTCCAGTTTTCATTTTGTATTTTCCTTCTATGAATAAAATGAAGTAATGAAGTTGCAGGTCTCTTTTAACATATGTGAATAAGAGTTAAATATCCTTAATAGGCGGTCCTTCATTTTAACTATTCCACTTTCTTAAAATTCTTCTAAAGTTTAAAGCGATAGATTTTTTTTATTAGCATATCAATTTGGGCTTCCTTCCTTCATGTTCTTCTTATCACTCCAATTAATATCAGCAAATAATAGCATTTTGAAGCATTTGTTGCATCAGATTTTTGAGGGTTTAATAATAAATTTCTAAGGGTCATTAAGCAAAGACCATTTGATATAATATTTATGTGACATATATATATAAATGTCTTGAGCATTGATTCCTTACCATAGCCAAGGGATTTTTTCTTAAGACAGAACATTTTTTTGGCACCGTTGTCAAGGATGAAGAAACGAAGCTCATTCCCTAGGTTTTGTCATATTTCCTTTGGTTGTTTAGAGAGGAGTAAATATTATGTTGTGTTTTTATTCCATAATTATGGCGTATAAAAGGCCACATACGAGGTCAGATACCTCGCAACAGAAAGCTCCTATTCTGTCAAATCTTGAAAATTGGTTTCTAGAAAATCTCAAAAACCAAAAACATTTTCTACACTTGATCCTACATTTCCTGCACCTGGCAACAATTCACATAACCCTTCATTTAAGAATATTTCCCCGAAACTCATTTTCTCGGAACAAGAATCCTTATCCCCACCAGTCCATTTTCAAGAACCAAGGTTAGAAGAACAATATTTTGAATCTATTTCATTCACATTCACACAAGCTCAACCAAATACAGTTGATGGTTCTTCTACTATTTTTCATCAACCCCTTCCCATAGCAGTTGCTTCACCCCATTCATCCACACCCACAATTGGTTCACAAACCCCACCTACTCAAGGAGCAGTTAACCAAGGCATAAACATGGCAGCCCCTACTTTCTTGATGAATAGGTATGCACCGTTAAATTTTCCATAACCTATGAATGCCATGTCCCAAGAATACCTCAAGTTACTTCCTTGTTTTACTGGTGAAGATGAAGTGACTGCAGAGCAACACTTGTCATTGTTTTTCACTTTTGCTGAGAATCTAAATGTTGAACATCTTGATGTAGTGATGAGACTTTTTGTAAATTGTCTGAATGGAGAGGCAAGAAAATGGTTTAAAGGTTTGCCTAATGACTCAATTAATAATTGGGAGGAATTAGAGACATAATTCACCCAAAGATGGGGTGAAAAAAGAGATCATGGTTATTCATTAATTGATTTTAATGCAAACAAGAAAACACCTAATGAAAACATGAATGATTTTATTAAAAGATTCAACAAATTGTATAATAGTTTACCCACAGAAATCAAACCTCCTCCTACTGGAGCAAGGGTAATTTTTGCTTGAGCTTTTGATTCAACTTTTAGTTTCACTTTAAGAGAAAGGAGATCTCCTGCTCTTGAGAAAATCCAAACTGATGCTTTGGAAATTTAATCAAACATGACTGTTGCTTGGAAGACACAAGCAAAGTATTCAGTTCAAGAGAAAGGCAAGGCCAAAGAGGAATCACCACAAGATCAAAGGATTGATGACATGACAAAGTTTATCAAGAATTTTTAAAATAAATTAGTGAAGATGGAGCTAGATAATAAAAACTCCCAAAGGCATGCACAAAAAAACATAGGTGTTTTCAATCCTCAATTTAGAAAGCAGCCCCTGCAAATTTTGCAGAGGGAGAGAAGAGATCAAGACCAAGTTCAGGCACCACTGTATATAGAAGCAGCACCTTCACAGTCTGCTGAAGATGATCAAAGAGAAGTTGAAGATCAGATATCTTCTGTTTATATGAAAGATGATGAGGAAGAAGAAGAATTTGAAGAAGAATGCACCGAAGCTAAGGTGTCCTTTGACCAAGAAGACATGGATGAGTATTGTAAGCAATTCACAGGTTTTATGCAAGCATAACTACATAAGAAGTATGATTTAAGTTCAAGAAAGAGATTAAGGACACGGGATGATGAAGAGAAATAGCAAGAGTCAGTCCCTTCTCCAATGGCGACTCCACAACTAAAGAACTCAATAAAATAATCAGACAAGGGGAAACAGCCTATGAATCCAGTGAGTGGAACTGAAAAAAAAACAGGCTAAGACTTCTCAAAATAAGTCTATTTATAATAATAATTTGGAGAAGCTTGTTACTATGCCTCAACAGATTGCTAATCCTAGCAAAAATAAATAAGATCCTAAGAATATTGTCAAACAAAATCAAGCCTTCAGTCTATCCAAAGAGCTAGAAAAGGTCAAAATCCAAGTACCCCTTCTTGAGCTAGATAAGGCGCCAGGTTATAAGAAGGAGATTGCAAAATTCATTAATATTTCTCAGTCTCATGATATTGGTGATACTGTGAATTTGCAAGAGGAAAAACCAGTGGTCACTTATGGTCCACATGTGGAGGAGGTAGATTCTTCTGTTCGCCCATTTTATATATCTTTGCTTCTTCATGATTTCATTTTTCATAATTGTATGTTGGCCTCTGGTGCTTCACATAATCTCATGCCATTATCTGTAATGAAAGAATTGAATTTAAAAATTACTAAGCCCTATAGAGACCTATATTCATTTGATTCAAAAAGGGTGAATTGTGTTGGGCTTATCAAAGATATGGTGGTATCCCTAGCCCAAATTCCAGCCAAAAGTATCATGATGGATGTAGTGGTAGCAGATATTCTGGCTAGATTTGGTATGCTTTTGTCCATATCTTGGGGAGCGAAGCTTGGGGGTGTTTTAAAACTGGACTTCACATATGCTATTATTCTTGTGTTTAATGGGGAAGAAAGAAGGTTATATAGAGAAACAAGATTTGTTAAAACTACCACAAAGAAAGATGCAGGAAATTCCCCTATCTATGGTTAAGAGAAGGGAGATCTTTCTTGTTTTATGCTGCATGAAGATGCAAATTTTGCTAAAGACTCAGAGAATCAGCTCTCTTCAGCAATTGTACATAATGAGCTGGGTTCAAAAAAAATTTGGAAGTGTTATTTTGATGGTGCCTATTCAAAAGATGGCACATGAGCTGGATTTTTACTGATATCTCCAGAAGGTAATATTTTGCCTTTTTAATTTAAACTTGAATTTGAATCAAAAAATAATGTAGCTGAGTATGAGGAATTAATTTTGAGTCTTCAAACTTCCAAACTAATTGGAATCCAGTGTATTTCCATTTTTGGTGATTTTGAGTTGATTATTAGACAGATTAAAAATATTTGTCAAGCCAAGCATCCAAGGTTGAGATCATATAGGAATGAAGTATGGGACCTGATTGAGAATTATTTTGAGGCTTTGAATCTTCAATTTATTCCAAGAGAAGAAAATATAATGGAAGATTCACTGGCAGTTGCAGCTAGAACTTTCAAGCCACCTATGAATCCGAAAATGAGGTATGAGATTGAGTTGAGGCATAGACCCTCCATTCCTGACAATGCTAAGCACTGGTAGGTTTTTGAAGATGATGAGAAGATAAATCGTTTCCTGACAATGATTGAAAACTTTGAAGATAGTGAAATAGATCAAGAAAGTGAACAAACTAATCAGAATAAAGACTTGAAGAATATTAAGCAATCAATAGGTGATCAAAAAATAATCTAGTTGAAAGACAATATATTTCCCAGAGGATTAGTTCCTCTTGAAAGATTGTTTGATTCAAATGATGTAGCACTAGATCAAAAGAAGGTACCTCAAGAGGGTGAGATGGAATATTGTAATCTGGGAACTCAACAGTAGCCCAAGGTTGTCAAGTTAGTCAAGGGTGTTCGTAAGAATTATAAAGAAAGGTACATTGATCTTTTCAAAAAATATATGAATGTATTTACATGGTCATATGAGGATTTGAAAACATGTGATCTAGATATTATTCAACACAAAATACCATTGAAGGATGGGGTCAAGCCTCACAGGCATAAACTAAGACAGATCAATCCATTTCTCCTTGCTCCAATTGAAAAGTAAGTAAAGAAATTGTTGTAGGAAAAAATTATAGTCCCACTCAGATATTCAGACTGTGTTTCTAACCTAGTTCCTATGAGGAAAAAGGATGGAGAGATAAGGCTATGTGTTGACTTCAGGAATTTAAACAGAGCATCACTTAAAGACAATTATCCTTTGCCTAAGATGGACTATGTTCTACAGAAAGTGACAGGAGCATATAGATTATCTATGGTTGATGGTTTTTCTGGCTACAATCAAGTAGTTGTTGAAAAATAAGATCAGAAGAAAATAGATTTTACCACACCATGGCGAACGTTCATGTATGCAAGAATGCCATTTGGCCTGATGAACACATGTGCCACTTTTCAAATGGAAATGGACATAGCATTTGTGGGTGATAAGTTTTTAGTCATATATTTGGATGAGGTGACTATATTTTCAGGTTTAGATGATGAACACTTGGAGCATTTACAGAAGGCTTTCCTGAAATGCAAAAAGTTTTGGTTGACATTGAATCCCAAAAAATCCTTATTTTCCTTGGAGGAATGAAATTTTTTAGGATATATAACTTCAAATTAGGGAGTAAAAATTTATCTAGCAAGAGTTGAAGCTATTTAGACAATTCCCTTGCCCAGGAGTAAAAAAGATATTCATAGGTTTTTAGGAAAAATAAATTTCCTTAGAATATTTGTCCCAAATTATGTTGAAATTGTCAGAAACATAACAGATATGTTGAAGAAGAATGCAAAATTCAAGTGGGACAAGCATGCTAGAGAATCCTTTGCTAGGATTAAAGAAGCCCTTCAAGAAGCTCCTGTTCTGATCAGTCCAGATTATCAAAAGGCTTTTCAAAATTTTTCACTTGCATCACCTACTACCATTGTTGTTGTGTTGTTGCAAAAGAATGAAGAGGGCAAAGAACAACCTATGGCATTTTTCAATAAATTTCTCAGGATGTTGAACTTACATATAATTTTTTGGAAAAATAGGTGTATTCTTTACTTAAATCATTAAAAACATTCAGGACTTATGTGCTGCAGTCTCAGATAGTTTCTTATGTGCCTAACTCTGTTGTGAAATATGTGTTAATTCAAAGTGATGTGGGAGGTAAAATAGGAAAATGGATCTAGCTAAAATCCAAGAATATGACTTAAATATAAAACCTACCAAATTGGTTAAAGGTCAAGGTCTGGAAAAACTATTAACAGAGTCAAATTTTCAAGCTTTGGGAATCAATTTGCTGGCACCTTTAGATGAAGCTATTGATGAAAGCAGTCAGAGCAGTACAAAGACAGCAATTAAATACAAGTTCCTATGTTCTGATTAGTATAAGGATATTGTTCATTACTTATGTTTTTTTCTCTTGCCCAACCTCACTGAACATAACAAAATACAGAGCTCTTAAGCTCAAATCTCAGCCATATGTCATAATTGATGCTAAGTTATATTGGAAGGATCCTACTGGCATTTTTTTGTTGTGTTTGACAAAAGGTGAATCAATGGAAGTTATAAAAGAATATCATGAAATTCTATGTGGATACCATTATATTTGGAAGTTTATTGCTCATAAAATCCTCAAATCATGTTTTTATTGGCCCTCATTGTTTTTTGATGTATACAGATTCGTTAGAATCTGCCAGAAATGTCAATTATTTGCAGAAAATAAAAGGTTAGCTCCTCTGCCTCTTCTCCCAGTGTTTTTTGAAGAACCCTTTAGGAAATGGGGATTAGATTTTATTGGGGAAATCAATCCACCATCAAGTGGAAATTTCAAATGGATTTTGACTACCACTTACTATTTTACAAAGTGGGTGGAGGCAATACCTATAAGAAAAGCTAATGACCAGGTGGTAATGAAGTTTTTGGAAGAAAACATCTTCTGCAGGTTTCGATGTCCAATCAAAATTGTAACTGACAATTCCCAGGTATTCAATTTTGTCAGATTTATTAGTTTTTGTCAAACATATAATGTCATTCTATCTCATTCTACATCATATCATCCTCAAGGGAATGGGCTAGCTGAATATTCCAACAAGACATTGGTCAAGATTTTGAAGAAGACAATTAATGAAAATCAGAAAAATTGGGATTCAAACTGACATTTTCTCTTTGGGCAGTAATAGTGACTTCTAGAAGATCTACAAGTAAGTCTCCTTATGAACTAGTTTATGGCATTCAAGCTTTATTTCCTACTCAGTTGGCTAGACTAGTGATTTATTTTCTTCAATAAGCACAAGAAGAACCTAATGCAATGGTGAGAAGGCTAGACAAGGTTATAGAATCAAGTGAGAGTAGGAACAAAGTCAGGGAAAGCTTGATCACCTATCAAGAAAACATGAAGTCCATTTTTTATAGAAAAGCAAAAGAGATTATTTTTCAAACTGGAGATTTTCTCTTAAGATAGGATACCAGAAGAGAAGGGAAGGGAAAGCATGGTAAGTTTGATCCACTCTAGTATGGCCCATACAAGATTGTTGAGCTTAGATCAAATAACACATTCATGTTGGAGAATCTTGATGGTGAAACAGTAGAGCTGCTTGTGAATGGGTAGTATCTAAAACATTATTTCCAGCATTGAGATTTTATGGTCCACCATTGTACATATTCAGTTTTCTCATTGTTCATATTTCATCAAACATCATTTGACTCCATGCCCAAAGTGTAGGCACTAATCTATAGTTCTTAGTGTTTCGTGGCAAAAAACACTATCCCTAGTTGGAGCCAGATGTTGTGGCTCATTTGCAATATCCTTTATTTTAATTTTTCAAAAATACAAAAAATAGAAAAATATAAAAAATGTCTGTTAAAGTACAAGTTTCTCATACTTTAACTCAAATATGCAATGTTTGATATAATTTTTAAGTTCAATACTTTAAAAGATTTGTGAAGGTGGTTCCAAGCACTCAGTTAATGAACGATCAAGTTTTTTAGCGGGATCCAAAGATTTGTTTGGCAGGAGATAAAGCGGCAACCCACAGGCACATTCAACACACGGGTTAATGACGAGGATGCCTCCATAGTTTACCCCATTGACTGAGGGGCTGATCAAGATCTGCGGTCAGGATTAACTGTGGGGGCATGACCCCGATGAGCGGTCTGTGCCTTTGAGGCCTCCCATAGTGACGTAAGTCGCTAGTTGGCGACAACTATCAGCCACATCATGGTACCATTTAACGGTATTTTGGTGCATCAACTCAGCATTTAATTCATAAGCCCCATGCCACCTATTTAAAATTGTTTCCTCTTTTCGCAAAGCTACAGTTGTTTCTTTTTATTTTTCAATTTGATTGCACCTGTGTCTTCCATTGTTGTCCACCACCTTGTCATTTTTTGCCACCCTAAGAAGAATTATGGCTAAGCATTCATCTCTTTCCGGCTCATTCATACATATTCCTCTCATGGACACTGAGAGGGATATCCAAGACACTGTGTGCTATTTAGATCACCTCCAATTCTATCAACAGATCTGTATGAATGATAAAGCATGCCCAATTTTCTCTACCATGCCCAAAACTAGTGTATTGTCTGCATGTATTCCAAGAATGCACCTTTTTCCTAAGTTTGTGCACTGGCTACTGTATATCATGTACCCTAGCAAATGCGTTGTAATGAATTGTCTAGGAGAGAATGTCTTACAAGTCTCAGCCCTATTAATTCATCAAGCCCTGTGTTACCCAGAGTCATAATTATATGTTCAATTCACTGACGACTCATTCATAGCACATTATGATAGTCTTGCAGGTCAAGAATTCAATCAGTTTGTATTTTTCCTAAAGCCAAATATGAAGCAATGTGTACCTGGCAGCAAAGAATTCTCCATGGAAGTTTTCAACGTAGAAGTTCAGTTAGTGCTGAGGTGTATTTCAAAGATATTGGGAAAATAAGATGACAACATAATTGACAAATTAGTTATGGGAATGTTTACATTGATGATGAAGCCAGGAGTAGTGCTAGATATTCCTTCATATTGGCAAAAAGTTTTCAATACTCAACTCATGATTTTATCACTGAATGGGTCATTCAGGTTCTCCTCTTTTATCATTTACCTCTTTTTATATCAAAATGTGTAATAATTATTGCATTTGGGGTTAAATATCACGGATGTAAATAAAAAGAGGCAGTCAGTAGTGTTTTGGACTGATGTAGTAAGAGAGGAATAGAATGAGGAGGGTCTATTTGATTTTGCAAATCATTTTATGTCTACTGCATATAAAAGTATGAATGGGGTTTCTCCCCCATTTTTCCTACCAAAGGCTCAAGAATTCCTACAGTTGGGAACAAATTATAAGTTGGAGATTGGTATGTTTATGAATACTATTCAGAGATTAGAATTTATGCGTCTGGGGTAGAACCATATAGGCTTCCTATATTTGTGCCTATGAGATTATTTTATTTAGAGTTCATTAGGCAGAGTTTAAATTTTGACCAAATACATTTTGTACCTATGAAAAAGGGTTATATGTTTAAGCTACCTATGTATGTGGGTCCGTTTATAGTCAACATGAGACAAGCAGCTAATGAAGTTAATATGATGTTAGATAGAATGCACTTGTTTTTAGGAGATAAGTGGGCTTATGACTACCATAAAGTGATTTCAAATAGGAGAACTGAAAATGGTTTTTCATCATTTGTTCATGAAATAAGACCAAACATAGAGAAGCTAGCAAATAAGGGTTTTGCAAGTTTTGTTGTCTCAAATATACAAATTCCTATCATATCTGAGAAATCTAGAAAGAGGAGTAAAGAGGCAGTTGTTGATTTCGAAGATGAAGAGCAGAGAGTATAAAAGAGAACAAAATTCAATGAAGACTTAACAGGTGCTCAACCTGGCTTCTCACTTCAACTAGGAGATGAGAAAAATGTCCCAGCCTCACCAAGAAGACATGGAGATGCTCAGGACAAGTACCTTTCATTAAACAAGTATTTTCTCAAATTTCTAAAAGAAATCAAAGGATGAAGGCTAGCATGGAGGCACACGATGAGTATCAAATAACACCAGATCAAACAATATTACTGACTGCTATAGATATTTAAAAATTTCAATTTAAGATTCCTCTCTCTCACCCCTTTGATATGACTATAACGTCATCAAATAATTTCAATACTGTAAATTTAACTGTTGATGTGAGAAAGATTCATTTTCTTGATAAAGTAAATTTACATATGCAAACAGGTCAACTGATAGTAAATGATTTGACCAAAACTAATGCAATGGCTCTTAAGGCTGAAAACATGCTATGGAAGGTGATCAAGCAATTGAAATTGGAGAAATCCAACTCCAGGGCTTTAACAACACAGAATGAAGAACTCAAGAAAATAATTGTAAAGATTGGAGTAGATCCAAATGACAAATCTGTTGTGCAGAAGGTACTACAAAGTGTAGAATAAGAAATTTTTGTGTTGAAGAAAAAGTTGAAGTTACCTACAGGAGAACATTCTATGGAAGCAGAGGTGGCAGAAGTGGAAAGTGAGAAAGAGAGCCTTCTTCAGTAACTCTTGCAAAAAGAAGAAGAAATTACTAAGTTGAAAGAAATTGCGTTGTCATTACATAATCAGAATGTTTCTCATTCCTGTACTATTATTTTTCCATCTGGAAATGATGATCCAGTAGCACAGATATCTCAATTGAACATTGAATTGAAGATGGTAGAGAGAGATCTCAAAAGGGCACAAAATTATTTGGAGACAGTAAAAAAAATAATGCAAGCCACGGATGGGGAGATCAATAAGTATAGGACATATTTCCAAATAGCTGATGTTGAGATTAAGAGTCTAAAGGAGAAATTGAAGGGAAATATATCTCTGATACAAGCTAAGGACATCATTTGGAATGAAATCATTGAAGAAATGAAAGCAGCTTGGGCATCTCTAACAATTGTATTAGAAGAAAAAAGCATTATTAGAGATTTTGAGGAGCAGGTTATGGCAGACAAGAAGAAGAATATTAACAGAGCTATTTGGGTAAATAAATTTATTGATTTAATTGATTCAAATATTGATCAAGAGTTAGAGGAAAATGAGATAAATTATAGGATTCTATATGTTGTGGAGATTAAATAATTGATTGTTAAAAATGATTGCAGGAAGACCACTGAGAAGAAGTTGACTCAGATCAAGAAAGCAGTAAACAGGCTTGAAAATCTATATGAAAAAAGAGCCAGGGCAGGATTGCTATCATGTTGGCAAGGCTTGGAGGCATTCTTTTATCATGGGACTCTTATGAACCACTATTGATATTAGAAAAAATAAAGGTGGATAACACTCATGAGAAGACTCATATTCTGAAAGGAGCAACAACTATTAATTTTCTTCAGAGGCATTTTCAGCTATTATGGTTAGTGAAGACCTTATTTACACAGAGACCAACATTCAATATGATTACTACCTTTAGGCTGGAATACCACAAGCTGATTAACTCACCTAAGACAAACATTGAAGTATGGAAGAAATGAAAAGCCTGGATGATTTTTCTACCTAAGGATCCCTCAACTTCAAAGAAAGACAAGTCAGAAAATCAAGAGAATACAGCAGCAGCGGGAAAAAATCATATTCAACAAATAGATTAGGATTTAAGTTTTATTTTGTCTCTGTTAAGAGAATGTAATTGTAATAATACATTTCAGTGATATGTAATAGGTAGTTTAAGAAGTTTTATGTAGTTTGAGAAATTAGGAGTAGTTTCAGAAGTTAACAACTTCTTTACAGTGTATTTAAAGAGAAAGAGAAGAAAGGAAAAGGTTTCGAATTTTGGACCTTTGGACTATTGCAAATTTTGTACTCAATTTTTTGATGATTAATGAATGAAGATCAATATTCTTGCATCTGTTGTTATTGATATGTTTTCCAATTTCCATTCTATATTTTCCTTCTATGAATAAAATTAAGTAATGAAGCTACAGGTCTCTTTTTACATATGTGAATAAGAGTTAAATATCCTTAATGGACGCTCCTTCATTTTAACTATTCCACTTTCTTAAAATTATTCTGAAGTTTAAAGTGATAGATTATGTTTATCAGCATATCAGTTTGGGCTTCCTTCCATCATGTTCTTCTTATCACTCCAATTAATATCAGTAGATAACGGCATTGTGAAGCATTTTTTGCATCATATTTTTGAGGGTTTAATAATAAATTTCTGAGGTTCATTAAGCAAAGACCATTTTATATAATATTTATGTGACATATATATATAAATGTCTTGAGCACTGATTCCTTACCACAGCCAAGGGATTGTTTCTTAAGATACAAAAGGGCCCAAGATGGCTCATTGGAAAGATCTTCCAGTCTATTTGTCAACAATGTGCTCAAGCTCTCAAAATGGTTGAGTAAAGCTCCTCAAAAATGAAATCTCCCAAGGCTGGTCAAAAAGTGCAGCGAGAGGCTCAAAAAGGAGGCAGAAAGGTGTTTTTTGAGTATTTTTTGGCCATTTCCACCTATAAAAATCTATGTTTCTTGAGTCCCAGTAGTAAAAATTTGATGTATACATCATTTTGAATCCACATATGCAAATATTTTCTCATTTGGATCCCTCCAAAAAAATTGCAACATGGCCCACCCTGTGCTTTTTACAGGCTGACTGTGCAAAAAGTCTGTCAAAATTTACAAAAATGCCAAAAAACTTCAAAACTTGCCCAATACTCTTCAAAATTGGTATATGAAGTGTTTATGAGGTGTCTCAATTAATCAAGGTGGCATCAGCAAGTAACTCAAGTTTTTCTTCTTCCTTATGCTTGATTAGGGTTTGATTGAGTTTATCCTTCAATTGCTTGATCCTGATGTTGCAAATCTTGTTTCTAGTGGTGTATCTATTGGCCATGTGTCTAAGCATCTCATTGTCCCTGTTGGCCTTATGGAGGAGCTTCTCAAGGTGGAGGTTCACTCTGTCAAGCCACACTTCTTTTTCATCATTGTTTTCTTTGCTATTCTTTCCTCAAAACTAATTTGTTCTGCCTCATGTTTCTCCTGCTCCAATGCTCTCTTAAGACCTCTTGTTTTTTGTCTTGTCTTGGTGGTTTGAGTATCATCATGGTTAGACTCATCAGGTGCCATCATTTCTTTTCCTTTGGTGCCTTGCCTCTTTTCCTTCAATGACTCTAAATCCAAGAGTACCCGTTTGTCTTTTAGTTGCTTGTTTTCTTTATCAAGGAAGGATATGACAAATTGTGCTCTAGCCATATTGTCATGCGACTCTCTAATTGTGGCATCTTTCCCTTTGATGATCAGATTTGAGGCTTCATGATTGTTACACAGCATTTTGTCACCATCCCTGCAATACCTCACCCCGCATATTGGAGGGTCTTTCTCGTGAACTGTGAGCAGTGTCATACTCTGCAAACACTTTCTTTGCATCCTTCTACATAAGGACATCATTTCTCTTATTGAACATTTCTTTAGAAAGCCCATAAAAACATATGTTTTGGCATTGGCGTGGGTAGCCAATTCACCCCTCGAACCAGTGTGAAGGATGTACACTAGAGGCCATGCCAGCTGGCACTCTATCTCTTTGTTGTGCCCGTGCTAGCCTTTTTGGGAATGTTTTTTAACAAATTAGAGGCGGAAGCTTCCTTTAACCACCTCAGGGATGACTCATTGGAAATGGTTAAACTTCATAAGCCACAGATATCTCCATTTACGTAATGGTTTTAACTCCCATGGAACATTTTTTGAGGATAGGACTCCCCTCCATGATTATAGGGATCCTAACCTCTCCTCCTTCCTCTATATAAACATGCCTTCTCCCTTTACACAAGCTAGTTTAACATATAGCCAAGAAGTTGAACTTGGAGAAGAGATACCATAGCTGAGTAATTGCTATAGAGAAGGTAGAGCCAAGGAGAATTCCGTATAGAGAGCCCCATCCGAATTCCCGACGAGCTTTGTGAGATGTGCTCCGCTGGAACCCTATTGGAGGAGACCACAACGTCGAAGTCTGGTTGTACTCTTCCTTCTTTTAATTAATATACTCGACTATGCTATTGGTTCCATTTTTGTGTTATGTTTATTTAAAGCATTTGATTTAGTCTTCTTCGACTAACTGATAGTTACATATGTGAATAGTATGTTGTATATTGTCTTTTTTCTTGTGTATGTGCAGGTGTCTGAGCATGAGAACGAGCGGATCGTGATTTGTTGAACCAGAAGCGAGAGGCAGCAACTCTTTCGATGACAAAAACAGCACGGGATATACGGTAATTTATCTATCAAATCTACGTCCATTCGTTAACTAGGAATTGATGTCATAGCGTGTCTTGTTTGTGGCTAGACCCACTCTAGGGCTATTGGGTTCACCTCTGTACGCAGAGGGGATTTTCCTCACAAACAAATTGAAGACTCCACTGGGGATCAGTGCGAGTTTGTATTTCATCCATTAGGTCTTCTTCTTGGAATTTTCTTGCTTAGCTTGCCTTTTCTGGTTGTTTTTCTGAGTCTTAGACCCTTTTTCAGCCCCAGAGGATCAGATCTGACCTCTGTTTTTCCAAAATTTTCATTTTTCTAGGGTTGGCTTGATTGGTGCAGTTTCCAGTCTGACAGTTGTGCCCACTAGCGCTTGTTTCCAGTTAATCACCTACGTCATCCCCTGTCTGGCATGGATTATAGCTAGACAGTCGCGCCATTTCCTTTAGGTGTTAGGGTTTCCCCTGTTTTGGAGTTTTTTGTCAGTACATGGTGCCTTTGGGTGTTTTCTTGACTTGATTTGAGTGCTTTGAGATTGTTTGTGACTGTGAACAGCCTCCTTCCTTTGGTTGTTTGTCCATTTCTTTCAGCATCATGGCCTTAGGGTTTTCTAGTGCTAGGGTATGTTGAGCCTCCTGTAGGAGTTTGAGTCTTTTGTTTCATAGCCACCTTCATTATTTGCCTAATTGCATTCAACTCCTTGGATCTGTTTTGAGTGATTGAATTTGGTGGAATGATTCTTGCCTCTTTCATTCAGTTTTGCTTCTTGTCACTCCAAGCATAGCTCACATTGCTTATATGCGTCTGTTTCGACATCTTTCTTCAATTTGAGATATTGTGACATTGGTTTGCGTTGTTGTTTTGTTTTCTTTTGATTTGATTGAATTGTTTTGTTTCGACTCTCGCATTAACATTCTCGAACTAGTGTGAAGGTTTATTTTTCATGTCATTTAGTGCACTGTTTGCTCTATTACATTGAAAAATCGAAAAATATATTTCGTGCTTGCATTCTTGTTTGCATTGTGGAACTGAAAAATATTTTGCATAACTAGCATTGGGCATTCTAGGAAAGATTTCATGTTTTCATTAGCTTGCATCATATTCTGTAGTGGATGCTTTTGTTTGTTCTCATTATTTTCTATCGCTTGAAAATTCATAACTTTCTCGTAGATAGCTTTTCATCAAACGAAATGGTATTTTATGGCATGTAGCTTGCATTTAGGGATTTGTGAGATCCAAAATATGGTAGGACCTTGGAATTGAAACATAAATACAAGATAAACTTAAAATTTATTTCAATTAGCCTAAGGCAACATTGAAACTTAACGAAACATTTAGTGGTCTAAGTCAGAGACGTGTTATGGCGTCTTTAAACCTAGCAGCTGTCGTTCGCCATCTGGCTTCAGATAGCACTAGTACAGACTTGTGCTCCCCATACTGTCGAGTATAAAAAGGGATACCCCTCTAGGCTGCAATCCTTTTATCCGTAGGAAGCCGAGTCTGTCGCCTTGTAACCATGATACACCGAACACAGCATTCGGGGAGACTACCTGCACGTATGTCAAGTCCTTGGTTGATTTTTCTTTCATTTTACAATCAAGGTGTATATGGCAGTTCACAGGAACCTAGTACACCTTTTACCTAGACTACCTGAGCAGTCATTTTTTGATCTTTACTAACTCCATAAATTTGAAAAGATCATCGAGCACTTGTCCTTTCATGATCGTTTCAACCTGAAAGTGATAGAGTCACTTTTTTCCTGTTTCTTGACTCTTAAAAGATGAAAGGGTAGATTTTGGTTTCATTGTCTTAAAATTAATTGCCCACGAAATATTTCTGGTTAAATTTAGTTTCCTTGGTGTTTTTTTATCGTTGTTTCTAATGAAAACCTTCCCAGAGTTTACCAACCAAGGAACCCCCTCCAAAGGGAATCCTGGCTCTTTTCCTACTTTTGGGAATGCTGGTGCTCCTTACATGGAAACATTGTCTCTTCCAGGGTTAACTGTTGGTTTGCTCGTATGGTTATTTTCGACCTCAGTGGTCCCTAATGCCCCGATCTCTGTTCAACCATCTCCTCCACCAGAACAACATCATGTTGCTTCTAAGGTGGACCTCTCCCCTTCTTCGCCTCTTTCTTTGTCCTCCTCTTTTACTTCGCCTGGTGAAAGTCTGGATTCTGGTAACCAAGTGGCTAAGAAGAAGAAGAATAAGACAAATAAGAAGAAGTCAAATAAACGAGAGGCTAATATTGCAGCTACTGTGCTTAAGAAACCTTCCCTTGCAGAACCATCCAAACTTCCATGGAAATTAAAACTCCCTTGCATGCTCTACAAAGGTAACCATCTACTTCGAGACTGACCTGGCATTCCCAAGGTATTTTACGCATGGTTTGAGGCCATCCGCCATTGCTTTTCACTTCTGGAATTCATATTGATAACACATATTCGACTAGCTTTGGTAAGACATAAAAAACAGGGCAAGATTACCAATCCCTATAAGTTATGTGAAGGGCATCACCCCATTCACCTTTTTCTGTACATGGATGAAGCCAAGAGAGTATTGGAAAACTCCATTTTTTCTGCACCCTGCCTTCTAGCTGGTTACCAGAAGCCTTCTTCCAGTCCTCTGCTAGTTGATACCACGATCAGTCAAGAGTCATCCTTCCTCAGTCCCGCTCCCCCAGAAGTTCAATTTCAGGAATCTGTTCCCAACCAACCATTGATCAAGGAATCAATGATATAACCCCATCAGTGGTTCATCAGGTCTTTTCCATTGAGAGTGGATCTTTTCCCCCTCATGTTCTTCTTGTTTCATCAAATTCTTCGGACTTGGAGAAAGATTCTTCTGTTCCTGTAATTTAGGATGTTTCTCCTCCTACTCCTGTGATGGAAGTCTGGGAGAGTGCTCCTCTTGGTCTGGAAACACAAGGGGAAAACCATCTCAGTTCGATGGTATCCCCTCCAAGTAGTTTGGCCACTTCCTTTTATTGGAGTCGATTTTCCAGATACCGCCTTTCGTCTTATGTGCCTTTCAAGCTAACGGTACAAACCTTTGATCTAGTCGTACCCAGCACTATTATAAATGAAGGCGCATCTGTTAGTATTCTGTCTTCCACTACTTGGCAAGCTTTTGGTTCTCCACTGCTTATGCCTGTTACCCAGAATCTATTGGCTTTTAACAAAGGAACCAATCAACCATTAGGGATCCTTCCCAAATTTCCTGTTACTTTGGGAAGGAAAACCGTCCATATAGACGTGATAGTTGTTCCAGGCCCCTTTGATTTCAATTTTCTCTTAGGGCGCGACTATACTTGTGCCATGGGGGCAGTCGTCTCCTCCCTCTTTCGTGTGATATACTTACCACACAAAGGTCGGATTGTGACCGTTGATCAGCTTTCATTCGTTGGTCCTAACATGACATCTGTTCTACCATCATCCCTTTTGGGTCTTTATCTGTCGGTTTTATCATCGCCACAAGTTAATTATGTGGCTAACTCTCCTGTGCCCGCATTCAGTGATGATGCCATTGTGCATCGTGTGCTAGGGGAATTGGGTCCTGATTTTCAAGATGTTTTTCTCTCATCCGAGGCGAACCTCTTGGAATCTATGACCTCTTATTCGTCATAATGAAAGGTCGTCAGAGCATAGTTCATTTTCTTGTGTCAAGCTGCTTAAAAAATGAAACAAAGTGGTTTGAGGATAATTCACCTTCTATGTCAACCTCGTTAAAAAATGAATTAGGTCTCGAGGATGGTTCTTTTAATGTGTCAACCTCGTTAAAACAATGAAACATGTTCCAGTTCAATTCGAGTTTTTGCTAGATCTCGTAAAATTCAAGTCAAGTCTTTCTCTTACTCTAATTTTTTGAAACTTAACTCCATTTCCTATGGACTGAAGCTTAGGGGGCATGTACACCTCGAATTGAGTCACCATGCTGAGGGGCATGCCCATTTTTCAAGCATAGTTTACTTTTGTTTCAATCTTGTGTCAACATGAAACCAATCTCAAGCATAGTTTACTTTTGTTTCGAGCTTGCATAAAAATGAAATATTTTGGTTTTATACCCTTTGTGAACATTTTTCCTGATTTTTGGGTCATTACTTATTATGCAGATTATTTAACTAATACAGTAGCTAAACATTATATTAGGCATTTGCATAATTTGTAATAAGCATCATCATATGTACAAAGATCCGTGCAGGAAAATAGATGTATATATATATATATCTATATATATATATATATATATATATATATATCGTTTGTTTGCAATGTGTGCATCATAAAACCCAAAAAATAATATATGTTTGTTTCAGTTACATCGTGAGACAACATGTCTCCCAAAAATGTGCCTAATCGGCATGGTGCTCATGATAGCACGTCACCGCCCGTACCAACCACCTCAGCAAGTGGTGGATATGACTCAGCACCCCTATAGTGTGCCCCTTATAGGTTTGAGGCACATCATCCAAGCGAGCATAGTCTGGCACCCCACGGTCGATCCCCTCCAGGTTCTGTACTAGCTCCTCCTCGCCACCCTCACCATCAGAATCAAAATCACGAGGAGTTCGCCTCGCTATCGATGACATGCCTTCAGGATGCTCTGGGCCGACATTTGCATACATACAAGGATAACTGTCAGAACATGCATATATACCCAAAATTAGAAACTCATGAAATTCAAAAATGAGTCTCACCTAACTCTTCATCCCAATCCTCTCCCTCCGGGAGCGAGAGGTTGGGATCTCTAGTGAAATTTGTGTTGGCGTAGGGCCAATCCTCCATGACAATCAGTTGTCATCGAAGCCAATCAAAAAAATTTGGCCTCTAGGACATATGTTGGCCACCCCTTGCTCTAGGCATTAGTGCGGCCCATCGGGCCATCTGTGGCTCTGTGGGTGGCGACATTGGGACAATAACCTCCTGACACTGGAATATTGGAAATCATTCCAAGAAGAACGATACCAGGATCGATCCATACCCAAACTGCTTTAGTTTGGTCTTCTTGCACTTATTTAGCTGTCATTTTATGTTGAAAGTCGCGGCCTCATCCCAGTTGAAGATAGTTGGGTTCATGCTCTCTGAGGCAAGAATTAGTTGTGTCTTTGTGGCCTCATGTGGTGCCTACGATCTCGCAGCCCACGTGACAGTGTGCAACACTACTCTTGGTTCCAAATTAGGGACGGTTTGGATGTCCACTTTGCCACTCCCTGTTCCTTTTCGTGCCCCTGGGCACACCCTGTCAATTACCATTCCCATGCTTTCCCCGGAAGGACAGGTACCGGTCAAGATAGGGACTGCATGTTGGCAATATGATGCAATAAGTTTTCCTTGATGGCAACCTACTTGATGAAGTTGTCCTTGATCGAAACTGACTTGATGAGTTGCCTTTGAATAGCAACCTATTTGTTAATGATGTAAATCCGATGTATCTACAGAGCAGTTCAGATGCAATAAAGAAAGAAATTCCAATAAGTGCCAGAGTAATGAAGAAAAAATTATGTCACAAAGCATACACGGGTTTGTAAAGGCGAAGTAGCGTATGTACACGGAAAAGTACGTACCAAGTAGCGTATACCTATTTGCGCTCTATTTTTATAAAACCAGGGGACATAACCATGGTATTGGCCCACAGTATTGAGCATTGGATTATCTATTTGATCCCGGCCAGGAATACCATCAGTGGTTGTATGGTTTTGACTCATGGTATTGACAAATGCTAAATCTATATAAGAAGAAGAAGTTCATAGTGAAAAGTGTGTGCATGAGTAAGGGTTGTCGATGAATAAATATCTCTAACGAATATCTGCATGGATGAACTCTATTCTTAATTGATAGATCTGAATCTATGATGCACCCATGGATCTGATGATGGTTCAAGATCTCTAGATATGATGATGATGAATCTCTAAGATGATCTGCTGAAGAAGAAATGGTGAAGATCTGGCGCAAAGTCTATTGAAGGTAATGAAGAAATATGGGTAAGTTTATAGATCTGATCTGTTCTGCAAATTTTTCCATTTACAGATCTATACGCTAGTTTGTGTCAGAAAAAGTGTGTGTATACGCGATTTTGGTTAATGAAAAGCGTGTATAGGGTTTTCTAAAGAATAAAATACACAGAAGTATACACGGATTTGTGTGCAGGAAAGCGCGTATGTATGCGGCTTCAGTAAATAAAAGTAGTGTATGCTATTTGAATTAATGAAGGTTCAGGGTTGAGTTTGTATCTGCATATCTATTCTGAAGTCTGGGTTATTTTTGATATTCTGGTTACAGTAGTCTCACTATTCTGTTTGAAGTTTTGGGCAAAGTATGTTTGTTGATGTTAAGTGAAGGGTTTTGTTGAAGTTGTTTGATCCAGTATGAAAATTGATGAAATGTGGTATGTAGTAGGTCTAAAGGTTGAAGCCTTTAGTATGGAAGTAGAAGCTTCCAGCCAGTAGAAGCTGGTGTTGAAATCAGGGGGTCGAAGCTCCCTTTCAGGAGAGGCTATAAACGAGTTCAGGGGGTTGGAGCTCCCTTCCAGTTGTAGCTGGAAAACGAGAGAAGGTTGCAGCCTTCTGCAGGCAGAAGCCTGCATACTGATATGATTCTGCATCAATACTATGCTGTAAAAGGTTTTCTAAATAATAAAGATTGAAGACAAAGACGATAGTAGCGGTGGTTTTCTCCCGAATTGGGTTTCCACCTTAAATCCCGGTGTTCATGTGTGTTGCTTATGTGTGATGATTTATTCTGTTCTTACTGTACATACTTATTGCTTACTAAACATCTGATGAATGAATGATGCATTGATATAAGTAACTAATTACATGCATAGTAAAATCTCTGGTAATACGCAAGTTTTCTTAAGGATATTCGCGTGTATATGCGAGTTTGGTTCAGTAAAGTAGCGTATGGGTTTTAGAGAAAGAAAAATTAATTAGTATTCAGTCAGATCTAAATACTGATTCACCCCCCCTCTCAGTATTTTTCCCAACACTTCACCCCTACGCGACAATCTAGTGATGACATACACATTAGAAACTTCGAGTTCAAGCTCCTGATTCCAAAGTACAAACTTTTCCTGATCTTCGTCCCAAATGCCTATCAAATATTGAAGCAATTTGCGCTGAGCCTGGAGACATGGTGTCAGGAAGAACTTCTTGAGCCCACAATTTCTGAGGGCATTCATGCATTGTTCATTTTCCATGGCCTTTTCATCCCCCTCACTGTGTTCTCTCTCTTTCCATTCAATTACCATCTTTTTCTGCCTGGTACCTGCATGCATTGTCCATATGAACATTATAAGTCAGCTTGGGCATTAAAATTTATAATCAAATGCTTGCATTTTCTTGGAATTAAGGCAGATTTTGGGTTGTGCGGTTGGCACGATTGTTTTTCTAACAGTCACGCCACCTGGTGCAACCCCTGTGTAAAAAAGGGTCCATTGGCACAGATCCGTGCCTGAAACCCACGCTAACCGCGATGCCCTAATTTTTACAAATCCTCCCCTAAGGGGTTCAAAATAAAAATTAAAGGTAATTAAATATAGCTCAAAAGATAGAAAATGGTGTCGTCTCTTACTTGAAACTGATGGAATCAGGATTGATGCACTAGATTGTTCACAATCATCACCAGAAGATCGCAAGGTAAACGGACCACTGTTGCTCCACAAAGAGGTAAAAGTGAAAAGTAAATAATTTTTACCACTTATGGTATTTTATAAATTTTCAAAATCTAAAATTAGGTTTTAAAACATATTTTTCGATTATTTTATCATATTATTGTCGAGAATTATTTTTTACACGTGCCTTTTTGTGCAATGACAGGTTTTCATAAGGTTATGATGAAGAACAAGTTGTATTTTATACTTTTTCGGACTCGGTAAAAACACGAAAAAGTCACTACTGGAGTCACCTTTCAGCTCTTTTCTGACTCTATAAAACTGAAAAGAACGTCGAGTCACTTGTCATTTTGAACTCATTAAATTGGTTGTGAAACTATATCTACCCAGTATACGTTTACCCCTTTTTCGGGCTAGGATAGATTATTTACAAAAAAAGAATACCTTAGCCTATCACGACTAAGAGGTTCTCTCAGATACAGTTTTCTACCTTTTTGGATCTAAGCAATTATTTACAAAAAGGGCCTTGCTGGAGTTTTCTTTCTTGATTTCTTTTCAAACTCTCTAAACATGAAAAGATGTCAATTCTCCCTTTGTCAGACTTGTTAAAACCTGATGACATCGGACTCCGTTGTCATGACATTACTCGAGTTCCTCCTTCCTAGGGCTCGTAAAATGTACTAGGTTGGATTTGTCCGAAGGAAAAAATTACATCACAAGCATATGCTATCCCCTTGAAGATTTTTTTCAAAAATAATTGGGGTACTCACCAGAAATGGTGGGGGAAAATGGAACCATATCATAGTCGTGTTGGCATTATGTCGCTCTTGAACATGGAACTTGTCTGCATTCGTGTCGGGTTGGGGACATCTCATCTCGTTATTTTTTTACCTCCATGGGTTTGGGTAATCTCTTTTGACCGCTCATTTTCTCTTTGCCACATCACCGTGACCCTAGATCCCTTGATGTCAAATACTACCAAATCCAGTGTCGTGTCATCGATATGTTCAAGAGAAGTTTTCCTCTAAATTTGTCGACCTCCCTCTAATTCTTTGTTGGTCTTGATTCACAAACATCATATTCCTTCTTCTCATGTCGATGATGTGGGAAACATTATGGCCCACCTTCGATCAAGGTCCCTTCCTGTCGACTCTAGCTCATTATCCAGGAAGTCAATCTAGAGACTCCCTTCAAGTACCTTGGAGCTTGCATACCTCAATGGCAGGTTCTTCGCATTCGACATAAGGTCCGCATCTTTGGCCTTTGATCGACTAACTCTGTGGGTGTTCGACGTCACATCACTGTTCACATTCTGTAGATTGTACCTTTCATACCTTGAGAACCATTGTCATCATTGGTGATTTCTCTCACGTTTGTTAAAGGCTTTCATCATTGGCTGGTAATCAAACGATTTTCTTGCATGTTTGGCTTCAGCTCACATATTCACATGCTCAAATTTTTACTTTGTTCAGGTCGAGATGGAGCGCAAGACCCTGGGTTTTGTCTGATGAAATCTAGGATGTGAGTTCTTTGTGGATTATTATGACTTATTATATGACTCTTCTGATTGGATGGCTGCGACCATACCTGAGTCTATTTTTTGATCCCTATTGTTGGATGGTTGTGTCCATACCTCGGATCTCATTTTTTATGTACCCTATTATGGATGGCTATGCCCATGCCACATGTCATGTATTAGATGTATCATTTTTACTTGTAATTGTAGGTTTTCGGACAGCAGTGTTTTGGTCGAATGCGTTTTCATAAAGAATTTCACTCCTCCCTCTCTCATACCTCATGATTTAGGGGGCATCTGTTACACATCATTTTGTCACCATCCCTGCAATCCCTCACCCCACATATTGGAGGGTATTTCCCATGACCTTTGAGCAATGTCATACTCTGAAAACACTTTCTTTTCATCCTTCTGCATAAATACATCATTTGTGTTATTGAACATTTCCTCATAAAGCCCATAAAAACCTATGTTTTGGCATTGGTGCGGGTAGCCAGTTCACCCCTCGTGCCAGTGTCGACGATGTACACTAGAGGCTGCGCCAGCTAGCGCTCTGTCTCTTTTTTGTGCCTACGCCAACATTTTTGGGAATTTTTTTTAACAAATTAGAGGCAAAATTTTCCTTTAACCACCTCAAGGATGATTCATTGGAAATGGTTAAACTTGATAAGCCATGGATCTCTCCCTTTAGGTAATGGTTTTAACTCCCATGGAACATTATTTGAGGATAGGACTCCCCTCCATGATTATAGGGATCCTAACCTCTCCTCCTTCCTCTATATAAACAGGCCTTCTCCCTTTACAAAAGCTAGCTGAACATATAGCCAAGAAGATGAACTTGGAAAAGAGATACTATAGCTGAGTAATCGCTATAGAGAAGGTAGAGCCAAGGAGAATTCCGTAGAGAGAGCCCCGTCTGAATTCCCGACGAGCTTTGTGAGACGTGCTCCGCTGAAACCTTGTTGGAGGATACCACAATGTCGAAGCCTGGTTGTACTCTTCCTTCTTTTAATAATATACTCGACTATGGTATTGGTTCCATCTTTATGTTATGTTTATATACGCATTTGATTTAAACTTCTTCGACTAACTGATAGTTACGGATGTGAATAGTATGTTATATATCGTATTTGTTTCTTGTGTATGTGCATGTATCTGAGCGTGAGAACAAGCGAATCGTGATCTGTAGAACCAGGAGCGAGAGGCAACAACTCTTTTGATGACAACAACAGCACGGGATATACGGTAAGTTATCTGTCGAATCTCCGTCCATTCGTTAACTAGGAATTGATGTCATAGCGTGGCTTGTTTGTGGCTAGACCCACTCTAGGGCTAGTGGGATCACCTCTGTCTGCAGAGGGGATGTATCTCACCAACAATGATCATCTTGGACATTGAAGTCCACCAATTCAAACTCTCTTCCTCATGAAGGTATTCCTCCTCTTGAACAACTGCCTCTTTCTAATTTTGATTTCATTATTTTGTTGATGAAGAAGGCAAGGCCCCTTCCACAATATGTGGAGAAAACACTTGCCTAGGTCCCCTCTGGTAGGTTTTGACCTCTTTGACCTCTTTGGTCTCTTTCACTATATCCCTGCTCGATAACCTAGTCTTCTTGTGATAAACTTATGCTGGTCATGGAATAAGTCTAGCAGGCTGACTTGGACCTGCAATGAAGACATCTACCTCAATGAAGGTCTCCCATGAAATGTTCAGTTGATTGAGGTGGTGAATGACAATGATTTTAATCATAGATTGATGGAAGAGGTTGTTCATTTGAAGGTCACACTCTCTGTTTTGCACTATATAGGCCATCTTGTCAATTCTCCTGTACAAGTAGTAGGGTAGGTTGAGAAATTTCACCCTAGTGAAATGCATAAGCAACCTGATGTGATAGTTTTACAATCTAGAGAACCTGGGCTCACAAGTGAAGTATTTCATGATCAATTTCATCATGGGGGCAAACCTGTTCAAAAACTGACCAAAAGGAAAGATATTTTTGATGTTATCTTTGTAAGGTGCCTTGAGGTAAGGCTCATATATCTAGGCATCCAAATCCTTAGTCTTAAACCATTTTTCACCCACATTGTGTATCCATGTTGATGCTGCAATGATGTCAGTGGAAATGGTGAAAGTCACCCCTGCTATAGTCACTGGTCTTTTTTGGAGGTTTCTGATGAAAACCCTGGTCAAAGTAGGATGAATTTGGACTCTTTGTACCATCTCACAAAATTCAAAGAAACCTACATGCTGGAAACATTTGACAGCTAAGGGTGATGTCATTAACTCCCTAGTGTTTGATGGCTCTAATCTCATAATTCTCCCTCCTTTGATATATGTTTTCTTCTCTTCATCTGTGACATTTCTTTCCTCCTCCATTATGTTTCTTTCCTCTTCCATTATGCTCAGTTTTTATTTGAAATCCCTAGGGAATAAGGGGAAGGGAAAGGGAGTAGGATTGTAGGGTTAGAGGGTTGGGATGAGTGAGGGGAAATTTGGGAAAATGTGTAAAGGAATTGGGGAGCTTAGGGAAGTGATATGAGGGTGAAAATTTTAGGGAAATAGGGTAGGAAATTTGTATTAGAGGGAGGTATCTAGTTTCCTAGGAAAGCACAGCTAGGGTGGTAGGGTTTAGGGAATAGGGCTTGGGAATGGGAAATTAGTAAATGTAAAGGTAGTGGGGAGTGAGTTAGGGTGTAGGGCAGGTAAATGGGTCCAAGGGAAATCAATTAATTTTCAAAATTATTAAACTAGGGTTAAAATTGCTAAAAACATGACATAGAGGGTAAGGGAGGGTATGCACCATAAACTTGAAACCACAAGATGAAAGGAGGGGCTATGGAGGTGCCACTTAATTGGAAATAGATTTAGAAACCCTGAACTGAAGTTGATAACATCTGCAAGGATGATTTGGGACCATGGCTCCCTTCTGTAAAAAGCGCAACGTACAGAATAAAAATGCATCGAGGGACTGTGAAAAGTGCAGCGTGGCCTCCTGAAAAAAGCGCAGTGCCTTTGGAAAAAGCATAGCGAATGACCCAGAATTCGTTTTTTTGAAGGAAAACTTGATTTTTTGCTTGGGGACGCTGAGAGCTCGATGCTTTGAGGATGCAAATGAATGACGTCTTGGTATTTGGGAGCCTTTATACTTGTAGAAATTTCATTAAACAAACTTGGGACCCACTTTTCCTTTCTTGAAATTGACTTTACATTTCTCTGTACCTTTAATTTCTAAATCTAATCATTGAAATTCATATTTTGATGGCTTAGGAATAGTGGTTTAATTTTTGGAAATTTTCTCATTTTCTAATGGAACTTTGAGTGTGCAACTACTTGGAACTCTGAGAACTTATTACAAATTAGGAAAATAAAATTACATCTTGCTCTGAAATCAAACTTACTGATGAAATTTCTTTATTGGCACTCCTTCATTTGCTATACTTTATGCATGAAATGGTGATTTGATGATCTTGGAAACCCTAAGACCTAATGGAGACTTTGACTAAATGAAACCATGATGAAAATGACTGAAATGATGATGACAACTCATGACTGATGGTACACTCAGCAAAGTGGTGAAATGAGCTAGAAAATAGTAAAATTTTGAAAGGAGTGAGATTAGACCTAAATCTGCACCAAGTGACCAAATTTTTGCATGATGACATAATCTGATGTGAAAGGACTGTATTATTTTGTTGTGCTAAGTGTCTTTTCAGTGATAAAAAATGTGCATACTTGTCTCCATATTTTGCTTATGTATTGAATATTTTAACCATGAAATATAAGTGATTTTAGTGAATTAGAAGCATGAAATAAGAGAAAATAATACTGACCAACAGTGTATAACAAAGAAATAAAACCACACATAAAATTTACACAGTAGGCATGATGAAGTAGTTCACCCTTCCTGGGCCACATCTGCTAGTCCAACTCCCAATGGCATGTCCATCTTTCATTATGCTCAAAATTTTACAAATACATGTGTTTACAGGCCTCTAATAGCTGATTTTTCTACTCCAATGACTCCAGAATGCTCCAATTAGTCTAGATAGACTCTTCATTCACTCCATTTGGGTGAAAATTGACCCTCCAAGTCATTTTCCCAATAACTCCTAGAAAACCTCCACTAATTGTGGAGAATTGCACCTAACTGCAATTACAGTTGGAAATTTTCTGAAATTTTTGGGGGCGCGCTAAGTCTAACCACTAGTCCTAACAACAAAAGTTAAGGTTAATGGGAGGGGGTGGCCACATGCCAACTCTCAAAACCCCAGCTATAATAAATATAGGTGGAACTTAGGGCCAAAGTCGTGGTAAAAGTAAAGAACCCGAAGTTTATAGCGGAGTTTTCATAACCGTCGGCCTAACCGCAGAGTCTATGGAGTAACATGTGACAGGATAAACATAAAATGGTTTGCGGAGTCTGCAAAGTTATCGTCAATGAAAATTTTTTGTTGTCATGGTTTTGGTTGTGGTGGCATGTGACCATTCAATGGACCGTCGGCGGTCCCAACCCCCATGTATAAGGTTTTAAAACTTTAAATATGTTTGTTGTTCCATACATGTCAAGTAACAAGTTGTAGCGGAGTTGGTGGATTCCTTTGCGCGCAAGCCAGAGGTCGTGGGGTCGAACCCGATGGCCTCCATAAAATTTTATAACAATGTTCAGGGGACACATGGCAGCCTCAAGGCTGGCCACGTGTCACCCTCTCATTGGTACAGCAAGAAAATGTATAATCCCACCCTCCAATCACCGCACAACACTTGTCAACTTCTAACTGGCCCTAAGAAAAGGAATATTCTTTGGAATATTCCTTTTTTACTGACTGGGCATCCCAGTCAACCCTGTCGCAAAATCTAGTTGTTTGGGAAATCAATCAGAATGTGATATCTCCCTCATACGACATCATTTTTTTATACCGTTCACGGCACCGAAATCAAGAAGAGGAGATCTACGCAACCATCCTGGTTTCAACCCAATCTTGTAACTTTCAATTTTGAGAAAAATTATGAACACCTAATCACACCTCCCCATTGGGAAGATTTTGGACCCCAAAAAACTTTAATTACTTGTTTAGTAGATGAGGGTACAACTCCCTTACCTTTCCAACTTCCATCCACTTTTCCTTTCTTGGCTTACTGCCTTTGAGCCCAACTCGAAGGTAGTCAACACTGCCCCTCTTGGATACTATTGCCCTCATGTCAAGAATTGTATCTTCCTTGAGCTCATCTAGAAATTCTGGCGAGAAATATTCAATAGAAGGCAATTGAACATCATTTCCTTGATCATCGATCAAAGGTGGCTCATACAAACGTAAGTTTTCAACATTAAAAACTGAATGAATTTGCATATATGAAGGCAAGTCAAGTTGAAATGTAGTGTTACCAACTTGCTTAATGATCTTTAATGGACCATAGCGAATGGGTTTGAGATTTTTGCCTTCTCCTTGCATCTTTTCTTTGCTTATATGAAACCATACCTCATCTCCTTCTTGAAACTTGTGATCAACTCTATGTTTGCCATGCCTCTCCTTTTATTTTCTTTGACTCTTCTCAAGATTTTTTTGAACTTGTTGATGTATAATCTGAATTTTCTCAATGAACTTTCGAGCCTTGTCAATATCACTATGCCCATAAATTGAAACATCCTTCTCAAAGATGAAGTCTAATGGAGATTTTGGAAAATACCCAAAGCATACTTCAAAAGGTGATGTATTTGTATAAGAGTGATTTTCCAGGTTGTAAGCGTGATGAATGTAATGCAGTTTCTCATCCCACAACTTGGGATGTTTGTTGCAATATCCTCTCAATAGATGCACAATATTTTTTTCAGCACCTCGGTCTAGCCATCAGTTTGCGGACGAAAAGTAATACTTTTTTCAACTTTGTGTCCATCATACTCCAAAGATTGGACCAAAAATTCCCAATGAACCTAGAATCCCTGTCACTAACAATAGAAGTAGGCAATCAATAATGAACCCATACATGTTGAAAATAAAGTTCAACAGCTTTTTCAGCAGTAATGGTTTTCTTACATGGCATAAGTATACACATTTTACTGAATCTGTCCACAACTACATAAAGATAATCATGTTGTTTTCTTGACATAGGTAGACCTCCAACAAAGTCCATGGAGAGACTCTCCCATGGCCTTGATGGTACCGGTAGTGGTGTGTACAACCCAAGCTTCCTATTACTAGGCTTTCTTGTTGCATGCATAGAACAACCTCTTATAAAACCCGACACACTATCTACCATGCGAGGCCAATAGCAATACCTCTGTAGATGCGCCACTGTTTTTATTACCCCAAAGTGTCCAGCAATAAGAGATGAATGAGCCTCTCTCATGACACTTATCCTCTCTCCTTGTGGTATACACAATTTTCCCAAATGAAACAACAAATGTTTATGCATGTGATAATCATTTTCTTCAACTTGATTCCCTTCACTCAAACTTGCATACACATCTTGAAAATCAACATCATGTGCATATTGTTCTATGTAACTCTCATGTACAATAGAATCATTTTTAAGAAAAGTAGAAGCACTTATAATCAGTCTTGAAATCATATCAAAAAATTTATTTAAAATACCTTTCTTGTACCTTATTACCAAGTGAAATTGTTGAAGAAATCTCATCCACTTGAAATGTTGTGATTTCTGCAATTTTGTTTGCGACTGCAAGTACAGTAATGGTTGTTGATCGGTATGTATAATCGTCTCTTTACCCATCAAGTAGTGTTTCCACTTCTTGACGCTATGTACCAAAGCATAAGATTCTTTTTCATATGTAGGATAATTATTTACAGCACCATTGAATGTTTCAAAATGAAAAGCGATAGGCTTACCATGCTGCAAAAGAACTACGCCCATGGCATAACCACTAACATCGGTTTGTATCTCGAATGGTTGTCTCAAATTCGGTAATGCAAGGACTAGAGCTGAACTGATCTTGTATTTAAAGCTTTGAAATCTTGTTTTTGTTTTCCACCCCATTGGAAGCCTTTCTTCACACTTGTCACTGCATGCATAGGAGTTGTGATGGCAAAAAAGTTAGCAATGAACTTTCTCCAATATTGGGTTGCACCTAAGAAACTTCTTACCTCGATTACTATTTTGGGAGTGGGGCAATTCACAATGGATTCCACTTTAGAAGGATCAGTTCTCAACGCGACTCCTCCTATAATGTGTCCCAAATAAACCAAAGAATTATTTTCAAACTTACACTTTGACATCTTAAGAAACAATTTATCTTTTCTCAAAACATCAAGCACTATATTCACATGCAAGACATGTTCTTCTCTTGTTTTGTTGAAAATAAATATGTCATATAAATACACAATCACAAATTCATCAAGAAATGGACACAAAAAACTATCCATAACATGCATGAAAGTCGTCGGTGCATTGCACAAACCAAATGGCATGACCAAGCACTCAAAGGGTCCTTGTTTGGTTTTGAATGTAGTTTTCCATACATCACTGTTATACAGTAATTTGTCACCGTCCCTACCATTCCCCGTCCCGCACAATGGAGGACCCATTTTGTGACCTGTGAACATTGTCATGCCTTGAAAACATCATCAATGCATTCCTCTAAGCATGAACCTCATTTTCCCTTGAGACATCTCCTTGCAAAAATCATGAAAAACATCCCTTTTGGCATTGGCGCGGGCGGGCGATTTGGTACTCGCGCCAATGGGAAAATCTAGCAAGGGTCGCGCCAGGCGGGCGCCTGTCATAGAGCGATGGTCGCCACCCAATTTGGGCCCTTTTTAAGTAAAGATGGCGAGTTGAGTTCCAACAAACTCACAAACCATTGCCTATCTTGAGTTGGGAGGTTTGGCTGCGGGAGTTCTATGGAAGGGAAGTGGTTTTGCCACCTCCCATGGAACCTTCCTTGTTGATAGGGCCAATCCCATAATAATAGGGATCCCAAATCCCTCCTTCCCCATCTATAAAAGCCTGCTCAATCCCATGGCAAGCTAGTCTTGAAGGGCCTAAGCTTTGAATCTCCATATTCCCAAGAGCCTTTGTGCTGTAAAGAATCCTCTCTTTCCCTTAAGGCTGACTCAAGTAAGGAGATCATTGTCGAGAGACTCCAGAGAGGTTTTCCCTTTCCTTGGCGAGATTTGCGAGACGTGGACGACCGGAGACCCATCCGAAGGAGACCGCAACGTCAGAACTTGGTTGTAATCTCTCTTCGTTTATGATTTAATAGATGATTATGATTATGGTTCCACTCCGTTTTCCATCATGTTAATGTGAGTAACATCCTTTCTGACTGATGTTTAGTTACGTGTACTGGATTTTATGCTTGTATCTGTTCGTTTCTTCCATGTGCAGGTGTTCATCCTTGGAGATCGTAGAGGGATTGTGATCTGTCGAGGCTGAGGAACGGGGATGCTTCTTCTTCAGACCATAGCGTTGGAATCCAGGTAGGCTTCTATTCCTAGTCTTTTCATTCGTAACTAGGAGCTTGCGTCATAACATTGTTTGATTGTTGCTAGACCCCTATTGGGCTAGTAGGGATCGCCTCTGTCCGCAGAGGGGATTTACCTCCTCAACAATTTGGTGACTCCGCTGGGGATCGTCCGGATTTCATTGTCTCGTTTGTGTTGTCTCACTTTGATTATGTTTTCCCTTGCTTGATGAACCTTCTGGGTTGGGTTCTTTCACTGTTTTTGCTTCTTGGTTTGCTTAGCTTGCATTGGTCTGCTTCTGGAGTAGCTTGTTTTTAATTTTTGGCTGAGAAACTCGACTGGCGCGGTTTTTTACCCGACAGTCGCGCCAATTGGCACACGTTGCCTTTTTCTAGCCCGCGCCAATTTCTTTCTGGCGCCAGTTTCACACTTACAGTCGCGCCACCTCTGTAAGTTTTTTGAGTTTCCTCATTTTTGAGCTCTCTGGATTTGATCAGTGTTTTTCTTCTTGATTTCCCGACTGCCTGAGTGTGTTGGAGTCCTGTTTGACTGGGAATTCACCTCTGTCCTTTGGTTTTTTTCTTTTATCTACCGATTTCACGTTTTAAGCCCTAGGGCATCTAGTGGTTTAGTGTATCGAGCCCTCCTCGGGAGTTTTGGTGTTTTGATGGTCCTGTCAACTATTTGATTGATTCTCCGCATCCTCTAAGTAGTTGTTCATTGTTTTATTGCGATTTTTGGGTGATTGTTCATTCCTTCATTCGAAATTCGTTTGGTCTTGCCTTGGACCTAGATCACACGGTCCATTGGAAGCTTTTGAGTCTTTTCTTCATTTTGAGAGACTTTGGTCGATTTGGGGATCTGATCGCTTGTGTTGTTGAGTGAAATTTGTTTGTTTCGCTCTCTTGGAAATCGTTTCTCAAGTTGTTCCGTTTGTTTTCAAGTTTGTTTAGTGCATATTAGCTATTAAACATTGAAAATTAAAAAAAAAATCTCTTTTTCTTTTGTTAATTAGTGCAAATTGTGATCTTTTCCATATCGCTAGTGATTAGTGTTTTGAATGAAAAGTTTTCAATTTCATTAGTTGCATTAGAGATCTCATTGTTTGTCTTCCGTCCATTTCGTTTGTGTAAAAGCTCTCAACTCTTCTCTAACTAGTTTTGATCGAACGAAATGTTGCACTATGGCATATAGCTTTGCATTTAGGAGTCTTTCGAGACACTACATACGATAGGGCCTGAAAATTGAAACTTAATTGAAGATCAACTGTAAAATTTATTTCAATTAACCTAAGGCAGCATTGGAACTTAACGAAACATATTTAGAAGGTCTAGGCTAGAGACGTGTTCCTGCGTCGTTAAACCTAGCAGCTGTCGTTCGCCGGTTGGCTTTAGACAGCGCTAGTACGGACTTGCGCTCCCCGTACCGTTGCGTATATAAAGGGAGACCCCTCTGGGTTTTCAATCCTTTATCCACAGGAAGCCGAGTCTTCCGCCCTATACCCGTGATACACCGAACACAGCATTCGGGGAGACTACCTGCACGTACGAAAAGTCCTTGGTCGATTTCTGTTTCATTATTGAAACCAAGGTGTATATTGCAGTTCACGGATATTTGGTACACCCTTTGTGCCTATTTTTTCCTGAGCAGTCATTTGGTCTTTTCTGACTCCCTAAACTTGAAAAGACCGTCAAGCGCTTGTCCTTTCATGCTTGTGTCAACTCTGAAAGAGATAGAGTCATCTTTTTATCGTTTCTCGACTCTTAAAACATGAAACGGTAGAATTTCTTACTTTCCAATGTGGTAAAATTAATCGCCCACGATTTCACACCTATTTAGACATTGCTTGTTGACCGTTTGGTCGTGTGTCTTAACTCATTTTCAGCCCGTGTGTGTGTGTGCTCTTTTCTTCTAGCCTTTTGCCACAGTGGCGGAACCATCGGTTTCTTCTACTGGTAGTCCTTACACGGACGATTCTTCAGAAGCTTCTCAGCCTTCTGTTGAACCACAGCAGCCTGTTGTTTCCGAGTTTCCTGACGGGGGACCGGTTCTCGTCGAGCAACCCTTTGGAGGACCAGTTGAGTTCAATTGGCCCTTTTCGGACCCTGTGTCTGAATTGAGATTAGGAGCTAATTTCCTTTCTCTTACATCGGGTTCACCGTTTGTTGCTGCTGTTTTTCCTCCTAGTCCTCACCGTCTTTTGCGTGATTTAACGGCAGGATCAACCATGAGTGATTCTGGTGAGGAAATTCCTGGTGAAGACTATCAGCGCATCCCGCGTAGATTGTTTGAGGGAGACGACTCTGAGCTAGCTACCATGTCGTCAGCCAGTCCTTCTTTACCGCAGGGATACAGATCTCTGGGTCAGATCATTTCAACTGCAGCCTCTATGGGAATATCATCTCCTGCTTCAAGGCCAGCTGTCACTACACCCGGGGTGTCCCCTTCGACGCCCGTCACTTCTGTTCCCGTTCGGCCCACTGTTTGTGTGGCTGCCTCTTCTTCTGTTGTCTCAGCTACCAGGGCTGGGCCAACTCCTAAAGATGTTTATCTAGCTACTGTTATACTGGAGAATATCTCTCCGGAGGAGTATCGGTTGTCCTTGCAACAGCCGAACGCTGAAGCTGGACAATTCCCCTAAGATCCTTACCGATCTTTCTTTTCGCACTATGCACAGGATGGCACTCCCGTGTATGCTTTCCCAGGTCATTTTGACGAGCACGGGGAGGTTTTGCGCCTTCCTACTCCTAAGGCTTATCTGTATGCTCAAGGTTTACCGTACAACCAGGCTTATAACCCGCAGGGACAGCCCTTCCAAGGCCAACCTGCGGGCCAACCTGGCTATCTGTATGACCCACAGGGATAGCCCATCCAAGGCTACCCTGCGGGCCATCAAGGGCCATTGTACAATCCGCAAGGACCATATTATAGCCCTGCTGGTCAACCTGCTCAGCCTCAGCCGGGGTATCAACCGGGACCGGCCTATGGTCCTGGGGGGAAAATCCAGCCTTCTTTACCAATGCAACCGCAGTATCCTGTTGTCTCTAACGTTGCATATCAGCCTGGACCATCCTATGGTTCTGCTTCGGGTCAAACTGGTTTCCAGCAAGCACCTGGTCCTGTTCCACCTCCAGGCCAGCCGGCCCATCCGGTACAACCTGGGGCTCACTTACAACCAGGTCAACCTGCGCAACCAGCGCCGCCTGTTTATCCGGGCCAGCCTGGTCATTCAGGCCAGCCCTCTCAGTCGGGCCAACCTGTTCATTCAAGACAACCCTCTCATTTCGTTCACTCTGCTCAACAGCCTTTTCATTCAATGCCGCAGCCAAATCAACAGCTGCGCCCTACGTACCAAGCTCCGCAGGGTTCCACTTATCAGCAGCCTACTCATCCTCAGAGTGGTTATCATCCTCATGGTCAGTCTCAACCGAACTATAACCACCCTAGAGGCTCTCAGTATTATCCTCCTCCACCCGGTTCTACCTACGCTCAGCAGCCAAATCAAAACGCTGCTTATACAGGGCAGACGCCTAATCAGGGCCAGAACCCTGGTTATCAAGCCCCGCACTATGGTTACCAGAATCCAAATCAGTCTGGTTATACGAACTATGCCCCCTACGGTCAGAATCCTGCGGGACAGAACCCGTGGGGGCAGGGATATTCACAACCATCGTGGAGCACGGGTACCAGACCTTATCCTGGGACTGGCATGGCAGTTAACCCTCCATTTTCGTTCCTGGCTACCTTGGAACTGCCGGACGTTTCAAAGTTGACCAATGATCCGATTTCACATAATCCATATTGGCCTCCGGTTCCCACCAAGATACCAGGTGATTGTCCCAAGTTTGAGGGCAAAGCTGGCGAAGACCCCCAGGCGCATGTGATGACGTATCACCTCTGGTGTTCGTCTAACTCTTGGGTCGACGATTCGATTCGTTTGCGTCTGTTCCAGCGTACTTTAACAGGAGTTGCTGCTAAGTGGTACATAGAGCTATCCTGTGGTATTTTTCAGGATTTCAACTCATTAGCTATGGCTTTCCTCACGCACTTCCAGTTACCGGTCCGGTATGAGGTCGGGACGCACCTCCTGACTTCTCTGAAGCAGGACAAGGCCACTCACATCTCAGATCACATTCATGAGTGGCGGCGCCGTCGTCGACTGATCAAGTTTCACATACCTGATCAGATTTTGACTCACTGGTTCACCACCTCCTTTGTGAATAAAATCGCTCAGGATATCGCAATGGGAGTGTGTGTGACGGAGGAACAAGCTATCGCGCGTGCCCAGTACCTGGATCTTGTCTATTCGCAGTCTGGCACGCTTTATGACATCTTGAATGATGCTCCACGGCCCGGAACCACTAAGGCTCTGCCTACCCCTGCGGTAGATGGTGTCATTGGTTCCGTCTCTCAAAATTCGAAGAAGTCTTCGAATGGGAAGCAGAAGGCCAATTCTTCCAACAATACCTCTGCTAATCCTGTCTCATCCGATTCTGGTAAAACCGCGGAGGTGAATGCCGTCCAGGCAAATCCTGCGGACAAATCCTCCAAGGGGAAGAAGAAGGACAAAGGAAAATCAAAATCTGATGCCCCGAAACCGGAATCTAAATCTGGAACTGAGGATGGCTCCCAACATAAGCCGAAATTCCCTTGCCTCATCTGTGAAGGTGAACATTACACTAAGGATTGTCCACGACGGTCCGAGGTTAGTCAACTTCTTAAAGGCTCTAAAGGGACTCCGGCTGTTTTAAAAGAGCCATTTCCATCTTAGCAGACCCAGATGGTCGAACAGGCGTCACCATCTGCACCGTTTGGGTCTCAGGTTTTCATGATGAAGACTAATGCACCTATCACTATCGCTACGCGGTCGAAGGATTACAATGAACCGCGGCAGGCGCCCGGGAAGGAAGTTGCGGATGGGCCGCCTCCCCCACCTGCCTCCGGTCCATTGGAAATCGAGAAGCTGACTCCCGAACCCGTTGTGAAACCATCTCCCAAGGGTGTTCTTCGAAGATCCTCTTATAATCCGAATGCTCGTGCCGCTCAACATTACAGCATTGTTGAGGATTTGGCACAGGCGCCATGTGCTATGTCTGCACTTGAGGTTCTTCAAAGTTGTCCTTCACAACGGAAGGCTTTACTTTCTGCAATCGGTGGTATCGATCCCGCCGACTCGAGCCTTCTCACCTTCGATCTGGAGAATTTTACTCCCCGGCTTCCACATCAAATCGCTTTGGTCATTCAAGTCGGGATTAACGGTCTAAACATACATAGGGCCGTCGTAGATGAGGGTGCATCCACCTGCGTTATGTCCTCCGCTTGCTGGAAGGCCATCGGCTCTCCAGCCTTGTCGTCATCTCCCAATGCCCTTGAGGCATTTGATGGTCGGGAGTCTAAACCCCTGGGAGTTCTTGAGAGTCTTGCGATCACATTACAGGGAAAAACTGTCAACGTGGAAGTGGAAGTGGTTGACGCTAAACTCAACTACAATATACTTCTTGGCCGCAGCTGGACCCATGCCATGCTCTGCGTGCCGTCTACCGTCTTCCGATTCATTAAGTTCCCTCACGAGGGCAAGATTGTCACGGTAGATCAGTTGTCATTTTTCACCTCTAGCTCTGAGAACAACGTGCCATACGTGGATCAAATTCCGAATCCCCCAGACAGCATAGGACCTGGTCTTTTCAAAGACCCAGTCCTCATGGGTATATTCCCCGCACCGCCACCGAATACCGCTCAAGTCAACATGTTGTCCAGGACTGATGACCCCTGGCTTATTCCTACACCTGAGTAGGTATATGAGTTTGGAGAATCCATGCCTTTAACGCCAGTAGAGATCAGCTACTATGAGATTGTTGCCGCATCGAACCCTCCACCTCCTAAGCATGCTCCCATGAGCATGGCTCTCGACGTCTACTCGCAATTCCCCTGGCTTGGTCAGGTTGATTCACCTGATCCTCTCAGAGAGACTTTTCCTTCAGATGAGGCTATCATTGAAACTATGTCTCTTGAGGAGCTGCCCTGGGGCGATGGACATCATCGCTCCTCATTTATGCCTAGCTTGGGGGCAATGACCGATTGTCTGGAGCGTTACGCTACTCAGGTTCCTTCCCCTCCTTTTCAAACACCGATCTTAATGCACGAGGTCTTTTCGGAGGGTAATCTGAGTAACATTACTCAAACTGTTCCAATCAACATCTCCGTTAAACCAGGGATTGTTGAGAACATTCATGTGGGTGTGACTTGTTCTCCCGAGGAGATTCAAGTCTATACTGAGCTTTTCAAAGAATTCAGAGATGTTTTCACATGGTCTTACGAGGAAATGCCGGGAATTGATCCTAGTATTGTCATGCACGAGATTCCAACCTATCCAGGTGCGAAACCCGTGCGCCAACGCTTACGTCCCATGCATCCTCGGAAAGCCGCCGCTATCAAGGTAGAAGTTGAAAAACTTCTGAACGCGGGTTTTATTTATCCTATCCCCCTTACAGAATGGGTGTCCAATATTGTCACTGTCGATAAAAAGCAGGGTACAATTCGAGTCTGTGTGGATTATCGCGATATCAATCGCGCCTGTCCTAAGGATAATTATCCCACTCTGTTTATCGACTAGATCATCGACGAATGTGCCGGGAGTGAGATCTATTCCTTAATGGACGGTTTCTCAGTGTATAACCAGATCAATATCGCACCTGAGGATCAACATAAGACCACATTCATCTGTCCGTGGGGCACTTTCGCGTACAAAAAACTCCCGTTCGGCTTAAAAAACGTTGGCGCCACATTTCAGCGTGCGATGTCTTACACTTTTCATGACATTTGCCATATTGTCCAGCCTTATCTGGACAACTTTCCAGCCTTATCTGGACAACTTTCCAGCCCATTCGGGTAAGCGAGAGGACCATCCTGAGCATCTTCGCCAGATATTTCTTCGTTGCAGACGCTACAATATCAGGCTCAATCCTCATAAGTGCGTCTTCTGCGTCGACTCTGGCCGTCTTTTAGGCTTTAGCCTTAAAGACGGACTCGCTTGACCTTCTAAAGGTTGAGGCTTATCACGAATCTCCCATCACCCTCCCTCCTTGTATCGCTACGCAGTCTCAAGGGAAAGCCAATTTTTTAGGCGCTATCTTAATTATGCCGAGGTGGCGAGGATCTACTGTGCTTGTTGTGCTGTATCGTTCCCTTTCACTCGGGACAAAGTTGCTCAGAATCCTTGAGAAGCTGGGACACAGCAGCCAATGTTCGTTGTTTACCCTCCTGATCACCACCGCGACTTCATTTTTGGCCTAGCCGCATTTAGCACCATCGCCATGGTCTTGGTGCAGGATGACGATAACGGTGATGAACATGTTGTTTATTACCTGTCTCGGAATCTTCTCGACCCTGAAACGCGTTATGCACATGTCGAGAAGTTGGCCTTAGCAGCCGTACACGCTGTACAACGCTTTCGCCATTACATCCTTTTGCGCACGATAACAGTGGTTTCAGACTGCAACCCTATGACGTATATTCTTTCTAGACAATTACTAGGGGGAAAGTACTCCAAATGGATCGTCATCCTGCAGGAGTTTGACTTGGAGTTCACCACTGCCAAGTCAACTAAATCACTGGTCTTCGCGGATTTGATATGTTCTCTCCCTACAGACTCTGTTCCCTCACACTCTAAAGACCATATACCGGACGAAACGCTTTTTCTCATCAGTACTCGTGATCCTTGGTACGGTTACATCATAGTGTATCTTCAGACCGTGACCTTTCGGTCTGAGTTGGATAAAACTGCCCGCCGTCGGATTCGGCACCAGTCCCAACCCTACCGTATAGTAGGAGATACCTTATATCACATTGGAGTTGATTCGGTGCTCCGACGATGCCTTACCTTAGAAGAGGCTGAGAAAGTCTTAAATGACTGTCACAGTGGCGCCTGTGGCGGGCATATGTCCGGGTATGCTACTGCCCAAAAGATTCTGCGGGCAGGTTATTTTTGGCCTTCCATATTCAAGGATTGTATCATTACAGTCCGAAAATGTCATCCATGCCAGATTTTTCAGCGCAAGATGCACGCGCCACCATTTCCATTGCATCCCGTTATTACCGTCATCCCTTTTGCGAAATGGGGCGTAGATTTTATGACGTGTAACCCTCACTCGGCTGGGGGGCATGCGTATATCATTGTCGTCGTCGACTACTTCACTAAGTGGGCCGAGGCGATGCCTACACTAGCTGCTGACGGGAAAACGGCTGCTCAATTTATATTCAACCACGTTATTGCACGGTTCGGGGTTCCTCAAGCTATCGTCACTGATCACGGTACTCATTTTCGTGATTACATGATGGCGAGCCGACCAACGCTGGGCTTATGCCAGCGACACCAACACCATACCACCTCAAGCGTAGCTTGGTCAAAGCGAAGAGGAATAACAAGGTTTTAATACCGTGCTTCACGAATAGTTGATTCATAACAAGCTTTCAGTATCTCCAATCGTTTCCTCACTTTCCTTCCGGGGCATACTCGAACATCTCGCTAAGAGTGTAACTGACTACACCATTCCACTCAGGCGGTCCGGAAGCTACTTCCACTGCTGAATGAAATTCCTTCGCTTAAATTAGTTGTAGAGCTCTTACCGGATAGTTCTCCTAAGGAAGAACATCTTCTGTATCTCAAACGGTTGGATGAAACCCGTCATCTAGCTGCTTTGATCATTGAAGCACAAAAGAAGAGGGTCAAATCTCATTTTGATCAAACTGTTTCTTCCCGTTCTTTCATTGAAGGAGACCTCGTCCTCTTGTACGATCAGGCACATGATAAGCTTGGAGCCGGTAAACTCCATCCTATGTGGCACGGTCCCTATATATTAAAGCGCGTTTTGAAAAATGGGGCCTACGAGCTTATAGATTACGAAGGAGTTCCGCTGGCGCAACCCAGAAATGGGCTGTACCTTAAAAAGTACTACGCCTGAAGTGATTTCTTGGTGTGGTGTGTGTACATAGGTGTGACCACAAATAAAAAAGAAAAGGGTGTGCGATGTAAGCATATTTCTGTTGATCGGGTCTTCCTGATTGTGCAGATGTCTATTACTCCGTTTGTGGGTTTCGCGGATGGTGCCTCCCGCAGTACCAGGAATCTGTCCTTGGCAGCCTGGGTAATCTATGATCCTGCTGGTGAATTGGTTAACCTGCAAGGTGTGTGTCTGGGTCCTGCTACAAATAATATCGCGGAATATAGTGTCGTGTTGGAATTATTAACCGAGGCTGTGGACCTCGGCATTCGTGAATTACTTGTGTATCTAGACTCACAACTTGTAGTATTACACCTAATCCGACACATCGTAAGGAACCCGTCCATCCACGTCCGTATTTTCGTATTCGACACGGGAATAGACTTTGACTACATTACATATCATCATATGTTCTTATATTTGAATACATTAATGGGAGCGCAAATAGCAATAGTGGTATTAGACAGACATTTGTGCAATTTATAAATCATCATCACATGTAAAGAAAGACTCATCCAGAAATAGATATGTATATATATAGATATCGAAATGTTTACATAGAGTGTGTCACATAAACCTCAAAAAATATACATAATCGTCTTAGTACATCCGGAGACGCTATGTCTCTCAAAAAATAGGTGTGGTATAAATCCTAAGGACTAATCCGCATGGTGCTCATGATAGCATGTGACTGCACACACTAGGCACCTCAGGATTCGGTGGATCCGATTCGGAACTCCCACCATGTGGCGCTGGTATGCCATCGGTAAGTCTACTAGCCGGGCATAGTCTGGGATCCCGTGGGCAATACCCTCGAGGTTCTGGATCATTTCATCTCCTCCGGTGCCTTCTCCCTGAATCTCAGGGGCGAGTTGTGTCCTCCGGAAGATTGGAGACATCCCGGCTGGTCTCTTAGGTCCTACATCTGCATGCATATATAATTGTGTTAAGATGAATTTTTATTAACAAAAAAACCATATAAACATAAAATCAAAAATATGAGGTCTTACCCAGCTCCTCGTCCCAGTCATCTCCTTCTGGTAGTGGGAGATCTGGGTCCCCAGTAAAGTCAGTTCCTGCATAGGGCCAGTCTTCCATGACAATCAGCTGACGTCGTAACCACCTAAAAAACTCTGGCCTCCAGGACATCTGTTGGCCACCTCCAGATCTGGGCATCAATGCTGCCCAGCGAACCATTCTTGGCTCTCGTGGTATCGGACTCGCCACTACGGCCCCTTGGCCCTGGAAGATTGGTAAACGTTCCAGAATGAACGATACCAAGATGGAACCATAACCGAACTTCTTCAGTTTCCCCTGTTTGCACTTTGTGAGCTGCCTTTTCATGTTGATAGTTACTGCTTCCGCCCAGTTGAACAGTAAGGGACCCATGCATTCTGAGGCCAGCAGGAGTTGGGTCTTCGTGGCCTCGTGCGGAGCCTGTGACCCAGCAGCCCGCGTAATGGTATGGAGAACTACTCTCAGTGCTAGATCAGGGATGGTGTGGATATCCACCTTCTTGCTTCTTGATCCTGTTTGTGCCCCTCGGCACACCCGTGCCATTACTTCTTCCATCTTTTCCCCAGATGGTCTGCTTCCAGTCAGTACAGGGATTGGACCTCTGCGGGACAATCCAGTGATGAAATAAACATCGGTGACCTCCAGTTCTAACACCTGGTCTCGTAACCTGAACACCTGTTCCTGTTCATCCCAGATACTGATTAAATACTGGAGGAGCTCGGGCTGAGCTCGTAAACATGGCGTGAGGAAGAACTTTTTCAATCCACAGTTTCTAAGTGCATTCATGCAAGCTTGGCTTTGCATGGCCTGTTCATCCTCTTCTTCGTGCTCTCGTTCCTTCCATTCGATTGCCATTTTGAGTGATTATCTGCATTCACATGGTCAAAAACCCTTAGTTAGATCTTTGATGAGCTTCAAATTCCATGCAATTCGGTCTAAATGTCGGAATTTTGGGCGAAATTTGAGGTTTGGCCGCTGGCGCGGCTGTTTTCTGAACAGTCACGCCACGTGGCGCGAGCCCTTTGTAAAAAAAATCTCATTGGCGCGGGTCCATGCCCGATACCCGCGCCAATGGGCGCAGCCCTAAAATTTTGAAAGCGGCCACACAGAACTGATTTTTAAGGGAAAGTTATTAAAAAATGAATGAAAATGAAGAGCAAAAGAGCGCCTCTTACCTGTGACAGACGAGAAGCTGAATGGTCGACTGGATTTGTCGCAATCACCGTCAGAAGTTTCTGCTCCAAAAGGACCACTGTTGCTTTCCACCAAGGTAAATAGTAAAAAGTAATTTTATTTTTACCAATTTGACATATTTATAACTTTTTCGACGTTAAATGAGTTTTAAAAGTTATTTTTATCAAATATTTGCATATGTTATGTCGAAAATGGATTTTAAGCTTGTTTGGTATGTGCAGCAACAGGTTTTTGCGACTTAAACGATGGAAACAAGTTGTATTTTATACTTTTTCGGACTCGGTAAATACACGAAAAAGTCACTCTGGAGTCATCTTTCAGCTCTTTTCTGACTCTCTAAATATGAAAAGATTGCCGAGGCCCTTGTCGTTTCGATCTCGTTAAAATGGACACGAATCGACATCCACCTAGTATAAGTTTAACCCTTTTTCGGGCTGGGATGGATTGATTACGAAAAAGGAATACCCTAGCCTATCGCGACTAGGAGGTTTTCCCGGATATTGTTTTCTACCTTTTCGGATCTGGGGAACTATTTATGAAAAGGGACCTGTGGAGTTTTCTTTTCCGCTGTCTTTTCAAACTCTCTAAACATGAAAAGACGCGGAGTTCTTCCTTTGTCAGACTCGTTAAACCCTGATGACATCGGATCTAGTCGAAATGACGTTCTCCGAGTTCCTCCTTCCTAGGACTCGTTAAATGCACTAGGATGGATTCGCCCGAAGGGCGGACTTATATCGCAAGCATATGCTATCCCCTTCAAGCTTGTTATTAAAAATAATTGGGGTACTCGCCAGAAATGGTGGGGGAAAAATGGAACCATCATCGTCGTTGTCGGCAGTATGTCGCTCTTGAACATGGCACTTGTCTGCATCCGTGTCGGGTTGGGGACATCTCATCTTGTTGCTTCACTTTGCCTCCATGGGTTTGGGTAATCTCTTTTGACCTCTCATCTGTTCACTGCCTCGTCACCATGACCTCTGATCCGTTGATGTCAAATACTGCCAAGTCCATTGTCGTGCCGTTCATGTGTTCAAGAGAAGTTGGCCTCTACAAATATCAACCTTCCTCTGTTTCTCATACGATCCTGATTCACAACAAAAACATCATGTTCCTCTGTCTCGTGTCGATGATGTGGGAATCATTATGGCCCAACTTCGATCAAGGTCACTTCTGTCGACTTCAACTCATTATCCAGGAAGTTGGTCTAGAGACTCCTGATGGTACCTTGGAGCCTGCATGCCTCAATGGCAGGTTCGTCGCATTCGACGTGAGGTTTACATCATTGACCTCCGATCGAGTGATTCTGCGGGTGTTTGACGTCAACTCATTTATTCGCACGCCGTAGATTGTACCTTAGTACCTTGAGGACCATTGTCATTATTGGTGGTTTCTCTCGCGTCTGTTAACGGCTTTCATCATTGGCTGGTAATCAGACGATGTTCTTGCATGTTCAACTTCAGCTTACATATTCACATGCTTGAACTTGTACTCTGTTGGGTCGAGATGGAGCGCAAGACCCTGGATTGTGTCTGTTGTAATCCAGGCTGCGATTGTGGATTATTATCATTATGTACATGACTCATTGATTGGATGGCTGCGACCATACCTGAGTCTATTTGTTTGATCTTAGTTGGATGGTTGCGCCCATACCCTGGATCCGGATTATAGCATACTCTGTTTCGGATGGTTGCGTCCATACCACTTATACATCATGTACTTGAGATATCAGTTGTATCTTTCTGCGCAGGTTTTTCGACGGCGGGCCTTCGATTGAACATGTTCTCGTAAAGCATTTCACCCCTCTCTCTCTCGGGCCTCATACTTTAGGGGGCATCTGTTACACAGTAATTTGTCACCGTCCCTACCATTCCCCGTCCCGCACAATGGAGGACCCATTTTGTGACCTGTGAACATTGTCATGCCTTGAAAACATCATCAATGCATTCCTCTAAGCATGAGCTTCATTTTCCCTTGAGACATCTCCTTGCAAAAATCATGAAAAACATCCCTTTTTGCATTGGCGCGGGCGAGCAGTTCAGTACTCGCGCCAATGGGGAAAATCCTGCAAAGAGGTCGCGCCAACTGGCGCTCTGTCATAGAGCAGTAGTCGCGCCACCCAATTTAGGGACTGTTTTTTAAATAAGGATGGCGGAATTTGAGTTCCAACAAACTCAGAAACCATTGCCTATCTTGAGTTGGGAGGTTTGGCTGCGGGAGTTCTATGGAAGGGAAGTGGTTTTTCCACCTCCCATGGAACCTTCCTTGTTGATAGGGCCAATCCCATAATAATAGGGATCCCAACTCCCTCCTTCCCCATCTATAAAAGCCTGCTCAATCCCATGGCAAGCTAGTCTTGAAGGGCCTAAGCTTTGAATCTCCATATTCTCAAGAGCCTTTGTGCTGTAAAGAATCCTCCCTTTCCCTTAAGGCCGACTCAAGTAAGGAGATCATTGTCGAGAGACTCCGGAGAGGTTTTCCCTTTCCTTGGCGAGCTTTGCGAGACGTGGACGACTGGAGACCCGTCCAAAGGAGACCGCGACGTCAGAACTTGGTTGTAATCTCTCTTCGTTTATGATTTAATAGATGATTATGATTATGGTTCCACTCCATTTTCCATCATGTTAATGCGAGTAACATCCTTTCTGACTAATGTTTAGTTACGTGTACTGGATTTTATGCTTGTATCTGTTCGTTTCTTCCATGTGCAGGTGTTCATCCGCGGAGATCGTGGAGGGATTGTGATCTGCCGAGGCTGAGGAACGGGGACGCTTCTTCTTCAGACCATAGCGTTGGAATCCAGGTAGGCTTCTATTCCTAGTCTTTTCATTCGTAACTAGGATCTTGCGTCATAACATTGTTTGATTGTTGCTAGACCCCTGCTGGGCTAGTAGGGATCGCCTCTGTCCGCAGAGGGGATTTACCTCCTCAACAATCACTTTCTGAAATTCTTACTTGATGATATCTACTTCATAAATCTAACTTAGTGAAAAACTTTACTTCTTTCAGCTGATCAAGAAAATCATCTATCCTTGGGAGTGGGTATCGATTCTTTACCGTTATCTTGTTCAAAGCTCTGAAGTCTACACACATGCGCCAAGTCCCATCTTTCTTTGGAATCAAGACTATGGGTGAACCGCATGGCGAAGTGCTTGGCCTTATGAGTCCTTTATCCAGCATCTCATTGATTTGCCAATTTATTTCAGCATTCTTCATTATCTACATGTGATACATGCGGATGTTTGGAAGAGTAAAATCTTGCTGCAACTAAATCTCATGTTGAATCTCCCCTTTTGGAGGCAATCCTGTTGGCTCTTGAAACATCTCATGATGTGCATCAACTACATCATATAAATCTGATTTCAACTTAGGATAAAAATCCTCAAATGATTCATGAGTATCATCAAATTTAGGCTTAATCATTAGAATAAAAAAATTCTTACTTGAATTTACCAGCCTCTTTACATGTCCAGCAATTACCATAGCAATATTTGTCTTCTTGCGATGTGCTCTAACAATGTACTCCTTGCCATCTTTGAATAAATGGTATGTGTTCTCATGGTAACGGAAGATCACTTTCCTATCATACAATTAAGGACTCCCCAACACAATACATGTTATGTCAAGAAGAACCACATCTAATTCAACTGTGTCAACAAAATGTGCAATTATTGCAAACCGCAATATACACTTCTTTGAAACCTGTAAATTTGCATCCTTACAAATACAACCAAGTGGATATGGTTTTGGATTTGGAATGGTCTCAAGATTAAGTTTCTTGACCAATTATTCAGAGATTAAGTTTGCTTGTGACCCACTTTCAAACAATGTGTCAATCTAAGTATGTTTGGATATGACCCTCACATGAAACAGTTCAATTCTCTCTTCTTCATTTGGATCATGTATGTGACAGTTTGATGTACTAGTACTGGGTTTAGTTTCAATTTCTTTCCCTTTCATTTTCTTCAATCCCATGGCTGTAATTTTAGATTCATCACCTGAATCCTCTCCTAAATCATGTTGAGTTGTAGCTACAGTTTTTTTTTTCCCTTTGTTGTTGAGATATTTGGGTCTCTTTTCAGGATGTAATTTCCAACATTGATTTTCATTATGGCCTTCTTTTGAATAATTTTTAAAAACCACTTTTTCTCCCTCTTTCTTAATATATGCATTCTTTTTTATTTTTCCTTTGAGGTCTTCTCTTTTTTTTTCCCTTAAAAGGTTTGTTTCTACCCTCATCAGAAATGTTTTTCCCCCTAGCTTCTAGATGTGTGGCCTGAACACATACCTCATCTAGACTTGTGGGGTTAAACATGAGGACAGTATGTTTTAGGTAGCTATGTAAGCATCATATGTACTTGAGAAAAGTATCTTGGCTCTGCGAATCTACCCCTAATAAGAGAGCTCTTCTCCTAAATTCTTGGGTGTATTCTTGCACATTCTGTCCTTTCAATTGTCTAAAATTTTTCCATTTCATTATGGCTTTCTACATATGAGATAATGGATAAAATTGTTGTTTTATTGCAGAAATGAAATCAATCCATGATAAAATAATCTTACCATGCTTCTTGATCTCCTCCTTTGTCTTGGCTTCCCACCAAGCAAGTGTTGCACCTTCCATTCTCAATGAAGCTAATTGGATTTTGGTATCATCATCTTGAACGTTTTGGATTCTCAAATAGACCTCCAATTTCCTAATCCAATCATCAATATTTTCTACATTGACTTCACCATTAAACATTGGCAATTCAAAATTAACATCAATTTTTAGAAAATGACTTTTACTAGTGTTCTTTGAATTGTGTGACTGATGTACTGAAAATGAAGTAGAGAATGATGATGATGAGGGTGAGGATGGTGATTTTCCACTACCTCCATTTCCTCCATTGCCCTTCTTTGACTTATATTTATCATTGTAACCTCCTGATGATCCATGTCCTTCCTTTTGAAGTTTGGATCCTTCTCCTTCCAGTTTCTCATTCCTTTCTTGATAAATAATTCTAACTATCTCAGTCATTTAAAGGAATGATTTCTTGAACACTCTTTCTTCCTCTTTGGGATCCACTTCTTCATGTATTTCTTCTACCTATGAAGGCATGCTTAATGTTGATTCTGCTTCCTTAGGAGGTGAACTAGGTGGTGGAGATTGTGGAAATATTTCTCTCCTTTGCTGTGGCTCACTTTGAGACCCTCTTGCTTCCACCAATGTGCTTTCTCCTCTCTTGAGATTCAACCTAGTAAGCATGTGAAACTTTCAAACAGTTAAAAAAATATTTGCACAAAACAACACCAAAGAATAAACTTTAGCTCTGATACTAACCTTATCTAAAAGGATTGTATTATTTTGTTTTGTTAAGTTTATTTTCAGTGATAAAACATGTGCATACTTGTCTCCATAGTTTGCTTAAGTATTGAGGATTTTAACCATGAAATATAAGTGATTTAGTGAATTAGAAGCATGAAATAAGAGAAAATAACACTGAACAGTAGTGTATAACAGAGAAATAAAACCACATATAACATTTACACAGCAGGCATGATGAAGTAGTTCACCCCTCCTGGGCTACATCTATTGGTCCAGCTCCCAATGGCATGTCCATCTTTCATTATGCTCAAAATTTTGTAAATAAATGTGTTTATAGGCCTCTAATGGTTGTTTTCTATGCTCCAATGGCTCTAGAATGCTCCAATTATTCTATATAGACTCTTCATATACTCCATTTGGGCAAAAATTGACCCTCCAAGTCATTTGCTAACTCCTAGAAAACCTCCACTAATTGTGGAGAACTGCACCTAATTGAAGTTACATTTCGAAATTTTTGGGGGCGCACTAAGTCTAACCGCCAGTCCTAACAACCAAATTTAAGGTTAAGGGGAGGGGGTGGCCACATTCCAACCCCAAAAACCCCAGTTATAAGAAATATAGGTGGAACTCAGGGCCGAAGCTATGGTAAAAGTAACGAACCCAGAGTTTATAGCGGATTTTTCATAACCATCGACCTAACCATGGAGTCTGCGGAGTAACATGTGACAGGATAAACATAAAATGGTTTGTGGAGTCTATGAAGTTACCATCAGTGAAAATTTTTTGTTTTTGTGGTTTTGGTTGCAGTGCCATGTGAGCATTCAATGGACCACCGGCAGTCCCAATGCCCATGCATAAATTTTTAAAACTTTAAATATGTCTGTTGTTCCATACATGTTAAGTAACAAGTTGTAGAGGATTTGGTGGAGTCCTTTGTGCACAAGCCGGAGGTCACAGGGTTGAACCTGACGACCTCCATAAAATTTTATAACATTGTTCAGGGGACACATGGTTGCCTCAAGGTTGGCCATGTGTCACCCTCTCATTGGTCCAACAATAAAACGTACAATCCCACCCTCCAATAACAATGTGACACTTGTCAGCATATGACTGGCCCTGAGAAAAGGAATATTCTTCATAATATTCTTTTTTTGCTGACTCTGCACCTACATGCTAACTGGGCATCCCACTCAACCCTGTCACAAAATTTAGTTATTTGGGAAATCGATCATAACGCGATATCTCCCTCATACGACATCATTTTTTCAAACTGTTCATGGCACCGAAATCCAGAAGACGAGATCTATGAAACCATCCTAGTTTCAACCCAATCCTATAACTTTCAATTTTGAGAAAAAATTGATCATAATCGAATGAAAAAAATTTCAAAATGAGGCCCTAATATGACCTAAAAAGAGTTTATTTGATCACTGGTGGAAGGATGCAAAAACCGACACTAACACAAGTAAGGGATGGAATAGACCTTGTTTCTTGTTACTAGGCTTGTTGGTACAGCAAAGCATGCATCCTCTTATGAACCTAGCTACCTCTTCTTGCATGTTTGGTTAATACAAATACCTTTGCAAGTTGATCAATGTATTCCCTACACCAAAATTCCCTACAAAATTAGAGGTGTAAACCTCTCTGATCAACTATAATCGTTCACTTTAGGAACAAATAACTTATATAACCTATGGAGTAACATATTATGGAGATGGTAGTCAACTGTGTTGTCACCATCATGCACATAACTATGGCTTTGCAATTGTTGAAACACCTCCTTGAAGTCCTTATCCTTTGAGTATGACTCTCTATATGCATCATGGGTGAAATGATTTTTGTTAATAAGAGTTCCCAAGGCTATGATCTTTGATGTGGGTGGCCTTGAAAACATGTGGCCAACTTTTTTGTGTTTCCCTTCTTGTAATTAATCACTAAATGAAGTTAATGTAGAAAACGCATCCACTTGTAATACCTGGTTTTTTGTAGCTTACTTTTGGCTTGCAAGAACTATAGTGGTTGGTGATCTATGTGGATTATTATCTTCTTTCCCATCATATTTGTTTCCACTTATTCACATATTACCCTAGGGCACAAAGCTCTGTGTCATAGGTAGGGTAGTTGAGAACTACCCCATGTAAGCTCTGCTCTGCTCGCGTCGCGGCATACATGACGGAAAGAGAAGGATTGGTTGTTCCTCGGGCCAGACGGAAATCGGCCCTCGAGTGCAAAGGAAGAAGGGAGCTTGACTGCAAGACCCACCCAATGTCTGGTTTGTTGTAGCTTACTTTTGGCTTGCAAGAACTGTAGTGTTTGGTGATATATGTGGATTATTATCTTCTTTCCCACTATATTTGTTTCCACTTATTCACAGATTACCCTAGGGCACAAATCTCCTTGTCATAGGTAGGGTATTTGAGAATTTCCCCCTGAAATACTTCAAAATAGTAGTATATGAACATTCCTCCTTACATTAGTATCTTCCATACGGATTTTGTGCTCCTTGTGCCCAAGCTTGGGATTGATTTTGAAATTGAGGCCAAGGTTGCTGCCAAGAATTCCAAGGTGGAGGTTGATTATACATTTGATCATGGAATCCTTGTGTTTGAGGTCCCTGCCAAGGTCTTCTAGAGACAAAATTAAGAGATTCTGTGGAATCTGTAGGATTTTCCTTCCGAAAGACAGCTTTGAGACCAGGAAGAGAAGGAAAATTCTTGGTCTCATGTTTTTCAGAACAAATGACACAGGTCTCTACAACTTTTACATCCAATGGACACTCTCTCAAGGCATGTTTCTTTCTACATTTGGGACAAAAGATTGCCAAGGCATCAGATTCAGCCTTTTGCTTGTTTTGTATCTTAAGGGTGTCTATTTTTTCACTAAGACTCCCTAAGATGTCATATTTAAAATCATCAAGCATATGTCCTATTTCTGATCTACTTACTGTCCCAGAAGCAGACTTACTTGCCCTTGCAAGAGCAGGATCTCTTGGACCTTTTACAGTTTTAGATTTCCCTCTTGAAAGGTTGATACATAACTTAGATATTTTAGGTAATGTGAGCTGTGATATATCCCCTTTTCCCATCATGTTAAGGATATCCAACCATTCATCCCTAATTGTTTTCAAAAAAAGAGCTTTTAAGGTGTCTTGATCTAAGTTTTCCATTTTTTCTCTTTTGATGTTGTAATGAAATCTCTCCAACAAATCTTCCAAGTTTTCATCTTCTTTTGTAACATCTTAAACACTTCTTCCTTATGATTGACCGGCATACAATAATCCAAATACCTCTCTAGAAATGCTTGTTTCATGTCTTCCCATGTCCTAATAGAACTGTTGATCAAACTCATAAACCACTTCAATGTTGTTCCTTTCAATGTTGAAGGAAATAGTTTAAGTTTTTGAGCATCTTGTAAGTAGTCATAAGTTCTACACAGGATTTCAAATTCAAATAGGAAGGTTTCAGGATCTTCAATTTTAAGTCCATAGAAGTTTGGAAGGACAGAGGGTGAAATGTTTTTCATGGTTGTATTGGTTTCTTCATCTATTATAGGGAACCCAAAAGAGCTTCCCATTTCTCTTCTACCTCTTCCTCCTTCTGCACCTCTACCTCCTTCTCCTCTACCTCTACCTCTACCCCCTCCAAATAATGTGTGTTCTCCATTAAAGACTCCTCCTCCCCCTTCTTCTGCCATGGTTGATTCTCCTGTGGAAGTGGAAAAGATTGTGTCCCTAACAGGAGTCTTTGGATCTTCTTCTAAGGCAGGTTCAGTGGATGAAGTGGAAGGTTTCTCTAATGGAATATATGATCTTAGGTCTTCTAGAAGTCCAGGATCAGTAAAGGATGGAATGTGGGTCTGAGTTGAAGGTGTACTAGCTCTTGGTCTAGGTGAAACAAGTGGTATTCTAGGAATCAAACTTCTGTTTCTGCTGCTTATGAATCTACCCCTTGAGTCTCTCTCTCTACGCATATAATTGTTTTTGGGAATTAAGAAACAAAGGTTACCTAGTTTTCACTTCCCCGGCAACGGCGCCAAAATGTTTGTGCTCAACCTAGTCTCCTAAATTGAGTTCATTTAATTGTCAACCGGGGTTGGTAAACTGCTGAAGTGAAGTGCACTGTATGTGCCTAAGTATTTTTTTCTCAATGCGTTGTGTTTAGTGTTTTATGATGTTTTTGGTCTTTTGATGGTTTTATGTTCACAAGGAAAAAGAACTAAGTGCTAGTGGAAGGAAGCTACTGGTTAAAAACAGAGTGAAGCCTAATTTATTGATGAGAAATGAAAAATGCAAATGCAACTACTGAAACAAAATCAAACTTAAACTATGACTAAGTAGAATACAAAGCTTGATAATGACTTCAAGAAAATGAATCAAAACATAAACTTAACTTTTCCAATTCTTTCATTAAAGGTATTTTTGAAGAGCTTGAGAAATGGTCAGCTAAGTATACAAATTCTCCTAACTAAACAATTAAACAATCAGCTTATAATGATACAACATTTTACCCATGATTAAAGATTTGTTGAAACATATTTGGAGAAAAACATTGGTAACATCATAAGATTTCTACTCTAAGACTAGCTCCTAATTCTATTCTGCAACTTAGTTTAACATCACTAAACCTTACTCAAAAATTATAGATTTCTTTTTAAAGTAGTCTTTTGAGGAAAGGCTTTGTTTATGAAGTGGTAAAGAAGTTGCAAAAGTACTTCAGGGCTTGAGATGATATTGTCTTCTGTTCAGATGGTTATGAGTCAATTATAAATTTGGAACAAAAGAGATTTTTTAAATAATGAAGGTTGTATTGTTTAAGTTTAACAACTAATGTAATCTAATATGCAATGGATGACAACTAAATGTGGAATGTAAATACAATGAGCTAAGCTAAAACTGAACTAAGTTGTCACTAGTCTACAATAAACAGTGTTGAACTAACAAGCCATTATCAAACTTAAAACAAAATAACAGAGCACGAATTGAATGAAATTTGACTCTGGAGTACCCTAACTAAGTTATCATGCATTAATCTATGGGATTCTATAGCCTATTTTGTCCATCATGAATGGTATTTTGGAAGAGCTTGCTAGAACAATCCTGGCTGTACAATTCAGTGCAAATGCAAACATAAAGACTAAAAGAAATTTAAAAACTAAGACATCACAGCTATCTCCTACCCATTATTATGATATTTTGGAAGAGCGTTTTAAGAGTAAGATCAGCTATGCTACTTAGTGTAAACAAACAACTAAAACATTCAGTATCACAGTCATGCCTTAGACATCATAAGGATTTTTTGGAAGATTTTACTAGAATAAGTTCAACTATGATAATGAACAAAAGAAATTACAAATAAATCCTACAACACTACAGCCATTTCCCATTCATTATCATGATCTTTTGGAAGAGTTTCCTAGAACAAGTATAGCTATAGTGGCTAATGAAATTAACTATGAACTCAAACTTCAAAAACGTGAAAACAACTAAGATACTTATCTAAATTACGAAAGTAAAGCCGTGCAGGAGCTAGGGGCCCTCTACCACCAGATGGAATTTAACTCAAAATCAACTCAACGCGTTCAAAGCAATGCTATCTTCTTCATTAAAGGAAAATAACTTGAAACAGAGTATTCTCGGTCTTCAGAAATATAGCAGTCAATACATGAAATATAAGAAAAATCTAGAGCTTGTATCTCGGTTTCCCGAGTGCTTTTATAACAAATCTACATAACAGAACTTGCAACAATACGGGGATCATTGTCTTTCCTTATCAAAATCGTACTAGGACTCTAAAGATGGCAGCGTAAAGGGACAAAGGAAGTCTAGACTGTCCTAGTCCTATTAGAAGTCTGCCTCCTTGAATGAGTTCCCACGTACCAAAACCACATCCAGAATTCGGTTCATTCTTCATGGTGAGCAACGAACGATGAGGACATGATGTGGAATATACCCATGTGTGGCTTTTCTTGAGAGGACACCTGGAACATGCTTGAACATGAAGACAGCTGCAGAATTGGCAGTTAGCTATGGAATGTCTGCATTCTGTAGCTAGTTTCAGTTCACAATGCATGTCAATGACAAAATCACAAAACTTAGCAAGTTAGCCATGTTAATCATTCTAAAAGTAATTTTAACTAATTTCATTGATCAATTGGGCCTGGGATAACAATGGACAAAGGAAAATGAGGTAAAGTGAGATGAAAGAAAGAAAAATCTTGGGGCTCAACATTAGTATCGAAGTGAACACATTAACAGTACTCACTGATACAGATCTAAACAAAATACATGTGCATAAACAAAATGACACACAAGATTTTCTGGACAACTTGTTGGAAATACTTAGAGGGGGGGTGAATCAATATTTCTTATCAATTAGCACTTTTAAATATTTTGAAAGCAATATTTAATCTTAATTTATTCTTGATGTTTATCTAGTAACAACAGTAAACAATAGAACACAATAGGCACATGAATTTTAGGTGGAAAACCCCCTCTGATTCAAAAACCACCGAATGATTTTCTAATAAACTCTTTAATCTTCGGACCCAACTGAAATGAAATGTACAACTTCCTAGAATTCGAGAAAAGCATTCTTCTCTAGCTCCCACTGAAAGGATGCCACAATGCCCTAGTTTCTTTTGTAGTCAACTGAATGGATGCCCTGACATCCTAGACTGACCTACTACCCTGAAGTGTTCACAGGCTCCAACCTGTAGGTGACTTCATGCACAAAACTAGCACCTCCCTGCCACCCTATAATGATCATAAATAAGACAAGAGTGTGGACACCCGTACCAGGGGCAATGATCCATGATACAATATGATTCAAAATGATTCTCTTGAACCAGACCAATCACCCAATCACACTATGACCTACAACCCAACCATAACATTATCCAACAATGACACTTATACCTCGCAACAATGCCTCTCCAACGCTAGGAAAATTAACTATTTTTCAATAATGACTATTTTACAATTTTACAATGAAAATTTTTACAATACTAATTTTTGACATGACCTGATACTTGGCTTGACACTGCTTCTTTGAACACTAGCAACTGCTAAGGTATTGTTGTGCTTGCTTTAATTAATGGTACTTTGTGTTGCATTGTCCTTCTAGTATGTGTCTGAGTTGTCCTATTGTGTCCTCCTTCCTGCACATGCATTAATGAACAAGACCCAAACCAATATACAAACAAAATACTTACATTGTCTTGCAAACCATATGTCATAGAAATATTCAAAATTCAAATGTAAATACGTTCAACATTTATGAACAAAACCCAATCAAACATACATACAAAATACTTACATTTTCCTTAAAAAACACATGTTAGAGATGATATTCAAATTAAAATTCAAACACTAATCATACATACGTTGTTGTAGTAGACTTACTCTTGATTGTTGATGTGTTGTCCTTACTACAGTGAACCTTGAATTCATATTTTTTTTCCCTTCCAGAAGCTCGATATTGAATCTATTATATCTATTTAATTTCATATCTCCAATGTCTAAAATTTTGTCCTGTGGTAGCCCTCTGAGTCCTCTTTCCAACCTCGTAGGTCTTATCAACATTGGATTATTCAAGAAATATTTATGCCCAATCTCCTATGATGACTTGATTATAGACTACTATAATAAAGAAAACTTTTACGAAGTGTCATGTGTCACTATTTCAACCTTTGGTCCTGAAAATGATATACAACAAACTACAGTCTGTCCTATTTCTGTCACTTTTTACGATATTGGAATCCAATTCTCAGAGAGAAAGTTATGAAAATTTTCCCAAGGTCACATGTTTGACATGAAATTCGGGAGACAACAAAAACCCCAAATTCCTCAGATCATATCTCTAAAAATATAGTGAACCAATATCTGAAATTTGGTCACGTGCTTCATCAGGATTTTGGATCAAATGGGTTTTTTTTCAGCATCTAAATCTTCTAAGAAAAATAAAAATAAATAAATAAATAAATAATAAAAATAAAATATTATACTGATAATGCCACGATGACCTATTTTCAGTAGCGAAATCCTTGCATCAGGAGGATATAAGGGTCACAATTTATATAAATGCTTAGATTGAGAGGATCTTCAACAAGTGAAGGTTGGAGGGATTTTAGGAGTTTAAAAATTATTAATTATTGAATATTCAATGATCGAAACCAATTATTAGTGTCATGCTACAACTCCATGGGGATTTAGCCCACTAACTGGGGTTACTTAATTCAAACATGAATATCTCTCAAACCATGAATAATTATGTGGCGTGCCATATATCAACAGAAACATATCAACAATTAGGAACCATCCAAAATATCCTTGACTCAGAATAAAGTAATTTTTCAAGTCAAAATTCCCATGAAAGATTGGGGTAGCCCCTGGTGCTGGTTGGGTTGACATCGATGACAAAAACTAATCAACAATATCCCCCTTTGGAATTGATGGAAACACAAGTACTCCCCCTGTGATCATGGAATCTCTTCCTATAACATTCTCTCCCCTTTTTTCATCAATGGAAAAGGGTAAATCACACTGACAAACGTCATCCTGCGGACCTATACACACCTCAAATCCCCCCCCAATTTTTTTACTTAGTTAGATGAGAGAAATATTCTAATGAGAACTTGGGAGAATCCCAAGCTTTAGGCAAATATAGTCAAATGCTTCACAAGGTAATGGTTTGGTAAAGATGTCAGCAATTTGTTCCTTTGTGCCAACATATTCAAGCTTGATATTCTTTTCGATGACCTACTCTCTAATGAAATGATATTTGATCAGAATGTGCTTTATTTTTGAATGCATCAGAGGATTCTTGGAGATATTGATGGCACTGGTGTTATCGCAAAATATGGGAATAGGCTCATCAAACTTGACTTGAAGATATTGCAAAGTTTTCTTCATCCAGAGAACTTGAGTACAACAATATGTTGTCAGGATATGTTTTGCTTCTGTTGTGGATAACGAGATTGAAGACTAACTTTTACTTAACCATGAAACAAGGAAACTACCTAGATAGAATGTTACTCCACTAGTACTCTTTCGATCATCAACGCTTCCTACCCAATATGCATCTGTATAAGCTTGGATAACTAGATTATTTCCTTTGGGATACCATAAACCATATTCTGTTGTGCCCTTAAGATATCAGAGAATTCTTTTGACGACAATAATATGAGATTATTTTGGTGTTTCTTATAATCTTACTACTTTTCTAACTACCTGCATTACGTCTAGCTGAGAAGCTATCACATATAGAAGACTGCCAATCATAGATCTATACAACCTCTGGTCCACATCCTTTGATGAATCATCTAAAATTAACTTGCAACCTATTACCATTGGGGAAAGGACAAGCTTGCAAGATTACATCTTGAATTTATTGAGCATTTACTTGATGTACTTGGTTTGATATATAAATATTCCTTTATCCTATATCTGAAGCCTAAAAAGTATGTCAACTCGCCAAGTAGAGACATTTCAAACTCACTTTGCATCTTTGTGGAAATTGTTTTACTTAATCTATCATCATTGTTTCCAAAAATTATATCGTCTACATATACCTCGATAATTGTTAGGTTATCTTGATCCAATTTCACATAAATATTGTTGTCTACGCTTCCTTTCATGAATACTTGTTGATGTATATATCCATCAAGATGAGCATACCAAGCTCTAGGAGCTTCCTTGAGACCATATAGTGCCTTCTTTAATCTGCAAACATAGTCTTCCTTTTCAAAGAGCAGAAAACCTTCCGGTTGTTCAATGTAAACTTCTTCCAATTCACAATTTAGAAAGGTTGACTTAACATGCATTTAGTAGACCTTGATTTTTCTCGAGCATGCATAAGTGAGAAAAATTATGATATCTTCCATTCTGGTAATGGGAGCAAATGTTTCTTCAAAATCAATTCCTTCAACTTGTGCATATCCTTTGCAGACTAATCTTGCCTTATTCCTGGTAACATGTCCATCCTCATTCAATTTGTTTCTTAAGACCCATTTAGTTCCAATAACATTTTTATCCTTTGGTTGTGGAACCAATTCCCAAGAATATTTTTTCTACATTTGATCCAGTTCTTCATTCATAGTTGTTGCCTAATGTTCATCTTGAGTAGCTTCCTCAAAATTTCTAGGCTCAAAAGTTGCTAAAAAATCAAGGTTGCCTTGTTGTGATGAACGAAGTTGTTGACTTCTTTTAGTTCCAATCCCTTCATTTATGTTGCCAATGATTTGTTTTGACAGATGATTCTTTTGACACCATTATTTTAAAGCTTTTGGAGAATTTTCTTGTACATCCTGCTGATCATTTATTATTTCCTCTTAGTTGACTGTTGTTTCCTTATTTGATTGGTCTTGTTCTCGAGATTCCTCTTCATCCTTCACAGGTTCTCCCTCAGATCCCTCAGATTTTCTTGAAGGGACAATCTCATCATCATCCTTTGTAACGCATTGTTCATAAAAAGTAGCATTTATGCTTTCCACTATTTGCTTTCGCCTCAAATTGTAGCATCTGTAAGCCTTCCTTTTGCTTGAGTAACTAACGAAAATACCTTCATCAACATGGGAATTGAACTTGCCCAATTTTTTATCTTCTCTTTTGATGTAGCATTTGCTTCCAAATATTTTGAAGTATTTGGCGTTAGTCGATCTTCCTTTCCATAATTCGTATGGAGTCATGTTACAATTGTTCCTTAGAAAACCTCTCTTTATAATGAATATAATTGTACCAATTACTTGAACCCAGAATTTATCATCTAATTTTGAGTCATTTAGCATTGTTCTGGCCATTTCCTGTATGGTTTTGTTTTTTCTTTCAGCAACTCCATTTTTCTTTTGTGTTCTGGTTGTTCAGAATTTCTTTTTTATTCCATTTTCATCACAGTACTTGTAATGTCCCCTAATAATAATAAAAATAATAAATATATAATATATAATATAATATAATTAAAATAATTGTAAATAAATAATAAGTCAATAATAGTAAATACAGAATAAATAATAAAGAGAATAATAAGATTAATAAATAAAATAGTAAATAAATAAGTGAAGTTAACAAAAATAAAAAGGAATAAATTAAGAAAGAGTTAAACTAAGAAACTATAAAAATGAGTAAAGTTAACAAAAAGTAAAAAGGAATAAAATAAGAAAGAGTTAAATTAAGAGAAACATTAAATTAAGTAAAACTTAAAATAAAACAATAAAAGTTGGATGTTGACACAGTGAATGTGTGCATGCGTTTCCCTTTCCATTGTTTGGTCTATTTAATAGAAATTGAGGAAGATGAGATTCATTCATTCATCATTCCTTTATCCATTTTCTTGGGAGAAAGGTATTATGAGACAAATGATTCCCTGGAAGTAGTATGTTGATTGAGGGCTTGGGGGTGGCCAGCTATCGAAAGATTATGTGTAGTTGAGCCTATGGTTGGGTGGAGATTTTCCCCCAAAAATTTTTTGTGGTTAGCTGGATTCAAATAGTTTTAAACTCTAATAGCACAAGTAAGGAATATTGTTGTTTCAAGTAAGTGGTCTCTACACGGGTTTTTCTTAAAATTCTTTGCTAATTAGTTAAATATTTTTTTTTTATTATTAATTGCATATTTGATTTAATTAGTTTCATGTTAAATTTTGGGGTTGTTACATATGGTATCAAAGCGGGTTTCACCTCTACGTGACCTCTAGGTAAAAATTTCAGAAATTTTTTTAATTGAATATATATATATATATATATATATATATATATATATATATTTCCATAAAATTTAGACTAATACAATTTGAAGTTGTTGAAATGATTATATTACCCTATATATAAATAGAAGGGGTTATATAAATTTTATATAATACGGTATACACATACTGTAGATTAGAAAAACTTTCAAGGAATCTTTGGAATTTGTTAAGAGAGAGATATTTAAGATCTAAAAAAAAAAAAGTAAAATTTTGTAAATCATTTTCAAAATAATTTTTATACGCCCAAAAAAAAATCCATTTATAAACCTTTTATGAGCTATTTGAATAAACCCTTGTAATATGCCAAATAAAATTTTAAAGCACTTTTGATATATTTTAAAAACCTTCTTAGCACCATTATCCCAAATATTTGGAATGGACTTTTCAAACCCTTGTAATATTCAACATGTAATAAAAATTTTAACTTTGGAAAACACAACCTCATGAACCTGAATCATCCTTCAAAAAAAAGAGCGTTTGACTTTTCTTTATAAAATTATTTTGACTTGACTAACACGGTTCCAATTATGGAGAGCCTACGCACGAAAGCCTTCCATGATAACAAAGGGTGCTTAGACTTCTCACTCATGAGCATGCAATTAAGGTGAAGTTTTTCCATCATATAGCTCATTATAAATTATTTATTTTTCCATCATATAGCTCGTTATAAATTATTTAGTTTATTTACAGTTGGCCAAGTATCAGATTTAGTTCTAAGCATTAAGTTTAATAGATTATTACGCCAAAAGGTGTTCTCTTTGTTGGCTTGGGTTGAGCAGACATTGTTCACCCCATCTAATGAGAATCCTTTCTGACTTCCCTTCCAGCCACTAAAATTTAGACATGTGGCACCTCCTCCAACCAATTAAAATCTTCCATTTGTCCCTGTTACCAGCTGTTATTTTCCTTTTCATTTTTCTGTGCCCTGACGCCTCTGTATCGTCGCGGCTCTGCCTGCCTCCTAGCCGCACCACTGCAACACGCCTAAGGGAAAAACAAGTCGCAAGAGCCCATCCGCAATGCCCGATTGTGCTGGATCCTGCACGGTTTTCTTGGCCTGCCTGGTGCGACAAAGACCTGGTGTATTGGTTGATTCAGAAGTTTGGTGCATTGGCTGATTCAGAATTTTAGTGCAGTTTTCACTCTAGGAATTGGTACTTGCGCAGTAGAAGCAGTGTCTGCCTCTGGTGCGAACTAGTCCTGAAAACTATGGCAGCAACTGTCCAAGATTTCCAACAGAGGTATATAACATGGTCACTTGAAATTAAACTCCAATACTTAGATTAAATGATACATTTCCCAGGAATAAGCTACACTTCAAATTCTTTTTTTTATGCCACGCATTCAGACCAGCAAGATCACAGGTTCAAACCAAGCAAGAAAACACTCCACGAGTTTATGCATATATGATACTTGGAAAAGAAATAATGTATCAGAACTAAGCCATAATAAACTTCGAGCTTCCCCATAAAGCCTGCTTCAGCCCTCACGCCAATCCCTCTCCTTCAAGATGAATGCTACAGGTCATAGAAAGGGCCTGATCTAGAATGTGAATAGGCAAGGGGTCTTATGGTTGAAGTGCCCAAATTCTCCAGAAAAAATCCACTCCATCCCTCTGAGGAGAAAGTCTACTACTCGGTGATGAATCAATCCATTATATTTTCTTCCACAAACTACACCAGTCACCAAAAATTGTACTCAGTCCTTCTTCTTTCAGTATGCAAAAAATCGATCAGGAGATTCTCCACTGATAAACATTGACTTCGGCCTAGGAACATGACATACAAAATTCGACACGAAGGGATCCACATCATCGGCCCTCTTCTTCGACCTTCACTCCACCTGAAACAATTATAGGATGGAAATTTCTAACGGAATCGACAACAAATTTTCCATAAAACAGTCGTTTAGGGTCTAGGATTTATGGTTCTTGGGAACTCTTGGTCTCTCCTCCCACAATAATGGAACCCCAGTCTGAGATGTCATGGTATGGCTCCAGTTGGGTGACCATGATGGGGAACTCGATAAAGAGGAATAACTATACCTACCAGCTAGTCTCAGACTCGTATTAAGGGGACTTTCATGGTTGCCTTTGATTTATGGAACCAGTCTGAGATAGGGTGTATCTTCTGCTAGAAATTTTTTCCTATCTATGGAAAAATTTTAATTTCCAAGTGGTCTCAGCCCCAAATTCAGCCAGCTGACATGTTTTTCCTTTGATTTCTTGAATCAGTCTGAGACACTAGACAGGGTTCGGCTTATGCTTACAATCTATACCACTCATTCCTTTTTCTTCCCAAAAAATGGACTTTATGTTGCAATTTGAGTCTTATGTTTAGGGCCCAGGATAAACAGGATTGTGCTACATTACCACCATTAGCTTTGAAAAATCTGAAACAAGGAGCTCTCAAGTTTTCCCAAACCCTCAAAGACATTTGAAGCCCTCACCTCGATACCCACATGGCTAAAACCAAAACTCGAAGCCAAATTTGAAGTTGATCTCTGTCGCACCAGCCAGGCCAATAGAACCGTGCAGGATCCAGGAAGATCAGGCATTGTGGATGGGCTCCTGCGACTCTTTTTTTCCATCAGACGTGTTGTAGTGGTGCGGCTAGGATTCAGGCAGAGCCAAAAACTATTCACCGCAACCAATGAGAATCTTTTCTGACCGCCCTTCCAGCCACTAAAATTTAGTGACCAGCTCGTAGGTATAGTTATTCATCTTCATCGAGTTCCCCGTCATGGCCACCCAACTGGAGCCATACCATGACATCTCAGACCGGGGTTCCATTCTTGTGGGAGGAGAGACCAGGACTTCCCAAGAACCAAAATCCCAGACCCTGGAAGACTATTTTATGGAAAATTTGTTGTCGATTCCATTAGAATTTTCCTTCCTGGAATCATTTTAGGTGGAGCAAAGGTCGAATAATAGGGCCAACGATGTGGATCCCTTTGTGTCGAATTTTGTGGAGTGCACAGAGAAACCAGTGCAGGCATGCACAACCAACAAGGACATGGAGGGAAACCAGACTCGAGTATTTGTGTAGCAAATCCTGCACCATCAAGATCGATACTCTAATTGTAATTCCATCTTGTGTTCGACAGTTGAGTAAGCAGAAGAACAAAAAGATCTTGAAAATTATTTGAAGTTAAACTATGCTCTGTTAGTACTGATCAAATTCACTTTAGGCACTTTATTTTTTCATTATCCCTTGCAATGCCTAACTCTAAGGTGAAAGGGCCTTCCCATGCCTTGTTTAGTGAAGTATTTCCGAACATCTTAATCTATTTTGTTGGCTAAATGGAATAGATTTTATCCCTTCCCATATCCTCCTATCCCGATTTTTTTCCAAGAAATTATTTGTAATCTTCTACATTTCAGCGAAGGAAAACCATCTGGCACATTTCTACGTTGATTGATTACAATCCATGTAATAAATAACATGTCCATTTCATATGTTTTCCTCTTCAATGTGAGATTTTGCATCCCATAAGTTCACATTCATTATGTACCCTTACATGTAACACAACATAATTCACAGCTACTCCTTTCGGTGTTCCCTTGCACCCCGTTGCAATTTCTAGTTTACTTCTTTATTAAGAAGGTTGTAATGTTACAAATAAGGAAAATGCTACAAAAATGAGAATATCTCAAGATATTCTAAAGTTGGAGCCCAACAATATGCAAACACAAAAAATGGAGTAGAAGCAACATTCAACTCATAGAAATGTGAGAGAAATACATAGCCTTCTCATTAAATAATAGCAGCAATAAATACATAAAATATCTTGAGGAAATGTTACACAAGATAGGCAAGGTTCAGCCTCAAGAGACAAGTACATGAATCATAATAAAACCACTGCTATACATGTAAGCTCTAGCTATGACAGTGTATTTTTATAGAGAAATTGCATGTTGCATATGTCAAATACATAGATATATCAATACATGGCTCAATATAACATTGGGGATGAATATCTCATCTCCCAAAGGCTACCTCATGTCAAACCTGGAAGGATTGGCTATAAAACACAAAATCAGCAAAATGCCGGAGTTGCTGGGTAGCAGTTGCAACTGGATGGAGAAGACTGAAGATGCTGCAACTAATGACAAGATCTCCTCCAATGGATCTCTAGAATGAAAGGTTGATCCTCTCACCTAAGATCTCACCCTCCAAATATATCTGCAAATCCCCACTGCAAATTCTCCACTAAAATAACACAGTCACTGGATGAAACTACACTGTAGGGCTAGGGAATGAGTTGGCCTTGATGTCAAAGTCTACAATAATCTCTAGAATGCCTCCAATCTGATCTCCCAAAGGGAAGAGAGACTCCTCCTCTGAAAAATAGCTGATGGAGGTGGTGTAGTGAGCCCTCACTGCAACACCCAACAACACAATATTATTTTGCTGCAGAAATAATGTTGTCTTGATGGAGGATGCTTGGTCTCAAGCCTAGATGTGAGGAAAATCAGTGTAATCCCTCAAGAGGCCTCTCAAAAAGGAGAAGGAATCCTAAACAGGAATTCATCTGGAAACTCTTGCTAAACAGCAAAGAATGCACAATTGTATGAATAGACAATGAGATGAATAATACAAGCATGAGAAACAATGGTTGTCTTACCTTCTTTTTAAAATAGTGAAATATATTTCTCCATGGGCCCCATAAATTAGGGTTTCCTCCACCAAATATCCTCTCCCTCATTCACACTGCGTTGTCTTCCAAAGTAAGCCACTCCTCCTATGGCAGCGTTGTTGACTTTGTCAAACTTGACCTTGTCCACTTGCAAATAACCCTGTTCACACATGAGGGTGTGAAAACCAGCTCCAATGATGATCCCCATTCATACTATGAGGGATTTTATTGGGATTATCACTATGCATGGGCCTCCTTACCCATTTATTCACCTCCTAGATGAAATAAGCAAAAATTAATGTTTCAATTATCTGCATGAAAATTTTGGAACATTACAGTCCTCCCCTCTCAAAGATTGCTTGTCCTCAAGCAAGTGCAAGGATAGACTGAATTCTTTTCTCCCCCTCTCCCTGTAGCATCTGTGTATGATTATATCCTTCAAGGAAAGTGATGCTATCTCATCAATCAAGCCTCCACATTTCCCCTCCTCGGCATGTAAGTTAGCTATCAAGCCATCATCATGTAAAGGTGAAATACTCAAGAGGATAGAAAAGTTATGTCTAGAGGTCCCCTTGAAGAATGGGATCTAAAATGAAATGGGAACTATCTTTCCCATATGGATCCTCCATCTCCAAGATATGAGCCATGAAAAATGAGTCACCTTCCAACTAGGCAACTCCTGAAAGCTGTCATCCACCTTTGGCTCCGGCAATGTAGGTGGGCTGAAAATCTAATCTTGGTAGAAAAAATATCCTACGCCACACTATCCTCCTCTCCACTTAGGATAATTTTAGAGTGTATTCTGATCTTGGGCTACAATTACATTGCCCTCAAATGGCAAGATGGAGATTAGATCTCTAACGATCTCTCCTCCAACGTTATGAAACATGTTGGCCCAAATCATCTCATATGTGATGAGTTGGAAGTCATCATCATATGGCATCACATCCATCATATGGCTCACCTCATAAGGAAAAAAATGAACTATTTTAGTGTTCATACCATCCCCCATGCTCCCTCTATAACATGTAGTGCAAAAAGTGTGAGGAATCCCTCCCTCCAAAGACACATTCACAATATTATGTTGTTGCAGAAATAATGTTGTCTTGATGGAGGATGCTTGGTCTCAAGCCTAGATGTGAGGAAAATCAGTGTAATCCCTCAAGAGGCCTCTCAAAAAGGAGAAAGAATCCTAAACAGGAATTCATCTGGAAACTCTTGCTAAACAACAAAGAATGCACAATTGTCTGAATAGACAATGAGATGAATAATACAAGCATGAGAAACAATGGTTGTCTTACCCTCCTTTTAAAATAGTGAAATCTCTTTCTGCATGGGCCCCATCCATTAGGGTTTCCTCCACCAAATATCCTCTCCCTCATTCACACTGCGCTGTCTTCCAAATTAAGCCACTCCTCCTATGGCAGCGTTGTTGACTTTGTCAAACTTGACCTTGTCCACTTGCAAATAACCCTGTTCACACATGAGGGTGTGAAAACTAGCTCCAATGATGATCCCCATTCATACTATGAGGGATTTTATTGGGATTATCACTATGCATGGGCCTCCTTACCCATTTATTCACCTCCTAGATGAAATAAGCAAAAATTAATGTTCCAATTATCTGCATGAAAATTTTGGAACATTACAGTCCTCCCCTCTCAAAGATTGCTTGTCCTCAAGCAAGTGCAAGGATAGACTGAATTCTTTTCTCCCCCTCTCCCTGTAGCATCTGTGTATGATGATATCCTTCAAGGAAAGTGATGCTATCTCATCAATCAAGCCTCCACATTGCCCCTCCTCAGCATGTAAGTTAGCTATCAATCCATCATCATGTAAAGGTGAAATACTCAAGAGGATAGCAAAGTTATATCTAGAGGTCCCCTTGAAGAATGGGATCTAAAATGAAATAGGAACTATCTTTCCCATATGGATCCTCCATCTCCAAGATATGAGCCATGAAAAATGAGTCACCTTCCAACTAGGCAACTCCTGAAAGTTGTCATCCACCTTTGGCTCCGGCAATGTAGGTGGGCTGAAAATATAATCTTGGTAGATAAAATATCCTACGCCACACTATCCTCCTCTCCACTTAGGATAAGTGTAGAGTGTATTCTGATCCTAGGCTACAATTACATTGCCCTCAAATGGCAAGATGGAGATTATATCTCTAACGATCTCTCCTCCAACGTTATGAAACATGTTGGCCCAAATCATCTCATATTTGATGAGTTGGAAGTCATCATCATATGGCATCACATCCTTCATATGGCTCACCTCATAAGGAAACAAATGAGTTATTTTAGTGTTCATACCATCCCCCATGCTCCCTCTAGAACATGTAGTGCAAAAAGTGTGAGGAATCCCTCCCTCCAAAGACACATTCACCCCATGTGTCTCTACTCCAATCATACTCCCAAGGAAATCTCTAGTGATACCAATCAAGGGAACCATAAGGAGAATCATGCTGGCTACCATGTGAAGTAAGGGAGAAGGACAATGGTCCCTCAAATGTAGCCAACGCAGTTTGACTCTCCACTACCATAGAAAATAAAATGATGGGTGGCCTCCCCACCATTTTCTTGCTGCCCCAATCTCCTAGAGAAAGTGAATGATGTAATGTGCAATGTGAGTATGTTATCCATAATAAATCTCCTCCCCATATCCTCTTAGGGAGTGATCATCCATAATGGTCTTATGTAGACCATAAAATCTAGAAGGAAGAGTATTCCATATTTGAGAAAATCCCTACACATACATGGTCAAGAGATGCATACATATAGACAATTTACTATGAAAATCAACAATACTCTTACCACATGATTTTCTCATATGAATGGAGTGGCTCATAGATGAGTCTCCCCTCATCCTCAAAGGGAAAATAGTTGACTGTGCAAACACCCAGCAACACGGTATTATTCTGCTGCAGAAATAACGCTGTCTTGATGGAGGATGCTTGGTCTCAAGCCAAGATGTGAGTAAAATCAGTGCAATCCCTAAATATGCCTCTCAAGAAGGAGAAGGAATCCTAAACAGGAATTCCTTCGAAAACTCTTGCTAAACAGCAAAGAATGCACAATTGTCTGATTAGACAATGAGATGAATAATACAAGCATGAGAAAAAATGGTTGCCTTGCCCTCCTTTTAAACTAATGAAATCTCTTTCTCCATGGGCCCCATCCGTTAGGGTTTCCTCCACCAAATATCCTCTCCCTTATTCACACTGTGCTATCTTCCAAAGTAAGCCACTCCTCCTATGGCAGCGTTGTTGACTTGGTCAAACTTGACCTTGACCACTTGCAAATAACCCTGTTCACACATGAGGGTGTGAAAACCAGCTCCAATGATGATCCCCATTCATACTATGAGGGATTTTATTGGGATTATCACTATGCATGGGCCTCCTTACCCATTTATTCACCTCCTAGATGAAATAAGCAAAAATTGATGTTCCAATTATCTGCATGAAAATTTTGAAACATTACAAAGACACTATAACTTGTATTAGGATAACCAACGTCACGTGGTTTTGAACCCAAGATTTCCCATGTAAATTTTGAATTTCAATATCATTTTCATAAAGTGGCTAAAAACGAGAAAATCAAAATATAAAAATAAAAATAAAATCACAATAGGCCTAACTTCACCACCAAGGTATAGGTTAAGGGTTTCATCTTAGACAACGTGCTTTCTTTCCCTTACAATTTTTTATTTAAATTATATATAATAATCAATATCTATTTTTTTCCATGTCCAAATAGTCAATAGCTAGTTACATACATCTACTGCAAATTTTTGCTGAAGTGTAACTTACGATATAGTGTAACCAAAACAAATTATTAAAATTTCATTACACTGTGAACTCCGTTGAACGCACAGTGCTAGCTTAGAACAGAATCGTTATTCCAAATTCCACAGGCTGCCAAGCATAATCCCATATCATGCCATCAATCAAAATTAAAATCTCATGCAAAAGCTTAACACAACACATCCAATAGCTAGAACCCATGTCCATATGAAAACACAACAACTTAAGCACAGGTTACCAAATAGAATTCTTGATACACATGCAATACACGTGTACTAGCCCTTAGTTTTTTTTTAAAAGTGAGTTGCAATTTTAAATTACATTTTTTTTAATGTAATTTTATATTACACTTTTTACATATGGAAAAAATTGTTTACTTAATCAAATTATAAAGTGAATCAAATTAAGTGTTTTAGTTTATAATTTATATATTATTATAATTATATAAAATATTAATAAAAAATGGGATGAAATATTTTCATATATATATATATATATATATATATATATATATATATATATATATATATTTGTGTGTGTGTGTGTGTGTGTGTTAATTATTGAAATTGTAATGAATTATTGTTTTGAATTATAATTTAGTGATAGATTTTATAAGTCAATAATTTATTATGATGTTTATTTATTATTTAATATTATTTATGTTTTGAAATGTAATTTAGAAATAAATTTTATAAATATAATAATAAAAAAATATATTTTTTCTCTCTATTTAATTTTGTGAGTTCAAATTAAACTAATAATATTGTGATTATATGGTTATTTATTTTGTATAAAATTAATTTTATATGTAATGTTGTATTGGATAAATGTAACACTGGAAGTGATATGGAATTTAAACTTGGTTCGTTACAGGGGAGATCATGGCTCCTAAGCATCAAAGACAAACCCAAGTCACCTCTGAACTGGAAACCCCACCTCTTGCCACTACAGAAATGGGAACCCCAACTGAGCAAGCTATATTACATTCCCTTGGGGAAATGACAAGCATCTTTAGGGATTGGGTCACAAGCCAAGGTCAAGGTCAAAGAAATGATCCAGGTCAAGGAAGGGACTTGGAACAAAAAAAGAGGCAAGATTTAAATTCTCAGTTCAATGTCAGAGTTAGACAAATAAACCTTGATATTATGAAAGAATTTCAAAAATCCAAATTACCAGAGTTCACAAGTCAAGATGGGGGTTCAAAATCAGAAGCATGGGTAATCGGTGTTAAGGGAGCACTTAGTTAAGGAATATACTTCAAGGGAAAAGGCCCAAATAACAATGATTTTACTAAAAGGAGAAGCCTTGTTATGGTGGGTAAATGAAGAAACGAAGATGAAAGTCACCCCATTACAAGTTACTTGGGAAATGTTTGAGGAAGCCTTTAGAAACATGTACCTATTAGAGGAATACAAACAGCAACAAATAGGGGTTTTCCATGCAATACGGCAGAATGGTAGGTCTATCGAAGACTATGAAATCGAATTCTATTTTTTGGTCCATCATGTGGAATATATGGCAGATGAAAAATGTCAAGCTGAAAGATTATTGCATGGGCTCATTCCTTTGGTTCAAGCGGAAGTCACCATGTGGAAACCCACCACTATGGTAACAACCACTAGTTTAGCCAAACAAGTCCTGTGGACGATAAATATGAAAAAGAAAATGATGGTTGATGGAAATATAGAGAAGGAACACCCCACGGCGAGCGTAAATAGATTGCGGGGAATCCATATGGATTAAAGGGAACACGAAACAAAGTTTCCCGGATTGTTAGTGCAACTTTTGGGTTTCCTCCTAGAGAATGTAGCGGTCATCCCTACTTAAAAAGGACTAGTAGTAGAGCTAGAGGAGTTGGTGGCCAAGGAAAAGGACAAACAGGGGATCTAGGTCAAATAGAATGTTAGGAATGTGGGGGTCCACATTATAGAAGGGATTTTCCGAAGTATCAAGCTAGGCTGAGACAACAAGGACACCAAGAAAAAGGAGAAAAACCACAGACCCAACATCAAATTCATGCCATTGTAAACCATTGTCAAGATGAGAAACTAGCCACCGTTTTGGAGTCCACAAATTTCCAAGGATGGAGTCCTTCCAGTCGAACCATTTTTTATAGTGGGTCGTTGGGTTCGTTGACTTAGGAATCAAGAGTTTGAGCAAGTCAAGGCCCAGTGGGACCAATATAGCATAGGTTTAGCTACCTGGGAAGATGCAAAAGTTAATTTTCATGACTTTCCTTATCTATTTGATTAAAATGTGTCGTGAACTAGATAGGATTTCATAAATTATATAGGAGAGTGTCTAAAAATCATGTCGTATTGCTTAATTTTTTTATACATCTAAATAATACACTATGATTGATTTTTCATGAGACACTACAAGAAAAAAGGACATTGGTGAGTGTTATGCTTGTGATGGACCTTTAAGGTCCGTCACCAATGTCACATATGGTGGCAATCCTTAAAAAAAAATCACTGTAAGTGTATATAGTGATGGTCCTTTAAGGTTCATCACCAAAGCCATTTTCAATTACACTTTTGGTGAGGGTCTTTAAAGGCCCATCAATAATTCTCTCTTTGGTGACACTTCTAGTGACGAAATTTTAATGACCCTCACCAATGCTATTTTTGTTACTTTTGGTGACAGTCAAAAAATGTTCGTCACCATTGATCATTCCAATGAGTTTTTGATGACGCTATATGATTGTTAATATATATTTTTTCAAAAGATAATGATTTAAGGCCATTATTGTGGAGTATTTTTTATGATATTTCCGAGGCTATAGTGGTTATAATCAGTCAATTTTTTAATAAGTAATTAGTGTGTATCACTTCCCTCAAGTAATCACTAGTTGAATAGAATTTTCCTATGAGTCAACACATGATTCATATCTATTAAGTTTATTATCTATAAAATTCCCTTTAGATAAAGATCCACTAGTGTGTATATGAAATATATTATTTAATACATAATCAAGCTCTGAAAATTCTATTAATGAGAAATACCTAACACTCCTCAACAATTCGGGCACACCTTAAATTAATGCTTTGTCACACACTAACATTTCTTAGCACCTCACATGTCTTGGAACATCTTTGTACCTAGAACATCTTGTCATGAAATTGATGCCCAAGCACATGGTGGCATGCGCTAGCACAACATGGAACTCTCCTAGCATGTGTTAGCATGCATGTAGTCCCTAGCATGCCCTAGAACACCTTGGTTGAATGCATTTACACACATTAGAACTTGGCACACAATGCCACTTGGCATGTATTAGGACCTATTATTAGTGTGACTAGCATGCCCCTTCTGAAAAAGATAAAGTCCTGACTCATTAACCCTCTTATGTGTTCATTTCCTTACATTTTGGCTTGATTCTTCCTTTTGTTTCCTTGAAAATTCTTGACACATATTGACATACCCTGGCACCCTGCACATCCTTAGCACCTGGCATGTATTGGCATATCTTGGAACTATTTGGAACATATAATTAGCACACCCTGGAAATACCTAGCACACTTTGGCATGTATTTACATGCCTTTATATTCCCTAGCATGCCTTACCAATGCTTATCATACCTTGTCACTCCCTCCTTGGCATGACAACTAGCACTCATTAACACTTGTCCCTGGCACATGTTCCTCATATTCATTAGCTTCTATGAATTTTGACCTAGTTCTCCCTTAAAGTTTTTTCCTATTACTCCTTAATGCTCCTAAACATGCATTAGAACTCTCTAGCACACCTTAGCAGTCTTCAACATGCTATTCCACTTCATAGCATGCATAACAGTCCCTGACACATATTGGTGCTTGGAAAGTCTTTGGATGTATGGAACACGTTGAGATGTATTGGTATGATATGGCACGGTTTAATATTAAATTTATTTTATAACAATTTTTGGAAAGTATATGAGAACCAACAAAGGAAGACTTGGCACTTATAATGCACTAAGACTTTGCACTTGGCACCTATTGGCACCTAGTCATGTTGGTGTGCCTAGCATGCCCCTCTTAGAAAAGGTAAATTTATGACTAATTAACCCTCTTATGTGTTCATTTCCTTGTATTTTAACTGTTATAAGTCAAAAAACCTCCTCATTAGCTCAGAGGAGAAGATAAATATGGAAGGAATACAAAGACCTAAATTAAACCTACTTCTGCCAAGGTAATGCCCCACTATAACAACACAAGAGCGTTATAACGCACCTGATGAATGAATAGGCCGCGTTACTGGCTAGGGAAATGATGTGTTTACACTAGAGGGCAGTGTTACCTGTGTTTTGAGTTTGGAACGGGAAAAACCCGCGGAGAATGATTTGAATTTCCAGCTTTTTCTCACAAGAGGGTCAGTACAAAAAGGAAACTGCAAAGCACTAGTCTCTTATTGGGCCTTGCCAAAAAAACTGAACTCTCAAGGAAGGAAAAAGCATGGAAGTTGAGGAAAAATCTTGGTTTTTTCTATTTAGAACTGGTGGAAAGAGAAGGGCAATGATTTCTCTCTCCATATCCTATAAAATGGAGCTGAAGGTTCTTGGTTCAAGGTCGAAGGATTGTCAAAGTTTTGAATACTTGTGAAGTAGAGCATTATTGTTGTAGTGTGAAGGTCAAAAGTCAAAGAGGTTCATTGAGAACTTGTTGACCAATACATCACCACATTGAGAGATAGAGAGATTGGAAGGATGAGGAGGACTTAGTGCAACCGACGGTTGTAATCCTCCTTTTTACAAATTAATAGAACTGTATCTGTTTTGTCCATTCTATGCGTTGATATTGTCATTATTATTTGATTATTTACATAGCATGAGATGAATGGCTTAGATGTGCATTGTTTAAATGTTTATCATATATTGACTTAATTGATAGGAAATGTATGTTATGGTAGAGATTACACGGGCGCTTTGATTGATTGCAGAGTCGAGATTTGGAGAGCGTTGAACAGAAAAGCAGGGATCCTTCTGTTACAGGTAAAAATACCTCATCATCAGCTTAGAGGAAAAGATAAATATGGAAGGAATACAAAGACCTAAACTAAACCTACTTCTGCCAAGGTAACGCCCCACTATAACATCACAAGAGCGTTATAACGCACCTGATGAATGAATAGGCCGCGTTAGTGGCTAGGGAAACACTCTGTTTACACTAGAGGGCAGAGTTACCCATGTTTTGAGTTTGGAATGGGAAAAACCCGTGGAGAATGATTTGAATTTCTAGCTTTTTCTCACAAGAGAGTCAGTACAAAAAGGAAACTGCAAATAACTAGTCTCTTATTGGGCCTTACCAAAAAAAACTAAACTCTCAAGGAAGGAAAAAGCATGGAAGTTGAGGAAACATCTTGGTTTTTTCTATTTAGAACTGGTGGAAAGAGAAGGGCAATGATTTCTCTCTCCATCTCCTATAAAATGGAGTTGAAGGCTCTTGGTTCAAGGTCGAAGGATTGTCAAAGTTTTGAATACTTGTGAAGTAGAGCATTATTGTTGTAGTGTGAAGGTCAAAATTCAAAGAGGTTCATTGAGAACTTGTTGACCAAGACATCACCACATTGAGAGATAGAGAGATTGGAAATCTGAGGAGGGCTTGGTGCAACCAACGGTTGTAATCCTCCTTTCTACAAATTAATAGAACTGTATCTATTTTTTCCATTCTATGCGTTGATATTGTCATTATTATTTGATTATTTACATAGAATGAGATGAATGGCTTAGATGTGCATTGTTTAAATGTTTATCATATATTGACTTAATGAACAGGAAATGTATGTTATGGTAGAGATTACATGGGTGCTTTGATTGATTGCAGAGTCGAGATTTGGAGCTGGTGAAGAAGGATCCTTGCTTCACCGTTCAGCACTCTCCAAAAGACTTCAAGATCATTAAAGAGGTAATCCCATCAAGTTATTTAAGTTGATATGAACATGTATATGCCTTATTTTTGAACTATACTGCTAATCTTACTGTCTACCTCGGGCACCGGAAAGCCCTGAGAGGGATATTAGAAAACCAACAACCCAAGCATGTTACCCTATAGTAGAATTGGCGACTCCACTGGGGATTTCCCCATAGTTTCCGAACTATCTCTTTCCCCCTTTCTTCTTTCCTCTGTTCACAGACCCTTCTAACCAATATTTATGCCCAGTAGACATTTCAAAAGCTCGCAGAGTTCAATCCTATTTCTATTTGACCATCTGAAGAACTTTACCATGGATAACGCTACCTCTGTTGGTGTTCCAGTGCATTATAACGCGGGCTCTGCTTAAATACAGTGCGTTAGTCTCTGGATTAATGATGTCTTTACTCAGAGACAATGCGTTACTCAGCCAAAATTTGTTGTTCACTTTTGTGATTGTGTTTTGGTTGCAAAGTTTTTTGGCCATCAGTATCTCTCCTTAACTGAATCCCTGTGCTTGTTTACTAAGTTGGAATTTTTGTTTATTTTCTCTTGTTTGAAAAGTTAGTGTCAAAAGCATTTACTTTTTAGAGAAGAAATTTTTTTTTTAGTTTTTCTGCATCTAGCTGAATTAATTCTGAAAATTTCAGTTAAAATACTATTAAGATGAGGAAAATAGATGTCTGAATATTTTAAAGTTGAACAGTGCTATCTGAATGTTAGTGCATGGATTTTGAAAAGAAACCTCTCCTTGTAGAAATACTCTTCATCGAATTGAATATTTAGAGCATATTTTTGCATGGTTTCTTGAGTCAGAGTCTCATTACATTTCATACGTCCACTCCCCCTCTGCAAGACTAATAATCAAGTAAACTAAGAATCAAGCGATAATAAAATCAATCATATTACTCTTTTTTAGCTCACACCAATAGTAGTTCAGGCTAGGATCTTGGGTTAGGAAAAGTGAGAAAATAATCCAAGATCTCAAAACTTGAGACTAGAGTCATTAACGAGCGAAATCCTACTACACTCATATTATCGGGACCATTCCTTTACCAGAGCTCAGCGCGAGACAACACTTGGGTTCATAAGAAGGTAGCCCGCCTTGAACTGCATCCGGTGGGTATGCTATATATTGGGGTTCCCTTCGGGGATGTCGAAACTAGATCGGGGATCTAGGTATTCTGCCCATATAGCATGATGTCCTTTACCATGGACCCCCCTAATGATGTTTGTGATTTGAGGTATCTTTAGTGGCCATACTTTTTAGGGACTTACACAAGGTGACTAGGACGGACTATCCTGGTACCTGAAACAGACGGACCCACTCTATCTTCGGTCTTTAGGAGGGTACTCGTCTTCATGAGAGTTCTTACACCTATCGTCTGAGGTTTGGTCGAAGCTCTAGAGTGATCATAACTGTACTTTCTACCAACCCTCTCTGTATACTATTATGATACTAGATTTCATCACCAGAAAATGGTAGTACTCAGACAGGGCACCCTATTCTAGCTGCTTGCTGATTGATTTTAGAGAGCCCTTTTTTCTTTTTTCTTTTTTAGGTGTGTGGTTACTGTCATTGAGACTTTATAATACATCACAATTTATAAAAAAAAATTAAAACTAAACAGGTCACAGTGGTTTCATCCGACCCACACCATCTGTCTCGACGATAGCAAGGTCTACCTCCTCTGACTCTTGAAGAAGAATTGAACCTTGGTGAACCCATTCCTTCTACGGAAGAGTAGTATCCATTAACAAACCTTGATTTTTACATAGCCTCATATCATACGGAATTTTTGGAGGACCCTTTCACGGAAGGTGTCGTACCTTATTACAATCCTCCACTCACTGATCCATTAGGGCCTATCATAGTTCAGATTCTACCACACACTGACATGTCTTCGGCCACACAAACATCCATTTCACAACTGGCATCCACAGGGTCGATACCAATGGAAACCATCCCAGGTTCGCCACCATCCTCCCCACCAGTTTTCAATTCTATGCCATCACTTGGTAACCCCATTAGTCAACATATACCTTGTCCCAACCCTACGGTCATCACAACTGTAAGTAACTCGTCGAGTCCTTCGGGATCTACTCCTACCGTGACCACATTGGGACCTACGGTTTCTCCTCCCACGAGTGTGACTACTTCGGTTCCTTTTAGCAACCCTTTCGGTTGGAACCCTTTACTGAGTTCAAACCCCTTGGCCACCATACCAGGGGGCAGTGTCACCAGCACACAGATCACAGGGAACATTTCACTACCCCTGTAATCGTTAGGACAAACTGGAAATCCTATTGTTAACATTTTTCCCTTAAGTGGTTTAAATGTCGATGTAGGGTCTATGTCGTTGCCGAACTATGCAAGTAGTAGCATTCCTCCAGGAAGCTCTATTACATCCATATGGACTAACCCACCCCAACCTCCATCTAGAATGGGAGGGCACTTTGACACTGGGGGCAACTAGCCATTTGCCTCGCAATACAATATGCCCTATGGACAGCAACCACATATCCCTACCCCTCCACCTATAGGAAATTTTTATCAAAGTCCTACTTATCCTACTAGTAACACATTTATGGGTGGACCCTATGGTCCACATAGTCAACCAATACTTCCTTGGTTAGATTCGGGGGCAAACCCGCAATTGCCATTTTTTGCAGCTCTAGACATTCCCGACATCTACAAACTGACTAATGACCCCATTAATCACAACCCACTTTGGCCTCCAGTATCGCACAAGATTCCTTCTGACATCCCAAAGTTCGATGGGAAACAAGGGGAAGACCCAGCCGCACACATCACCACCTTTCATTTATGGTCTATATCTAATTTCATGGTGGATGATAGTCTCCGGCTTCGACTGTTTCCCCGCACCCTTACAGGTAATGCTGCCAAGTGGTATATTTAATTTCCACGCGTCTCCATAAACACTTTTGGAACTTTAGCGACGGATTTTCTAAAGAACTTCCAATTACCAATTAGATTTGAAACTGGAACGGAACTGTTAACCTCGCTGAGCCAAGACACCGCCACCCACATCTCCGATCACATTCATGAATGGAGACGTAAGAGGAGGCTAGTCAAAGTGCCAATCCTGGATCATCTCTTACCTAATTGGTTTTGTAGGTCTCTCTTACCCCACATCTCTAAAGGCGTTGGCCTTTCTGGTGTGATTACAGAAGATCAATGCATTCGTCGTGCCCAAAATTTGGATTTAATCTATTCACAATCTAGCATGCTATATGATTTACTCCCCAATGCCCCTGGTAACCCAAATCCTCTAGCTACTCAGAAAATCGGAGCTCACGCCGACGGTCTCATTGGCACAATATCTGGTGTAGCCACAAAACAGTCTCGGGGGAAAACCTCCCAGCCATCCTCGGTTGCCACCGCCCCTAACCAAACGACTACTCTTCCTACCGTTGAGGTAAATTCTATGCAAACTTCACAAAAACCTAGTGGAAAGAATAAGAAGAGAAAGAAAAATACATCTTCTTCGGAAGAGCAGTCGGACAATCAGAATAATCCTAATCAGAAAAACACTGCTAAAAATGACAAAGGGAAGAATAAACCCATGAAATTTCCTTACAAGATCTGTGCGGGGGACCACTTGACATACAAATGTCCTTGGCTGCAGGAATGCACCAATTTTATCACAAACAAGGATTCTGGGTGAACACCTGCCGTTCTTCATAATCCTTTCCCTAATCAACAGCAACAACACCAACACATGGTTGATAACCCACCATAACCCCAGCAATGAGGCAATGGTGGTTCACATCCTTCTAGTGAAGGATCGTCCGCCATTTATGGCATTGAGATTTTTGAACTTCAAACACGAACCAAGCTTTATGGAAATCCTACCATAAATGCTCAGGAACCTAGTACTAGTTCAACCCCACCACCGACCAATGATTTGCATATCGAATGGCCTACTACTGATCCTGTGATTCGTCCCCCCAAAGGGACACTTCGACGCACGACTCATAACACCTCTGCACGTGCAGCCCAAAACTACAACATTGTAGAAGATTTGGCACAGGCACTGTCAGTTATGTCTGCTCTCGAAGTATTGCAAACTTTTCCAGCACAAAGGAAGGCCTTTCTTTCATCCATTGGTGGAATAGACCCCCAGGATTCCATGCTAGCTATCTTTGATATGGAAAAATCTCAAAATCGCCTCTCACACCAACTCACATTCCAAGTGCAGGTTGTGTCGAAATGGAGACCAATCCATCGCACTGTCATTGACGAAGGTGCTTTGACCTGCGTTATGTCACAAGCTTTCTGGCTCGCTTTAGGTTCTCCTACCTTAACACCATCGTCGAATTCCCTCAAAGCTTTTGATGGCCACACGTTCCTCCCAAAAGGATACCTTGCTAGATTTACCATCACTCTGAGTGGGAAAACGGTAACCGTGGACGTTGAAGTTGTAGATCGCCATCTCGACTATAATCTTTTGCTCGGTCGCAGTTGGTCTTATGCAATGACTGCCATTGTTTCTTCAGTCTTCTGACTCATCCTATTTCCATTGGATGGGAAAATAGTCACAGTGGATCAGTTATCCTTCTGCACCCCTATTTATTCCACATTACCAAGTAGCACTATACCCCTAATAGGAGGCTTTTCTGACTCTTACGTCAGTATTGGTACCAGTCTTCTGAAGGCATCTTCCCTACTGGGTTTTTTTCCTCTCCCGCCACCAGAGATCCCAAATATGGCTGCAATGATATCCACCACTTTCGATGGCTCTATCGACCCATGGATCCTCCCGGCACCTTCAGACATTGATTCCTACAGAGATCAGATGTCGCTCTCACCAGCCGAGTTGGCCTACCAAACCATCCAAATTACATCTGAACCCTCCACTACTATGGTTTTGACCAAAATTACAAACCTTCCACCCATCACAGTTCTCTCTAAGGATCTCCTCAATGAAGTCTTGCCTACATACGAAGCTATTCAAGAGATCATGTCTCTAGGAGAAAGACCTTGGGGAGATTTTCACCATTGTGTTTCGATGATCGACTCGAACATGATAAATACTGAAATCCCATCCTTTGACCCACCTGAGATGGTTCCCTCTGCTTACAAGATTGTTCAAACTATCGATTCAGAAGGGAACATGGGTAATCTTTCTAAGACAATGCTCATTGATATCTCGGTCAAAACGGGTATCGTGGAAAATATTCATATTGGATCACATTGCAATCCTAAGGAAATCTCACGCTTCACATCCCTTTTCAAGGAATTCCACAATGTGATCGCTTGGTCTTATGATGAAATGCCTGGTGTAGATCCTTCTATAGTCGAGCACGAAATCAAGATTTATGATAATGCCAAACCCATTCGACAGTGACTCAGACCTGTCCACCCACCCAAAAGAAGGAAAAAGCATGGAACTTGAGGAAACATCTTGGTTTTTTCTATTTAGAACAAGTGGAAAGAGAAGGGAAATGATTTCTCTCTCCATCTCCTATAAAATGGAGTTGAAGGCTCTTGGTTCAAGGTCAAAGGATTGTCAAAGTTTTGAATACTTGTGAAGTAGAGCATTATTGTTGTAGTGTGAAGGTCAAAATTCAAAGAGGTTCATTGATAACTTATTGACCAAGACATCACCACATTGAGAGATAGAAAGATTGGAAGACTGAGAAGGGCTTGGTGCAACTGACGGTTGTAATTCTCCTTTTTCACAAATTAATAGAACTGTATCTATTTTCCATTTTATGCGTTGATATTGTCATTGTTATTTGATTATTTACATAGCATGAGATGAATGGCTTAGATGTGCATTGTTTAAATGTTTATCATATATTGACTTAATTGATAGGAAATGTATGTTATGGTAGAGATTACATGGGTGCTTTGATTGATTGCAGAGTAGAGATTTGGAGCTGGTGAAAAAGGATCCCTGCTTCGCTATCCAGCGCTCTCCAAAAGACTTCAAGATCATTAAAGAGGTAATCTTCCATCTTATCCCATCAAGTTATTTAAGTTTATATGAATATGTATATGCCTTCCTTGTGAACTATACAGCTAATCTTACTGTCTGCCTCGGGCACCGAAAAGCCCTGAGAGGGATATTAGGAAACCAACAAAACAAGAATTTTACCCTATAGCATTAAATTGTTTCTCCCTTTTGTTGCCTTGACAGTCCCTGGAACACATTGACATAACCTTCAACATCTTGGCATGCCTTATCACTTGGCACATATTATCATGTTTGACATGCCTTCGCACTATCTGGCACATCTTAGCATTCCCTATAACGCCTTGGCACTCATGTCCTCAACTCTAGAATTTACATTTTTTCATGACTTGGGAACCCAATCAAGTCCTTGGCTACTATAGTTCATGTGAAAACATTAGCCTGCTTCAACCTCAACAACTTGACCAGTTGCACCTACTACAAGTAGATTGTGCCTTTTTCACCTAAGAAATGCCTATAAATCATCTTATGCCACTCATGTCCAATCTCAACTTGTCCCACATAACTATTTACCAAGATAAGGATCACAAGATCTAACCATGGCCATAAAACAACTAAGCAACATATAACATTAACTGAGAGTTTGCAAGAACCACAAGATTCACAAGGCACACAAGATATAAGCTAACACAAGCTGTGTGCCCAAACAATTATACACAACAGTGTGCAATATGCAATTATCTAGAATATTTTAAAACATGAGCATGTAGCCAAAGTGTGCCACATCTCATATAAAAAAAAATAACTAAAGGAAAAACAATGTTGTGCCTAGCACAAAGTGATCTCCCTTTGTCTAAAACTGTTATGTCGAGACCCTTATAACAACCGTAGGCTTGCCTCTTGTAAATCCTATTCTAAACTTCTCCTAACACACTTCGTCCTTAGCACATTTGAATTCTCTAACACTCCCTTGCACACACTCTTATTTGTTCCTTTCCAGCATTTTGACCTTGTTATCCCTTGATATGCCCCAACACTCCCTAACATTGTAGTTCAGCATGCATTGACTTGCCTGACACGTGCTAGCATGCCTTTTCATTCCTTTGCATTCCCTGGCCCTCCCTAGCTATCATGCCCTCGCAACTACCCTTACTTAATTTTCGACTTGAGAACCCAACCGAGCCCTCGCTTAACTACAAGAGCTTGACCAAGTTATAGTTACTACAACTAGACTATATTTTTGAATTGTGTAGCTTGGGAGGTGTTACGTAGGTAAATCCTCTTTGCAGATAGAGACAATCCCTCTAGCCTTAGGGTGGTTCTAGAAAAAAAAGGACACGCTAAAGTGTTGCTTCCTAGTCAATGAATGAACAAAAGACACGGTAGATCGACCTACTTGGAATCCAATGTTGTCGTCATTGCAAAAAGAGTAGTAGCCTCTCGCTTATGTCTTGGAAAATCACAATGCATTCGTTGTTACGCCCGGATACCTACACATGTAACAAGAAACGAGAACAACATACGACATCATAGTTTTACCCACAATTATTAACCATTCAAAGAGGGCTAAAGCTATCACATTACATAAGCATCATAACACAATAGTGGAACCAAATAGTAGTCATGTATATATAAGTAGAAGGAAGAGGTACAACCGATGCTTTGATGTCACAGTCTCCTCTAACGGGGTTCAGCCGAAGCGCATCTCAGTACCTGTCGAGGGATAGAGATGGAATGAGGACATGGATTCAAGCTCTCCTCAACATGATTCCTTCTATCTATCTTCTTTATTCATTCAACTATAGTATCATCTCTCCAAGTTCAGCTATTTAGCCATTCAGCTAGTTTGTACTAAGAGAGATAACTTCTTTTATAGAGGAAAAGGAGGAGTTTAGGATCCCTACAAAGGTGGGAGGGAGTCGTATCCTTTAGGAGAGTTCCAAGGGAGGTGGAAACTACTAACTAAAGGAGGGAGTCCGTGGTTGTTTCATTTCAACCACTCTCAATGACTCATCCTCGAGGTGGTTGGGATAGAACCTCCACCGTTATTTTTAAAAAACATTACATAAACATCTTGGCATGGGAGCTTAACTGGGAAAGAGTGTTAATTGGCGTGGGCTCGGTGTTAATTTTCTATCTCGATGCGGGAGTGTAACTGGCTACTCGCGCCAAGGCAAAAACAAGGGTTTTTACAGTGCTGCTCAAGGAATTGTCAACAAGAGGAATGTTACTCTCATGCAAAGGAATGTAGTGATGGTTTTTTCAGGCATGACACTGCTTATTGATCACAAAAACGACCCTCCAATGGGAGATATGGGGATTGCAGGGACAGTGACAAAATTTTGTGTAACAAATTCCCCCTAAATCATGAGGTTCGAGGGAGAGGGAGGGGTGAAATGCTTTATGATAACGTGTTCAAACCAAACACCATTGTCGAAAAACCTACAATTACAAATACAACTGATATCTATGATACATGAACATGTGGCATGGGCGAAACCATCCATATAGAGTATATTTAAAAACTGAGATCCGAGGTATGGACGCAGCCATCCAGCAGTAAGGATCAATAAATAGACTCAGGTATGGTCGCAACCATCTAATCAAAAGATTCATGCAATAAGTTATAATAATCCACCAAAATCCATAGCTTGGACTTTATCAGACAAAATCCAGAGTCTTACGCTCCATCTCGGCCCAAACAAGTACAATTTCAGGCAAGTGAATATATGAGTTGAAGTCCAACATGGTACAATTTCAGGCATGTGAATATATGAGCTGAAGTCGAACATGCCAGAAAATCACCTGATTACTAGCCAATGATGAAAGTTGTTAACAGGCATGTGAGAAACCACCATTAATGAAAATGGCTCTCAAGGTACAACCGGTACAATCTACGTGATGTGAACAGTGATCTAGCGTCGAACATCCACAAAATCACTCGATCGAAGGCCAATGATGTGGACCTTGCGTCGAATGCGAAAAACCTGCCATTAAGGCATGCAAGCTCCAAGGTACCAGAATAGAGTCTCTTGATCAAATTCCTGGATAATTAGTTGAATTCGACAGGAAGTGACCTGATCGAAGGTGGGCCATAATGTTTCCCACATCATCGATGCAAGACAGAGGAACATGATAATAGTGAATCAGGACCAATAGAGAATCAAAGGGCAGTTTAAAACTGTAGAGGAAAACTTCTCTTGAACATATCAACAGCATGACACTAGATTTGGCAGTATTTGACATCAAAGGATCTGAAGTCATGACGATGTGGCAAAGAGTGGATGAGAGGTAGAAAGAGATTTCCCAAACCCATGGAGTCAAAAATGAAAAAATGAGATGTCTCGAACTCGTCACGAATGCATACAAGTGCCATGTTCAAGAGTGACATACTGCCAACATAACTAAAACTTGGTTCCATTTTTCCCCCACCATTTCTGACGAGTACCCCAATTATTTTTTTAAACAAGCTTGAAGGAGATAGCATATTCTTGTGTTGTAAGTTTGTCCTTTGGAAAAATCCATCCTAGTACATTTTACAAGCCCTAGGAAGGAGGAACTCGAGTAACGTCATGGCGACGAAATTCAATGTCATCAGTGTTTAACGAGTCTAAAAAAGGGATAACTCGACATATTTTCATGTTTAGAGAGTTTGAAAAGAAGGTAGAAAAGAAAAATCCAACAGTCCCCTTTCGTAGGTAGTCTCATAGATCCGAAAAGGTAGAAAACTGTGTCTGTGAGAACCTCTTAGTCGCGATAGACTAAGGTATTCCTTTTTCGTAAATAATTCATCCCAGCCCGAAAAAGGGTTAAACGTATACTAGGTGGATATCGTTTCGCAGCCATTTAACGAGTTCAAAACGACAAGAATATCGGCAATATTTTTAATTTTAGAGGGTCATAAAAGAGTTGAAAGATGACTCCATAAATGAATTTTTTTTGTTTTTACCGAGTCTGAAAAAGTATAAAATATAACTTTTTACTTCATCACTGTCGCATCAAAACCTGTTGCTGCACTAGATACGCGTGTAAAACCCATTTCTCGAAAATAATATAATAAAATAATTGAAAAATATGTCTTAAAACCTAATTAGGGTTTTGAAAAAGTTATAAAATGCCAAAAATGGTAAAAATAATTACTTTTCACTTTTTACCTCTTGTGGAGCAATAGTTACCCATTTCACTGTGCAATCTTGCAGCGACGATAGTGGTCAATCCAGCAGACCAATCTCAAATCCGTCAGTTCCAGGTAAGAGTCGAGATCCCTCTTGTCATTTTAAGTCATTTCTTGTCATCTGCAATTTCGAATTTTGAATTCTGGGGGAGGAAATGTAAATATTAGGGCACGGCGATCGGCGCGGGTTTCGAGCACGGAGTCGCGCCAACCGCCCAATTTTATACACTAGGGCACGCCAACGACGCAAACCATTTTTATGTAAAATTTCACTCAAATACCCCAATTATTCACAAATTTAAGGTTCAAAAATGGCTAATACCACTCATATGAATGTGTTTGCAGGTAGAAAGAGGCAAAATGGTCATAGAATGGAAAGAATGGGAACATAGTGAAGAAGACGAGCTAGCCATGGAAAATGAGAGAGTCATGGAAGCTCTCAGGAATTGTGGTCTAAAAAAATTATTCCTAACGCCATGTCTCTAAGCCCAACCAAATTTATTGCAATATCTGATCAGCATATGGGACGAAAATCAAGAGAAGTTCATCCTTCGGGATCAAGAACTTGAGATTGAAGTCTTTAACGTCTATTTCATAATAGGATTATCGGAGAGGGGAGTAGCACCAACCCTAACCGGCACTCAGCCCTGCATGGAAAACATGACCATGGTAATAGGCAGGGTATGTCCAGGAGCACGGAAAGGATCGAGCAGCGAGAAAGTTGATATCCAAACTATCCTAGACTTGACACTCAGAGTAGTGCCACATAACATCACATAAGCTGTGAGATCACAAGCACTGCATGAAGCAACAAAGACACAGTTACTTCTTGCTGTAGACTTCTTGGCACTGACCATATACAACTGGGCAGAGGCCGTGACAATAAACATGAAACGCCAGCTAACAAAATGAAAGAAGACCAAATTGAATAAATTTAGTTTTGGATCCATTCTAGTATCGTTCTTCTTGGAATGACTACCCATTTTCCAGCAAGAAGAGGTCATAGTCCCAGCACCACCAGTGAGAGAACCACAGATGGTCCGATGGGCAGCTCTGATGCCAAGGGCAGGGGGCAGTCAACAGATGTCTTGGAGACCAAAATTCTTCGATTGGCTCCGCCAACAACTAATTTTCGTGGAGGACTGGCCCTACTCTGGTATAGATTTCACTGATGATCTGGACCTTCCACTCCCAGAGGGAGAGGATTGGGATGAAGATTTGGGTGAGACTCATTTTTTTAAAGTTTTATGAGAATTATGATTTTTTATCTATGTGTGCTCTAACATTAAATCCATGTGTTTGCAGATGTTGGCCCAGAGAGACCTAAAGGTATGTCACCGATAGCGAGGTGAATCCCTCGCGATTTTGACCCTCAAGGCGAGCACGGCGAGGAAGATGAGACAGTGCGTAATCTGGAGGGAATCACCTGAGGAGTTCCAGACTATGCACATTTTGACGATGTTCCACATGCCTACCAGAGGCAAACTGTAGGGGTGCCCAGCCGAATTCATCGCTTGCTGAGGTGGCTCGTACGAGTAGTGACATGTTATCATGAGCACCATGATGATTAGACACCTAGGTTTTATTTTCATCTACATATTTTGAAGACGTGATGTCTCAGGATGTAATAGAAACACACATATATTTTTTGAAGTTACGATGCACACAGCTGTAAACATATATACATCTATTTTCCTACATGGATCTATTTACAAATTACACAAATGTCTATCTAATACAATGTTAACCACTATATCAGTTAATGTATTCATTCATCTAGGAATATGTTGATATGTAATAAAATAAAAATGTCTTTCTAGCAAACGAATACATAAATACAATCTCAGAATGTGTGTATTTCTAACTGAATAATGATTATTGAGTTGCAGAAAGACAAGCTGTGAGTCTAGATTTACAAGCAATGTGCGTATGCCGAGGTTGATTGCTTCAGTTAATAACTCAATAACAGCGTATATTCAATGACATTGTTTGTAGCTTGACCTAGACAAATACCTTGCAGATCTATCAACTCACCAGCAGGATCATAAATTACCCAAGCTACCGAAGACAAATTCCTGGTACTCCGGGAAGTACCATCCACGAAACCGACATAAGGGGTAATAGATATCTACACCATAAGAAATACCTAATAAGCAGAAAAATGCTCACAAAGCACATCAAACAAAAATATGTACAAAAAATGAAAATGACACCTATGTACACCTATTACACATGGATGACTCATGCATAATATTTTTTGAGATACAACCCATTTCTGGGTTGTTCAAATTTATTACTACTCATAGGCACCATTCTGCAATACACATTTAATGATGTAGGGCCCATGCCACATAGGTTGAAATTTACCTACCCCCAGCTTATCATGAGTTTGGTCATATAGGAGAACGAGATCTCTTTCAAAGAAAGAATGAGGGGAAACTAATTGGTCAAAATGAGCCTTGACCCAATTTTTCTGTGCTTCGATAACCAAAGCAGCAAGTTTCATCCAGCCTTTATAAATAAAGGAGATGTTCTTCCTCTGGCAAAGTATTCGGTAGTATTTCAACAGCTAACTTGAGCGAAGGTATTTCACATTCAATCGAAAGAGTAGCTTCCAGACCATAAACCAACTGGAAAGGATTGAAACAGGTTGCATTCTTAACTGAGGTTCGGTATGCCCAAAGAGCCAAAAATAAGATGAGATTCCAATTTGATTTATGGATCCCAATCGTACATTGAAGCATAGTGACAAGGACCTTGTTCAAAGCCTCAACTTGGCCATTGGCTTGAGGGTAGTATGGCGTTGAGTTGTCGTGACGTAGACCCAACTTAGAAGTAAACTTCGCTACCATATAATGCCGAAAATGGGAACCATGATCGGTAACGATGGCTTGCGGGACACCAAACCTAGCAATAATGTGATTGAATATGAATTGAGCAGTTGTCGTAACATCGGTGGCAAGTGTAGGCATTGCTTCGACCCATTTGGTGAAGTGGTCCATGGCTACGATAATATAAGCATGCCCCTTGGACGAGTGAGGGTTACACGTCATAAAATCGATGCCCCACTTCGCAAACGGACCAACGGTAATGACAGGATGAAGAGGAACGGGTGTCGCGCGCATCTTGTGCTGGTAAATCTGGCAATCATGGAATTTATGACCTGTGATAATGCAGTCTTTGAAAATAGAGGGCCAAAAATAACCAGCACAAAGAATTTCTTGAGCAGTAGCATAACCAGACATGTGACCACCATAGGCGCCATTGAAACAATCATTGAGAACTTTCTTAGCTTCCTCAAGGGTTAAACACTGATGGAGAATGGAATCTACCCGACACGATAGAGGCACTAGAAAATTTGGCGGAATTTCTGACGGCCAATTCGTCGCTATTCCGACACATAGTCGTCGCAAGAGCGATAGTTCGAGGGCGTAAAAAACGTGGTTTGCCATACCGTCGTAGTTTCGACGCACTTAAAAAGTGTTGCACTATCGACACTTTTTCTATCACTTCTAAACAAGCATCACTCTTCCGGCTTCGAACCATCGCGTCTAACGTTTGTAGTTGCCGACTTCCGACGAAATGTGGTTCGATGTTTTGAACGTCGCTCTTCCGACGTTTGTAAACTTTTGCAATTCCGATGCAATGTGGTCTGATGTTTTGGATGTCGCTCTTCCGACGGTTGTAAATTGTCGTAATTCTGATGAAATGTGGTCCGACGTTTTGAACGTCGCTCTTTCGATGTTTTTAAACTGTCGCAATTCCAATGAAATGTGGTCCGATGTTTTGAACGTCGCTCGTCCGACGCTTTTATACTGTTGCTCTTCCAACATTTTTAAGCTGTCGCAATTCCGACACTTACAAGGCGTCGGTATAGTGATGACGGGTTCAATTTAAAAAAAAATAAATGAAACTTTAAAAGAGGAAAAACGCTGTTTTGAATATATTATATGAAGTAAAACAGTCCATGAAGTCATTACATTTTCACATCTGAAGATTGGAACCCAAATATCCATCCAGAAAAGTGGAAGTCCCACCCGAGACAGTGATAGAAAAATACCCCATGTCACATACAGGGACTTGATATAAAACCCAGTAACGGTCCACATGGAGATTATCGACAATCTGAAAAAGCATCCAAATATGCCCGAGGCATCTATAAGAAAGTGAAATAGCAGTATGTAGAATAGTAAAGCAACAGATAGAGTACCGACGTCCATTGTTCCAAATACAAATTAAAGTACCCAAAATCCTTGAACAGAGAAAAACGCTAATCATGTGAGGAGTGTGATATATCCAAAATATAAAAAGACCATCAGACCATATCAATAAACCAGCAACATAGACCAGCATCGCTAGTTTTGAAGGCAGAGTGATAAACATTAATCGTTTTTTTTTCACAAGAGAAAAAACGTTGTTTTGAATATATTATATGAAGTAAAACAGTCCATGAAATCATTACATTTTCACATCTGAAGATTGGAACCCAAATATACATCCATAAAAGTGGAAGTCCCACCCCAGACAGTGATAGAAAAATACCCCATGTCACATACAAGGACTTGATATAAAACCCAGTAACAGTCCACATGGAGATTATCGACAAATCTGAGAAAGCATCCAAATATGCCCGAGGCATCCATAAGAAAGTGAAATAGCAGTATGTAGAATAGTAAAACAACAGATAGAGTACCGATGTCCATTGTTCCAAATACAAATTAAAGTACCCAAAATCCTTGAACAGAGAAAAATGCTAATCATGTGAGGAGTGTGATATGTCCAAAATATAAAAAGACCATCAGACCATATCAATAAACCGGCAACATAGACCAGCATCGCTAGTTTTGAAGGCAGAGTGATAAACATTAATCATTTTTTTTTCACAAGAGAAAAAACGTTGTTTTGAATATATTATATGAAGTAAAATAGTCCATGAATTTATTACATTTTCACATCTGAAGATTGGAACCCAAATATCCATCCAGAAAAGTGGAAGTCCCACCCCAGACAGTGATAGAAAAATACCCCATGTCACATACAGGGACTTGATATAAAACCCAGTAACGGTCCACATGGAGATTATCGACAAATCTGAGAAAGCATCCAAATATACCCGAGGCATCTATAAGAAAGTGAAATAGCAGTATGTAGAATAGTAAAACAACAGATAGAGTACCGACGTCCATTGTTCCAAATACAAATTAAAGTACCCAAAATCCTTGAACAGAGAAAAACGCTAATCATGTGAGGAGTGTGATATGTCCAAAATATAAAGACCATGAGACCATATCAATAAACCAGCAACATAGACCAGCATCGCTAGTTTTGAAGGCAAAGTGATAAACATTAATCATTTTTTTTTCACAAGAGAAAAAACGTTGTTTTGAATATATTATATGAAGTAAAACAGTCCATGAAGTCATTACATTTTCACATCCGAAGATTGGAACCCAAATATCCATCCAGAAAAGTGGAAGTCCCACCCTAGACAATGATAGAAAAATACCCCATGTCACATACAGGGACATGATATAAAACCCAGTAACGGTCCACATGGAGATTATCGACAAATCTAAGAAAGCATCCAAATATGCCCGAGGCATCTATAAGAAAGTGAAATAGCAGTATGTAGAATAGTAAAGCAACAGATAGAGTACCGACATCCATTGTTCCAAATACAAATTAAAGTACCCAAAATCCTTGAATAGAGAAAATTGGTAATCATGTGAGGAGTGTGATATGTCCAAAATATAAAGAGACCATCATACCATATCAATAAACCAGCATCACTAGTTTTGAAGGGAGAGTGATAACCTGTCAACACATAAAATAGTATCATAAAGCGGATACAGGAAATGTGCAGAGACATGTACTGTTGATATACACCTCACACAAAAAGAATCCATGATAGAGCAAAAATATGTATAAACCCAAGGTCGATTGTATGTTCTGGCTCGCTTGTTCCCAGAAATAAAAACCATCTGCAAAAACCTAGGCTCGCTTGTAAGATCAGGCTCGCTTGATTCCAAAATTGGTAACCATCTGTTGCATCCGAGATGTAAGGTTCAGACTCGCTTGTTTCCATTAGTAGCCCGCTACAGCATCCACCCTGTTCATAGCAAAAAGGTTCATGTAGATATATAGAGAAAGAGTATAATACGTAGACCATATAAACATGGCTCTGTATTTCAAAAAACAGGTTTAAAATAGAAACAGGGCAACATTTTTTTTTTCTAAGTAAATTTAATCTATTAACAGTGGGAATAAAATTACACCGAAGTCAAAATCATTGCCCAAACTCATGGCAAATTTGTCATCAAAAAATCAAAAAATTAAGAAGACTACCCTCATACAGGGAAACCAGTCTTGAACGTTTAATTTACAGAATTCAAAAATATTACAAAGGTCCAACACAGTAAAATAATCTAAAAGCAACCCAATTAAGTGGGCCGCGAAGCAAGAAAAACAAATTAACCAAACTACTCCTCCGGCTCCTCGACGATTCGGCACCATCCTTCGGAAGGTCCAGGATCGCTAGGTGCTACCTCCACATTCATGCCACGGCTCCCCTCCTGAAGGCCCGAATGTTGGCCGGCTTTTTCCGAGCTCAGACCCACCGGACGGGTGCATTCTTCCTCCGTTTGGGCCTCCTCGCGGAAAACCACAGTGACTGAAGCTGTGATTCGTGGGCGGTTGAGAGAGAAATTAAAGGAAAATTGCGCAGTGCGCGTCGTGGGAGAAGGTGAACTAGCGGTGGGGAAACGAGGAGCAGGGGAATCCATACGGTGGCCAGATCTTACAACCCGACCCCGCCCACTCCTAGTATTTGGATAGCGACTTGCATAATCACTGGAGTGGTTGGAAGACAACTCGGTTGAGGGGCTGGAGGGAGCGCGCAGGAGTTGACCTCTAGTGCTCCCCCTGCGGCAACGCATCCTTTGATGCACGCGAGGCATGGGTGCAGTCTCACTAGCAGTGGGCACAAGAGGAGACGGAGAAGAAGAATTCCAAGAAACAGAGGAAGACAGACAAGGACCAGACCGAGAGAAATGCAGATATGCAGCAAGGTCTACGCAGCAGTTCAGCTGGCCACTTCTCCTTCTCGTCACAGTGAGCAAGCAGTGTAACCCAGCAACCAGCTCGTCTGAAAAACCATAGCGAAATGCCATTTTATCGACCCGACTGCAATGCAATCGAAGGACGCCCGTCATAATTAATCTCTGATCATTAATGAGAGCCGAAGGTCGGATCATATTGGAGCATGCGGAATCGCTAACAGGAGTGGAGGTCCGATCTTGAACAGTGTTAAAACTTAATTAATGCGGATTTGATGTGAAAACCTTGGAACTTAATTGAACAACGTTAAAACTTAATTCGATTGATATGAAATCACCACATCCATGTCCCATTGCCTTAAACGCCGTCGAATGCACCCACAGCCAGGAGCAGGGCAAGTTTTGATTGAGGACACGTGGCAAAAATTGATTGGAGCAGATCTTTGTTTGGGCCGCTCGCGCAGTGGAAATTCGAACCCGAAATATATTAGGGTGAATTTGATAAGAAATTCGCGTCACAACTCTCCGTCTGTATGCCAGCCCAACTTCGGACCCGAAAAATATTAGGGTGGAATTCATTTGGTTTTCGTGTCACAAAATTGGCCGATGTCAGCAGACTATTTTGGAATGCGAATTTGGTTTGAATTATGGTTTATTGACGTTTGAAGTCCGGAAGGCTCAACTTAAGAACAATTTTGTTTGATCCCATCTTATAAAATTTGTGTTGGTTTTCTTTGATAATACACATATTTATAATAAATCATGGGAATACCACACTAATAAACATGTGGAAAAGTTATATAAATTATTGAGAACAATCATTTTTATGTAAAAATATCCAAATATGCTTTTGGGAAATAAGAATTCGAGTATTTGGTTCATATTGTTTTAAAGGAAGGAGTGAAGTTGGAGCCTCAAAAGATGCAAGCTATTACAAAATGACCTATTCCTAAGAAAATCAAGGTTCTTAGAAGATTTTTTAGACTTACATGATATTATTGACCATTTGTTAAGAATTATGCATGCATTTCAAGTCCACTCACATATCTCTTGAAGAAAATATCATTTATATGGAATGATGAGGCTACTTTGGCATTCTCTCTTTTAATGGATGCCATGTCTTCTACACCAACATCATTTGCACCTAATTTTGGTAAAAAATTCATAGTAAAGTGTGAGGCAGTAGGACAAGGAATTTACGTAACATTAACACAATAAGTGATATCATTGGCTTTTAAAAGCAAGGAATTCAAATAAAATATTTGGTGAAATCTACGTATGAAAAATAAATGGAAGCAATATTACATGCAATAAAAAATGGGGATAGTATATCATTGGGAGGTACTTTAAAGTCAAGATATACCATGATAGCATAAAGTATTTTTTTAAGCTATGGATTTCATTGGAAGATTAACAAAAATGAGGAGAAAAAATGCAAAGTTTTAATTTTGAGATAATCTGCAAAAAGGGTAAGGAAAATTTAGTACATGATGCTCTTTCTAAAATATAAGAGGACTCAAATTTATATCCAATTACATTTTCTATTCCTAGGTGGCTAGAAGAAGCTTGCCATAATGGAAAAATGACAATAGTACTAAACAAAAACTAAAATTTATAAAGGATGGGATGAACTCTATGGAGCATTGGGAGTGAAAGAGAGATATACTTTTGTGCAAATGTAGAATATTTTTATGCACACAAGCATATTTGAATAAACAAATATTAAGGGAGTCCCATGTCTCTCTGATGGTAGGACGCAGGGTTCCTTAAAACATCTCAAAGGATCAAAAAATATATTTTTGGAAGGAATGAAGAAAGATATTCAAAATTTTGTAAGAGAAGGTCAGGTTTGCATAATAAATAAAAGAGAGATAGTAAAATATTTAGGGTTACTTAACCATTCCACATACATATTCAAAGACTAGAAGATATATCAATAGACTTTATTACAGGGTTACTAAAATATAAATGTAAGTATTACATTTTTGTGGTCATTTATCTAGACAAATTTTGTATATTTTTTTTGTAGAGCTCAAAGTACATAAACAACAAGCCAAGTGGCAGAAGTGTCCGTGAAATAAATTCATATTCTTCATGGTTTTCCTAAAGTAATAGTAACAAGAAACTTTGGGAAATAATTATTTAATATGAGTGGAGAAACACTAGCTGCCATGAGTTCTACATATCAAACACAATCAAATGGTCAAACAAAAATAGTTAACAAATGTTTTTAAAGTTATCTACAATGTTACTCTTTAGAAAATAAATCTTAATGGATGAAGTGGGTTCATCAAGGAATAATGGTAATATGATACTACCTATCACACATCTACTAAAATTTCCCCATTTAAGGCCCTTTATGGATATCCAACTCCTAGTATCTCATATTTTTTGCAAGATAAGTCCAAAGTATAGGAAACAGAGTCACATATGGAAAATACTAAAGAAACTTTGAAAATTATTATGGAAAACCTTCAAATGACATGAAACATGAGAAAACAACAAGGGGAAAACAATTGAAGTGAAAGATAATTTGAGGAGGGTAATTGGGTATTTTTTAAATTATAGCATTATAAGCAATCTTCATTCAAGAAAAAGAAGAATAAATAATTAGCTCAAAAATGTTATGGCCCTAAATAATTATTCATAGGATTGCACAAGTGGTATAGAAGTTATATTTTCCTTCTTCTTGCATTCATAAGGTTTTTCATGTATCTTGCCTAAAAAGGGTTTTGGGAAAAAATATGCCAATGTAAATAGAACTTCCAAAATTAGATGAAGAATGAAAGTTGATTCTTGAACCACAAAAAGTTATAGATAAACATTATGTATCTCTTTGACATATAACCATTATGAAGTACCTAATCAAGAAGAATATTCCTCTAGAAGAAGGTACATGGTAAAATGATCAATTCGTAATGAAATACCCACGGCTAAAGGGTTTGTTTCAAGTTTTGAAAAAGGTTTTGTTATATGTTTTATATAACGCGCGGCGGAATAGTTTTATTGTTTTTTAAGGTCCCACACAGTGATCAAATTTGCAGGGCAAGTCTGAATTTCAATTAGAAGGGCATATATCTATGTTGCCCTTCCATAATGAAAAGCTTTAAAAAAAAAACTTTTCAATTGACCACAATAAATTATTTTTACATTTCATTTTCAGAAAGACAAAACCATCAATATTTATATTAATAAAAGACTGTTACATATACAACAATGAAGAAGGCTCCATCTTTCATTGCTTAAATATTTCATTGGCAATGTCAACATAAGTCTTGAAGACACTATTATAAGAATTTGGATACATACCACCGGGATATAGGAGATTCTTATATGTCAGATTGTGTAATGCAATTTTGACTTTGTCTCGCAAGGAGCAGCAACATGGAGGTCTGGATTTTTCTTATAGAAATTTTTTATTATTATTTGAAACGTTGTTCATAGATATGAAGACAACAATGAAATTATGAGCATGGTGGAAAACTAGTCAAGCTCATGATACCAAACCATGATGATGTAAGTTTGGAATTTAACATTTTTACATGTTAAAGACAAATAGTCAAAATCACTAACAACTTAGTATGCCATAATTAATAATCATTCCCTGTTCACTTTTGTTAATAGTTTTATGTCACACGATGATCCCTCTTCTCTGGCATTCACTTGTTTTGAAGATCACTATTCTAGGAATAAGGAGTTATTTTCTCCAAAAATAACCCTAGCCAAACATTGGCAATGCATCAAGGATATCTTTCTATGCTTCATAAGTACATATGTTCTACTTCTAAATCATGTCTTGGAAGTGGTTTTTTTGCTGGAAATTATTCACCAGTTGGTTTCATACCAAAGTCTTTTTCTCATTTTCAGCATCCAATATATGAAAAAGATAATGGTTTAAAACAACATAAATATTTGAAATTTTGCAAGAATTGTCTGGCACACTTTGAATATTAATTTTGAAGTCAAGTGCATGATGCTATATAGGATCAAGTGTAATTTTGAATACCAAATGTTTCACAAGAAACTTCTCAACATGCTACCCTGCAGTAAGGATTAAATGACAATATTGCATCAATTATTTCCATAATAAAAGTGCACCTCGGCCATAAGACTAAAAAACTACAAATGTTGTAGATCTAACAAGACCACACAATCAAATGTATTCCACAAGGCCAATACTATATGAAAAATGAAAAGGAGTTTGCAACCAAAAATACCTTAGGCAACTAATTCAATTAGATACACCAAACCATTAGCAAAAAGGAAAACCAGCCTACTCAAAAGGCAAGCGTTTACCTCCTTTGACAAAATTTTGAGTTCCGAAACAAGGGTCTTTATTGTCTTGTCAATGCCCCTAGTAATTTGAACGGGGTTTGCACCTGCTGCAACAACCTAAAAAAAAAGGTTTCATTTCAAATTATTTTCCACAAATTTAAGATACAACCATTTTCAGTTTTGTATTTCCTAACAAGCTCATAAATTTTGACAAAAGAACCAAAATTTTTTAATACCTGATAGCAATTTTTTCACTAAAAAACTATCTTAGACTCAATAAGCCCAACCCAAAACTAAAAAACCAAACACCATAAGACCCTACAAAAATGAATAGATGATCTTAATCCAGTACTATTGACAAAAAGTTACCTTTACACCCTCACTTATTAAACCCTGTGTTGTTGAATTTTAACTTCAACTGCTGCAGCAGAAGGACGGATGCAGCAACAACATTTTTTTTTGGAGGTTGCTTGCACGCCATCCAGAAATTTAATTCAACATTTAAAATTCCTGCAAGTTTTTTTTGTAGACAGCCACAGCCATATTTCTGTACAAGATTGTATTTAAACACAACAACCAGCATTAACGCAATTCACCAACCAGAAATTAAACAAAAAGAAATTTACCCCCCAGTTTTGTAAATTAAAAAGGAGGACACATGGAGCATTAATATTGGATCGCATGAAATTGAAGGGAATCTGAAAACCTGAAAACTGGACCCGAATTTTTTATAAGGCACATTGAATTTTGAATTCGCGTTACAAATTAGGCAGACGTCAGCATCCCATTTTGGAACACGAATTTGGTTTGAAATTCAATCTATTCAGACTTTTGAAGTCCAACGGAAAGGGTTCTTTAATGTTTTGATAATTTAATTTTATGTATGCTTTAATATATACATATGTTTTAAACATATGTTATATATATATCATATGCGAAATGAAAGGTGGGCCATAGAATTTAGTTTTAATTTTATTTTTTTAAAAAGAGGGTTTATTATAATATGTTTTATATGTTACGGCATATAAAAATAAAAAGGACAAAAAATCTTGGTAGTTTTTTTTATAAAAAGTACGTAAATTTTTTATTACACAACAGTGTGTAAAAAGTGAAAGACCGAGTGTAACTTTTTAAGTGTGTATGCACATTAGTGCAAAAGTGAAAAACACAACAGAGTGTTTTAGAGACAGAGTATGTTTGTTTTGAACAGACAGTGAGTTGGTTTTATGCACTGCGTTTTGTAGCAGTCATAATTTTGTAATCCCTCTCAGTGAGGAAGAAGTGTAATAGTTTTTTTTTGAGTTATTGAAGGGAATAGAAGTTTGTTTTCAAAGTATTGAAACTTTGTCTCATGTCAAAGAAATTTTTATTTTCTCTGTGTTAAAAGAAGGGAAATTTATTCTCCATTCATTGTTCTGGAATTTTTCAATATTCCAACATGTGCAAGAACAACAGATGTTGTGTTTCCATCCCCAGCTAAATCATTTGTCTTTGCCACAGCTTGCCTTACCAACTTGGCCCCAATATTTTCAACTGGGTCCTCTAATTCAACCAATAAAAAGGCCAAAACCATAGCATTGAGATACATTTCATTACACTGTCAATAACAATAAAATTTGACTCAGCCATAACCCTTTCCTTTTATTGTTGTGAAAGCTTTATGCATTACTCTAATGTGGCTAGTCCATAGGCCAAGTAGACCACTGGGTAACAAATATGTTTCCTTTCACCTTTGAGTTTTCAAATTATGCCTACCAAATCTAAGACATTTAAGAGGGGTAACTAATACAACGTTAAAAAGAAAACTAGAGCACACATCTACAAATTACCTCCTTAGCTACTATCACACCATCATTAACTATTTTCGGAGAACCATGCTTGCTCTCCAAGACAACATTTTTCCCTTCGCCCCAAGGGTGACTCCAACAAGATCAGCAAGTTTGTTCACACCGCCTGCAAGACAAATTGACAATGCTTTCAGTAAGTGTGCAATTTAATGCCAGACCATATGCAAAAACAACCCTCCATGAAAAATTAAAATAACACATTAAAATCGAATATAAGTGGACAAGGAAAGATCTGCCACAGTGAATTTTCACGTGCAGGTGACCTTCCTTTAAACATATTTTTTTCTCTAACCTACAATTTTTTTTTCACTGAGCCATCCTTGTTGAAGTACAACTCATTTTCCATAGCTCTTGTGTTAACTACCTTCTCTATGTCGCGTAATCTCATAGTCCCTCTTCTGCTTGAGCGATTAAAGGAAATGGGTGAAAAAACTGAAAGAGAAGACAATTGTCTGCCATAATTATCAAACATTGCACCCAACTTCTTCCCCTTTCCATTCTTACCCAATGAGGTAGATGTGGCAATTGTTGTCATACTGCCCAAAGCAGAGGCCATCTTCTCTTATCCTGAATATAGAATTAAAAGATCTAAATATTAGTATGAACCTTAAAAAACATGACTCCCATTGCTAAAAACCACTTTTAAGTTGTAACAGGCAAACTAAACAACTATCGCAACTTTTGGCAACTTCTGGAGCATTAAGAGAGAAACAAACAAAGAGAAATACAACCAAAATCCTCATTTTAATGAGACCAGACTATATATTTGCATTAAGATAATAGAAATAAATCACGACTATATTAAGGCCAACACAAAACAATCTTTAACCAGTGTCTCTCGCGGCCTTCAGGTTGCCATGCTAGAGGTTGCATATTTTTAATTTAAATTCTTGACCTCTCGTGCCCATCTATGAATGAATCCAATAGGATATCTACATCAAATTCTCCTTTATATCCCCAAAAACAAATTCCCTACTACAAGAGCACCAGTATTGATGTATCACCCCACACCATCCCACCCACTAGAAACGGTGAAAAAGGAAACCCGAGAAAAATTCTGAAATATCTCAAGATGACTATATGGGTGGTTCTTATGAATCAACCAACCATTCAAAACATGCTCATCAATCCAAACCATGAGTATTATGTGACAATATTCAAGCAGGCACTGAATCAGATTTCTGAAGCTATGTTAGAGAAACCCTAAACTCTCACTGAAAATAGGTGAAATGTGGCACCACTCAGAGATTGACATGTTCCAATTGGTACAAGTGGTAGACAATTGGCATGCTCAAACAACAAGGTGATGCAGGAATGACATGAGGGAGAAAATATCAGAAAAGCCCCAAATCTGGAGAACTAAATCTCATCACCAACCTGAGATTGACAACTTTACATGATGTAACCTATGAAATCGTAAATGGAGAAATCATAGTAACAATAAAGTAACCTATGTAACAATAAATTCAGATTCATCTTGGGAGTGGTAATGGGAGAAATCATAGTGAACAACAAGAAACATGCAGAGTTGCTTACAATCAAATATATGAAAAAACACATACAAAAAACCTAGATAATAATCATGAACAAGCTTAATATTGAATTATGAACTGTAAAGGAACTTAAAAAATGTGACATTACGAACCTGGTCAAGCGCACAAGAAAAAATATCCCGGACATGACCCTGGTTGACAAGTTGTATTGCTCATGATGCAAGAGGATTTGTACCTGCACTGCCAAGTCAATCAAAATCCATCATTATCTATACAATAAATACAAGTAATTGATGTAGTATTTTTACTCTAAGATGCATTCTTATGATAATGTTAGAACATATGTTGAAAATGTCAAAACATACCTGAATAAGCTCCTCTTCGTTTCAAGAACAATTTATTGGAGTCGTATGAACTTGGAACAAGCCTCCCACGATCTGAAAGAGTAGCAACTAAGTCAACAGTGACTTTTTTGTTGCTACGCTGGATCGAGGGAGGTTTGCTCCAAGATTAAATTGCTCCAATAAATTATATTCTACTAAACAGGGCCAACCACGTGAAGGTGGAAGCTCTTATGGCCCCTCCACCCCCCCTCACATCACTCTCAATTCCCCAATACCCAATCTATATTTAATTTTTTACTTTCATGAGCATAAAAAAAAATATTCAATAACTAATAAAAAACAATTCAACAAAAAGTACGCAAGGAAACATTGCAATTAATGCTTGACATAAAAATAGTATGATAAATGAGTTTTTTATATAACGCAAAAAACGTTCCAAGTATGGTAACATTTTTCTTATAATAATACAATATTTTACATTATCGAATTTTCTTTTTCTTCTTCCTATTTCTAAAGCTCCTAATTACATCATCAATATCATCATGCTCTGCTCCTGTTTCGTGCCTTTCGACCCGCACTGCCGACCTAGTTGCGTAGTCACGATGTCTGGTCTCATCCAGTGACGGGGCATCGCCTACAAAAACAGATAATATTAAATTTTAATTGTCAGTTTTTAAATATCATTGAACTAGTTCGGTAATATTAATAAAAAATTGCAATGAGATTATTTACCTGGTGCACCAGTTGTCGCCGCTGACCTAGTTGCGTAGTCACGATGTCTGGTCTCATCCAGTGACGGGGCATCGCCTACAAAAACAGATAATATTAAATTTTAATTGTCAGTTTTTAAATATCATTGAACTAGTTCGGTAATATTAATAAAAAAAATTTGCAATGAGATTATTTACCTGGTGCACCAGTTGTTGCCGCTGACCTAGTTGCATAGTCATGATATCTGGTCTCATCCAGTGACGGGGCATCACCTACAAAAACAGATAATATTAAATTTTAATTGTCAGTTTTTAAATATCATTGAACTAGTTCGGTAATATTAATAAAAAAAATTGCAATGAGATTATTTACCTGGTGCACCAGTTGTCGCCGTTGGGACTGTTGCCATGTCTTCCTCTCTGGTGGTAATATCCTCAAGGGAAAATTTCTCTGTCATTTAAACAAAAAATGTTATAAGGACAACCATCAAGGTATAATTAGAAAAAATTATAAGTGGAAATTAATTACCGTCACGGCCCTCACTGATAGTAGCATTGTTGCCCTAGTCCCCACTACAATGATCAGGTTGCACGTGAGGATCATCTACATCTGGCTCTAAAACTGGGTTATTTGCCTTGTCGGTAGTGCTTCTCCCCTGATTTAAACAAAGTTTTTAGACATTAAATTTATGGACGAAAACAAACATATTGAAAGGTTAATGCTTTACCTTATCAGGCATTCTGGATCTTGGGACCTGCCCCAAGCTTCTACGATGTTCAACTACGGCTTGATAGCCGAAATGGAAAGCGATATTTTTATCTTCCTCTGTAGTTTCTGTTCTGAATTCATCACCCTACATTACATATGATTGTGTATTTTTAATCATATTTGATAGGATTACAAAAACGTTGGAAGGCGATAAAATTAATTATAAGATGTTTAGCTACTTAATTACAATTCTTGCGGCTAATTTCAAGTAGCCACCCTGGCCTAGCTTGTGATGGCCCTTTTTTTCAATCCTAGCTTTGGTTTCCTTTGAGGTGTCATGCAACCTAGCATCAAAATATTGAAGTCATATATGACGTAGCACACTTTTATTTTAGACATTGACAAAATTAAAGCTATTGAATTAAAGTTGTAATTTACCTTGCGGGTCCAGTTGGCATTTTTCCTTCTTTCTTTGCCCTTTTCTCTTTTTCGTCATGGATGAGTGCTTTCCACTCACTCTTTGGAATTGTGAGAGGAAGCTCATATCTAGGGTTAAATTTCAATTGTGTCCTATAGGTTTCCCTGGTATATTTCAAATATTTTCCGACTACCCGATCCACCGTTGTTCTGTCAAATGTGCCGACCCCAAAAAGGGCTTCTAGATAATCTAGAAGTTCTTTTTTCAGGTTGTAATTATTGGAATTCCACCCTGTGCGTATGGTTGGGCCAAAAATTACCAGCGCATGGCTCTCCAGAAACCTGTAGAACTCATTGTTTCCTACATAGAAAAAATATATATATATTATCATTAATTTAAAAATAAAAATCATGATAAATATGTTTTAGATAAAGTACATGAAATAGTTAAAATATTAAAATTTACCTGGGAGTTGTACATGCTTTATAGGGACACCTTCATCGTTCAACAACAACGTGCCATTAATGGTCCCTGCGGAGCTGACACGTGTAGCTCCAGGAAACGCAATAATGTAGTTGGCCATATCAACCTCATCGTTGCCAACACGTTCAGCGGTTGGCTGGGTGTCTGCTTGGGCAGGGTGTGTTTCTTGGCTGGCACCTAAAGGAGTAGAAGGTGTATGAGATGGTTTTTGGGCAATATCTTGCCCTTGTGTCCCACTACCACCAACACCGGGTTCAGCAAGTGCCAGAAAACGCTACATACAAAAGAAATTTTTGTTAGTTTAGTCAATGTAAAAATTAAAATCAAACTATCACAATTCATCTCATGCAGAACAAAAAAAATATCCTTTTGACTTTTTATTATTACTTGATATCTTTCTAGCTGGCTCATAAGTTGTTTTATCTTCTCTTCTGTTTCAGGTGTTTGAGGCGCGTCTATCAAAGTATTAAATTCCAACCTTGCATCTCGTGCCTTTTTTCGCAACAAGAACATTGGAGATAGGGATGAAGAAAGCTCTTCCTCAAAGAGGGAATCATCAGGCGTACCATGGCTAGGTGTCTGCATATTTGAACAAAATTAATATTATTTCAATTATGTAAATAACTAAAATACCCGAAGATAGAGCAATGCTGGCACTTTACATGTTCTTCCGCTGGCCTCTTTCCACGATCATCCCGTCTCAGGGTTGTTCCTGCACTGCTCTGATCAGTCTGCCACATTGCAATAAAATTATAAATGTAAAAACTTGAAAACAATATCTAACTTGAAAACAAAAAATGAAAACTAAAATAATTTCTAATAAGACACTGGAAGACAGAGTTAGAGTTTCAAATATGCCTTGCATTGAATTCAGTCCTGGAAACATGTCATTGCACATTAAGGCACCCAAACAAGAGACGAATTGACAATGAAGACCTTATTGAATATATTGTTGGAGCAACTTCTAGTAAACTTGTTGTGAAGACCTTGAGGATATTTTTGGAGCAACATTGTTGAAGCTGATGGTATAGCATTGTTGGAGACGATCTTGAAGGGCCTTGAAGTGAAGCTTTTGGAGAAACTATTGAAAAATCCTTAGAGCATTTAAGTAAGGCACTTTCTATCTTCCATCACCTTTTTCCTTTCAATATCCTTTAAACAATTTTGTTGATATTTAATGTTTGAAATCACGTTATAATTCCTTGATTATATGTTTTTGGGGACTTTCCCTTTGAAATTACCCAAAAATGCCCTGGCAATTTTATCTTCAGGATGCATGTCTGACCCTATTGTTCAATATTTTGATTGATAGTAGTAAACATAGAGAGTTAGGGGGCTCTTGACTTGGTTTGGTTGGGCCATTAGATCCCTAACATCTACTAGGGAGAACCCCCCTTGAGTTGGAGGAGAGCTAGCCCAAAGTGAAAAGAGGTTGGTGAGGTGACAATGGGGCTATTGAATTACACATGGTATCACACTTTAGCTTTAGGACTTTATCTTGAGAAGTGCGAGATTTGATATATCAATTCTCAAATTGTTTACAACACTATTGTTCATAACTAATAAGAAGTGATGTTGAGAAACAATACCATTTAAAAACTAGGGTTCTCAGTCCTTGGCATTCCTTCACCTAGGCCTAGGGGCACACTAGAATAATTTCACACTAAACCATGCAAACTTAAAAGTAACTTAATAGATCCACAAAGTAATAATAATCATAATTCCTAATTTCCTATTGTACGATATGATGCAAATTATTCAAACATGAAGCAATGAAGACATGCAATGTTTGAATTTCAAGATTGATGAACCAATACAAGAAGTTAGAAACTACAACTTTGATTCAATACTCTGTGTCCTAACTCCAGGAAGGAATCTAGTTTGTAGTACAGAACATGCATCGTGTATAATCAATTCTTAATTGAAAACAACTAAACATCATCTGTAACACCCCTACTTTATATGTTTGAATTTCAAAAAAAAAACTAGACATTTGAACTTTAATCCTGAGGGGAGTGGACCCCAAAGGACAAGTATTTTGAGGATGTAATTAAATATTTAATTTTGAGAAAATGAATAAAGTAATTCTGTGCAAATTGACCAAAATGAGAATTATGATATCATTTGCTAAATCCATGAGGATGGATAAAGGAAAATACTTTCCCCACAAAATATTTTAAAAATCCTTGAAAGAATTTATTTCCAAATTAGATTTTGAGGAAAATATAGTTTCCCCAATGATGTGGAGAGTAGTTGGGAAGAGGTAAAAAGCTGGGAAAAGCAGAAAGCAGCTTTAAAAGTCCCTAAATAGGGAAGCCTAGGCAAACAGGAAGAAAAGCATCCTGATATTCTGGACGCAGAATTAGAAACAGGCTTTGGGGAGCAGTAGCTTAAATAAGCTATTCCTGAACAGATTGGGGGTTGATCTGTTCTAGGAGGGATCTCAGCTCGGGGGTGAATTCTGGAGATAGACGAATTCTAAGGTTGGGTGGATTGGTCATAAAATTAAGCGGTATGCATAGTTCATTTATATTCTCTGTTATAAGGTGTAGATATAAATTTTATGATGTATTGAATGTTAAAGTATTATATGAAGCAGGCTGTGAGTTTTCCTACATTTAACAGAATTATTAGAAGAATTATCTTCAAATTTCTGTACAGTTGTAGGAATCACATCTATGGGATGAAATTCATCAGAATCTCTAAACCATAGCTGGTTTAAATCTAAGAATACATATTTTCCAGAGATGATTTACAGTGAAATTTTAATCTGCTTCTGTTTCATGAACTAAACCCTAATTGTAGCAGAAGGAAACCTAGTACTCTTACATGCATCATAGAGGAAAGAAATTTGACATCAAATATAATATCTTGAATTAAGCAGTAAAATAAGTAAGCAGATAACATATAGCAGATAATTGGTAACACAACATGAATTACTAGTACAGTATACTGCATTCAATACAGTTACAATAGTCTGAGAATGTTATAGGTACACCTATAAATTTAGTCACAGAATTAAATTCACTCAAATTATAAACACAAAGATATATTTAATACTTTTCACAGTTATCTGTACTGAAAGTATGAGGAACAGGTTGGTACAGTACTGATCAATTTAGCATAGTGTACCTGGGAACTAGTCTAGTTACCCAAAATTCTATCCAGAAACTCATTGTCATCTTAAGAGCTTTAAAGATTTGGAGTAATACTAGTAACAACAGAAATGAACAAAATAGTGCAGAAAATGATTATGTAGAAATTAACGATTTGATAGGGAAAAGACGTCATATTACTGTAAATTTTATTTCTGTACTATGGTTTTCAAATAATAAAAGAAAGAGAGAGAGTTCTCACTTATTATATATAAAAAAATACATATATCATTTCTGAACATTTCGAAAGCCTGTATAAACGAGAAGAAGGTTGCTTGACTCCAATAATATGTGGAGATAACTGAAATAAAATAAAAGAGGCCAAATAAACCAATATGGGACAGTAACTAGACCCCAAGATATCCTTGGTAACAAGGGAAGACCACAAACCATTGAAATTAAAATTTCCATATACAATATGTTCTGAATGGAAGTTAGGGTATATGAGAGATTATCAGTAGTAAAATGAAATAGTATGGATAAATTTTATATCTTCTCGACATGGGCGAATTAATCCCCAGTCAAGGTATACAAATTCCGGTGTAAACACAAATTAGAAGAATAGCGACAATGATGCTAATCTCATTGGATTCACTGAGGTGTTCATGGACTGATACAAGTCAAATATTAAATAAATAGTTGCAGAGGAAACGAGTCCATACAAGCTGAAGTTTTGGTGAATACCGACCTGTGAAAAAGGGAAAGCTATTATAATTCTTCAACGAAACATACCACGAGCTATCCAAAAATATTCTGACGAGACTGGTAACAAAATTTTACCTGTACATGCCAAAAGTTAGCAATAGGAACAGTTAAAATACATAAGTAAACAAAGAAGCGAAGGAGAACCAAAGTGAAATCGTATTGAAGGGAAGGATTCTGAGTTTTAACAAAAGTATTACCTGATCAATGAAGGGCTTCGAAGGTGTCGATCTGGATTAAAGTCATATAGAGAAGAAAAATCAAAAATATATGAGAAGATTTGATAACATAGTGGGACGTATTTACTTACTGGGAAAAATTTAGGAAATGCGAAAATTCTATAACCGAAACACAAAATCGAACCAGCGTCTGATAAGGATTTCTTTCTTACATCTTAAGTATCACAGAACCCATGTGAAATTTAAAGTTCATGAGGACGAAAACTCGAGCCTCACATTAGTTCTGAGAAACGAAAAATTTGAATTATGATATTGTCAGATAACGAATAGGCGAGGAACACATTCATAAAAACAATAGAAGGATAAAATAGATCCTGAAAAAAAAAGAGTTAACTTAACTAGATGTGAACGATAGGTATAAACCCGCATTTAACGCATACCAGAAAAACAAAGCTCTTCAGACTTTCGTTCTGCAATTTATAACGAGGAGATAGGTTCTGGTAAATGCACAAATCTGACAATAGAAAAACGAAATCGTAGCGAAAAATACTTAGAACAATTCCATAATATGAAGGATAAATGGTGGGGAAGCAAAAGTTACCTCTGCATGTTGACTACAACGTAGACATTTTGCGCCATCTCCTCTCAGAAATCGAGCATAGACACCACGGCAATAACGAACTGGAGATAAGTTGAGAAACAGAAATTCGAGTGGAGAAGGGAACAAGGGTTTCTTGTTCAACTCTTATAGAAAACATAAACGTTAAACCCTAATGAAATCTAGCCATACACATGGCACCCATCTGCCGACCCTCACCGGGATTGACAACATTCTTGGCTATGTGATATCAGTAGAAAGGCCATAAAAGCCAAACGTACAAGTACACCAAAATATTAAATATGCATTCAGAGCCATAACCACAAGGGCTATAAAATATATTAAATTCATAGTTAGTGGATACACATAAATCCATAATTTCAATGCCAGCGTACAATGAGCAGAGTATGATAAAGGCGACGCAATTACGAAACCATCAAACAGAGATACGATGGAGTACTGGAGATATACTCCATATCAACGAAGTAAGGGGAACGATAAAATCGTAGGTATAACGGTTGTCAAAATCCTATGTAAAGAACAACATGTCATTCGATTGGATAAGTACCAATTTGCCATGAATACAATTCATACGTGGACCTCTTACAATAAAAACCAAATTAAACGATATCTCCCCATCGAAAAGTAAATTCATCATCTCATGTAAATAGAGGGTGAACTTTATATAAGGATGGATTATATGTAAACATATGTGATGGATTTTACATTGGAGATCTTATATGGGATGGAGGTATCTTATTTATATATGGTGGACGTTATATATATATGGTGAATATATATATATATATATATATATAAGATAAAAGTGAATGTTTAATCATTGAAATTATAATAGTTAATACAACCAAAGGGTTGGAAAGAAATTTTATATGCTTTACACTATTTAAATCTAGATACAATGGGGAATAGATTAAACATAGAAATTATGTTTAAATAAAAAGCGTATGGTATTTCAAGCGTATGGTATTTAATTTCAAAAGGTAGTTCGAAACACCTAGGTATTAGTTAGGTGAACAGAATTGAGGTCATAAATCCAGAGGAATGGATAACTTCAAAAAAAAAAAAATTTGTGTATGTGGAATACATCATCTACCTCATCAATTCCATCCCATTTTGTGTTTTTATGTTATATTCCTTATAAAAGTGTCAAATTTCTCTCAAAGTAAGCAACCACTGAATAACATAAAAAATAGTTGAGATATGATTGAGAAATGGTCATTTATTTCTTGAAAGGATCTTCACAATTTCTTTGGTTGTTTTTCATCTCAAGAAACAAGAAATGACCTAAGAAACTATGTGATGTAATATAAGAAACAACACGGTGCAATGGCCATTTTCAAAGTCAAATGATGTCCATTGAGGACATGGCCTTTATTTGGTTCCTATTTCATAGGAGTTTTGGGTAGAAATGGAACTTTTTTGTACCATTTCCAGTAGTAAAAAGGAAAAACCTTCTTTTTCCATGGGAAATAATTTACCTTTCCTTTTTCAAGATAATATACATCACAAAAAATATGAACTATACTTCACACATTTTTGGATAATGTGAAAGTGGAAAAGGAATACCCTACACAAGTGATGCACACATGTACATTTGAACACTAATAGATTTTTGTAGTTGAAATGCAATGCTTGTTTTCATTTAAATGTAGGGTTTTTAAAGCAGGGAGAAATAATGGCTGACAAATTAATAAGCGTTTCTTTGGGAAAAATTTAAATCTTGTATTGGGTGATGAAGATAATAGAGGGTATTGAATCTTGATTCTTGACATCTAGAGAGAGCCCTACAGCCTAACACAATCCAATGGAATTGACCAAAAAAACCCAAATAGAGGCAACCCCACTATAGGAGGAAGGGCCTGCAGTAAGAACTTACCATTTTGCAAGAGCTGAGGGTGAATTCTGTTCTGCAAGAGCTGAGGGCGAATGTTGTTCTGCAAGATCTGAGGGAAAATGTAGGGCGAATGCTGTTCTGAAAGAGCTGAGGGTGAATGTTGTTCTGCAAGAGCTCAGGGCGAATGCTGAGGGCGAATGTTGTTCTGCAAGAGCTCAGGGCGAATGCCAAGGGCAAATGCTGAGGGCGAATGTTGTTCTGCAAGAGCGGAGGGTGAATGCGCGCTTGATATCAGATGTTAATGTAGCACACATGTACATTTGAACACTAATAGATTTTTTTAGTTGAAATGCAATGCTTGTTTTCATTTAAATGTAGGGTTTTTAAAGCAAGGAGAAATAATGGTTGCCAAATTAATAAGCGTTTCTTTGGGAAAAATTTAAATCTTGTATTGGGTGATGAAGATAATAGAGGGTATTGAATCTTGATTCTTGAAATCTAGAGAGAATGCTACAGCCTAACACAATCCAATGGAATTGACCAAAAAAACCCAAATAGAGTCAACCCTACTATAAGAGGAAGGGCCTGCAGTAAGAACTTACCATTTTTCAAGAGCTGAGGGCGAATTCTATTCTGCAAGAGCTGAGGGCGAATGCTGAGGGAAAATGTTGTTCTACAAGAGCTAAGGGCGAATTCTGAGGGCGAATGTTGTTCTGCAAGAGTTGAGGGAAAATGCTGAGGGCGAATGTTGTTCTGCAAGAGCTGAGGGCAAATGCGCGCATGATATCAGACGTTAATGTAGCTATTGCGACAGATACGAAACAATAAAATCATTTTTATGTAGTGCGCATATAAGTGTCGTTATACCGACAGCGGACAAAGCATCACTATTGTGACGGGTGCCTCCAAACATCGCAAGTGCGACACTTAGACATTGTGTCGCACTTGCGACGTTTGGAGGCAGCCATCACAATAGCGACGCTTTGGGCCATAGTGTCGCAATTGTGATGTCTTCCTCCAAACGTCGCAATTGCGACACTTTGTCTAAGTATCGGTATTGTGACACTTTTCTATAAACGTTGGTATAGCGACGGTTTCGGGCGGGATGGAAAAAATTTGGGGAAATTTCTGACATTTGGTCAAAAGCATCGGAACCAAGTGTCGGAATTTCCGCCAAATGTAGTAGTGATGGTATCCCCGACTATACGATAAGGTTACGACTGATGGCAGATGCGTCGACGAGATACCTTAGTCAACTCAGATCTAAAAGAAGAAGTCTGGAGATAAACGATGATATCACCTTACCACGGATCGAGGGTGTTAATCAAGAAAAGTGAATCGTCTAGAATGGATTCCTCAGAACGAAAAGGAGCAGAGTCAGAAGGGAGAGAACAAATAAAATCAGCGAAAACTAATGATTTCTTAGAGTTGGCAGCAGTAAATTCCAAATCAAACTCTTGGAGGATAATAATCCATTTAGAGTATTTTCCCCCTAGCAATTTTTGAGACAAGATGTAAGTCATGGGGTTGCAATCAAAAATCATTGTCACTATGCATAAGAGAATATAATTATGAAACGTTGGACTGCTTGAACTGCAACTAACACTAACTTCTCGACATGAGCATAACAAATTTCTGGGTCGAGAAGGTTATGAGACAATTAATAGATAACATTCTCATGACCGTCATCATCATATTGTACCAAAACCATCGCAATTGTGTTGAAAGTGGCAGCTAAATAAAGGGAAAAATCACAATGATAATTTGGAGGGAAGAGTATAGGAGCATTGACAAGTAATGTCTTCAACGTATCAAAATATTTCTGAGCGATTTCATCCCAACAAAAAATAACGTCCTGCTTCAACAATCTTGTGAATCCTTTAGCTACTTTGGCGTAGTTAGGTATAAAACGACGTAAAAATTTAGCTTTCCCTTGTAAACTCTACAATTGGTGAAATGAGGAAGGAGAGGGGAGATTAATAATAGCCTCAACTTTGAGAGGATCGAGACGAATTCCATATTGAGACACGATAAAACCTAAAAGTCTACTAGAATTAACGTAGAAGACACACTTATGCGGATTAAGTTGAATCTTATAGTGTCTACAATGAAGAAAAATCAGATGAAGATGGTCAGGGTGATCCCTACACTTAGCCGAATGAGCTGGAAGGTCATCCAGATAAGGTTGCACGATGTGACGAATATCATGAAAGGCGTAGGACATGGTGCACTGAAATGTGGCCCCAATATTATTTAAACCAAAAGGAAGCTTCTTATATGCAAAGGTACCCCAAGGACAGATGAAGGCAGTTTTGTGTTGATCATTCGAGAGAATCTTTATCTAATTATAACCAGAAAAATCGTCCATAAGAGAAAAAATCTCACTCCCGACACAGTCATCAATGATCTGACCGATGAAGGGCATAGGATAATTATCCTTGGGACAAGCTCGATTGATATCACGATAGTCAACACAAACACAAATAGTGCCTTATTTCTTATCTACAGGAACAATATTAGAGACCCACTCTGTCAATGGAATCGAATAAATGAAACCAGCTTTGAGACGCTTTTCCACTTCAACTTTAATGGCAACAACTTTCCGGGGATGAACCAGACGAAGACACTGGCGAACAGGTTTCGAATCGGGGTAAGTAGGAATTGCATGTACCAGAATGCTAGGATCAATGCCGAGCATTTCTTCGTGGGACCACGCAAAGACATCACGAAATTCGCAAAAAGGCTAGTATAGACTTGTACTTCATCGAAAGAACAAGTGACCCCGATATGGATGTTCTCGACAATTCTCGTTTTAATGGAAATGTCAATAGGCATCTTTTGTGTAACGTTACTCAAGTTACCTTCTAAAAAAACTTCATGAATCTGAACAGGAATTTGAAGCGGAGGAGAGGGAACTGAGAATAAAAATGCTCAAGACAAGTAGACCTGATCCCAAAACTTGGGATAAATGAGGAACGATGATGATTATCGTCCCACGGGGGATCTTTGAGAGACATGGTTTCCATGATGGCCTCATCGGAGGGAAACACTTCCTTCAAAGGATCGGGTGAATCAAAATTACCAAGCCAAGGGGATTGAGAATAAATGTCAAGAGACATGCTCGAAGGAGAAGAATGCGGCGATGAGTTCACAATAATCAATTTCAATCAAACTCAATGGCATCGAATCTCTGAAAGAATCGATCTATTAAGGGGAAGGGATAACCCATGGGTCATCGGTGTGAGAAATCATATTGACCTGAACAGTATTTGGTGGTGGAAGAGGAAAAATACCCATAAGGGCAATATCCTTGAAAAGGCCTGGCCCTACGCTCTCATAGGGAGTAGGAACCTTATCCACATACAGAACATTGTTCTCGTAAGAAGAAGTGAAAAAAGACAATTGATCGACAGTAACAATCTTTCCTTCGTGCAAGAAATTCAAAACACGAAAGAGAGTGGATGGAACACATAGAATTGTGTCAGTTCAACTGTAACCGAGGAGAATATTATAATTGATCTTAGCATCAATGACTTCAACTTCGACATTGACTGTCTTCCCTTCTAACGTGATCGGTAAACTAGCGAGGACACCAAGAGGTTTAGACTCTCTTCCATCAAATGCTTCAAGGGCATTGGGTGACGAGGTGAGAGTTGGAGAACCAATGGCTTTCCAACAAGTATATGACATAACACAGGTAGATGCACCCTCATCCATGACTGCCCAGTGAATGGTCAAACCATTTATACCAACTTGAATAATGAGCACAATTTGGTGTGGGATTTTTGGGTTAAAAATAATTTAAATCGAAAGCAAGCAAGCTAGTATCAGCAGGATCAACCCCACCTATCATGAATAACAATGCTTTCCGTTGTGACGAACAACTCTGAAGTACTTCTAACGTAAACATTGTGGATGGTGCCTGAGCCAAATCCTCAAAAATACTATAATTCTGAGTGACACAGGCATTAGGATTGTACGAAGACTTGTGGAGAACACCTTTGGAAGGTGGTTGCACAACGAATTAGTATGAGGTCGTTCAATCTCAAGAGGGCCAGAAACAGGTGGAGGAGGAGGACCATCAGCGATCTCCTTCCCGGTTGTCTGACTTGAACCAAAATAATATTTCGATCGAGTAGTAATGGAAACGGGTGCATAACTGTTCATCATAAAAACCTAAGAACCAAATGGGGTAGAGGACTAAGGTTTCTCTACCATCTAAGTTTGCTGAGTAGGAAAAGGTTCTTTAAGAATAGCCGGAGCTCCTTGAGTGCCTTTGAGCGATCGGCTTACTTCGAACCGTCGAGGATAGTCTTTGGTGAAGTGCTCTTCGTCACAAATCAAACAAGGATGCTTCGATTTGTGTTTAGAACTATCATCAGATCGAGGTTTTGAAGAATCCTATTTTGGAGTATCAGCTTTGGCCTTACCTTTACCCTTCTTCTTACCTTTAGAAGCGTTATCCGTAGGATTGGCCTGAATGGCATTCACTTCTGCGGGTTTGCCAGAATTCGGATTTGGTTGAGAAGCAACATTATTGGAAGAAGTAGACTTCTGATTCCCAGAATTAGATGGATACTTCTAAGGAGTCTGAGATATGGAACCAATAATACCGTCAATGGATCGAGTAACTGCATGTTTAGAATTTCTAGTTCGAGGAGCATCAGGAAAGATATCATATAAAGCACCGGATTGAGAGTACACAAGATCGAGGTACTGGACGTAAGCAATAGCTTGTTCCTCGGTTATGCATGCCCCCATAGCTATGTCTTTAGGGATATGATTGACAAAGGAGGTAGTGAACCAATGAGTTATAAGCTTATCAGGAATTTCAAATTTGATCATGCGACGGCGTCGCCTCCACTCATGAACATGATCCAAGATATGAGTAGCTCGGTCTTGTTTCAATGAATTGAGGAGGTGCATCCTAGTCTCATAGTAGACCGGCATCTGGAAATGTGTAAGTGTTGTACTATACAACAACCCTCCCCATTTCTAAATTTTTAGAAATAAATTTCATTTAGAAATAGCTCCCCTTTTTATCTTTCTTTTTAGATAGAAATAAAAGATTTAGAAGCAATCCGATCATTTTTGAATTAGAAATAAGAGTTCATTGTTAGAAATACATATTGCATATCTTTATTAACAAGTATGTATAAACAAATGAAACATTGAAATAATTTCCGATCCGATGTAATATAAAGACTTTATCACATAAAAATATTTAAATGGAAAAATTCCGATGTACAGTAATCGCAATCGCAAATTGGAAATATCATAAGTTGTATATTTGTTTTTCAAAAACTCCAATGCGATTGATCGTAATTTCATTTCGAAAGAGCAGTATAGAATGCACTTGTTTTATAAATATCTGATGTGATGGGCCCCACCGCCATCGCAAATGCAATTTCTTTACTCAATCAATGGCACAACTCCGATGCGATGCGATCAATCGCAATCGCATTTCAGAGAAACAAGAGATACTCGCTCATGATAATTATAATCTTCGATGCAATGGGTCCCACTGTAATCGCAATCGCAAAATTGGCTAACATCTTTTGTAACTTATTTCTTTTGAAAAGAGCTGATGCGATATATATCATTGCAATCGGAAATTGAAGAAAATCATGAAATCTTATTTGTTATCCCTTTTAAAAATTTCCGATGCGATTAATACTTAAGCTTCATATTTTACAATTGCGCATATGATATTTATTAATCGCAATCACGAAATTCAAAAGGAAAATCTTTATTCTCATTTCAAAAAAATCCGATCTCCGATTGTACATCTATTATTAAATAGAAAATCAAACGAATAATGACGGTTTATTATTCGTTGAATACGTGAGTGTGAGTTAATAAATGAAAATCAACGAACAAATATTTTATATAGTTGTTCTCCTTATTTCTATTTTTATCACTTCTAAAAGCTTTTCCTCCATTGCAGAACCAAAGAATACCCAAACCTTTCATTCGCAAAGCGAGGTAAATGTTACCGGATACCGAAATGTCAAAGAGATCCAGGAAAGCAAAAGCTGTTGTCATTGGAAAAGCCCTTGTTTTCACCATGGCACCTAAAGAGAAACCAGCTAAAATTAAGCTGGTTACAGATATGTCGTGCCAAGGTTTTGGTAAATTATCCTGGGAAGAGGTATATAACCTCATTGAAAGGGAAAAGCCTAAGGTCACTGTGCCAAAGGCAAAAGTTAATGACGAAGATGATTCACAGTCTAATTAAAAAACATCTCTTCAAGCACTTGTGAATTCGTTCCTGCACTGAATTGCAACTCGGGCAAACATTTTTCCATATTGTGATGTGATTCAGTGGGTGATTGACAATGTGGCCATCCAAAACAGGATGTTTGTTTCAGCTTCTGGAGCACCATTCAGGTCATTTAAAGCAGAAGACATTAAAGCAATGTACCACCTTCCGGACCCGCAGAAAATCTACAACAAATCCTTTATCAAATAATTTGTTGCAAACAATGAAAATCAATCAGAGCCAATTAGAAATGGAGAAGGGCTCCCGAAAAGCACAAAAACAAGGCATCACGTATGTACTCAGTGGAATCTCTTTCGCCTCCATACTATTACGCCATAGCAATGATGTACCAACTATTTTGGAATGATAATTCAGCTAGATTTTCTATACAAATCGTGCCTTTAATACACTCTACTATAAATTCCAAAATAATGGACTGGGCTGTCATTCTTTCTGATAAAATAGCCAATAGGATTCTTGAGTATAAGAAGGACAAAAACACAGGAAATACTACTCCTTTTTACTTTTGTGCTTATATTCTAGATGTCCTATGCTTAAATTCTGAATTTCCCATGTTAGGATGGAAATGGACCCCTAAAGACCCTGCTCCTATTCATATATATCAAAAAATTCTTGTGGAAGGTTCATTTCAAAAAACAGGTTTATAGAATCTTTCACGGTTTCCTTATCCCTATTTTTCAAACCATTTTCAATCGATTCCCTCCTAGACTTTCTGAAAAGGCTAAAGTTGATTTATCCTCGATTGGGGATTGGTTCGGAGAAGAAAGATTCACATCTATCAGAGTTTTCGAGAGTATTGTAGAACCCCAAATTCTTCATCTGTATGTTCCAGATAAATTTTTGGCACAAGAGATTTCCTATCAGTTAACAGTTGAAGGCATGTCTAGGTCTTTAAAGAATAATAAAAATTTGATGTGGCCTACTTTTCCCTTCCATTGTGGAGATTTTACTCTCAATAACTTCACACATGCTGAGAATGAGGTTATCAAAATAAGAGATATTAAACTCTCTACAGTCCAAGGCAGACAATATGACCCAAGGAAGGTGGCATTTGATTTTACTACTTCAGTTTCAATTGCTCGATTTGAACACGAACCAGATGAGTTCGATGATTTGTTTGTTACTACTGATAATTTGTCTCAAGTCTATAACTTAGCCAAGTATAAATTTCAAGCTGAAGAGATGAATAAGTTTATTTTATTTAGAAGCCAGAGATTACTCAAAGCTCCTCTGGATCAATTAAGAGTTCCTATGCAAGAGGCTGAGTCACAACAGAAAGAAAAAAGAAGATACATCTGGCAAAGAAGTAACAGGAACTAATCCTGTTGTGCAGAAAGAAGATATTAGCAGAAAAGCTAATACTGAGAAGAAAGAAATAGCTGATAAACTCAATGTACATATTGATCAGAAATCTACAGCTCAGACAGGAAAAGAAAGCACAAGTACTGAGACCGATGTACATACTGAGAAAGGGGACAAAGGCAGTAAGCCTATTGTACAACCAGCGAAAGGAGATATGAGCAATAATCCAGATTCTCAAATTGGAAGAGAGGAAACTACTGAAAAATTAGTGGAATCTGCTGAACTTATAGTTTCTCCCCATTTGTTGAGTCAATATGAGCAATTTTCTCAGCAAATAGGACAACAGAATAATCCCCAAGTTAATGTTCTGGAAGACCAAGATATGGAAGTTATTCCTAAAAATCCCATAGGTGAGATTATGCTGAAAGTAGAAGAAATTCCTCCTTTGGATGTATTTAACAGTCCTAAGCATAGGGATGTTGTTAGAAAATAGAGGAAGAGGAGAATAACTAATCAGGATGCACTTTCAACATCACAGGTGGAGTTTATGAATATTGTTTATAAAAATGCTGAGGTGAATCCGTCAGAGGATCTCACCAAATTATCTCAATACGCAGGTGCCTATAGTGCTGCAACTATAGACAAAGCTTCTGAAGTCTCCCAGTTGATGAAACAAAAAGACTTACAGATAGCTATGTTGGAAGAACAGGCCATAGAGAACCAATAGAAGATTTTTTAGCTGGAAAAACAATTTCAAGATCAAGAGCTCATATCTAAACAGCTAGAAGAGGAACTTAGCATTGAAAAGAAGAAGATTGATTAACAAACCTTGAACAAACAGCAAAAGTTGAGTCAAGAGGTAGAAAAATTACAAAATCTTCTGCAAAAATGAGAAAAATGCAAAGATTGAACAAGAGAAAATGTTCCAATCAGCATTGGACAAGTTCAAGGATTATCCTAAGTTAGCTCAATTCAAAACTGAAGCTCTTGAAATAAACAAACTGCTATCTCAGCAGTGAAGTGAATGTTTTCTAAAGTTGGCACAAATTGAGCCTTTGTGCGAAATAACATCATCTTTGATAGATGAATCAGTCACTCTCAGGCAAGAAATTGATGATGTTGATGATAAAATTTTTGAATTCCTTTCATGGCAGGATACAGAGCAAGGAAGAAAAGCTAGTCTTCCCAGAATTGAGGAGAGACACAAGGAAATTTTATTTGTGGAATGGGAACAGGAGTTGATGAAATCAGAAAGAGCCATATCAAGAGCTAAAATTTTGATGAATAATTTAACACAATTGGTTAATGACAGCTTGTACGCCACTAATTTGATCTCAGATTGTACCCCAGGAAAATTACCAAAAGTAAAAGAATCTGATTCTAGGTGGAAGGAAGAGATAATCAATAAAAATCAACAGATTAGCAAACTTCAAGGAATTTCATGGGATATTATGTGGACTTCTCTGATCAAGCCACACAGTCAACAGATGGCCATCAAATTCCTTTCGAATGTTATTCATTGTATCATTCATGAATTCTCTGATGCTACATATACTAGGAAGTTAAATTCAAAAATGAGTCGTCCAACAGAAGTCCAAGATATGCTCAAGATCTGCCATCTGGGCACATTAAACACAGGAGACAATCAATGAATCGGGTTCACTTTAAGATCACAATTATGTTTCTAGATTTCCGATTAGATAGATTGTAGGAATAGTTTTTTTTATTTAGTTTTATTAAGTACCTATTTAAACCCCTTTCATGCATTTAGAAAAAGGTCCCGAATTTGTAATATTTTGACTTGGAGATTACATTTCTGTACTCCATTGACTCAAATATTTTTATAAAGGATCACATCTGGTGGTTTTATGCAAAATTGCCTTTAAGAATTGCATTTATGTATCTTGTAGTCTGTTTTACATTGAAGTTGTTGGATTTGGATATCGAATTGCATCGGAAAGTATCGAGATGGATATGGTATTTCTATCTATTCACTGTTAATTTCTTATGTTGTGAGATATTCTCTTTTAAAATTTCTATCGTTTATATGTACTCGTTTTGCAATATTTCTTTATACATATCATTTCTGAGTGTGTAGAAATATTTGTTTTTTACATTATATGCAAATGATATATAAAATGATGAATGCAATGTGTTATTATAACTCTGTTTAATTTCTTAAACAGAGTTATCATTATTTGATACTACATATTTTAGTTAAATTATAATACATTTTCATGGTTATATATTTGATTGAAACAATCTTTAAGTTGTATTCAACCCGGGTTAGTTTTAGAATTATTTATCAGTTATAGATTAGATTAGATAGTTTATTTCAGTCATTTAGTCCCATTTTCTACCCATTCAATTATTCCATTACCAACCCATTTTAATTTATTAGGAAATTGGTCCTATCAATCCAGTCGAAGCCACCACACCAAACGGAAAAGGATCTATCCTAAGGTCTCGACCGGGTGGTTATCCCCCAATGTTTGAAGCAGCAATTTTCGAGGCTTCAACATTTATGGCGCTAGAAGGAGGGCCCACGCTATGAATGGCAGATAAATCTAAATCCACAGGCAATTCTAAGAGCAACTTACCCTCATCACCTTCTTCAATTTCTTCCACATCTCAAATCACCAGAGAAGAAATTGATAAGAGTATTCAAACACCCACTACCAAAGTATCAATTCAATCAGATAATCAACCTCCTGAGTCTCCTGAAGTCAAAGCTTTATTTCACAAACTTCAATGGTCTCATTATCATTAGAAGAGTCTGAAATATCTGAAGGTAGTGTTAGCTCACAATTTGTTTCTTCTAGACCTCTCACTAGGTCACAAAGTGAAAAACTTGGTATTCATCCAAAGGAATTTCCTTTACCTAGTAGAGTTAAAACAAGAAGAACCCCATCGGAATTAGAGAGTGATATTAGTTCTTCATTGCAAATTCAATCATCTGCTTCCCAAGCCTCATATCAAAAAAGTGCAGTTGTCTCATCATCATCATCTACTCAAACAACATCTGTCCAAACACCAATTGTCTCTTCTAGTACTTCAATTTTTACTACTCATACACCAGTTGTCACTTCTAGTTCTTCGATTATCATCACAACAATGGCACAGAGACCATGGACTAGACCAGGAGCTGTAAATATGGCTGCACCTTTACATGATTTACCTGGTCATCCTAAAAAATGGCTGCCAAAATTTAGTCCAAATATTGGTATACAAGCAGAAGAACACATCAATAACTTTATGCTTACTATAAATTTGAATGCAGTAGAGCATGAAGATGTCGTAGTCAGATTATTTCCCTATACTTTGCAAGGGACAGCAGGATCCTGGTACTTTTCCTTACCTTCATATTCTATTACAAGTTGGGATATGTTTGAAGAGCAATTTTTAACTAAATATGGAGATGATAGATCAATAGCTACCCTAATTAATGATCTCTCCAATTTAAAGACACAACCCAAAGAACCCATCAAATATTTTAATTCTCGATTCAATAAAATCTTGAATAAGATCCCTACAACATCTAAACCTAGTGAGCAGGCTAGAAGAGAATGGTATATTAATGCTTTGCCCTCAAACATAGCAATTTTTGTAGATAGAGATGCAAAACCTACTTTAGATGAGAATATGAAAGAAGCTATTTCAGTTGAAAAACGAATGATTTCTCTAGATAAGAAAAATGTTATTGAGGAAAGAAAATCAAAGAAAGTCACTTTTAACGATGATTCAAAGAAAAAGACACCAAGAGATCCATATGACATGGAAGGCTTACAGAAATTTCTTAAAACCATGTCTAATGAGATGGTTGAGATTAAAAAGCAAGTAGCAGAGACTTCTACAAAGAGACCATTTAGAAATTTCAAAAGAAATCAAGCTGAACCTAAACCTCCTAGTTCAATATCCAATGCAGAATCAGAAGACGAAGAAGAAGAAGATACTCCTCCAGTATCAGATGAAGAAGATGAAAGAGAAGAAATAGTTGAATTACATGGAATGTGGGATTTCATTCTCCCTAATTCGAACAGTGAAATAGAACAAGAAGCTATGCATGTGAGTACAAGGAGAAAATCTACATCGGAACCTGTTCAACCTGTTCCTAAGAAGAAAAATACAACTCCAAGTACCAAAGACAAAACTCCTGCAAAGAAAGCTTCTCCTTTACCCACTCAGAATCAGCCATCATCTTCCAACCCTCCCTCATCATCATCTAAGACTCTAGTGGTATCAGATCCGATGGATTATAACATTGTTGAGGACATGAAAAAGACTAGAGCGAACATCTCCTTACATGAACTTAGAAAACTTAAACATCAACAAAAGCTGCTATTAAAATAATTAAATGCTACACCTATTTCTCCTCTACCAAGTGGTGTAGTTTCCAAAGCAGCTAAAGGGACTAGTAAGCCACCAGACAAAGTAGATGCCACAGACACTATTCTTATTGGAGAAAGATCAAATTCTCAGACACCTCTGGTTTTGTTGACTTATGAAATTTACAATAAGAATTTGCATAATGTTTAATTGATTCAGGAGCATCCTCTAATATAATTCCTACTTTAGTCTATGCAAAACTGAATATTGAGCCACAGAAATCAGCAGTTCACATTGTTCAATTGGATCGCTCTAAAGTTCAAGTTGTAGGAGAAATAAATTCAGTTACCATTAGACTAGCTTCTGATCCTAGGATTTTTCAAAGAATTGATATTCTAATTGCAGATATTCCTGAATGTTATGGGTTAGTCTTAAGCAAGGACTGGTATGCAAAGCTTAACGGTTATATCGCAACTTATTATTCACATATGTGGCTTCCCTACAAAGGGAAACCAAATCAAATCGAAATCGAGCGACAAAAACACATGACGCACACTTTAACTAAATTTGAACAACCAAATGAACCTATAGCTTTCAACAACAATATCCTTGGAGGTTATTCTGCTGAGTCATTCCTTGGGAATTTTACTGCACCACAATCACCCTTTTCTGTAAATACTTTTATTTCGAAAATTGAAAATTTTTCACAATCTGATTCTTATAGAATAGTTAATGTTTCTGATACATCTGTAGATAAACCTATAAATAAATCTTTATTTTGGTCATTATATTTTGATGGATCAAAATCTAGTGATGGAGCAGGAGCAGGATGCATTCTAATTGATCCAGAAGGAGAGAAAACCATGCTATCATGCAGATTAGAATTTGAGTGCACTAATAATACTGTAGAATATGAAGCCTTGATTCAAGGGCTTTATAAAGCCATAGGGTTAAATGTAAAATACTTGAAAGTATATGGAGATTCTGAAATTGTCATAAGACAAGTGAGGAATACCATCCAATATCTTTCAGGAGATCTTAAACAATATCAAACCCTAGTACAATACCTTACCACTCAATTTATAGCATTAAATATCTCTTCTATTCCCATAAATCAAAACACATCAGCTGACTTGTTAGCTAATGTTACATCCAAACTCCTCCCTGCTGAAGATTGCAGTCCTGATAGATTTTCAGTAGAATTGATTTTTCGCCCATATTTTCCCGATAATATCACAAATTGGAGAGTATTATACCACGATGAGGACATATTGAATTTCTTGACTTCGTAGAAATATTATGATGAACAAATTATTGATGAAGACGATCATGATCTGCAAATTACTTCAAGAAGTAATGAAAATATGATTCCTAAATCTGTTGTTAAACTTGAGGATCTATATGATATAAAAGACAGATTCAAGAAAGTTACTAATGTTAAACTTCAAAGTTCAGCTTTGAAGTTTGAATTAGTGAATATTGGCTCTGATTCTAAACCTTAGAATGTTAATCTAGGACTCAATTTAACTCCAGAAGAAAGAGTTGCTTTCATCAAAATTTTGAGTAAGTATAAAAATGTCTTTGCTTGGAATTATGAAGACTTAAATACTTATGATACTTCTGTGATTCAACACACAATTCCAATGTTGTCTGATGTTAAACCTATTCAACAGAAGTTAAGAAATATTCATCCAAATCTTGAAAGTCAAATCAAAATAGAACTCAACAAAATTTTGAAAGCCAAAATCATTTTACCTGTAAGGCATTCTAATTGTGTTTCCAACATGGTACCTGTCAGGAAGAAAAATGGTGATATTAGAATCTGTATTGATTTCAGAAATTTAAATAAGGCATGTGAAGAAGATAATTTTCCATTGCCAACCATGGAGAAAATACTCCAAAAGGTAGCTGGTTCTGAACTGATGTCCTTACTTGATGGATTTTCAGGCTATAATCAAATATTAGTACATCGAGATGATAGTTTGAAAATTACTTTCAGAACCAAATGGGGAACCTATGCTTATCAGAAAATGCCTTTTGGTTTAATAAATGCAAGAGCTACTTTCCAGAGAGCCATGGATATAGCATTTAAGGGTCTGATCAATAGATCAGTTGTTATTTATCTTGATGACATAACAGTATATTCAAAGAAGAGATCCAATCATTTACATGATCTAAAACAAATATTTGAAATATGTAGAAGGTTTGTTATTTCTTTAAACCCAAAGAAATCCTTCTTTGCTCTCGATGAAGGAAAACTCTTAGGTTTTGTTGTGTCAAAAGATGGTATATATATCGACCCAGACAGAGTTAAAGAAATTTTCGATATTTCTTTACCTCATAACAAAAAATCCATGCAATCATTTTTAGGATAGATTAATTTTGTAAAAAGATATTTTTCTCAAATTGTTTTACCTATGCAGAATATGATTAAGAAAAATTCAGTATTCAAATGGGGGTATAAAGAGAAAGAAGCCTTTGATGCAATCAAACAGGCAATCATCAATGTACCTGTATTGAATACTCCTGATTTTTCTAAATATTTTATTCTGTATACTTTGGCAACCAAAACATCCTATGCTGTTGTTTTAACACAACTCAATGATCAACAAATTGAAGCACCAATTTATTTCTTCAGCTCGAATCTGCAAGGAGCTAAGCTGAATTATTCTGATGTAGAAAAACAAGCCTTCATTGTGTTTAAGTCAATCAAACATTTTAGACCTTTTCTCCTAAAAACACATACAAAAATTATTGTCCCATTCTCTGCGGTGAGACAATTATTAATTCAAAAGGAAGTAGGAGAAAAAAGGGCTAATTGGATCACAGCTTTGTAAGAATATGATATTGATATTAAGCCAGCCAAGATTGTTAGAGGTCAAGGTTTTTGCAGATTATTAGCAGGAGCTCACAACATACCAAAATATCAAGATCTAAACAATGTTGTTCAAGTAAGTCAGATAAGTGTTACAGATTTTGAATCACAGTATGCTGATTTGATCTTTTACTTGAAAAATGGGTATGATCCTTCTAATCTCAGCTGTAAGAATAAACGTGCTTTAAGATTGAAGGCTACTAAATATGAAATCATTGATGATGTGTTATTCAGAAAGAATTATAATTCAATCATATTAAGATGTCTTGAAAAGACTGAAGCAAAAAAGGTATTGCAGGAATTACATGATGGACCAGCAAGTGATCATTTTGTAGGTGATACCAAAGCTCAAAAAATCATCCATGTTGGATATTATTGGCCTACCCTTTTCAAAGATACACATGATTATGTGAGGAAGTGCAAAATTTTTCAAACTGCTAGTGGAAGACAAAGGAAGCCAGCTTTTCCTTTGCAACCAGTAAACATTGAGCAACCATTTGAGCAATGGGGGCTTGACATCATTGGTGAGATAGTACCTCATTCTTCCAAATAGCACAAATACATCCTCACAGCAACAGATTACTTCACAAAGTGGGTAGAAGCAAATCCTCTAAAGGTATCCAATTTCGATGCAATTATTGATTTTATCAATCAATTCATCATTACCAGGTTTGGTGTACCTAACACCCTAGTCTTCGACAATGCATCTTATTTTTCTGGAAATAGTATAATGTAATTTGCAATAAAAATAGGTTTTAAATTGAAATATTCATAAAATTATTATCCACAAGGTAATGGTTTATCTGAATCCACCAACAAAAATCTCATCAAAATCATTAAAAGGACCATTGATCAAAATCAAAAGAATTGGCACAAGCCTTTAATTTTTGCACTATGGGCTGATCGCATTACTCTTAAAGCTTCAATAGGAACTTCACCTTTCAATTTAGTTTATGGAAAAGAAGTTGTGATACCATCAAATCTAGCTCTCCCATCATTAGCTCTATTGCAATTTATTGAAGAAAATCCTTCCTCATCCATTCAGTTGAGATTTGATCAAATCCTTAAATTAGAAGAAGATAGAGAGAAAGCAAAAGGTATTCATGAAAAACATCAATAGCTTGTAAAATCTTCTTTTGATTCAAGTTCCACCGGCTCAAAAAATTTGTCAATTGGTGATCTTGTTCTGAAATGGGATAAAGCACATGAAGAAAAAGGTAAGCATACAAAATTTTAGAAAATGTGGCTTGGACCATTTCAAATTCCTGAAAATATAGGCTCATATACATTCATACTCCAAGATTTAACAGGAAAGAGAGAATCTCTTCCTATAAATGGGCTTGTCTTAAAGAAATTCTTTTCATAAGGAGGTAACCCCTTCTTACCTGTACATATTCCTTTCTGCAATTTTTGTTTCTTTTGTAAATAAAGGTTGTTAATAGTCCCTAATTGACTTTTTACTATTAGAAAATGTCTTAGGAATAATATTATAAATTCTTATTTTGTGTAAACAAGAATTTTTACGGAAATGATTACAATTTTGGATAGTTTAAAATAAAATGTTAAACTTTGAAAATTTGTTCAAAACATTTGCATGATCTTTTGAAACTTTGAAGAAAATGTAAATCATTATAAGTTTATTGAGTAGAGAAAGTTTATCTTTAAAAAAGTAAAGACTTTTTCAAGCTTTGGCACTCAAAAAACTCTAAAAATTGTCATCCATTGATTCTTAAGGATAAAACTATTGCACCCCATCCATTTAGGTTGTGATTTTTTAGAATGTAATTCTAAGAAATTATATGGCAAAATTTAAGAGATAAGGGGTCTCATCACGAGCCTGCTTACCATGATCATAAGAAGCAATAAAACTAACATTACCAACACTGCATACCAAAACAAGGTAATGGCTTATAAAAGTAAGACAAGAGGTCTCATCACGAGCCAGCTTGTTCAGTTTAATTACAACTAGAGAATGGCATTGTTACTAAATGGTTACCAAACCAGAACAATGGCCCTTAAATTAAAAAAATAAATAAAAGACAAAAAAACATGAGATAATATGTCTTATGAAATTATTTTTAAAGAGTCATAATCTTAGTTGGATGGGATAATGAATGGTTGATGGTTAAAAGGTAACCTTGTTGAGACTATGAACGTTTGTTGGCAACAGAGGCAATACCTATGACAATAGAGTATATCACAAAAGCTAAACTTTGAAAGTTCCACTTACTTCATTATTATCAACCAATCAAAGCTTGAGATAACCCAAAATGTTTTTATTCTTAAGGAATTAGAAAGAAATTGTAAGTGATTTTTTATTCTTTTTCATAGTTATATTTTATTTGAATTATCATAAAGATAGTTTTCATTATCTTTAGAAATTTTTACTTACTAGAAATATAGTGTTCATTTTATTTTTCAGAGATAATTGTTTCTTCCAGTGAATCACCAATTGTTGTATTGTACAGCAACCCTCCCCATTTCTAAATTTTTAGAAATAAATTTCAATTAGAAAGAGGTCCCCTTTTTATCTTTCTTTTTATATAGAAATAAAATATTTAGAAGCAATCCGATCATTTTTGAATTAGAAATAAGAGTTCATTGTTAGAAATACATATTTCATATCTTTATTAACAAGTGTGTATAAACAAATGCAACATTGAAAGAATTTCTGATCCGATGTAATATAAAGACTTTATCACATAAAAATATTTAAATGGAAAAAGTCCGACGTACAGTAATCGCAATCGCAAATCGGAAATATCATAAGTTGTATATTTATTTTTTTTAAACTCTGATGTGATTGATCGCAATCACATTTCGGAAGAGAAGTATAGAATGCACTTGTTTTATAAATCTCTGATGTGATGAGCCCCACCGCCATCGCAAATCGCAAATCGAAAATGCAATTTCTTTACTCAATCAATGGCACAACTCTGATGCAATGCGATCAATCGCAATCGCATTTTAGAGAAACAAGAAATATTCGTTCATGATAATTATAATCTCTGATGTGATTGGTCCCACTATAATCGCAATCGCAAAATTGGCTAACATCATTTGTAACTCATTTCTTTTGAAAAGAGCCAATGCGATATATATCATCGCAATTGGAAATTGGAGAAAATCATGAAATCTTATTTGTTATCCCTTTTAAAAATTTCTGATGCGATTAATACTTAAGCTTCATATTTTACAATTGTGCATATGATATTTATTCATCGCAATCACAAATTCAAAAGGAAAATCTTTATTCTCATTTCAAAAAACTCCGATCTCCGATTGTACGTCTATTATTAAATAGAAAATCAAACGAATAATGACGGTTTATTATTCGTTGAATACGTGAGTGTGACTCTTTAGAGGGCATTTAAGTTCATTACACGGAGTTAATAAATGAAAATCAACAAACAAATATTTTATACAGTTTTTCTCCTTATTTCTGTTTTTATCACTTCTGAAAGCTTTTCCTCCATTGCAGAACCAAAGAATACCCAACCCTTTCATTCACAGAGTGAGGGAAATGTTACCGAATACCGAAATGTCAAAGAGATCCGGGAAAGAAAAAGTTGTTGTCATTGGAAAAGCCCCTGTTTTCACCATGGCACCTAAAGAGAAACCAGCTAAAATTAAGCTGGTTACAGATACATCGTGCCATGGTCTTGTTAAATTATCCTAGGAAGAGGTATATAACCTCATTGAAAGGGAAAAGCATAAGTTCATTGTGCCAAAGGCAACATTTCCTGATGAAGACGATTCACAGTCTGATTCAAAAACTTCTCTTCAAGCACTCGCAAATTCGTTCCTGCACCGAATTGCAGCTCGGGTGAACATTTTTCCATATTATGATGTGATTCGGCGGGTGATTGACAATGTGGCCATCCAAAACAGGACGTTTGTTTCAGCTTCTAGAGCAACATTCGGGTCATTTAAAGCAAAGGAAATTAAAGCAATGTACCACCTTCCGAACCTATAGAAAATCTACAACAAATCCTTTATCAAAGAATTTGCTGCAAACAATGAAAATCAATCAGATTCGATTAGAGAATGGAGAAGGGCTCCCAAAAAGCACAAAAACGAGGCATCAAGTATGTACTAAGTGGAATCTCTTTCGCCTCCATACTGTTACACTGCAGCAATGATGTGTCGGCTGTTTGGGAATGATAATTCAGCTAGATTTTCTATACAAATGGTGCCTTTAATACACTCTGTTGTAAATTCTGAAATAATGGACTGGGCTGTCATTATTTCTAATAAAATAGCCAATATGATTCTTGAGTATAGGAAGGAAAAAGACACAGGAAATAATACTCCTTTTTACTTTTGTGCTTATATTCTAGACGCCCTATGCTTCAATTCTGAATTTCCCATGTTAGGATGGAAATGGACCCCTAAAGACCCTACTCCTATTCATATATATCACAAATTCTTGTGGAAGGTTCATTTCAAAAACATGTTTATAGAATCTTTCACGGTTTCCTTATCCCTTTTTTCAAACCATTTTCAATCGATTCCCTCCTAGACTTTCTGAAAAGGCTAAAGTTGATTTATCCTCAATTGGGGATTGGTTCGGAGAAGAAATATTCACATATATCAGAGTTTTCGGGAGTATTTTAGAACCCCACATTCTTCCTCTGTATGTTCCAGATAAACTGTTGGCACAAGAGATTTCCTATCAGTTAACGGTTGAAGGCATGTCTAGGTCTTTAAAGAATAATAAAAAGTTGATGTGGCCTACTTTTCCCTTCCACTGTGGAGATTTTACTCTCAATAACTTCATACATGCTGAGAATGAGGTTATCAAAATAAGAGATATTAAACTCTCTACAGTCCAAGGCAGACAATATGACCCAAGGAAGGTGGCATTTGATTTTACTACTTCAGTTTCAATTGCTCGATTTGAACATGAACCAGATGAGTTCGATGATTTGTTTGTTACTGCTTATAATTTGTCTCAAGTTTATAACTTAGCCAAGTCTAAATTTCAGGCTAAAGAGATTAATAATTTTATGTTATTCAGAAGCCAGAGATTACTCAAAGCTCCTCTGGATCAATTAAGAGTTCCTATGCAAGAGGTTGAGTCACAACAGAAAGAAAAAGAAGATACATCCGGCAGAGAAGTAACAGGAACTAATCTTGTTGTGCAGAAAGAAGATATTAGCAGAAAATTTGATACTGAGAAGAAAGAAACAGCTGATAAACTCAATGTACATATTGATCAGTAATCTACAACTCAAACAGGAAAATAAAGCACAAGTACTGAGACTGAAGTACATACTAAGAAAGGGGACACATGCAGTAAGCCTATTGTACAACAAACGAAAATAGATATGAGAAATAATCGAGATTCTAAACTTGGAAGAGAGGAAACTACTGAAAAATTAGTGGAATCTACTAAACTTATAGTTTCTCCCCATTTGCTGAGTCAATATGAGAAATTTTCTCAGCAAATAGGACAACAGAATAATCCCCAAGTTAATGTTCTGGAAGACCAAGATATGGAAGTTATTCCTGAAAATCCCACACATCAAATTATGCTGAAAGTAAAAGAAATTCCTCCTCTGGATGTATTTTAGAGTCCCAAGCATAGGGTTGTTGTTAGAAAACAGAGGAAGAGGAGAAGAACTGATCAGGATACACTTTCAACATCATAGGTGGAGTTTATGAATATTGTTTATAAAAATTTTGAGGTGAATCTGTCGAAGGATCTCACCAAATTATCTCAATACGCAGGTGCCTATAGTGCTACAACTATAGACAAAGCTTCTGAAGTCTCCCATTTGATGAAACAAAAATACTTACAGATAGCTATGTTGGAAGAACAGGCCACAGAGAACCAACAGAAGATTGTTTAGTTGGAAAAACAATTGCAAGATCAAGAGCTCAGATCTAAATAGCTAGAAGAGAAGCTTAGCATTGAAAAGAAGAAGATTGATGAAAAAACCTTGAACAAACAGAAAAAGTTGAGTCAAGAGGTAGAAAAATTACAAAATATTCTGCAAAATGAGAAAAATGCAAAGATTGAACAAGAGAAAACGTTCCAATCAGCATTGGACAAGTTCAAGGATTATCCTAAGTTAGCTCAATTCAAAACTAAAGCTCTTGAAATAAACAAACTTTTTTCTCATCAGTTAAGTGAATTTTGTCAAAATTTGGCACAAATTGATCCTTTGTGCAAAATAACATCATCTTTGATAGATGAATCAGTCACTCTCGGGCAAGAAATTGATGATGCTGATGATAAAATTTTTGAATTCCTTTCATGGCAGGATACAGAGCAAGGAAGAAAAGCTAGTCTTCCCAGAATTGAGGAGAGACACAAGGAAATTTTATTTGTGGAATGGTAACAGGAGTTGATGAAATCAAAAAGAGCCATATCAAGAGCTAAAATTTTGATGAATAATACAACACAATTGGTTAATGACAACTTGTACGCCACTAATTTGATCTTAGATTGTACCCCAGGCAAATTACCAAAAGTAAAAGAAGCTAATTCCAGGTGGAAGGAAGAGATAATCAATAAAAATCAACAGATTAGCAAACTTCAAGGAATTTCATGGGATATTATGTGGACTTATCTGATCAAGCCACATAGTCAACAGATGGCCATCAAATTCCTTTCGAATGCTATTCATTGTATCATTCATGAATTCTCTGATGCTACGTATACTGGGAAGTTACATTCAAAAAATGATTTGTCCAATAGAAGTCCAAGATATGCTCAAGATCTGCCATCTAGGCACATTAAACACAGGAGACAATCAATGAATCGGGTTCACTTTAAGATCGCAATTATGTTTCTAGATTTCCAATTAGATAGATTGTAGGAATAGTTTTAGTTATTTATTTTTATTAATTACCTATTTAAACCCTTTTCATGCATTTAGAAAAAGGTCCTGAATTTGTAATATTTTGACTTGGAGATTACATTTCTGTACTCCATTGACTCTTATATTTTTATAAAGGATCACATTTGGTGGTTTTATGCAAAATTTCCTTTAATAATTGCATTTATGTATCTTGGAGTATGTTTTACATTGAAGTTGTTGGATTTGGATATCGAATTGCATCAGAAAGTATCGAGATGGATATGGTATTTATATCTATTCACTATTAATTTCTTATGTTGTGAGATATTCTCTTTTAAAATTGCTATCGTTTATATGTACTCATTTTGCAATATTTCTTTATACATATCATTTCCGAGTGTGTAGAAATATTTATTTTCTACAGTATATGCAAATGATATATAAAATGATGAATGCAATGTGTTATTATAACTCTGTTTAATTTCTTAAACATAGTTATCATTATTTGATACTGCATATTTCAGTTAAATTATAATACATTTTCATGGTTATATATTTGATTGAAACAATCTTTAAGTTGTATTCATATTTGATACCCAGGTTAGTTTTAAAATTATTTATCAGTTATAGATTAGATTAGATAGTTTATTTCAGTCATTTAGTCCCATTTTCCACCCATCCAATCATTCCATTACCAACCCATTTTAAGTTATTAGGAAAATGGTCCTATCAATCCAGTCGAAGCCACCACACCAAATGGAAAAGGAGTTGTCCTAAGGTCCCGACCAGGTGGTTATCCCCCAATGTTTGAAGCAGTGATTTTCAAGGCTTCAACAGTAAGGAATTCCATAGCTAAGGAATTGAAATCTTGAAAAACTCCACAAGATAGCTCAATGTCCCACTTTTCAGTGGCACCAGTAAGAGTACACTGGAAAAGACGGAGCCGAATAGAATCGTCAACCCAAGAGGTAAAAGAACACCACAAGTGGTAAGTCATAACATGCGTTTGGGGGTCTTCACTAGGTTTACCCTCAAATTTAGGACAATCACTAGTAATCTTAGTTGGAACTGGAGGCCAATACGGATTATGAAGAATGGGATCATTTGTCAATTTCGACCCATAATTAGGTAATTCCAACGTAGCCAGAAATGGTAATTGAGTATTAAAGGTCATCAGAGGTCTTTGATAAGGACCCGTATGTACATTCCACCCAGTCGGAGTGGGATTATATCCCCATACATTCTGCCCCAAAAGATTCGGATCATAGGGATTAGAAGCAGGATAATTCGGTTGATACTAGGGTTGAGGACTAGGATATGGTGTCAAAGTAGACCACGGAGTTCCGTGCTGAGCAGTATAAGGATTCTGCTATGGAATGTAAGCATGGCTTTGAGGTTGATGATACAAAGGTGGATTTTGACGGTAAGGAAACTGAGGCACGCTATATACTGGTTGATATGAAACTTGACGGTAGTAAGCACCCTGTGGTTGAACAGGTTGACCTTGCGGAGTAGATTGAGCAGGCTACTGAGCAGGGTAAATAGGTAGAACTGGCTGTGGAACTGAAGGAATCTGCTGGTGGGCAGGTTGAAACGGCTGCTGAGTTGGTTGAATCGGCTGTTAAAACTGTTTTTGGGAACCAACAGGTTGTCCTTGTGGGAAAGGATGGCCTAATGGGTGTGACAGACCAAGTTTTCCCTGATAACCAGGTTGACCCGGAGAAGAACCAAAGGGTTTTCCTGGTTGCACAATATTTGAGCCATACTGAACGTGTGGTTGTGATTGAGGTGCAACAGGTTGTCCCTATGACGGATAATTTTTCCCCCCAGGACCAAAAGATGATCCTGGTTGATTCAAAGGTTGACCCGAAAGACTAGAGGGTTTTCCATGTTGGGCCAAAGGCTGACCTTGTGAAGGTTGGCCTTGTGGACTGTATGGTTATCGCTATGGACCAGAAGCAGGGCTCTTCTGAGTTAAAGTTTGTCCCGATGAGGGTTGTCCTTGGAAGCCAGAGGGTTGTGCAGGAAGAGTAGGTCCCAAATGAGTAATAGTCTGATAAGGGTCATAAACATCCTGATAAGGATCAAAAGGAGGCAAATATACTGGATTACCATACACATCATAACAGTGCGGATAGATATATACGGGATTACCAACAGCATCATAGTGATGGAATCGAGGATTACCAAGAGCTTGAGACTTCTAAGAACCCTGAGAACTCAGCTGCTGAATAGCCAACAGATATTCTTCAAAACTAGGACCGCCAGGAATCACAGGAGGAGTGGAAACTGAACTAGAAGCCACACAAACCATTGGTTGAACTGGAACAGATGTGATAGTAACCGACGAACCAGGGGTCGAAGGTGATAGCCCTAATGAAGGTAGGACCAAACTCTGAGGATGAGTTACTATACTGGATTGTGCAATGGAGGCAATGCCAGATATGATCTGACTCAAGGATCTATATCCAAGCAGAAGTGAGACTGACGGTGGTGAATATTGGATGCAAGCATGAGAGATATCTTCAGGAAAGAGTTGATATTCTCCTGTGGAAACAGACATTCCTTCACTACCAACAAGACTGGAGGAAAAAATATATGATTCCAACGTAATATCTTTGAAAAGACTATGGGGAATAGGAGGTACCGTAGCAGCAACAAAGGGTGATCCTGACGTAAGAGGAGGAAATTCCCCTTCTTCCCCAAAATCAGACAAAGCACTTGAAGGAGGCCAATTGAATTCAACTGGCTCGTCAAGCGAAGATCGAGTATTAAGGGGTTGGACAGACAGAAGAATAGGCTACGAGAACTCGACAAACCTAGTGGACTGAGGGGTTTCAAAAGAAACGTCCGGAAAAGAACCACCACTAGGAGGCAGTGAGGATGACGAAACTGGATGTTCCGCCACTTTGACTGTATATCAAAATAGGAAGGAAAAGAGATAACCAATCAAAGGTGCCAAAACAAGAACCAAAGAAATCAGTCAGGCCAAGTACGAAACTTTTAATAGGCGTGTGATCGTAGGTGTTTAATTTTATAACACTGAAACCAAAATTCATTTTTTCATGTTTTAAGAGTCGAGAAACAAGAAAAATATGACTCTAGTCCCTTTCAATTTGAAACGAGCGTGAAAGGACAAGTGCTCAATGATCTCTTCTCTTGTTTAAAGATTCATGAAAAGATCGAAATGCCTTCTCAGGAATTCTAAGCAAGAGGGTGTACCAGGTTTCTGGGAACTGCCATATACACCTTGGTGATCAAAGGAAACAGAAATGACCAAGGACTTGACGTACATGCAGGTAGTCTTCCTGAATGTTGTGTTCGGTGTATCACAGTTACAAGGCAGCAGACTCAACTTCCTATGGATAAAAGGATTACAACCTAGAGGGGTCTCCCTTTATATACGCGACGATATGGGGAGCACAAGCCCGTACTAGCGCTGTCTAAAGCCAACAAGCAAGCGACAGCTACTAGGTTTTAAGACGCTGGAACAAGTCTCTAGCCTAGACCACTAGAAATATTGTGTTAGGTTTTAATGTTGCCTTAGGTTCATTGAGTAAATTTTAAAGTTAATCTTGAATTAGGTTTCAATTTCCAGGCCCTAACGAATTTGGAGCTCAACTTCCTAAATCCAAACTATATGCAAATGAACATCATTTCAGTTCGATGAATGCTAGTTATAAGAAGGATAGAAATCTTTCAAACAATAACAAACAAAAAAATTATATGAAGAAACTTCTAATCCCTCTAATGCAACAAATTGAAAACGAAATTCCTTCTTAGATGAAAAAGGCTAGTTATGCAAAGGAATGTTTCAATTTTGATGCAACGAAAGAATGCAACATATATATATATATATATATTCAATGAAAATAGCACACAATGTAATAATTCAAATGGAAAACAAAATAAACATCAGTTTGAGTTTTGAAAATGTGGGGATTTAAAATTGAATGATTCAACCGAAGTGAAACAAACACAAAACATTCAAGCTAATGCAACAAAATTTTGATCAAACAGAGAGAATTTCCCAAATCAACCCAACACAAGAAATGTAATCGATGCCTGGATCACTAAGGGGAAAGATCCAACGATGAAACAAAAAGACAATTCAACCAAAACACTCAAAAGGATCGAGGAAAACTCAGTGTAATGGCACAAAACAAAACAAGGTTGACAACAATCAAAGAGACTTGCATTTCAAAAAGAAGGCTCAGTTTATAAGAACACTCAGAAACCCGAAGGCCTTTAAATGACACTAACATGAAAATAGACAAACAACTTAAAGAAAGAAGTCTACACTAGTCAACACAGTTCCAAAGGCTAGATCACACCCAAAAAATAACCCATAAGCAAGCACAATTGACCAAAATACTCATTAAGTAGGTCAAACCAAAACCTACAAGGGTTGGCACGACTATAAAGTTGTTAAATCCGTGCCATACAAGGGTTGGCGTGAGTGCAAAGAGAGCAACCTGCGCCAATCAGCGCGACTGTTCAGACAAAAACTGCGCCAAGCTAGATGCGTATGGGAAAAAGAGGAAAAACCAAAACTTAACGAGTAAATGCCAACCTTGACACTCTGGAGCTGAACAGAGGATAGAAATTAAGTAAACAAACCAGAAAAAGATAGAAAATGAAATCAATAATTGAAACTAACCCAACAGGAAGGAACAAAAAACTCGCACTGATCCCCAGCGGAGTCACCAATTTGTTACGTAGGTAAATCCTCTCTGCAGATAGAGGCGATCCCTCTAGCCCTAGGGTGGGTCTAGAAACAAAAAGACATGCTAAAGTGTTGCTTCCTAGTTAATGAATGAACGAAAGACACGGTAGATCGACCTACCTGGAATCCAATGTTTTCGTCGTTGCAAAAAGAGTAGTAGCTTCTCGCTCCTGTCTTGGAAAATCACAATCCATTCGTTGTTACGCTTGTATACCTGCACATGTAACAAGAAATGAGAACAACATACGACATAATAGTTTCACTCACAACTATTAACTATTCAAAGAGGGCTAAAGCTATTGCATTACATAAGCATCATAACACAATAGTGGAACCAAACAGTAGTCATGTATATATAAGTAGAAGGAAGAGGTACAACTGATGCTTTGACGTCATAGTCTCCTCCAACGGGGTTCAGCCGAAGCACATCTCAGTACCTATCGAGGGATTCAGACGGAATGAGTACATGGATTCAATCTCTCCTCAACGTGATTCCTTATATATATCTTCTCTAGTCATTCAACTATAGTATCAGCTCTCCAAGTTCAGTTATTCAACCATTCATCTAGTTTGTACTAAGAGAGATAGCTTCTTTTATAGAGGAAAAGGAGGAGGTTGGGATCCCTACAAAGGTGGGAGGGAATCCTATCCTTTAGGAGAGTTCCAAGGGAGGTGGAAACTACTAACTAAAGGAGGGAGTCTGTGGTTGTTTCAGTTCAACCACTCCCAATGACTCATCCACGAGGTGGTTGGGATAGAACCTCCGCCTCTATTTTTTTAAAAAAATCCATAAACAGCTTGGCACAGGCACTTAACTAGGACAAAGCACCAATTGGCGCGGGCTCAGTGTTAATTTTCCAACTCGGCGCGGGAGTGTAACTAGCTACTCGCGCCAAGGCAAAAATAAGGGTTTTTACAGTCCTGCTCAAGGAAATGTCAACAAGAGGAATGTTACTCTCATGCAAAGAAATTAAGTGATGGTTTTTTCGGGCATGAAACTGCTTATTGGTCACAAAAATGACCCTCCAATGGGTGAGATGGGGATTGCAGGGACATTGAAAAAATGTTGTGTAACAGGAGGTACTCCACAAGCCTAGTGAGATGGCTTTGTGTGAGTTTTTTCATAAAAGGCTTTATGGGAATCGAAGCAAAGCAAAGGGATTTTGGACCCAAGACAAGGTTTAAAATATAAAATAAAATTAAAAAGGAAAATTAATATTTCCTAAGGTCTAAGTGGATAAAACCCGTAAGTTCTAGAGGGTTCCTAAGAGGTCTAGGAAAAACAATTTAAGGAGTCCTTAGGATGAAGGAAATAACATCAAGTGATAAGGAACTCATTTGATAAGTGGGCAAAGAGACATGTAGTCCTAAAGCGGCCATGATAATCATCATGTATAGCATTCATTAAGATGCCTCAATATGATTTGGCATGGTTTAATATTAAAGTTATTTGAGATCAGTTATTGGAGAGTAGAAGATAAGTAACAGCGGATGATTTGGCACTTAGAATGCACTAACACTTGGCACTTGACACTCATTTCCACCTAGTGTTGGTGTGCATAGCATGCCCCTCTTGGAAAATGTAAATTGATGACTTATTAACCCTATGATGTGTTCATTTCCTTGTATTTTAACTTTTTTCTCCTTTTTTTTTCCTTGATAGTCCCTAGCACGTATTGTCACACCATTGCAGATATTGGCATGCCTTAGCACTTGACACATCTTAGCATATTTTACATGCCTTCGAACTATCTGGCACATGTTATTAATCCATAGCATGCCTTGGCACTCATGCCCTCACAAATATCCTTACACTTTTTCATGACTTGGGAACCCAATCAAGTCCTTAGCTACTCCAGTTCATGTGATATTGGTTTGCTTAAGCCGTAACAACTTGATCAATTTCACCTACTACAAGTAGATTGTGCCTTATTCACCTAAGAACTTCCTATACCTCATCTTAGGCCAGTCATGTCCAAGTTGAACTTTTCCCACTTAAGAACTTACCAAGACAAGGATTACATCCAGCCATGGCCATAAAACAACTAAGAAACATATCTTACATAGGCAATATTTCACATGTATGTCTAGTTCATATAAACAGTAGAGCATTAACTAAGATTTTGCAAGAACCACAAGATACACAAGACACACAAGATATAAGTCAGCACAAGTTGAGTTCCCCAAAACCTATACATAACAATGTACAATATTGAATTGTCTAAAATAGTTTAAAACATGAGCATTCGGCCAAAGTGTGCTACATATCATATAAAAATAATAGATAAATGAAAAATAGTGTTGTGCCCAACACAAAGTCTCCCTTTGTTTAAAATTTCTTTTTCAAGAATGTTTGCACTCTATAATTTAGAAGATTGGCAAAAGTAAACAGTAAGGCATAATATCAGACCGCTTTGGAGTCCAGGACCTAGCCTTCTTAGACTCTAAAAGGGCTCTCTTTGTTTTATGATTTAAATCGATTTGACTTGTCGGTTATACGTACTGATATTAGGCTAGTTAGAGTGACAGGGGTTGTTTGTTTGAATGATTGTGTGGTTGGACAGATAGGGCTGCAAAAGCTATTCCATTGGATGATGGAGTCAAAGGCTGGAATGGCACATCAAAATCAAGATAAAATCACAGGGCAAGCTAACTCTGCTAAATGGATTTTAAGAGCTGTATGAATTATGATGTGAAAGAAATAGTAAGGTTCCGTAGTGACTAAAGAGTAATTAAGAATTCTTTAATTATACTTTAGCAAAAAAAATTCAGATTGTAAATGCATATAGAATTAAGGCCCTCTGACAACAAACCTTAATCTAAAATTTCTGATTTACAATTATATGAGCAGATACACAACAGAGAAAACAATGGAGACATTTAAACAAAGATGAAACACATCACCATTTTGACACAACTCAAGAATCCTATAAACGGTCTTTGATTATTCATGTCCAACTCCAAAAATTAAAGTGCTTCAATAGTAGTTCTTACAATACAGGTGCTAAAATATCCAACATGAGAATTATAGTGGTATTTAACTAACAACTAAGTTGGTTTGCCCTAATCAGCTAACCTAGAAAACTTTCATTGATTACAATTTAATCAGAAATTGGACAAGTATGGCCATGAAAGGCTATGATGAGGTGAATTTTTCAGCCATCGTTGCTTGTATTAACTTCGATGACCCTTCCTGAATTATAAGGTGAATGCAACTGGGCTTTTAAAATTTTGAAAAGACAAAGTGAGACAAAATTGATGTCTGGCCCAGACTTTCTTGCACCGCCTTGGCTGGATCATTAACTCCAGTGTGGCACCGATTGCTTTGTTGTCCTAATTTCATACTATTTGGCACTATTTTTATGGAAAATGGCTGCCTAAATATATTATCCTTATTTAATTCTAAGAACCATCATCAAAAAAAAATTCCTAAAAATCTTGGGATGTTTGTCATGCCGTGAAAAATGGGCGAAATTGTTGAAAATAGGGGTGAAATCATACATTTTTTTGTCCCCAATGATGACACCTATGAAAAATATGAGATATTTTATTTTTCTTTGCTCCGTTATGGTCAAAAATCTCTCTCATATTTTCGAAATTCATCTCCATCTCTCCACAACATTCGTCGCAAAATCATGACCAACACAGAAAAAATGGAAATCTGAAAAATAGGGCTGAAGGATGGCTTTTGATTATCCCAACTGAAGACACCTGTCCAAAATCTAGGAGATGGTTTTGTTCTTCAGCCTGTGTTGAATAAAAACCTCTCTCGTTTTGTCAAAATTCGTTCTCATCTGCCCGAAATCTCCCTCAAAAATGGACTGGTAAAACTGGCTAAAAAATGGTTTTTCATTTGGGGAAAATGGTTTTGCAGGAGAAAAGTGGTATTTAGGACCCTTATGAAGTGGTAAGTGGTAATAGAATGGGGGGAGGTGAGAATTCACAAGATAGTGACACATAAGGGGGTCCCTTTCTTGAAAACCGTTCGTTCCGAACCCCCCCCTGCAAGGATAAAGTAAGGACGGTAAAGGGGGGTCGGAATGAAACGTAGGCCGTCAGATTTAAAGATGACGTGGTGCGATGATGTGGAAATCCTTTTGTTATTACTGAGTCTTTTGGCCTATTTATTCATGAAATTATCTATAAACCTCGTATTCCCTAATTTACCTGTTATACACACAAAACATAGTGACAACTCATTCACCCAGACCTGAAATTCTGTAGAATTTAGTTATGGAGTGGCATTGCATCCACGCACTTCGCATAAGTGATAAGTCACCTTGTGATACTATGAAATACATGAGTCTAACAGAGCCCCTTATCGCAATCATAGGCTAGCCTCTTACAAATCCTATTATGAACTTTTTCTAACACACTTCATCCTTGGCACACTTGAATTCACTGAGACTCCCCGGAACACACCCTTATTTGTTCATTTCCATGCATTTTGACCTAGTTCTCCCTTGTGATACCTTGACACTCCTTAACACTCCTCAACATGCATTGACATTGTCCAGCATGTGTTAGCACACCTTTTCATTCCTTGGCATTCCCTAACCCTTCCTAGTGATCATGCCCTCACAACTACCCTTACTTAATTTTCAACTTGGGAACCCAACCAAGTCCTCGCTTGACTATAGGAGCTTGACCAAGTTACGATTACTACAACTAGACTATGTTGTTAAATTGTGTAGCTTGGGAGGTACTCCAAAATCCTAGTGAGATGGGTTTGTGTGATTTTGACCACAAAATGTTTTGTGGGAAAATAACCCAAGTAAGGGGCTTTGGACCCGAGATGAGGTTTAAAATCTAAAAGAAAATTAAACAGAAAATTAATATTTCCTAAGATCTAAGTATATAGAATTCATAAGTTCTAGATAATTCTTAAGAGGCCTAGCTAGGAAAATGTATTTAAGGAGGCCTTAGTATGAAGGCAAGAACATCAAGTGAGAATGAGCTCATTTTATCAAGGAGGCTAGGAGAGATGTAGTCCTAAAGTAGGTCTAGTTATAGGTCTGAGTAAGCGTTGCTAAAGGGAGGCCATGATCATCCACCAAGAGTAAGATCATCATGTGAGGGTTCACAAGAATGTCACATACCTTAATGGGTTCGAGATAGTAATGTCACACACCTAGAACTCATTGACACTCCATATCACACACTCTTATTCATTCATTTCCATGCATTTTGATCTAGTGCTTCCTTGTGTTTACCTGATGCTCCCTAACACTCCCTAGCATGCATTGGCACACCCTAACACCTGACACATCTTAGCATGCCACCCTAGCACTCTAGCATTCATTGGCACTACCTAGCATACATTTTTACTCTCTCCTTAGCACACCTAGAGCTCATTGAAAATCCCAGTCACAAACTCGTATTCATTCATTTTCGTGCATTTTTACCAAGTGCTCCCTTATGTTTCCATATCATTCCTTAACACTCCTTGGCACGTGTTGGTACACCCTAACACTTGAGACACCTTGGCATGTTTCCCTCACCTCTAGCATGCCTTAACACTACCTATCATACGTTTCCAATCCCTCCTTAGCACACCTGGAAGTCACTGACACTTCCAATCCCAAAATCTTATTTGTTCATTTCCATGCATTTTGACATAGTGTTCCCTTGTGTTTCCCTTGCACTCCTAGTTAACACTTCCTTGCATGTGTTGGCACATCTTGGTTGCATCCCACCCTAGCACTCTATCATTCCTTATCACTTCCAATCATGCCTTGTCACTCCTCCTTATCACACATGGAACTCGTTGAAACTCCTTGTCACACACTATTATTCATTCATTTCCATGAATTGTCACATAGTGCTACCTTATGTTTCTCTAGCACTCCCTAACACTCCTTGGCACACATTGGCACACCCTGGAACTCGGCACAACTTGGCATGCTTTCCTAGCACTCTATCATGACTTGGAATTGCCTAACATACCTTGTCACTCCCTCCTTAACACACCTAGAACTTTCTAACACTCCTTCCTTAACACATGGCATGTCTCGGCATTCCTGGCATGCCTTGGCACTATCTGGAACATATTAGCACACCCTGACACTTCTTTAAATGCCATATAATTCCCTAGTATGCCTTGTCACTCCCCCCTTGCCATGCCTGACACTCGCTAACACCCCCAACACACCCTCTTATTCATTCATTTCCATTCTCTTTGACTCGATGATTTATGTTTGATGGGGTGCATGTCTAGAAATATTTCCTTTAAGAGAATGAAAAAATGATCTCACCATTACTGACATAAGTAATTGAGAGATTCTACTTGAATGACATTAGGAAACTACACAATAGATTTTAAGAATGGCATTTTTATGGTTTTTTTTTTATGGTGTGAGAATGGTAAGAATTGAGTGGTCAATAAGGTGTGTGATTTCTTAGAATACCTTCTCACTTCCTCCTTGGTATGACAACTATCACTCATTTCCACTCCCTAAATACCCTCATATTCATTCACTTCCATGTATTTTTACCTAGTATTCCCTTGTGTTGTCCTATTACTCCTTAACACTACTCAACAGGCATTGGCACTCTCTACTTAGCACTTTTCGACATGCCCTACCACTTCATAACATGCATAACACTCCCTAACACACATTGGCACTTGGCTTCTAAGTAATTAAAAACTTAGGAGAAGTTTGGAAAGGTCCAACCTCCTCTTCAACAACAACTTCACTATTTAAGCTTACCCTATCAATGTCAATATCAATCAAACTATAAACCTTATACTGTTGTTGCACCATATAATCATTAGCTTTGCTCTTTGGATCTAATTTGGTTATGTTGTTAGCTAGAATCCAAGTGTAGGCAATAGAACCAAAAACTTTAAGAAAGCTTACTTGGACTTTCTTCCAAACCATGGTTCTTTGTGACCTTCTACTTCATCTCCATCGTGGGAGATCCATTCAATAGGTATACTATTGTGAACATTGCCTCAGCTCAAAACCTATTTGGAATAGACTTCCTCTGCAACTTAAACCTAGCCATATTTTTTATAGTACAGTTTTTCCTCTCAAACAATACATTTTGTTGTGGAGTGTAAGGTGTAGTATATTGTCTTTGGATCCCATGTTTAGCACAAAAATTATTGAAATCTTTTAAGTAGAATTTCCCACCAGTATCATATCTAAGAGAGGCAATATGACAACCTAACTGTTACTCTATTAATGCTTTCAACTTTTCAAATTCATTAAACACATCATATTTTAATTATAGAAAATATACCCACATTTTTCTACTGAAATAATCAACAAACGGAAGGAAGTACCTAGCACCAATGGTTGATGTCATTTTCATTGGTCCACATATGTTTGAAAGTACCAATTGAAGGACCCTCTATGCTCTCCAAGCTTGTCCTTCATAAAATGGTATTCAATGTAGCTGTCATGCCTAACAAGCTCTGCAAACTCTGTGGATCTTCTACAAAATGTTTGGAAGTAATTATTGCCACCATGACTAGGACCACATATATCTAGATCATAAAGTACTAGTCTAGGAGACTCATCATGCTCAAAATCTTTCACCTCCCTTTAAGTGCAGCTACTTGAATCTTGACACCTGAATCCTCAACCCCTTCCAGCTTCTAAGTAATTCAAAACTTAGGAGAAGTTTGGAAAGGTCCAACCTCCTCATCAAAAATAACTTCACTATTGAAGCTTACCCTATCAGTGTCAATATCAATCAACCTATAAACCTTATAGTGTTTTTTTACCCTATAATCATTATCTTTTCTCTTTGGATCTAATTTGGTTATCTTCTTAGCTAGAATCCAAGTGTAGGATATAGAACCAAAACTTTAAGATGACTTACCTGGAATTTATTCCAAACCATAGTTCTTTGTGACCTTATACTTCATCCCCATCGTGGGAGATCTATTCAATAGGTATACTATTGTGAACATTGCCTCAGCTCAAAACCTATTTGGAATAGACTTCCTCTGCAACTTACACCTAGCCATCTTTGTGATAGTACAGTTTTGACTCTCAACCAATACATTTTGTTGTGGAGTGTAAGGTGTAGTATATTGTCTTTGGATCCCATGTTTAGCACAAAATTTACTGAAATATTTTAAGTAGAATTCCCCACCAGTATCATATCTAAGAGAGGAAATATGACAACCTAACTGTTTCTCTATTAATGCTTTGAACTTTTGAAATTCATTAAACACATCATATTTTAATTATAGAAAATATACCCACATTTTTCTACTGAAATAATCAACAAATGGAAGGAAGTACCTGGCACCAGTGGTTGATTTCATGTTCATTGATCCACATATGTCTGAAAACCAACTGAAGGACCCTCTACGCTCTCCAAGCTTGTCCTTCATAAAATGGTATTCAATGCAGCTTCCCTACCTGACAAGCTCTACAAAATCTGTGGATCTTATACATAATGTTTGGAAGTCAGTATTGTCACCATGACCTGGACCACCTATATCTAGATCATAAATTTCTAATCTAGGACACTCATCATGCTCAAAATCTTCCACCCCCCTTCAAGTGCAGCTACCTGAAGCTTAACACCTGAATCCTCAACCCCTTCTAGCTTCTAAGTAATTCAAAACTTAGGAGAAGTTTGGAAAGGTCTTGTTAGTGTCATCCTTTTCAGCCTTCCTCCAGTGATAAAACATGCTTTTACAAGGTGATTTTAAGATTTCAAGGTCAAATTTTGTCATTTCAGTGAGTCTTCAAGTAAAATTTGGTCACTAGGTATTGGGTCTAGGGTTTGTTTTCACTCCTTTCAAATTTTTCAAAATGTCATTCCATGTCACTATTCAGCTAAGTGTACCATCATTCAGAGGGTTTTCATCATCATGTCAAGTTCCAAAGGGTCATTTTACACCTTGTTCATGCTTCAGTTGTGCCTAGGTAAGGTTCATCTCCCTCTCCTAGGGTTTTGGAGGTAATTTCTCTTGGATGGTCAAATCATCAACAAAAATTGTATCCTGATGTTCATACACCTTCCCCTATCCTTAATTTAACTTATTAAACACTTCCCATCACTGATATCCCCCAAATTCCTCATTTTTGCACAAACCCTAGTTTCTTGCTACAACTTGGCAATTTTCAAGGCTAGGCTTGTGTTTTTCCCTTTTTGACCCCTTCCCCTCACTCAATCTATGAAATTCAACTTTTCCCTACTTCATAAAATCCCTCCCTAATTCCCAAAAAAATTTCGAGAATTTAGAAGCCCCTTATCCCCTTCATTTCGCTTCATTTCGACAAAGCCCTTGTTCCACACATCGGCATAGGTTTTACTCCAATGATGTTTCTGAGAAATAAAAGATGAATTTCGGAAAAATAAGAGAGGTTTTTTTCCAAAATAGGCCAAGGAAGAACAACCTCCTTCAATTTTTACATAGGTGTCATGTTTTTAGAGAAATGTCAAAAATATATTTGTCTCAGGAGAATTGATGCACCTCTGAAGTGACCTTGGGAAAATCAAGATTTCTCCTAGCTTGGTTGGCCAAATGACTTGCTTGATGAGTAAAATGATAACTAGACACAAATATTTCTCCAATTAGATATAATGAGCTCAATTTGAAGTTGAGGAAGACCTTCAAAATTTGATTACAACAGCACTCTGCCTTGAGGCAGCCTCATTTTGCACATTTTGACCAGTCTTGGGAGATTTGATTTTTGACAAGCCAAATGAACTCCAAATTGAAAAATTCCAATTGGGTTGGAAATTAGACTCAATCATATTTCCAAAGAGCTATCCTATGCCCAATTTGGACATCAGGAAGGTCTCCAAAAGCCTCCTGAAAAAAGGCACTACGCATTGGGGAGTGGTTTGTAGTGTAATTTTGTAACTGGTGCTACACATTGAGATGGCGCTACGCATTGGGCTAAAAAGCCTGAAATCCATTCAAATATTCCACCAAAGCTCTCAAATTGATAAATTCTTCATTTCCCAAGTAATTTAACATCCCTCCATGACCAATGAATGAATTTCTCTTGGTGCTTATGGTGATTTAATGAGAAAAAATCAAAACCCTACCTCTTTACATTTCTTGCCAAAAGCAGTTGCACAAGGTTTATGAGTTGTATTTATTACTGAAAATTCCACTCCTAGATATCTCTCACTCCCTCACTCCTTTATTCCTTCATTTTTCCCTTTCGTTACATTTCATCCACTCATTCCTTAGTTCCCATATACCTAATCAACTAACCCTAAATCCCTAATCCCACTATCCCAAACCCTAGTCAAATATCCCCAAAACACTAATTGTCATCCAAAAACCTAGATGTCATCCCCTAAAACCTTTCATTCCCTAAAATTCTACAACTATCATCAAACCCTCCCCTCATCAGTCCCACTCATCCATGGCGCTCAAAAACATGAAGGCAAAACTGGCAAGCTGCCCAAAGAAGCCAAACCGAGATGACATCCATTGAGCAAGAGATTGAGGCTGATCGCGAAACTTGGCTTGAAAGGGTCAATATTTACTTGGAGAAGCTGTTAGAGAAGGCCAACAAGGAAAATAACATGTTGAGGCACATGAAGAATCATTATTGGGCCAGAACTCATGTTTGCAAGGCACGAATCAAGATCCTGAAAGCTAAATTAAAGAGGGCATTAAAGTGTCGCAAAAGGCATGATCGACTCAAAATTTTGGCCAAATATTCCTTTTCCTAGAATATCACATGATGGAGGACACTCAGCCCAAATTTCAAGAAATTTGGGACACATTTTGTCAATTTTGAATTTTTTGGCCTTAACACAGATTTTTCCGCCCGACGCGTAGCGCCACTTGGCGCGCGCTTATAATTGGCAGCTCCTCTTGAAGAAAAATTTGTATTTCTAGATTTTTCATCCAAATTTATGCATGCCTACCCATTACCTAAATATTTGGACAAGTTTTTGGTTTCTTGAAGGGTCAAAAACACCTTAAAAATGGCCTTTTTGCCACTTTTTGGACACACAGGAAGCAATGTTGGGAGATTTGATTTTTGGAGGGGAAAATGGAAACCAAATTCAGAAATTCCACTTGGGTTGGAAAGTAGACAGGAATATATTTCCAAAGAACTATCTTGCACTCAATTTTGACTCCAGGAAGGCCCTCAAAATCAGCCTCAAAGTTGTGCGAGGCATAGAGATTTCAGGCATTGCGCATTGGGAATTTTGGCCTAGTTTTCACTCAACAACTCAGATTTTCGCCTAGTTTTGGCCAGTTTGACTTTTTTATCTCCAAATATGAAACTCTTGATGTAACTTGATGTAATTTCATAACTTTGATGTAATTTTGGCACATTTTTACTCATCCAAGTAGATTCATTCACCAAAAGGTGAAATGTAACTGAATGAATCAGTTTCCTATCTTATAGAGGTAAGCTGTTTCATTGCCTATTTTCCAGTTCTTAGTTTAGATATTTTTGAAACAACTCCTAAACTAGTGATCTTGACCCCTAGATTCATGGGAATGAGTTAGGCTTGTCTATATCTTGTATTTTCTCAGTCATTTTCAGAGGTTGGACACTTGGGATTGCTTTGAGCTTCATTGTACATTTCATCTCTGCATTTTGGCAAAGGAATAGACCAGGGTTTGCAGCACTCTTTGGGATCCATGTGGCTCTATGTTTTGATGGTGTGTTTCTCTCTGTGATTGTAAGTTTATTGAAGTTTCATGTGTACCATTTCCCTTCTTATTTCTTCTTAAATTAAACAAATGAGTGATAAAGGTGGAATCCATTAGATTAGCAGTGCTCTGCCTTGAAGTTTTGTTTAATTTTCCATGTTTTCAAAAGTCTGAAGAGGATTCTTGAATGCATCTTGCCCTCTTCAACTCCTCACCGATCTGATCTATCCATTTCATTCAATTTCGAAGTATCAAAAAAATTTCCTTTCTTGCCTCATTCAGCTCTCTACAAAACTGATCATTTCCTGGACCCAAAATCTGCCTTTCCCTTTGATTCCAACAAAAACCCCCACAATCAAATAAAACTCTTTCACATATATACCTAGCCTAAAATTAGCTTTTATTTCAATTCATCTCAAGCATTATTGATTATTTTTGCTGAGATTGACTTGGAGAGAGCCCTCTCCTGATCTGGTAGGGCTAGCTACCAGATTAAGCATGGTTTGATGTTACCCTATACTCTGCCTTCCTTTAGCCTGAGGTAGATTTAGGCAATAAAATAGTGGCAACCAGACTAGGGCAGATTGTTTGCTTGTTAGTGTTATTCATTTTATAAACTACAGACGGAGCCTGAAGTTATGCCAGGTAGCCTTCGAAATGCTCTTGCTTTGCATTAGCGAAAGTAGATAAACGCTGCTTCAGTCAATCTTCAGTCTAGTTTTATAAACGTAACATATGACTTGCAAATTGCCCCAGTACATGTATCAAGTTAGATCTAATGGTTGATGGTGGACAACGATCAGACACCGCGAGGCTGAAATCATTCACCTGGCGACTCTAAATCAGTTTTGAGATCATATCCAAGGACTCCACTGGAGGATAAACCTGATCAGAAGAAACATGAAAGGACAATATGGAAAGATCAGGTATTCAAGTTGGAATTTCATCCAAGGCATTTTGTTCTTTGTCATAAATTATTTCTTCTCTTTTCCCGATAATGTCAAGAAGGCTTTGCAAAGTATATTGTATTTGAGAAAATATCCTTGGCCTGAATTTGATTCCTTCCTTTTGAAGATTGTAAATACCAAAGATTTGCATGATTTTGAGCTTGATTAAAACCTTTCTTCTGAATCTTGTGATGACTGTCTCCAAACTGATGAACCTCAAAAGACCAAGACTGATTCTGCATCATTTTTACATACCACTATACCTTGTAAAGTTCTAGATCGATACAAGCCTCTGATTTTACCTCCTATATCCCATGCGTTCCCTAAAAATCATGACCTATATCTACCAAGATTTGATGGTGAACATGACAACATCACTGCTGAGAGACATGTTCTGAATTTTGAGTCTTTTCTTGACCTTTTTGAAGTTGATGAAGAGGATGTCAGTATTAGGCTTTTTGCCATTTCTTTGCAAGGCAAAGTCAAGAGTTGGTTCAAAGCCCTGCCTGATGCGAGCATCTCAGATTTCCAGTAGTTCATCAAAGTTTTCCTCGACAGGTGGGTGATCAGACAGAATCCTTTCTTGATTATAGAAGAGTATAACCGGCTGAAAATACTGTTAGGGGAGACAGTACAACAGTTTTCTTCCAGATTTAACAAATTATATTTTTCGATGCCAGTTGATATAAGACCTCCTCCTGGATCTACTCTCTTGCACTACCCGAGTGCCTTTGATCCGGAAATGGAGTTTCAGCTGAGAGAAAGGAATCTTGAAACACTTGAAGAGATGCAGAACAGTGCAGTAGATGTAGAGGCTCATTTGCGGATCTGAAGGGCAAGGTTGAAGGAAGAAGAGATGAAAAACATAGATCCGGAGGAATTGAAATATTTAGAGGTAAAGCTTGACATGTTGGTAAGTGCAATGGAAGAGATGATGAAAAATATCACCACAAGGAATGAGTATAATTTTCAAGCCCATGGCTCGATGATTGAAGAAGAAAAAGTTGCTGATCCAAAACATTTTGTTTCTTATCCCAGTTGTCATAGATCTGATAATGATTTTTTTGTAGATCATCTTGGAGAAGAGAGATCTGTTGATTTGACATGTATGCTTGATGATGTGTTTTATACTGATGATTTGCCTTAGTTTGATCAGTATGATGATGATTATGTTCTCCAAACAGAAGCTAATCTTGCAGAAAAATCAGCAGCTAGTTTGTGGAAGGAGGAAGTTCACTTTCATCAGCTTCAGTACAGTGATCAACCGATGCATATCAGCTATGAAAATGACGAGGAAAGTGCAGAAAATTTTGAATTAAGTGAAGGATCTTTTCCTTTTTGTTTTGATTCGTTTCAGTTCATCAGAGATAACTTCCATGCAATCAGAAATCAACTGTCAACAAGTCTTGATTTGGACCATCTTGAGGGCAATGAAAACTTTGTTCAAGATTTCTCATATTCAGATTTGCAGCCCCGAATGCCATTGATTTTCAAGTTGCAGATGAAGACTTGGAAGCTGGCACATATGATCAAATGATGCAAGAATATTATGTACCTTTCTGTTTTGAATCATTTCAGTTTTTGAATGGTAAATTGCATATTAAATCTTCAAATGAGAAGCTTGTAGAAAATCGTGTAATCTCATCAGAAATAATAGAAAATGGGTTGCAGCAGTCTTTTCAAGTTTTTCACAATCCAATAGCTGATGTGTTGGATGATGTCTGCAGTCAAAGTCTTTCTCCATTGACTATATGTAAGCTTGAAACGTGTGCTGATATAAACATGATCCGGCAACTAATCTCTTTGTCATTTTTAGCAGGAGTCTCGTCACAAAGCTTAGATCAAAGTTTGCATTCGTGGTATGAGGAGAAAATAAGTAATCCATTGGATGAGCTAAGTCCCAGTGTGCATGAACTTCAAGATCCTTATGCAGTGTTTTTGGAGGCAGATAGAGAATCCATAGCATTCAACGAATCTGTTCACAAGTTTTCATGGAAGTTTCCTTTCAGTAGTTCTCTCTTGTTGTTCATAAGAAAGCACTTGCAAATAATCCAAAAAGAAGCCAGGATGCTTACATGGTTGCATTGGTTGTTTCATTTCACTTGATCAGGTGATGAATGGAACAACTATAGTAGGTTTTGATGAATAAGCTTCATATTGAGCATATTTTCCAATTTGTTGGTTGTATTTAAGTATCGAGTCAATTTTTCGTTGAGTGAGAGTCAATTTGTGTCATCAAGTCATCAGTTTTCAATCATGCATTTCAGCTTGAGTTTTTTTATTCCATTGCCCAATGGATGAAGGCACTGTCTGCTTTCCAAAGATCTGTAGTTCTTGGCACCTCCAAGGAGCTACCATCCCCATTGGAGCCAATGTTAGTGTCAGCCTTTGCAACCTTCCACCAGTGATCAAACATGCTTTTACAAGGTGATTTTAAGATGCCAAGGTCAAATTTTGTCATTTCAGTGAGTCTTCAAGTAAAATTTGGTCACTAGGTATTAGGTCTAGGGTTTGTTTTCACTCCTTTCAAATTTGTCCAAATTTCGGTCCATGTCACCATTCAGCTGAGTGTACCATCATTCAGAGGGTTTTCATCATCATTTCAAGTTCCAAAGGGTCATTTTACACCTTGTTCATGCTTCAGTTGTGCCTAGCTAAGGTTCATTTCCCTATCCTAGGGTTTTGGAGGTAATTTCTCTTGGATGGTCAAATAATCAGCCAAACTTGTATCATGATGTTTATACACCTTCCCCTATCCTTAATTTACCTTATTAAACACTTCCCATCACTGAGATCCCCCAAATTCCTCATTTTTGCACAAACCCTAGTTTCTTGCTACAACTTGGCAATTTTCTAGGCTAGGCCTGTGTTTTGCCCTTTTGTACCCCTTCCCCTCACTCAATTTCTGAAATTCCACTTTCCCCTACTTCCTAACATCTCTTCCTACTTCCCAAAAAAATTTCAAGAATTTATAAGCCCCTTATCCCCTTCATTTCGCTTCATTTCGACAAATCCCTTGTTCCACACATCGGGATAGGTTTTACTCCAATGATTTTTCTAAGCAATAAAAGATGAATTTCGGAAAAATAAGAGATTTTTTTGTCCAAAATAAGCCAAGGAAGAAAAACCTCCTTCACTTTTTACACAGGTATCATGGTTTTACAGAAATGTCAAAATACAGTTGCCTCAGGAGAATTGATGCACCTCTGAAGTGACCTTGGGAAAATCAAGATTTCTCCTAGCTTGGTTGGCCAAATGACTTTCTTGATGAGTCAAATGATAACTAGACACATATATTTTTCAAATTAGCTATCATGAGCTCAATTTGGAGTTGAGGAAGACCTTCAAAAGTTGACTACAACAGCACTCTGCCTTGAGGCAGCCTCATTTTGCACATTTTGACCAGTCTTGGAAGATTTAATTTTTGACAAGCCAAATGAGCTCCAAATTGAAACATTCTAGTTGGGTTGGAAATTATAATTAATAAGCTTTCCAACGAGATATCCCACGCCCAATTTGAACATCGGGAAGGTCTCAAAAAGCCTCCTGAAAAAAGGCGCTACGCATTGAGATGGCGCTATGCATTGGGCAGTGGTTTGCAGTGTAATTTTGTAACTGGCGCTACGCATTGGGCTAAAATGCCTAAAATCCATTCAAATATTCCACCAAAGCTCTCAAATTTCTAAATTCTTCATTTCCCAAGTAATTTAACATCCCTCCATGACCAATGAATGAATTTCTCTTGGTGCTTATGGTGATTTAATGAGAAAAATTCAAAACCCTACCTCTTTAGATTTCTTGCCAAAAGCAGTTGCATAGGGTTTATGAGTTGTATTTATTACTACCAATTCCACTCCTAGATATCTCTCGCTCCCTCACTCCTTTATTCCTTCATTTTTCCCTTTCGTTACATTTCATCCACTCATTCCTTAATTCCCATATACCTAATCAACTAACCCTAAATCCCTAATCCCACTATCCCAAACCCTAGTCAAATATCCCCAAAACACTAATTGTCATCCAAAACCCTATATGTCATCCCTTAAACCCTTTCATTCCCTAAAATCCTACAGCTAGCATCAAACCCTCCCCTCATCAGTCCCACTCATCCATGGCGCTCAAAAACATGAAGGCAAAACTGGTAAGCTGCCCAAAGAAGCCAAACCGAGATGACATCCATTGAGCGAGAGATTGAGGCTGATCACGAAAATTGGCTTGAAAGGGTAAATATTCACTTGGAGAAGCTTTTAGAGAATTCCAACAAGTAAAATAACATGTTGAGGCACATGAAGAATCATTACTGGGCGAGAACTCATGTTTGCAAGGCACGAATCAAGATCCTGAAAGCTAAATTAAAGAGGGCATTAAAGTGTTGCAAAAGGCATGATCGACTCCAAATTTTGGCCAAAGCCTCCTTTTCCCAGCATAGCACATGATGGAGGACACTCAGCCCAAATTTCAAGAAATTTGGGACACATTTTTTCAATTTTGAATTTTTTGGCCTTAACACAGATTTTTCCGCCCGACGCGTAGCGCCACTTGGCGCGCGCTTATAATTGGCAGCTCCTCTTGAATAAAAATTTGTATTTATGGATTTTTCATCCAATTTTATGCATGCCTACCCATTACCTAAATATTTGGACAAGTTTTGGGTTGCCTTAAGGGTCAAAAACACCTTAAAAATGGCCTTTCTACCACTTTTTGGACACACAGGAAGCAGTGTTGGGAGATTTGATTTTTGGAGGGGCAGATGGTAACTAAATTCTGAAATTACACTTGGGTTGGAAATTATACAGGAAAATATTTCTAACGAGCTATCCCGCACTCAATTTTGACTCTGGGAAGGCCCTCAAAATCAGCCTCAAAGTGGCACGACGCATATAGATTTCAGGCGTGGCGCATTGGAAATTTTGGCCTAGTTTTCACTGAGCAACTCAGATTTTCGCCTAGTTTTGGCCAGTTTGACTTTTTTATCCCCAAATGTGAAAATATTGATGTAACTTGATGTAATTTTGGCACATTTTTACTCATCCAAGTAGATTCATTCACCAAAAAGTGAAATGTAACTGAATGAATCAGTTTCCTATCTTATAGAGGCAAGCTGTTTCATTGCCTATTTTCCAGTTCTTAGTTTAGAATTTGTTGAAAAAGCTCCTAAACTAGTGAGCTCGACCCATATAGGCATGGGACTGAGTTATTCTTGTCTATATCTTGTATTTTCTCAGTCATTTTCATAGGCTGGACACTTGGGATTGCTTTGAGCTTCATTGTACATTTCATCTCTGCATTTTGGCAAAGGAATAGACCAGGGTTTGCAGCACTCTTTGGGATCCATGTGGCTCTATGTTTTGATGGTGTGTTTCTCTCTGTGATTGTAAGTTTATTGAAGTTTCATGTGTATCATTTCCCTTCTTATTTCTTCTTAAATTAAACAAATGAGTGATAAAGGTGGAATCCATTAGATTAGCAGTGCTCTGCCTTGAAGTTTTGTTTAATTTTCCATGTTTTCAACAATCTAAAGAGGATTCTTGAATGCCTCTTTCCCTCTTCAACTCCTCACCGATCTGATCTATCCATTTCATTCAATTTCGAAGCATCAAAACAATTTCCTTCCTTGCCTCATTCAGCTCTTTGCAAAACTGATCATTTCCCGGACCCAAAATCTGCCTTTCCCTTTGATTCCAACAAAAACCCCCAAAATCAAATCAAACTCTTTCACATATATACCTAGCCTAAAATTAGCTTTTATTTCAAGTCATCTCAAGCATTATTGATTATTTTTGCTGAGATTGACTCGGAGAGAGCCCTCTCCTGATCTGGTAGGGCTAGCTACCAGATTAAGTGTGGTTTGATATTACCCTGGACTCTGCCTTCCTTCAGCTTGAGGTAGATTTAGGCAATAACAGGTCCAACCTCCTCATCAAAAACAACTTCACTATTGAATATTACCCTATCATTGTCAATATCAATCAACCTATAAACCTTATAGTGTTGTTGTACCCTATAATCATTATATTTTCTCTTTGGATCTAATTTGGTTATCTTCTTATCTAGAATCCAAGTGTTGGCAATAGAACCAAAAACTTTAAGATGAATTTCTTGGAATTTCTTCCAAACCATGGTTCTTTTTGACCTTATACTTCATCGCCATCGTGGGGGATCTATTCAATAGGTATGCTATTGTGAACATTGCCTCAGCTCAAACCTATTTGGAATTGACTCCCTCAGCAACTTACACCTAGCCATCTTTGTGATAGTACATTTTTGCCTCTCAACCAATACATTTTGTTGTGGAGTGTAAGGTGTAGTATGTTGTCTTTGGATCCCATGTTTAGCAGAAAATTTATTGAAATATTTTAAGTATAATTCCCCACCAATATCATATCTAAGGGAGGCAATATGACAACTTAATTGTTTCTCTATTAATGCTTTGAAATTTTGAAATTTATTAAACACTTCATATTTTAATTATAGAAAATATACCGACATTTTTCTACTAAAATAATCAACAAACGGAAGGAAGTACCTAGCACCAGTGGTTGATGTCAAGTTCATTAATCCACATATGTCTGAAAGTACCAACTGAAGGACCCTATATGCTCTCCAAGATTGTCCTTCATAAAATGGTATTCAATGTAGCTTCCCTGCCTGACAAGCTCTGTAAACTCTATGGATCTTCTACAGAATGTTTGGAAGTCAGTATTGTCACCATGACCTAGACCACCAATATCTAGATCATAAATTACTAGTCTAGGAGACTCGTCATGCTCAAAATATTCCACCCCACTTCAAGTGCAGCTACTAGAAGCCTGACACCTAAATCCTCAACCCCTTCCATCTTCTAAGTAATTCAAAACTTAGGAGAAGTTTGGAAAGGTCCAACCTTCTCATCAAAAACAACTTCACTATTGAAGCTTACCCTATCAGTGTCAATATCAATCAACCTATAAACCTTATAGTGTCGTTGTACCCTATAAGAATTATCTTTTTTGTACCCTTAAACCCCTAAACCACTAACACCTAAACCCCTAACCCCTTAACCCCTAAACACCTAAACCGTTAATGCTTAACCCATAACCCATTAACTCCTCACCCCTAATCCCTCAAATCCTTAACTGATGAATCCCCTAATATTTAATCCCTTAACCACTAAATCATTATTCACCTAACCCCTAACTGTGCCTAAATCCCCTAACCCCTACGCCCCCAATCCCTAATCCCTTAACCACTAACTCATTATTCCCCTAAACCATAAATGCACTTAAATCCCCTAACCCCTAACCCCCAAATCCCTAATTGTTTAACCACTAACTCATTATTCCCCCAACCTGAATCCATAATCCCTTAACCACTAACTCATTATTCCCTTAACCCCTAAATGCGCATAAATCCCCTAACCCCTAAGCTCCCAATCCCTAAACCCTTAACCCCTAAGCCCCCAATCCCTAATGCCTTAACCACTAACTCATTATTACCCTAACCCATAAACCCTAAACCTTTAACTCCTAAGCCCTTATTCCCCTAACCCCTAAGCCCCTAATCCTTAATCCCTTAACCACTAACTCATTATTCCCCTAATCCTTATAACAATCCTTAAAACCCATGGGATTAGCCATTCCAAATGAGAGCAAGTCTAGTTGGGACCTACGATCAGGTTAATTCCCCCTTGTTGGCAAGGTGGAATACCATGATCAAAACCATGGGTGGAAAAAACCTCTCCTAAATTTACTATTTTATCTCAATTTTATTTTAATAATTAATTAATTAATTTCTTTAAAAACTCTTCTAGCTAAATCACAAATTTTTTAAGGTCGGCACCTTTCTATGTGGTTCATCATCTATGTTTTTAAAATAAATTTATTAGAATGAAATTGAATTGATTTTTGAAACTTATTTTTAAACGATTGTTAACATTACAAAGAATCAAGGAGTGTGCTCACCATCCATCAAAACAACCATAGGTATGATATTAAAAATGATATTTGGAGAGCATAATATTAAAAATTATGTTTGGAAAAATAGAGGGATGGAGTATTAATTTTTCATTTAAATTTTAGACCTTGAGTTAAAATAACACATCTCCCACCCAAAACACATCTCCCGCTCATCTCCTGATGGCTTAGTGATTAGGGCTTTTTTTGTGGGTCTTATTCTATCAAGCCTGAGGGAAAGCTATCAGTCAACAACATGGAAAAAATTTCATCTCTCTCTACATGTGCAGTAATTTATTCTTCCATCTACGGCATGAAGGGTCTTGATCTGTGTAAGTTTTGAGCATTAACAACCTCTTTAATATTTTTGAAGCAACTTCTTTATCTTTGCGTTCATTTCCTGTGTATTTCTTAGTATCTATTTTGGTTTCATAATTGCGAGTAGACTTTCGTCCCCTTAAGGGTATCGTCTTTTATACAAGGATTTCCTCTGCAACCAATAGGTTCATTACTGAACAGTGCGTAAGAACTAGGGCTACAGAAACTAGCAAGAGGAAATCCTTGTATAATTCAAATAACTCCCTGCGGCATAATTTCTAAGCAACACCCTTGTCTCTGTGATTAATATAAATCGATGAATAGTAAGGGTTGATTCTATGAGCTTTTACAAGCACGCATGGTGAGAAACCAAAGTTTCTGCCAGGCAACTCAATATCTACCTTCATATTTCTTTTCCCACCACTCAAAAAACTTCAGTTGGGCATCCATGGAGTCAAACTTATATAGACAAAGTGTATGGTTTACAATTTCCTTCCCAAAAACCCAACCAAAAGCAGCTCCTGCACCAAAGGACAATATTTCTCTGATTCCATGTCTAGAATATTTCCATGAAACCCCAGCTATTGAAACTGCACCGATCAGACTCCTTGTGGCTTCTATCTTGGTAGCTTCTCGCATGAGATTCAGCTGAGGGCGATAGACAGGATCCGATTGGATGAACTCCTCCACATCCACATTGGTCCACTTGGGCAGAGGTTTTTCCCTGTTAAGGATCTGCTTATACTTGTTCAAATACGAAAACCTCTCCTTCCAAAATTCCTTCATCACCCCCCAGAATGACGATTCCTGTTCTAATGAAGTGTTATCTCCCCCCATTTTTCTCCAATCTCCCAGTGATCCTTTTATCTTGCAGACTATTTGAACATTCCCCAAAATATTGTTTACAGCTCCTTGAAGCATTTCATTCATCTCTGGTTAGGGGAAGGGCATATGACCTATTTCAGATCTGCGGATAAATGTTTTACTGATATGTCTGCAACCCCTTTTAGATCGCAATTCTTCTGCACTTTGTTGGTCACCAATTCATTCATTCTTCTGCACTTTTTTGGTCATCAATTCAGTGATCTACGGCCTAGCACCATTATAAAGATGAATAATTCAAACAATTGATTCAGAATTTTGGATTTTGAATCTAAATATTTCAAGATATATTCATACGTATTATAGTTTCTGAAGCATTAAAACTCTACAATATGTAAGGTATTCAAGCAGAATTTTGTGTTTAATTTGGCTTCACTATAGCGTCATTATTGGGAATATAATAATTTTTTTAAAGGCTTCCTCCATATGCAGTAATACGAATAGACAGAGGACTATTATTCATAGTTCTCACGTTGCTTCCTTTTTACTTTTAGTTCTCATATAGGTGTCACCACTGCTCTTCATGTTACCCAAACTAAATCTCCAAGGTTACCTCATGATGGCATCAATGCATCATGGTCTTCAAGAATCTTCAATAAGATACTCCAAAACCACTTCAAGATTTATATCAATTTTTCTCCAAGAAACTTCAAAGAGCTGCTCCAATGTCTTGTCAAAGTTAAGTCTTCACAAGGCTTCAACACTTTAGATCAAGGAATGTCCCATAATATCTTCAAGGTATCTTCAAATATTTTCTTTGGATATGACTGTTCCAAGTGATTTATAATGTTTCTACTCCATTAAGTACTTTAACCATTTCTTTTGTTTATTCCAAGACTGCTTCATGAGGGATTTGAATGTGCCCTTAAAAAATGTTTGCTATAGGCCTGAGCCTTTAAAGGCTAAGTATCCACTGGTCAAAGTATAGTTCGAGTTTCCTCTGGTGACTGTCAAATTCTATACTTCAATCCAAGGTTGACTACTTCAGGTTTGTCAGAGAGTATAAGTGTTAAGCCTTCTTGCCAACCCAAATCACGTTTCTTCCACAGTCTAAGGTGAGTAACTGTACACAAGTCTTCACTGTAGTAGCAACAAACTTCTGTAATGACAAGCTACCGGACTAGGCGCAGACCCGCATTATTATAGTGGGTGATTGTTCTTTGAGTTATTTTTGAGTTCTACACCCACAATAAACTCACACCTTTCTACTGTCGTAATGGAGGAAGCCTTAATCAAAGACCAAACTGTCTAAACCCTTTTCAAATGTGACTGTATTATTGAGCCTGAAATTCCGAGCTGTAGTGAGCCTTTAGGTGGGTTGTCAACCTGTGGCTTGAAGAGAGAGCCTTATACTAGGCCTCTTGTCCCTTAAACAATCCTGCACAGTTCTAGCAAGTCTGAGCTTGAACATTAACATTGAAAATGCCTAAACAACCTTCCTTCCTTGGCCTCCTTTGAACTCTTCTCTGCGTTTACTATTCCACTAGTCTAGGACTTGGTCCAAGCTCAAGTGATGACTACTCTTAAGGCTTGAAATTAGCAAGGTCTGTCTCCACAGTCAAATGTCCAAGATCTGCTTAGGATTGTTCAACACTACTTCCACTGTTATGATGTTTTTAATCCTTAAAAAAAATTTAACCCATCTAAGACACTTCTCCTCGGTCTCCTTTATACCTTTGATCCTTGTATCTATTTTCTTCTTTGAATTAATCACCAAATGATGGCTAGAAGATGAGTTTCAAACTTGTATTTATACAAATTTTCGACCTTCAATAAATAGACACAACTTTTGGGAGGAGAGGTCGACTTCACAAGTAGGCTCATATCGGCTAGTAGAGAAAATATATTATTCCAACTTTAAATTTATTTTCTCTCAATCTATGAGGAGTTAGAGGGCGTGTGAGGTCTCGTTGGAAAGGTTAAAATGTCCTCTACGAGATTATACCAATTTCATATTTAATTAGGGTTATTTTACCACCAATAAAATTACATTTGTGAAACTATCATCATTATTTCATTTATAGCAGCCTTTTGGATTTTATGTTTTGGACAGTGTTTAGGGCTTCTTCTTTTTTATGACTCCAAGTTCTTCATCATAGTGTGTAATCAATATCATTCATGTCATCATGATAGTGTAGAATCCATGTCATGTAATAGTGCAGTGATATGTCATCAATATGTCAAAGTGCAACATCCATTAATATGCCATCAAGAGAGATTCAAGTCCTTCATGTCATCATATAGTTTCCAACCATGTCATGAATGAAATCATAAAGTGTAGTCTTCTAGGTTACCAAACAAGTTACATGATTGACACTTGGCACCTTAAGAATATTTTTCATCTTAACATCATGTTGGTTCTAGGCTTCTTCATGACTTGACATCTTCATTGATAGTATCAACCGAGTCATGGTATCAACATCCAGGCATCTCAAGAATATTGACATCTCAGCCAATTCCATATTGACATCAATGAAAACCTTAGACCAACACAAACTAGTTATTAGACAATGTTTCTAACCTCTTAGGAAGGAGCCACTTAGCGGTGGCTGCCTCCCTGACAATTGTTAGTATTGATTTTTCATTAGTATATTGAAAAATTCATCGTCGGGGATCAATGTTTCAATTTTATCAAGTGTCTCTTGTTTCATATTCAATACAAGATGGAATTTTCATGCACTCAGTTCATTGGAGCAAGGCTTTCTGGCTTGCCTTGAATTTTGAAAGCAAGTTACAGAAGCGATCCCTAAAGATGGAGTATCATTGACAGTAATTCAAGCTCCTCTCAGTGGATATTTTCTAATCCCTCTTCTTGTGCTCCTTCCCCTTGTCATCTTAATTTGTTTATGAGGCATGACAAAGATACCCATAAGTCTAAATTTTACCCCAAAAGCAATTGTAATGATAGTGGAAATGTTACGAGAATATTGTTATTATCACTAATGGTCTACCCATTCTAATGAGGGATTTCTTAAGAAAATAGTTCTCAACACATATTTCAGTGGCTGAGAAAAAGGAAGGAGAAGGTTAAAATGATTATAGTCAATAGTCCTAGTTACATAAGTGGTTGTTGTCGACTTCCCAATCCATGGTGGAAATGCCTCTGCTACTAAGTACGGTAATTCTAACAATTCAAAAAAAAATGGAAAAACAATTCTAAGCCCACAATTAGTCTTAATCATCACTAACTACTTCAGTTTAGACAAGGATGCTTTGTTTGTGAAAAATTGTTGCATTATAGTTAATGGTAGTGATAAAAATATTATTTCACAAGATCCTATGAATTTTCTTAATTTCCCTTCAAAATGTTAACCTTGGTCTAAAATTTTAGGGTTGGATGAAGGATAAGGAACCAAAGCAAGTTATAAAGGTCTGTCAATTCACTTTTTTTATTGACCACTCTTTGATAGTACTAAGTATGATGGCACTCTTGTTGACTGTTGTGCTCTTATTCCTTGGAAGGTTTTGTCAACACGATTGTCATGCAAGCTATTATACATTGTCTTCAAACTTCCCTATTTTTGCAAAGAAGTTAGCGTCATGCTAGTGATTAATTTGAAATTGTATTTTAGTGGAAAAATTCACTGTTTTTTGGTGGAATGGTCCATAATTTATTCTGGTCTTTTTTTGCAAGTGTACTAGTCACGATGATAAATGTGTGGTTTACTTTAGAGGGTTCTTAGTTCTTTATAGATACGCTTTTCATCATTTTATTTGAATACTTCTCTAGTGCTTTACCTTCATATTTTATCCCCTGCACAATTGCTCCTCAAGTCCATGTTGTGATGTTTATTGGTTGTTTCTATGGAAACTTTTTCTTGAGGTTCTGCAAGATAAATCCAAATGCAAAAAATACTATTTTACATATTAATATTTGTTCAAGAAATTCTTGTGTGATACTTGAATTTCATAAATCTAGATTTCTATTTCATTATCTATATCATTATATAAGAACAGGCCTATGGATTTTTCATATTTCTCAAACTGTGATTTGTTCCTTTCCTGTTGCATGTTCTTTTATATTGTTATGTTGTGATTCAAATTTCTAGTTGTGCTTTCCAATTATTCTCCTACGTAGTACATGCTTTGTTAGATTATATCAAAATTTATTCTTATTGCCTTTTTATTATGTATATTGAACATATTATTTATAGCAACTTTTGATTTTCCTAGATTTTCTATTCCTTTGGTGGATCTTTGCACCTTTAGGGGAAATTGCTAGTTTAAATGTTAATTCTTTAAAGGGTGCTAGCTCAATGGAAGAGAACCTACTTTACAAGCAGGAGATTGGTGGTTCGATTCCATCATGCCCTGATATTCATAGGGAATGACGACGATCCGTTTTTGGTGACGGATGTTCTTTTGACCATCACCAATGAGCTTACGGTGACATTTTTCGGCCTTCACCAAAATATGAAATGGTGACAATCAACGAACGCCACCATATATACGCATCAATAGTGACGACCATTAAAGGTCCATCACCATAAATCTTTGTTGTTGATATGAAATGGTGAGGGTCATTGTTTGTCATTATAGTCATTATTCGTGATGGACCTTGATGTCACCAATGAGTTTATAGTGACGATCAATGAATGTCGCCATATATATGCACTAATAGTGACATCCATGAAAGGTCCATCACAAAAAATCGTTGTTGTTCATATGAAATGGTGATGGTCACTATCCATCATTATAATCAATATTTGTGACGGACCTTGAATGTCACCACAACACATACTTTCAGCGATGCCACCTTTGGTGACGTTCAGTTTTTTGGTGACAGAGGCTATTGTCTATCACCATTGCTCATATGAAATGGTGGTGGTCACTATCCGTCACTATAAATCATTATTGGTGATGGACCTTGAATGTCACCACAACACCTATAAATTCGGCGACGCCACCTTTGGTGACGTTCAATTTTTTGTGACGAAAGCTCTTTTGACCCTCACCAATGAGCTTATGGTGACCATTTTCGCCCCTCACCAATGTCATTTTTTCTTGTAGTGAGATGATGGTATGAGGATAATGAGGCACATTAGGTTCTCATTTATTTAGTTGCTACGATAATGATGTTGTCTGCTCATGATGAATATGATATGCATAGGGATTAAGATGTTATGATTTGAGGTATTATTGACATGTGGTTAGTTTATTATGTGATTTCATGGTATATCTTTGATGTTGATATGTTGATGTTATAACTTATGATGGTATTTTATGTGGTAATCGCATGTATATTTTATAACATGCATGAGCATGCATTTCTTTACTATTCAAAATGTGGTGATTAACAATGATTTTATGTTATCATGATGACATGCAAGAGTTGGCATGTGGATTATTTTCTATGATACTATGTTATAAATAATGCATTGGTTGCATGTTGAGATGTGGTGATTGAAAGGAAATCCATGAATGGGTCGAGAGGGCTAGTTTATTTGATGATCTCATGGGAGCCCATGCTTGCGAGGGAGAATATGTAATACCATATGGGTTGGGGACAAACTCAATCAACACTACATTTGCCATTGGTTCCTTTGTCTTGTATAATTCTTGATGGATAGCTCTTAAGGGGCTATGAGACCATCTTGGGGAGGCCAAGTGCCTGATATTGCAGGCCAAGTGCCTAGTATTAGATGGGGATGTCGAAGTCTAGAAGGGGTGTAAGGACTTTGATGCCTAGGGCTGTGCACCTTAGTGAGGGTGGAGGGAGTGGGCCAGCCTTGCGAGATGCCTGGACTACAACTGCATGGAGTACTAGGTCGGGTGCCTGCCTTGGGGCAGATGAGGTCTGATTCGGGTGCGAGCCTTGGGGCCATCCTTGGGCTATGGTACAGACCGATGAGGCTTATGCCTAGTTCCGAAAGAGGGAAAAAGGACAGAGATTCCTTGAGATTTACCAAGTGATATGGAAACTTTCGATGTTTGTTGGTTATACTAGTTCAACAGAGGATTTTGGGCAAACGTGAAGTAATAAATAACTAAATAAATAAAACGTTAAATTATTCAACTTAACTTCGGGATGAAGTTCCTTAAAGAGGGGGAGTATGTAATGTCCCCTAATAATAATAAAAATAACAAATAATAAATAATATAATATAATATAATTAAAAAAATAGTAAATAAATAATAAGTCAATAATAGTAAATATAGAATAAATAATAATGAGAATAATAATAATAATAAATAAAATAGTAAATAGTAAACTGGAGTTCTAAATAAAATAGTAAATAATAAATTGGAGTTCTAAATAGTAAATAAACAAGGCTACAAGTAGCGACTACTTGCCGCTTAGTTTAAATATAGTAATGTTGCAATGTGATGTTGGAAATGTCTATGGATAGTTATAATGGCTATTACATATTGCTTAATGCAATTATAGAGACGTTGCAATTTGAATTTGAGCATGTTTATGAAGTTTTTTTTTGTAAGAAAGTATGGTTAAACTAAATTAGAAATAATTGTTGCAATTTGAGTTTAGTAGTAGTTTACATCTATCTAAATTATAGTGAAACAACTTCTCTGTTGACCCATGAGCATATGCATTTGATGTGTAGATTAGATTTGCTACATATGCTTAGCTTATTTTTGGAATCAATATGAGTATGGCAGAGTAGCTACTACTTGCTGCTTAATGTAAATATAGAAATGTTGCAATTTGAGTGTCAACATGTCTATGAGGATTTGCTTTCTAATAAAGTTGCTGCTTTGTTTAGTATAGTTAAATTAAATTAGAGATAATTGTTGCAATTTGAGTTTGAGTGTGTCTATGAGGATTTGCTAGATATTTTGACATTTAAAAGGTTTGATCTTTCACTAATATTTTATTAATCAATTTGACTAACTACAATTGCAATGCCATGTGTCTCGATAAAGACTTTTACATGTTCGTAAAGAATATATATGAATATGAAAATTTATAATGCTAAAAATAAAAAATATTATTATAAGAATTTATAATAAAGAAAAATATAAGTTATATATATCTATATATATATATATATATATAAAAAGGAATGTATTATTATTCAAAAAAAGTTGCATATTTATTTTATTTAAAATTACATGCCATGATATCTTAATTAAAATTGTTTAATATTTTGTATATTTATATATTTGATATATTTAATGTATATTCCAAAATTTAATAACGTAATTTAGTTAGTCAATTTGAGTTTTTAGATATTGGGTAGATTCAATAGTTTACTCATTAGGAATGTGGTTTTTTTATTACATTTTTCAATTTCAAATGTTTTTTTTTGTATAAAATAAATTGAAAAATAGAGTTTTTTTTTGTGTTGGGGGATAGACTTTGTATTTGGTAAAACACAGTATTTTAATATTAAACAGAGAGATATTTTGTTTTAATGCACGGGAGATTTTTTAGTTAAAACTCCATCGTCCCCATAGTGTCTTGTTCATGTGGTGATGTTCCGATGCGATCATCGCAATGGGAACTAACATAATCACCATAGCAATGGCCCGATGCTTTCATGGCATCGGAAGAGTATGAACTCTGGACCCGATCTAGTTTACTATGGCAGAGTTAAATTTGTCATCGCGTCCGTTTTTCAATCGGCATCGGAGATTTTTGTAATGGGCGGTTTGCATTGTTTTAAAGCGGACCCGATGCATATTATTCAACGCATTTGATAAGCAAGTTTTTGGGTTTTTAACCTTTGGTCGTATATGTTATATGCAATTTTTGCAATGTTCATGCGCAATTTATAAATGGCCTGAGAGGCTTTGTAATAGGTTTTGTTATGTTTTAACATAGGTGAGTTAATTCGCTGATGGGCCCAGACCTTAAAATATATCAGTGGTTGATATTTTAACCTTAGTCCATGTGTTATTGTCGCAGGTATTATGGTTAATTATTTGCTTAAGTTTCAATGTAAGTGTGCTGCGTCGTATGCTGATATATCATAGTTGGTGCGCGATATATAAAGGTAGGGTATAATGCATCATGGGCCGGACGAGTGGTGTTGGTTTTTAAACCATTGGGAAATGCATATATTATAATAAATCTAATGGACAGAAGAATTTATTAACCTTGTGGGACCCTCACGAATCGCATCGAAGAAAATCATAACACCGGAACATGTTAATAAAAGTCCCGATGAAGATTGCGAAGCCGATGTGTTTATGAACTGTGATTTATATGTGTTTGAAGTTCTGGCTTAAAAGGCATTAATCGCATCAGAACGTTTGTGAATGCATCAATCGCATCAGAGGAAGGGCATCGCATCAGAACATTGGCAAATGCATTAATCGCAATGGGAAGCATTGAGTTGCAATTAATCGCATTGGAAAATAGAAAATAAAGGTTTATAAAGTTGTGGCGTCCGAACTTTTCAAAGGTTAGCGTTGGGCTTAGAATATGAGAGCATATTATATGCGTAGTCTGCATTGTTTTAAAGTGGACCCGATGCATATTATTCAGCGGATTTGATAAGCAGGTTTTTGGGTTTTTAACCTTTGGTAGTATATGTTATATGAAACTTTTGCAATTTTCATGCGCAATTTATAAAAGCCTGAGAGGCTTTGTAATAGGTTTTTTTATGTTTTAACATAGGCGAGTTATTTCGCTGATGGGCCCAGACCTTAAAATATATCAGTGGTTGATATTTTAACCTTAGCCCAAGTGTTATTGGTGCAGGTATTATGGTTAATTATTTGTTTAAGTTTCAATGTAAGTGTGCGGTGTGGTAATGCTGCGCTTGAGAAATACATTCAAAGGTTGAATTATATCCGAGGTTGTAATGTATGCTGATATATCATAGTTGGTGTGCAATATATAAAGGTAGGGTATAATGCATCGTGGGCCCGACGAGTGGTGTTGGTTTTTAAACCATTGGAAAATGCATAGATTATAATAAATCGAATGGACAGAAGAATTTATTAACTTTGTGGGACCCTCACGAATCGCATTGGAGAAAATGATAACAGAGGAACATGTTAATAAAAGTCCCGATGGCGATTGCGGAGCCCATGTGTTTATGAACTGTGATTTATATGTATTTGAAGTTCTGGCTTAAAAGGGATTAATCGCATCGGAACATTTTTTAATGCATCAATCGCATCGGAGTAAGGGCATCGCATCGGAACATTGGAAAATGCATTAATCGCAATGGGAAGCATTGAGTTGCGATTAATCGCATTGGCAAATAGAAAAGAAAGGTTTATAAAGCTGTGGTGAATATTAATAAAGTTCAAAGCTCATTAAATGTTTCATAACTTTGATTTGCGGCCAAATGTAATTCGAATTAGGCAATTCGAATACATACGAGTAGGCTATAATATAGCTCCAAAATTAATTTAAAACATTGATTGGGTTTACTACAACAGCATTTTATATCCATTGTGTGATAAAGTACAATGTATCAAATGAACCTTTTGCAACTGTGGACCCCGCTGAATGTGAAAAAACTTAAACCAAATATGGAAAATAAATATTCCTTATAAAACTTATCGGGTCCGAGACTTGCCATTGCAATCGGGCGAAGACAAAATAAGTTGTGATTTGTGATTGCAATTGGGCGAATCGCATTGCATCATTCAACAATAGCAAAGAAAACATATGCCCAAATTGTTACGCAATGTGGAAATCAAATCCACCTTATAAAACTTATCGGTTCAGAGACTTACGATTGCAATGAGTGCAAAACAAAAGAACTTGTGATTTGCGATTGTGATTGTGCCAATCACATCATTCAACGGTGGCAAAATAAACGGATGCGGCGATTGCATTGCAATCTTCCACATCAACAAGACACTTAATTTTAATACAATTTGTGATTGCAATTCAAAAGCATATCAAATGTTTTATTGATTCATACCATTGCAATTGAACCATAACAAAAGAACTTGAACTTGCGATTTGCGATTGCGATTGTGCAAATCGCATCGCATCATTCAACGGTGGCAAGAAAAACATATGCGGTTGTATCATATAACTTGTGATTGCGGTTGTGATCGCATCACAATGTTCCACATCAACAAGACACTTAATTTCAATACAATTTGCAATTGCAATTCAAAAGTATATCAAATATTTTATTGATTCATTGCTTTTTAACTTTTTATTTGCCATTTATTGAAAAAGATAATAGTATTTGAGGATGTTTATAAAGATTTGTTTTGTAATAAAGTATAGTTAAATTAAATTAGAAATAATTTTTGGAATTTGAGTTTGAGCATGTCTATGAGGATTTTCTAAATGTTTCCATTTCAATTTAAGGATGTCTATGAGGATTTTCTTTGTAATAAAGTAGTCGCTTAGTTTAGTTTAAATATAGCTAAATTAAAATAAAAAATAAGAATTTATGTTAGCATTAATTGCATATAATAATATAATTTAGTTAACTAATTTGATTTTTTTAGATCCAAAAACTTTTACATTTTCTTAAAGTATATATGAATATGAAAATTTATAATGTTAAAAATAAAAATATTATTATAAGAATTTATAATAACAAAAAATATAAGTTATATATATATATATATATATATATATATATATATATATATATATATATATATATATATATATATGGAATTTATTATTATTATTCAAAAATTTGCATGTTATTTTTACTTAAAATTACATGAAATGATATATAGCAATTAAAATTGTTTAATATTTTATATAGTTATATATTTGATATATTTGATGTATATTCCAAAATTTAATAATGTAATTTAGTTAGCCTATTTTAGTTTTTAGATATTGGATAGATTCAATATTTTAGTCATTAGGAATCTGGTTTTTTAATTACATTTTTCAATTTCTAATGTTTTTTTTATTGTATTAATATAATTATATGGCATAGTATATAGCCATTAAAATTGTTTAATATTTTGGTATAGTTATATATTTCATATATTCATTATATGTTCTAAAATTTAATAATATAATTTAGTTAAGTAATTTGAATTTTTTAGATATTGGATAGATTTGATATTCTATTGATCAGGGATGTGTTTTTTATTAATTATATTTTTCAATTCGTAATGTTTTTTAATATAATATAGTTATACGTGTTTTATAATAGAATTAGATATGGCTAAATTAAAGAAAATTTATAAAATTGAATTTAGTGTTGTTATATATATATATATATATATATATATATATATATATATATATATATATATATATATATATATATATATATATATATATAATGTTTTGTAGTCAACGGTTGGGTGGTTGTATTAAAAAAGCAACAAATGTACATAAAATTACAAGGGTTATCTTTGACAAGAAGCAATGAAAGCTGTGATCCCGAGACATGAGAGGGCAACTTAGAAGCGGGCGTGAGACAAAGGCCAGGCTATATAGAGGCAAGAAGAGCGATAGGCGAAGGCGACGACGTGACGAGACGGAGACATGCAGACAGCCCGTGGGCTCGCGACAATAGCAAAACAGGCTACACGAAGCAGAAAAAGAGAAACAAGATCAACCAGGAAGAAAGACTAAATGCCTAACTAGAAGAGGTCAAGTGCGCAATGCGAAATTTCTTCCATTTCTTGTTGAACACTTTGACCCAGCCATTGGGCCCTGGGGAGATGGAGACCACTTGCAGATCACTACGGCTCCCCAGAGGAGCATCTTTGTCTGAATCAGAGGAGCTGGAGATGTGCGGGTGTTTCTGAACAGTCGAGGAGACAGGGGGCCTCTCGGGGACATCAGAGGGAGATGGTTGTTGTTGAGTCACAATATCTTCATCTAAATCACTCCCTTCTTCTTCTAAGCTCTGGAATAAAGATCCTCCAAGCGGTCAAAGGTTTCCGGCTTTTATTTTTAGTCGAAATTTGCCCAGATTTACGGCGGCTAAACATATGAGCACATGAGTTCTGAAGATGCCCGGTCTGATGACAATGCCAACAGTGAAAAGTTGTGTTCTCATAGTCAAGAGGTTAAGGTCAAGAGAAATCCCCAACTTTGAGAATGATATGGTCCGGAAGTCCTTTGCTAATATCAATTTCCTCACATATTCTGCCGTAGGTGTAGATACCCTTCAGGCCCCTTGAAGGATCTATGGCAAGGAAACGACCTAGAGTATTACTAATAGCTTCGAAGGTCGCACAATGCCAAAGGTGAGCAGGCAGGTTAGGAAGACGAACCCAGATCGAGAGTTTGGTAATGACTATCGTGGAGGGATCAAAGTTTGGGAACCGAAGGGTTAGGAAAAGCCCCGCCTTACCCCAAAACAAAGGACCACCAGTGAGGGCAGTCTGATAATCCTTACTGTCAGCTAGAATGACAATAAAGAATCCCTTGGAGAACAAAATAATCTTGCAATGTTTGGTCCAAGTGGCATGAACCCAGCTGTAAAGATCTTCTGACCGTGGCCAGAGACCATTGAATCTGCAAATGAGGGAATTTTCTTCATAGAATTGGCACAAACCAACGAAGTCTGGGTGGGCTATTTCTGCGAAAGGAACTTCCTCCATCTTTTCTACCAGGAAAGGCTTGGGAGCCTCCGCGGTAAGAGAAAAAGGAGAAGAAGTAGGAGCCTTGACAGCCTCCTTGTAGGAAAAGCCCTTGGGTGCACAGGACTGCCCTGCTGCGCCTCCCCTTAGTCGATAAGACAGAATCACTGTGGCATTCCTTTCTATATTGTAAAAAGTCACAGGCAGATTATCAACAAGCTACTTACCATCATAAAGGAGCCTAAAACAAGAGGAAGGGATCCTCAGTTTCTATTCGAGGGCCTTAGAGAGATGCAGCCCCATAAAGGAAGACTGTACCCAAAGGAGCAGGGTTTTTCCCGTTGGAAGAGAGACCTGTATTTGAAAAATGTTGGACTAGATTTGATGAGGATCCAAGCTGTTATAGTTAAAAGCTGGAGCTATTTCAGAGGACCCGTAAGGCTGCATAACCAACCCCTGACCTGAGCCGTATAAACTCTGCCTTCGGACGCAGTGGAAGGGCCGGCTTGCTCAGGAAGACTCTGGAAATAAGCGTGGAGGGCCGCAATGTGGGCGCAGTGAAGGCGACGAATTAGATGGGTTGATATCATCTTTGCAAGCAGTAGGAGACGGTGATACAGAAGAGTCCCATCTGCCAATCCACACCGAGAACTTGTGAGTGAGCGGCGGGGAGGGTCGGAACATGAACCCGTGAAAAAAAAGCGGCGAGCAGCCAGATAAACCGATGCCTCCGAGATTTCCCGAGGAGAGCTTAAAAATTGGGCGAAAATCAGGGTAATAGTCACGAGGGTCGGACGAGAAGCCGAAGAGACGGGGCGGCGTGAAAGGACACGATCTGAGAAAACACAAGCCATCACCCAGCGGCGAACCCTAGCTCACCCGGGACTTACCTTTTATATATATATATATTGTTATTGTTCAAGAAGTTGCATGTTATTTTTACTTAAAATTAGATGCCATGATATATAGCAATTAGAATTGTTTAATATTTTGTATAGTTATATCTTTGATATATTTAATGTATATTTCAAAATTTAATAATGTAATTTAGTTAACCAATTTGAGTTTTTAGATATTGGATAGATTTCAATATTTTACTCATTAGGAATGTTGTTTTGTAATTACATTTTTCAATTTCTAATGTTTTTTTTTAATATAAATATAATTATATGGCATAGTATATAGCAATTAAAATCGTTTAATACTTTGTATAGTTATATATTTGATATATTCATTATATATTGTAAAATTTAATAATATAATTTAGTTAACTAATTTGATTTTTTTAGATATTGGATAGATTTGATATTCTATTCATTAGGGATGTGTTCTTTGATTAATTATATTTTTCAATTTCTAATGTTTTTTTATATAATATAGTTACACTTGTTTTATAATACAATTAGATATAGCTAAATTAAACTTATAAAATTGAATTTAGTGTTGTGATTTTAGTTGTTAGCTTAGAGAGAAATAATAGATATTTTATAAAGATTGCTAATCGAAATCAATTTATATATAAACTGTGATATTTTGTTTAAATATATAATTTATAAACTTTGGGTCTACTTTAACTTATAAATATGTAATAATAAAATGTAAAAAAAATATTTTATAGTAATGGAAATGTATAATAATATAATATATTTTTAAAAATATATTGAAGTAATTATTTAACTAAATATTGATATGTAGAAAAAGTATTCCATTGTTAATATATGTATGGATTAATTTATTAAATATAGTTAAAAAAGAAAACTAATTTTAAGGAACTAAATACATTGATATATAGAGATTTTATATTTATCAAAATAAATTATAAAAGAAGCAACAATTTGAATATATAAATCAAGTTTAAGTTTAAAAAATTAGTAAAAATAAATAAATATTATATATATATATATATATATGTATGGATTAATTTATTAAATATATAATTTATAAACTTTGGCTCTACTTTAAATTATAAATATGTAATAATAAAATCTAAAAAAAATATTTTATAATAATGGAAATGTATAATAATATAATATATTTTTAAAAATATATTGAAGTGATTATTTAACTAAATATTGATCTATAGAAAAAGTATATAAGTCAAATTTAAGCTTAAAAAATTAATAAAAATAAATTTGAATTTGAGCATGTATATGAAGTTTTGTTTTGTAATAAAGTATGGTTAAATTAAATTAGAAATAATTGTTGCAATTTGAGTTTAGTAGTAGTTTAAATCTATCTAAATTATAGTGAAACAACTTTTGTGTTGATCCATGAGCATATGCATTTGATGTGTAGATTAGATTTGCTACATATGCTTAGCTTATTTTTGGAATCAATATGAGTATGGCAGAGTAGCTACTACTTGCTGCTTAATGTAAATATAGAAATGTTGCAATTTGAGTTTCAACATGTTTATGAAAATTTGCTTTCTAATAAAGTTGCTGCTTTGTTTAGGGTAGTTAAATTAAATTAGAAATAATTGTTGCAATTTGAGTTTGAGTGTGTCTATGAGGATTTGCTAAATGTTGCCATTTGAAAGGTTTAGAGTCTTTTTTTACTAATATTTTGTTAATCCAATTTGACCCAACTACAATTGCAATGCCATATTGTCTATGATTTGAAGACTTTTACATTTTTCATAAAGTATATATATGAATATGAAATTTTATATATATATATATATATATATAAGGAATGTATTGTTATTATTCAAAAAGTTGCATGTTATTTTTATTTAAAATTACATGCCATGATATATAGCAATTAAAATTGTTTAATATTTTGTATATTTATATATTTGATATATTTAATGTATATTCTAAAATTTAATAACGTAATTTAGTTAGCCAATTTGAGTTTTTAGATATTGGGTAGATTCAATATTTTAGTCATTAGGAATGTGGTTTTTTTATTACATTTTTCAATTTCAATTTTTTTTTTTTTGTATAAAATAAATTGAAAAACAGAGTTTTTTTTTGTGTTGGGGGACAGACTTTGTATTTGGTAAAACACAGTATTTTAATATTAAACAGAGATATATTTTTTTTTAATGCGCGGGAGAGTTTTTAGTTAAAACTCCGTCGTCCCCATAGTGTCTTGTTCATGTGGCGATGTTCCGATGTGATCATCGCAATGGAAACTGACATAAGTCACCATAGCAATGGCCCAATGCTTTCAAGGCATCGGAAGAGTATGAACTCTGGACCCGATCTTTTTTACTATGGCAGAGTTAAATTTGTGATCGCGTCCGTTTTTCAATCGGCATCGGAGATTTTTGTAATGGGCGGTTTGCATTGTTTTAAAGCGGACCCGATGCATATTATTCAGTGCATTTGATAAGCAGGTTTTTGGATTTTTAACCTTTGGTCGTATATGTTATATGGAATTTTTGCAATGTTCATGCACAATTTATAAATGGCCCGAGAGGCTTTGTAATAAGTTTTGTTATGTTTTAACATAGGCGAGTTAATTCGTTGATTGGCCCAGACATTAAAATATATCAGTGGTTGATATTTTAACCTTAGTCCATGTGTTATTGTTGCAGGTATTATGGTTAATTATTTGCTTAAGTTTCAATGTAAGTGTGCAGCGTCTTATGCTGATATATTATAGTTGGTGCGCGATATATAAAGGTAGGGTATAATGCATCGTGGGCCCGATGAGTGGTGTTGGTTTTTAAACCATTGGGAAATGCATATATTATAATAAATCGAATGCACGGAAGAATCTATTAACCTTGTGGGACCCTCACGAATCGCATCAGAGAAAATCATAACAGTGTAACATGTTAATAAAAGTCCCGATGATGATTGCGAAGCCGATGTGTTTATGAACTGTGATTTATATGTGTTTGAAGTTCCGGCTTAAAAGGCATTAATCGCATCGAAGGAAGGGCATTGCATTGGAACATTGGCAAATGCATTAATCACAATGGGAAGCATTGAGTTGTGATTAATTGAATTGGAAAATAGAAAATAAAGGTTTATAAAGCTGTGGTGTCTGAACTTTTCAAAGGTTAGCGTTGGGGTTAGAATATGAGAGCATATTATATGCATAGTCTGCATTTTTTTAAAGCGGTCCCGATGCATATTATTCAGCGGATTTGATAAGCAGGTTTTTTGGTTTTTAACCTTTGGTTGTATATGTTATATGCAATTTTTGCAATGTTCATGCGCAATTTATAAAAGGCCTAAGAGGCTTTGTAATAGGTTTTGTTATGTTTTAACATAGGCGAGTTAATTCGCTGATGGGCCCAGACCTTAAAATATATTAGTGGTTGATATTTTAACCTTAGCCCAAGTGTTATTGGCGTAGGTGTTATGGTTAATTATTTGTTTAAGTTTCAATGTAAGTGTGCGGTGTGGTAATGCTGTGCTTGAGCAATACATTCAAAGGTTGAGTTATATCCGAGGCTGTAATGTATGCTGATATATCATAGTTGGTGCGCAATAAATAAAGGTAGGGTATAATGCATCGTGGGCCCGACAAGTGGTGTTGGTTTTTAAACCATTGGAAAATGCATAGATTATAATAAATCGAATGGACAGAAGAATTTATTTTGTGGGACCCTCATGAATTGCATCGAAGAAAATGATAACAGCGGAACATGTTAATAAAATTTTCAATGGCGATTGCGAAGCCGATGTGTTTATGAACTTTGATTTATATGTATTTGAAGTTCCGGCTTAAAAGTGATTAATCGCATCAGAACGTTTGTGAATGCATCAATCGCATCGGAGTAAGGGCATCGCTTCAGAACATTGGAAAACGCATTAATCGCAATGGGAAGCATTGAGTTGCGATTAATCACATTGGAAAATAGAAAAGAAAGGTTTATAAAGTTGTGGCGAATATTAATAAAGTTCAAAGCTCATTAAATGTTTCATAAGTTTGATTTGTGGCCAAATGTAATTCAAATTAATCAATTCGAATACATACGAGTAGGTTGTAATATAGCTCCGAAATTAATTTAAAACATTGATTAGGTTTATTACAACAGCAGTTTATATCCATTGCATGATAAAGTACAACGTATCAAATAAACCTTTTGAAACTATGGACCCCGCTGAACGTGAAAAAACTTAAACCAAATATGGAAAATAAATTTGCCTTATAAAACTTATCGGGTCCGAGACTTGCCATTGCAATCGGGCGAAGACAAAATAAGTTGTGATTTGTGATTGCAATTGGGCGAATCGCATTGCATCATTCAACAATAGCAAAGAAAACATATGCCCAAATTGTTACGCAATGTGGAAATCAAATCCGCCTTATAAAACTTATCGGTTCAGAGACTTACGATTGCAATGAGTGCAAAACAAAAGAACTTGTGATTTGCGATTGTGATTGTGCCAATCACATCATTCAACGGTGGAAAAATAAACGGATGCGGCGATCGCATTGCAATCTTCCACATCAACAAGACACTTAATTTTAATACAATTTGTGATTGCAATTAAAAAGTATATCAAATGTTTTATTGATTCATACCATTGCAATTGGACCATAACAGAAGAACTTGAACTTGCAATTTGCGATTGTGATTGCGCCAATCGCATCGCATCATTCAACGGTGGCAAGAAAAACATGTGCGGTTGTATCATATAACTTGTGTTTGCGGTTGCGGTTGCATCACAATGTTCCACATCAACAAGACACTTAATTTTAATACAGTTTGCAATTACAATTCAAAAGTATATCGAATATTTTATTGATTCATTGCTTTTTAAATTTCTATTTGCCATTTATTGAAAAAGATAATAGTATTTGAGGATGTTTATTAAGATTTGTTTTGTAATAAAGTATAGTTAAATTAAATTAGAAATAATTGTTGGAATTTGAGTTTGAGCATGTCTATGAGGATTTGCTAAATGTTTCCATTTGAATTTAAGGATGTCTATGAGGATTTTCTTTGTAATAAAGTTGTCGCTTAGTTTAGTTTAAATATAGCTAAATTAAAATAAAAAATAAGAATTTATGTTAGTATTAATTGCATATAATAATATAATTTAGTTAACTAATTTGATTTTTTTAGATCTGAAAACTTTTACATTTTCCTAAAGTATATATATGAATATGAAAATTTATAATGCTAAAAATAAAAATATTATGAATATGAAAATTTATAATGCTAAAAATAAAAAAAATTATTATAAGAATTTATAATAACAAAAAATATAAGTTATATATATATATATAGAATTTATTGTTATTATTCAAAAAGTTGCATGTTATTTTTACTTAAAATTACATGACATGATATATAGCAATTAAAATTGTTTAATATTTTGTATAGTTATATATTTGATATATTTAATGTATATTCCAAAATTTAATAATGTAATTTAGTTAGCCAATTTGAGTTTTTAGATATTGGATAGATTCAATATTTTAGTCATTAGGAATGTGGTTTTTTAATTACATTTTTCAATTTCTAATGTTTTTTTTTGTATAAATATAATTATATGGCATAGTATATAGCCATTAAAATTGTTTAATATTTTGTATAGTTATATATTTCATATATTCATTATATGTTCTAAAATTTAATAATATAGTTTAGTTAAGTAATTTGACTTTTTTAGATATTAGATAGATTTGATATTCTATTGATCACAGATGTGTTTTTTAATAATTATATTTTTCAATTCATAATATTTTTTTATATAATATAGTTAGACGTGTTTTATAATAGAATTAGATATGGCTAAATTAAAGAAAATTTATAAAATTGAATTTAGTGCTGTGATTTTACGTGTTAATTTGAATTTCATCATGGCTATGAGGACTTGCTATTTATTTATTTATTTATTGTTATTGTTCAATAAGTTGCATGTTATTTTTACTTAAAATTAGATGACATGATATATAGCAATTAAAATTGTTTAATATTTTGTATAGTTATATATTTGATATATTTAATGTATATTTCAAAATTTAATAATGTAATTTAGTTAACCAATTTGAGTTTTTAGATATCGGATAGATTCAATATTTTATTCATTAAGAATTTTGTTTTGTAATTACATTTTTCAATTTCTAATGTTTTTTTTTATATAAATATAATTATATGGCATAGTATATAGCGATTAAAATTGTTTAATATTTTGTATAGTAATATATTTGATGTATTCATTATATATTCTAAAATTTAATAATATAATTTAGTTAAGTAATTTGATTTTTTTAGATATTGGATAGATTTGATATTCTATTCATTAGGGATGTGTTTTTTGATTAATTATATTTTTCAATTTCTAATGTTTTTTTATATAATATAGTTACACTTGTTTTATAATACAATTAGATAGAGCTAAATTAAAGTAAACTTATAAAATTGAATATAGTGTTGTGATTTTAGTTGTTAATTTAGAGAGAAATAATATGGCGATCCATCTCATATTAGATATTTTATAAACATTGCTAATGGATATCAATTTATATATAAACTATGATATTTTGTTTAAATATATAATTTATAAACTTTGGGTCTACTTTAACTTATAAATATGTAATAACAAAATGTAAAAAAAATATTTTATAGTAATGGAAATGTATAATAATATAATATATTTTTAAAAATATATTGAAGTAATTATTTAACTAAGTATTGATTTACAGAAAAAGTATTCCATTATTAATATATGTATGGATTAATTTATTAAGTATAGGTTTAAAAAAAAAAAACTAATTTTAAGGAGCTAAATACATTGATATATATAAAAATGCTATATTTATCAAAATAAATTATAAAAGAAGCAACAATTTGAATATATAAATCAAGTTTAAGTTAAAAAAATTAGTAAAAACAAATATATATATATTAATTTATTAAATATATATGTATGTATGTATGTATGTATGTATATATGTATATATGGATTAATTTATTAAATACATAATTTGTAAAATTTGGGTCTACTCTAAATTATAAATATGTAATAATAAAATCTAAAAAAAATATTTTATAGTAATGGAAATGTATAATAATATAATATATTTTTAAAAATATATTGAAGTGATTATTTAACTAAATATTGATCTATAGAAAAAGTATATAAGTCAAATTTAAGCTTAAAAAATTAATATAAATATATAAATACACACACACACACACACACACACACATATATAAAATTAGGTTGGAGTTGATTAATGCAACTTGTGAAAGAGAACGAATAAACAGATGGAACTGCAAGCAAATGAAAAACCTATGCATTGCCCTTTCGGGTCCACCTTACAATGAGCGCATGTTTAATTTTAAAACATATAATTCAAAGGCTATAAACCTTTTTGCTGTGCGATAACAAAAACAAACCATAGTATAAAAACTCCATGGCGCGATGTTTAAAACATAAAACAAAAACGTTAATAAAACTTAAAACCTTTGTAAAACTTCAAACCTTCATCACGCGATAAAGCTCTGGTGATGCAGGAGCATCCAGCTCCGAGGAGACAGAAGGTGGTTGACTGTCTCGAAGAAAACCGAAAATTTCACGTATTGTTGGACAGGTTATTAAACTTTTTATTTTTATTGTTATTTTCTTCATTTTCCAGAAATTAGTTAAAGACAGTAGGATTAAGGTTATGAACTGTTTTAGTTTAGTAGTTAGTTAGCAGTTGGTTATTTTCCTTTTAAAAGAACTGGCTAAACAGTTAGACAGATTCTGGTTGAACAGTTCAACCGAAAGCAAGAAACTGTTACACCTTGCAAGCATTTAAACAGAGAGAAAATAAGTTGTAGGGTTCGAATCTCCAGCCAGAGAAGACAAGTAGAATGACAGTCTTTCTGTAATGAAAAAAATTATTTGCCAACTTAAATCCACAGCAAACTATTTTATGCATTGAATTCCTGTGTTCATTTCATAATTATTTATTGGTGTACCTTGTAATTGGAAATAGCTAAGAGTTGAAACCATTACAAGTAGAAATGCATTTGTAACCAATAGAATAGAGAACTGAATTCATTCCAAACAATTATGTACTGTAAACCCAAGACCAGAGGTTGAAACCCTCACAGACAGAAAGCATTTTTCAGCTTAAGGAGAAGCCATAGCTGTCTAGGACGAAGACAAAGTTTGTGCAAGCCGAGAGTGAAGGTCACAGCACACAAGGAACAAACTTCCAGCGAAAGAGTAAAGGACATCCAGTCATCATTATAAACAGTCACCAACGAATTTCCAGGTAAAGCATACAATTCCATAGAATCATTTGAAAAGAGTAAGAGTTTCTTTAAAGCAAACAAGAAACGTTTTATTCAATTAAACTGTAAACCCACTGTCCATTACAAACAAAGAGTGCACAGAAGGGTTTCTGAGCCGAGCAGACAGTGCTCATATGACGGCCAACTGTTAAACCCTTTCTAACTAAAATAGAACATACAAAGGAATATTCGTGCCATGGAGTGACAGAGCAAAGTTTGGGCCAAACAACGACCCATGAGACTGTAACCACAAAAAGAGCGGGAACCAGGAACAAACAAAACCCTATTACGAAGCTAATGCCAGATTCGTGGTCGGAACGACCCTACCCGGTTGGTTGAATCGGGCCGGTTTTGTTTTGCTTCCTGAAAATTGCAGAGAGCGAACCCTTGGTGACCAGCAACCTTGGGTAACCTACACAAACAAAGGAGAAAGAGGGTTAGAAGTTGGAAGTTCCAGAAACTGGAAGGAGAAGACAAGAATACACTGAAATAGAAACGAGATCACAAACATTATAACGTTTACCTGTGATTGAAGAGGCGGCGGGCCGCGAAGTGGGGCCGAAAATTGACAGCCAGAACCTGATAACAAGGAGCAGAGTACATAAGAACCTGAGAAAAGTGCAGAGTAAGTTATAGCATGGAACATTAATTTACCTCGGATGCGGAAAAGGTCGAATAAACCGAGCCATGAGCATGGAGCCGAAGGACCATCCTGTCACAACCAAAAGAACAGTTACGAAACCAGAGTAAGCGAACCTATAAACCCATTACAGTCCAGAGCAATAGGGTCGACTTAGTTCGACTACAAAAACAGTCATACCATGCTGTAATTGTGAAGATATGTTCCATGGTTGTCGTTTCAAGAAAACTCTGTTTACTTGAACAGAAACCTGAGGCATCAAATATAACCTCTACAGACTAGTAGTTCAATCACGCAAATGACAAGCGTGAAAAAATGAAAATGACAAGAACCAGGTGTTGATTTTTAGTATGGAAGTGCCCTGTGGCTCATAAGATCGACAGGTGGCGCCCAATGACCAACGAAAAGGACGGTAATAATTTCACAGAGATTGCAAAGTGGATCCAATCCACGAAGCTTTTGAATCATATTTAATATAACAACACAACAACCATAATGTTCATAAATCCGTTAACATGTGTATTAACCCATAGTTAAAAAGATAAGTGGGACCTGTAACCTATCACGGTTACCAACAAGTGTTGAATTAATATTACGCACAGTTGGAGGGCTGGGCTATCAAAAGTGGTATCGGAGCGAGTTTGTTGAATAGAAAAAAATGGAGGTTGGCAGAAGAGGAAGAGGAAGAGGAAGAGCAGTCCGAAGGGTAGCAGAAGAGGGACTGCGTGAGGAGATTCAAATTTTGCGTGAAAGATTGACAACAGTAGAAGTTGGGGGAAGGAGAGACCCAGCAGATGATAGTGATGAAGATGTGGCAGAACTAGAAGACGAGTTTGAAGGGGTGAGACCTGAACTCAGGTTATTAAAATCAGTTTTTCTATCCAGTCATAAGCCAAAGCACGAGCTTTCCACTTATGACGGAAGTTTCTCTGCAGATGTATTACTGGACTGGTTAAGTGAAGTAAACAAGTATTTTGAGTTTGAGGAAACCAGTGAGGACAAGCAGGTGAAGTTCGCTGCCACAAAGTTGAAAGGACATGCGTCCTTGTGGTGGGACAGCGTTCAGGCCGAAAGGAAAAGGCTACACAAACAGCCTATAAAGAAGTGGACTAGGATGGAAGCAAAACTGAAGGAGAAGTTTCTGCCGAAATACTATCAGATCATGTTGTATAGGCAGGTACAGAACTTGAAGCAAAGAGGAATGACTGTTAAAGAATATACAGAAGAGTTTTATAAGCTGAATCTGCGGGCAGGGTATATAGAAGATACCCCAGAAAAGACAGCCAGATTCGTGAATGGGTTGAGAGGGGAAATACTGGATGAAATCGGTATCCTCTCACCCAGAACTTTAGATGAAGCATACCAGTTTGCTCTGAAGGCAGAGGAGAAAATAAACAGGAAACAGAATGCCAGGAGAGGAGGTGGATCTGGCAGAGGAAAGGGAAAGGCCTTTGGCAGAGGCAGAGGTACAGGTTCAAGTGAAGAAGGCAGCAGTTCCAAATCTGCAGGAACAGCAGAAAAGGACAATAGCACTAGAGGAGGACGACTAGCCCAGCAAGGGAGAGGAAATGGTCGGGGCAGAGGATCTGTCCAGTGCTATTGGTGCCACAAGTGGGGGCACAAGTCGTATGACTGTCCTGAAGGTGAACCAGCAGGTGGGAGAGGAGCTTATGTTGCCCAGTCGGAGGAAGCTGAGGCATTGCCTCAGGAAGTGGAGAACGCACCAGAGACAGGTGAAGCTTTGGTGTTGAATAAGGTGATGTTGAAACCAACAAAAGAAATTGCAGAACCTGACCAGCGGAAGGCTTTGTTCCGAACAGTTTGCAAGTCACAGGGTAAGTGCTGCAAGCTGATCATTGACAGCGGAAGTACTGACAATTTGGTGGCGACGGAGATGGTGGAGAAATTGGGATTGAAAAAGCTGAAGCATCCCACTCCCTACAAAGTTTCATGGCTGCAGAAAGGACATCAACTGTTAGTTGATGAACAGTGTGAGGTGGAGTTCCAGATAGGCAGGTATAAGGACAAAATTATCTGTGATGTTATGCCAATGGATGTCTGTCATATACTGCTAGGAAGGCCCTGGCAGTTTGACAGAAGCGCAGTTCATGACGGAAAAACAAACTGTTATAAGTTTGTCAAAGATGGGATCAAGCACACGCTTGTACCCATTAAAGAGGAAAGTACAGCAGAGACCAGTGGAGTAAAAGCGCTACTGATGGGCGGAAAAGAATTTCTAAAACAGATTGAAGACAATGATGTAAATTTTGCTGTCGTAAGAAGACCAAAGACAGTGATACTACACACATAGATTTCAGACTTACCCGAGGAAATCCAAAATATGTTGCAGGAATTTGGAGATATCGTGGTGGACGATCTTCCGGATGAACTACCCCCCAGGAGAGGTATCAGTCATTGTATTGACTTTATACCAGGGGCTAGTCTGCCAAATAAAGCAGCTTATCGCATGAGTCCTAAGGACCACGAAGAAATTAGGAAGCAGGTTCAGGAGTTGTTGGATAAGGGGTTGATTAGAGAGAGCATGAGCCCTTGTGCAGTTCTGACAGTTTTGGCTCCAAATAAGGGAGGAGAGTGGCGAATGTGCACGGATTCCAGAGCCATTAATAAAATTACTATCAGGTACAGATTTCCATTGCCGAGAATGGACGATATGATGGACTGTTTGAGTGGGGCGGTTTATTTTTCGAATATTGATTTGAAGAGTGGATATCACCAGATCCAAATTCGGGAAGGAGATGAGTGGAAGACAGCTTTCAAGACAAATGAAGGGTTGTATGAGTGGCTGGTGATGCCATTTGGGCTAAGTAACGCTCCCAGTACTTTCATGCGGTTGATGAATGAAGTACTGAAAGAATTCATTGGGAAGTTTGTAATTGTTTACTTAGATGACATACTGATTTTCAGTAAAACCAAGGAAGAACATTTCAGGCATGTTCGAAGTGTGTTGAGGAAGCTGCAGCAAAATAAGTTGCTGATAAATCTGAAAAAGTGTACCTTTTTTCAGCGGGAGTTAGTGTACCTGGGTTTTATAATTGCAGAAAATGAACTGAAGATGGACCCAGAAAAAGTGGCAGCTATAGTTAGCTAGCCTTCTCCAAAGAGTTTATTTGAAGTCCGAAGTTTTCACGGACTAGAAAATTTTTACAGGAAATTCATCAGGAATTTCATTGAAATCTGCGCACCCATGCTGGATACAATCAAGAAGGCAAATCAGCTTTTTCACTGGACCGAAGCAGCGGAAAACAGTTTTCAGACTTTGAAAAGGAAGATCACCAAAAGGCTGATATTGAGGCTGCCTGACTTCAACAAAATTTTTCAAGTTCGTTGTGATGCCAGTGGTACAGCCATTGGGGCGGTGCTTAGTCAGGAGGATAGACCAGTCGCGTATTTCAGTGAAAAGCTGAACGAGAGTAGACAGAAGTACTCAACTTATGACAAGGAGTTCTACGCAATTATACAAGCATTAAAGCATTGGAGACATTACCTGTTAGGTAATGAGTTTTTTTTATTTTCAGATAATTCTGCATTACAGTACATTATGCAGCAACATAAATTGAACCATAAGCATGCAGAATGGGTTGAGTATCTTCAGAGTTTCATGTTTTTGTTGAAACATATTAGTGGGCAGGCGAACAAGGTGGCAGATGCGCTGAGTAGGAGGACCCTACTCTTACAGGAAAGTACAATGCAGGTTTTGGGCTTTGAGCACCTGAGGGAACTGTATCAAACAGATGCAGATTTTAAGGAGGCCTATGAGGCCTGCCAAAACCCTCTGTTGAGAAATAATAGTCCATGGTTGGACTACAATTTACAGGAAGGATTACTATTTAAGGGAGGACAGTTATGTATTCCCGACTGTTCTATGAGAGAGAACATTATTCGGGAAAAGCACAGTGGGGGTCTAGCCGGACATTTCGGTATAGACAAGACATTTTCGCAGGTTGAGCATTTTTATTTTTGGCCAAAGTTACGACGGGACGTACAAAGGTACGTAAGCAGGTGCAAGATATGTCAACTGGCAAAGGGTCACAGTCAGAATAATGGTCTCTATTTTCCATTACCCATTCCGAGCAGACCGTGGGACTCTGTCAGCTTGGATTTTTTTTTCGGTTTGCCTAAGACACAGCGGGGTTTCGATTCAGTAATGGTAGTGGTAGATCGGTTTTCAAAGATGGCACACTTTATACCTTGCAAGAAAACCAGTGATGCTACTCATGTAGCACATTTGTTTTTTACACAGATCGTCAGACTGCATGGTCTACCAAGGTCCATCATCTCCGACAGGGACGTGAAGTTCACCGGACATTTTTGGTGAACCCTGTGGAAGAAGTTGGACACTCAGTTACAGTTCAGCTCCGCTTACCACCCGCAGACCGATGGGCAAACTGAAGTGGTGAACAGGACTCTGGGAAATCTGCTACGGAGCTTAATAGGCGAAAATTCATGGATGTGGGACCGCGTACTTGCTTAGGCGGAATTCGCATATAACGATTCACCTAATCGCAGCACCGGTTATAGTCCCTTCCAGATCTTATACAGCATGCATCCACGCGGAGTGCATGAATTGCGAGATTTGGGAAAACTCGAAAAACAAAGCGCTGATGGGGAAGATTTCTCCCAAGCAATGAGCGACTTACATGAGCAGGTAAAGCTGAAGTTGCAGGACAGCAGTCAAAAGTATAAGCAGCGAGCTGATTCAAAGCGACGGGAAGTTCAGTTTAACATTGGAGATGAAGTCCTTGCACATTTACGCAAGGAACGATTTCCAAAACGGGAATATAACAAGCTGAAGTATAAAAAGATCGGCCCCTGCAAAATCATTCGCAAGTTTTTTGCAAATGCCTATGAGCTACAGTTGCCACCAGGGATAGGTATTTCTCCCATCTTTAACGTGGCAGATCTGTTCCCTTATGTCGTTGATCCAGAAGATAGTGCAACAGAGAAGCCAACACAGGACACCAGTTGTGAAGAAAGTTCGTGGATGAGACAGATGCCCATGGCACAGCCCCTTGAGATCGAGAGGATCCTCGACACATAGGTAGCTAGGCACACACGCAGGAAGGAATATCTGCAGTACTTAGTCAAGTGGAAGAACCGTCCGATTGAGGACAGTTCGTGGCTCGACGCAACGCAGATACAAAAAACAGGTTATTCTGTCGACGACCTCATGAAACGGAGCCATGACTTTTTGCCACCCCGGGAGCCTGATGCAGGAGCATTCAGCTCCGAGGAGACAGAAGGTGGTTGACTGTCTCGAAGAAAACCGAAAATTTCACATATTGTTGGACAGGTTATTAAACTTGTTATTTTTATTGTTATTTTCTTCATTTTCGAGAAATCAGTTAAAGACAGTAGGATTAAGGTTATGAACTGTTTTAGTTTAGTAGTTAGTTAGCAGTTGGTTATTTTCCTTTTAAAAGAACTGGCTAAACAGTTAGACAGATTCTGGTTGAACAGTTCAACCGAAAGCAAGAAACTGTTACACCTTGCAAGCATTTAAACAGAGAGAAAATAAGTTGTAGGGTTCGAATCTCCAGCTAGAGAAGACAAGTAGAATGACAGTCTTTCTGTAATGAAAAAAATTATTTGCCAACTTAAATCCACAACAAACTATTTTATGCATTGAATTCCTGTGTTCATTTCATAATTATTTACTGGTGTACCTTGTAATTGGAAATAGCTAAGAGTTGAAACCATTACAAGTATAAATGCATTTGTAACCAATAGAATAGAGAACTGAATTCATTCCAGACAATTATGTACTGTAAACCCAAGACCAGAGGTTGAAACCCTCGCAGACAGAAAGCATTTTTCAGCTTAAGGAGAAGCCATAGCTGTCTAGGACGAAGACAAAGTTTGCGCAAGCCGAGAGCGAAGGTCACAGCACACAAGGAACAAACTTCCAACGAAAGAGTAAAGGACATCCAGTCATCATTATAAACAGTCACCAACGAATTTCTAAGTAAAGCATACAATTCCATAGAATCATTTGAAAAGAGTAAGAGTTTCTTTAAAGCAAAAAAGAAACGTTTTATTCAATTAAACTGTAAACCCACTGTCCATTACAAACAAAGAGTGCACAGAAGGGTTTCTGAGCCGAGCAGACAGTGCTCATATGACGGCCAACTATTAAACCCTTTCTAACTAAAATAGAACATACAAAGGAATATTCGTGCCATGGAGTGACAGAGCAAAGTTTGGGCCAAACAACGACCCATGAGACTGTAACCACAAAAAGTGCGGGAACCAGGAACAAACAAAACCCTATTACGAAGCTAATGACAGATTCGTGGTCGGAACGACCCTACCCGGTTGGTTGAATCGGGCCGGTTTTGTTTTGCTTCCTGAAAATTGCAGAGAGCGAGCCCTTGGTGACCAGCAACCTTGGGTAACCTGCACAAACAGAGGAGAAAGCGGGTTAGAAGTTGGAAGTGCCAGAAACTGGAAGGAGAAGACAAGAATACACTGAAATAGAAACGAGATCACAAACATTATAACGTTTACCTGTGATTGAAGAGGCGGCGTTGCGAGAGAAGGCCGAAAATTGACAGCCAGAACCTGATAACAAGGAGCAGAGTACATAAGAACCTGAGAAAAGTGCAGAGTAAGTTATAGCATGGAACATTAATTTACCTCGGATGCGGAAAAGGTCGAATAAACCGAGCCATGAGCATGGAGCCGAAGGACCATCCTGTCACAACCAAAAGAACAGTTACGAAACCAGAGTAAGCGAACCTATAAACCCATTACAGTCCAGAGCAATAGGGTCGACTTAGTTCGACTACAAAAACAGTCATACCATAAGCGTAGAACAGGAAATCGACAGGGTTGTCGTTCTTAGTGAAAACCTCGTCGCACAGAATAGGAAAAACCGGGAGGCATCAACATAACCTCGGCAGAGCAGAACGGAGAGCCCGCAGCACAAGTGAACAAATGAAAATGACAGTAGAACGAGGGTAGGGTTTGTCGAAAGGCAGGAAGTGAACGGATCGAGAAGATCAACAGGTGGCGCCCAATGACCAGCGAAAAGGACGGTAATAATTGCATAGAGATTGCAAAGTGGATCCAATCCACGGACCTTTGAATCATATTTAATATAACAACACAACAACCGAAATGTTCATAAATCCATTAACATGTGTATTAACCCATATTTGAAAAGATAAGTGGGACCTGTAACCTATCACGGTTACCAACAAGTGTTGAATTAATATTACGCACAGTTGGAGGGTTGGGCTATCATCTGGACTTGAAAGTCGATTCAACCAAAATACATTCACATATCGCGTTACAATCTGGCTGACATCACATGGCCATTTGGACGCGCGATGAGTCATTAAATCGAGTTCATAATAGCTCATCGCGTCTGCAAACAAGTTTTGGTGTACGACAGATTTGGACACGCAATTAAGAAATGAAATCCAGCCTATAATATGCGTCAGATCCAGAATTTCAGAATACAAATGGGCCATTTTGAATGTTCCGATTCCGATTGAGAACAGATGCGCGATAAGGGAATTAAATCCAGTCCATAAACAGTATCGGGTCCGGACTTCTCATAACAATCGAGTCATGTTAGAACCATTTGCAATTGTAACATAATATAAGATGCGATTGCGATTGCGATCGCATCGCAAGCTCCAACATCAACAAGACACTTTGTGAGGACGACTAGTCTTCACTTAAAACTGACTCCGTTGCGTTCAAACAAATCCACCATTATATAAATTTAAATAATTCTTAATTTCGGCTTTTGGATTCATGAAACAAAAACTTGTGTTTGAGAAAAAAATCAGAAATTTGGTTTAGAGATGGAAGGAATAATTATCAAGGGCAAATTCATCAAGGTAGAACCATAAATCGAATTAAATTACAGAGGCTCTGCGTAAAAAGGTTAAATCGTAATGCTGCACGTGACTGGGTTAATGGTGGTTATGCACACGTTTGAAGCATATAATCCTTTATTGAATTAAATAGATTTGATTCAATTTCATTGAGGGATGGCGACAGAGGAACATTCGAATAATGGCATATTTATAGTCAGTTTGATTATAAGGAGAATATTAATCGCAATGGTGACTTTGTGTGGGAACCAAGGACTTAAAGACATAGGCTTGGCTTATATGATGTAATTTGTTATTTTATATAATGCAATATGTTATTTGATAGTATATATGAAAATTTTATTATTTTAGTACTTTAGAAATTGAAGTTAAATATAAATTTTAAAATGAAAAATAGGTAAATAAAATTTTAAAAATACAAAACAATTAAATACAACAAAAAAAAAAACGAGAATTCTACCATTTAAAGAGACTTGTATTCTTGGCTTGAAACACCGTTCAAACCATTTGTGGCATCTGCATTGTACATGCACAGTTTATTGATTATATATATTATCTCATAGAATCGAAGATTGACTGAAAATTCTTAAACAAATACTTATCAAAAGCTAAGACTGGAGTATTTGAATATTAAAGTAGAAAAAGAACTTAACAAAGTAAATATCAATCACCCAATAATGCTTAATATATAAGCTTTCAGTCGTAAAGTGTAGGTGAAGAAGAATCATATTGTGGAGGAAATTATAACAAAGGCGAAGCGCAATGAACACAAGACTAACTTTAGTCTTAGTACGGTGTTTAGACATAGAATTTGGTGCATTACTATTAACAGTGAATATAGGAATCTGCAAAAAAAATATGAACTGATAAGCTAAGGAAGCATAAACTTAGAAATGGTGATTTACTATTTCTATTACCATAACAATATTTCCCAAATTGAGAGATGCTGATCAAAGTTGATACATAAGAATATATGAAAAATTAATGTCCCTACTTCATTTGCAGACGTGCATACTTGTATTGCACATTGTATGGACAAATAATCTTAATGCCTCTCCCTATTTTACATAGATGAATTAATGTTTCATATGTCAATTACGATTTTTGCAAAACCAATAAACAACAAGACATAAGACTGGAAGTAGCCCAGGCATCAAGTCTGCACAAATATTTTTCTCAGGAGATTTTTAAATAGATTTATAGCATTTATATATATAATTTTAGATTGTAAAGACAGGTTCTATTCATTAAACATTTATGTATGAAATCTGAAAACATTTGTAAAGGCCTAATGGAAAAGCTATATTTCTTAAATATACATATATTAAGTCTGAAAATATCTGTGAATAGGTAGAAGAAACACTATAAGTATAACTAGTTATTTTTGTTCCTAATTGTTCTATGAAAACATTCTTGTTCTGGCAAAATGTTGCAAACATACTGCACTTTCAGAAAGGCAGATTTGAGTAGTAAAATCTTGTACAAAAATTGACAAGAACTTTGCACTTATTTCTGGATTACTATTTGTTTCTATTGTAGCCATTGTTTGTAGAAGTGCTGGTGCTACAAAGAAAAGGGAAAAATTAGTACAAATCTTGCTATTTTGGATAGCATAATTTGAACTGCATATATCCGAATTTTTGTTGAAAGATGAAGAATAATTATAAGTATACCTAGCCTTGGTAGGGCTTTCGTTGCTTTCAACAGATTGGATCTCGTTGTCTTCGTTAATTGTAAATGAACCATTGATTTTGAAATCACGTAGCATATACATTGTTGCTTGTTTCCTTTGAACATAGTCTTGAAAAGACATATGCGCTAGGTTGGGAAGTAATTGTTTCGAGAGAAATTTTTTTCAGATGCAACATTGCAAATTGGTGTTGTTGGACTTGATTATGCAATTAAGACACTATGAATAGCAAAAGGACGAATTTTTATTGCACTTTAGGCAATTAACTGTTGTCTTCTCTATCATTGTAGAGGTTGGTATTGGTGAATTGCATTCAACACAAATTGGTACAAATGGCATAGAGTCAATGCTTGCAATTGTCAATGTTCCTTTTATCTGTTCATAGAGGAGGACAAGTAGTATATGTCAAAATAGAAACAGATGAAGAAACTATTAGCCCCCTATGAATTCTTGACAAGCAAACAGGGGGCTAAAATGTTTTGGAGCCTTCAAGGAATGCATCTCCCCTAAAGATACATCATCCTTGAAGCCTCCCTTTGCCTGGGTCCTTTGAAAAATCCTCACTGTGACTCCCATTTTAAAGCCTCTCTTTTTGTGAAGAATGCCCAAAGGCCTCCTTTTCCCTCCTATCGTTCCCCTTTTGGCTTTGAAATGCATTAAAACTAAGCCAAATTACCCCTTATTCCATATATGTGGGTTTAGCACCTTTCATCCCTAGCTCCACAAACCATTTCCCCACGTAACCCAGCACCAAGACCAGGTGCCAAGGCATAAAGCGCTTATCGCGATTGGATATCGGAAGCGTTATTAACCATCGATTTCCCGGCATCCGACGGCCATCGCAAGCACCTTTCATTTCACGTTCGCCCCTCCAATCATATCGCAACCATCAATCTGATCCGTAGATCGACGGTCCATATTTCATCTGCCCCGGTGGTCCCTACGCCAGAGCACCGTGTAGAAACCGACGGTTTCAATCGCACCGCCTTTGAGAGGAGGGCGGTAATTTTTGTTTGGCAGCGATTCCACTCACCAGTCGACACGTGGTTGCATGCACTGTTGGGAAACCGCCCTCATCGCGCGTTATAGTTTGACTATGGACCCAGCGTGATATGCGCGTACATCATCCGATCTGAAGCTGTCCATCCAACGGTGATTGAGCCATGAAGATTCTCGGGAGTTAGCGCGAGGCAAACAGGACCGCTGGCCCACCATCCGTCGCCCTCCGATGCATTTTCCACCGTCGATCTCCTCCTGAGATCGGATGGTCCAGATTTAATTTACACCCCACCGTTGACTCGGTCTTGCCACATCACCTTTCCAAGTGTTTTCATCGCATTTTCATCTGTCTCCTATATATTTCATTTGAAGGTCAAATGTTAATGTTTTACCTTAAAAATCCCTCTCCCGCCGTCTTCCAAATGCATCTCCACAGTTTCTCCACCTATCCTCCAGTCCTCCATTACGTCCGCCCACCCCATGCATGGATTTCTTAATGTATTTTCGTGTTTTTCAGGGTTTCAAGTGGCGAAAGCCTCCACTTTTCACAGTCACTGTTACAGTGACACAGAACGCAGGAAAAGACCATTTTCAGGGACTGAGATTATGGAGAAAAGGCCTGAGAAGGCGTTAAGACGTGATTCTCATTAAATGAACAGAGTTAAAATCTGTAAAACCTGTCCAGAGCCATTAAAGTGCAGATTTCGCAGACAGAGTCAATCATGGAGAGGCAAAGAGTATCAGTGAGAAAGTAGAGAGTTTAAGGCCTAAATTGAAGATCATGAGCCTTAATCCAATAATTTAAGGGCAAGGTATCGGATCGAAGACCTAATAAATCACACAGAAGGCCTAGGGAACACAAAACGATATCTATCAGTGTCACCATCAGCAGAATGTTCCTACCCATGAAAGGACGAAGTGTCCATACTGTGTTCTTTCTATACCGTGTTCCTGAGGAAATTTCAGCCCTGACAACAGTCCTATGCTATCAGAAGCATTTGTTACACAGTATGGCAAACCCAAAGTCATTGATCTACTTTTGTTCAGTTCACCAGAGTATTGCAAAGGTATTACGGCAAGTACATCAAAGACATACCTGGAGTAAATTTCAGCCTAACGAAGACAAATCTTTCATCCAAAGAGTATTGAAGATAAATGCCCAGAATTTAAAACAGAATGGGGCCTTGTCCCTCTTCCTCTTCTGATTTTTAATGCTACATTTAGTTTCCATCTACCTCCTCAGCCTCTTTTCAGCTATAAAATTCATGAAGAAAACTCATTGTAGGGTTGTTGATCGGATATCTGTGAACTGCAAGTTGTTTCTCTTGATACATGTTCTCTATGTAAAGTTGTAAGATAGGCTGAGGAAGATGCTTTCAGATTGAATATCAAGCTTTTGGTAATGTTGTACTTGACTGGTGTTTCTCTTTAATATGACAATAACATTTCTTTGGATACTGATTTAAAGCAGCGATGATGTTTTTCTGTCTTTGTCTATGTTTTCCTTTTTAGTTCATTACATTTCATTTCTTCCGGCACGCATCAGAAATATGGCATAGGATTTACCCTTGTTAGGTACCCTATGTTTCCGCTCTCCCTGCCTTCTATGTTTTTTTTTGTATGTGTTATCTGAGGATTGATTTCAAGCTAATTTAACCAGTGTAGTGGTCAAATATACTGCTAGCTGATGTGTGAATTAATGAATATGTTATTAGATGTTCTTGTTAGGTTTTAATTGGATGAATTGGGATACTGGGAGTCTATAACTTTGTCTCTGTCTCACTAGGGTCCTTTCAATTAATTGAACCTTTCTAAGATCCCTTAATCTGGATGCCAAAGCATTGAGAGTTCAAAGTCTCTCTCTGATCTCAGGTTTTCACCTTTGTGTTTAAATCTTTTATGTTTCCTTGTTTGAAGAGTTAACCTTTTAGGTTCTAGATCATAGTTTGTCCAATGGCATGTCCTATCCCTGGATCTGATTCCTGAAAGGTCACCTTGGAGGTTTCCTTACTTTCACCTTCTCTCTTACCATTTCATGCCACACTATCATCTTTAAGATCCAACGCTTTAGATGACTAGCCCAACTGAAAGCCTGCATATTGAATAGCAAGTAAACCCTTTTCTGACTCCATTGCCCAATGGTCTGGAATGTTCTTTGAATCATCCCTCCTTTGCCTAAAATCCTATTTCCTCATCCTTGTCTTATATTGAACCCTTCTTTCCTGATTCCCAACAACCAAAAAAAAATCAAACAAACAAACCTCGTGCCTATAACTAGCCTAATATCTTAACTTTGAGCTTCAAAGACATAAAATGTTTCCATACATATAGAGAGATCCCTCCCTGGACCCAGGAGGGCTAGATCCTGAGGTTTGAAAGTGGTTATGATATTGTCTCATCTTTTGGTCTTGCCAATCTGGCCAAAACATGGGAACCCCAACATAATGGCGACTCCACTGGGGAATCTGAGAGTCTATAACTGATAACATTTGTCTGTCTCCCATTGTCGTCACCAACATAATGGCGACTCCACTGGGGAAATTCTTAGTATTTTCCATCTTACCACATCACAGCAGCCTCATAAACCTACAATCTCTGGTTAGGTTGGCAGTTAAACGCTCCTATTCACAAATCAACTTCTATACCACTTGTTGTGTTTTCTCCCACACTCTTAGACAAAGTCTGGAAAGGGCCAGACAGCCTTCGGATCTCATCCTCTTTCAGAGGTGAAATATCTGGTACATGCCCTCCCAGTCCATCTCTGGTTAGAGTTTGTTATGTTTTAAGGTTTTCCTGAAAAGGACATTACATAAGCACTGTGGTGGACAGTGCACCTCCTAGAAACATCCTAAACCTTCCACCTGGCGACTCCATAGTTCCTAAACGGTTAAAAGACTCCACTGGTGATTAGTAGGCCTGCTGATTATCTTGGTTCGCATAAGACTCCACTGGGAGACCAGAGCCCATTACAACATCAGCCATAATAGAAGTAACAAGTAGGGTTAAGTTGCTTTGTTGGAAAATAGCATTCTGGCTTCAAGAACCATTCACACAAGAGCTTATCCTAACCCAAACCCACCTGAAATAGTTGACAACCCTGAGAGCATCCTCCAGAGATATCCTACACCTAAAAGACCAACTATTTCCAGCCACATCCATAGAGCTAACTCTGCACCAGAAGACTTTACAACTCTATCAGACCCACTTTTTGACCTAGACTCTCAAAACAGTGTACCTAGAACTAGGTCATTCAGTGTCCTAGACCAACCAAACCTTGAGCTACCTGGTTCACCACCCCAAAGTGGTAAACACATTAGGGATAGAAAGACCCCTCCATCTACTCCTCCTGATTTTCACTTCATTCAAAACTTGGGGCTCTGCCACCCTAAATCTGCTCAATAGACTTCTGTTGGTCCTAGTATCCATATCATCCACATACCAGCTACTCTAGATAACCCTTTACCTCACCATAACATCATCATGGAAGCCTGGTATACACCTCTGGTTTTACCCCAGCCTCTAGTGCCCCTACCCAACGATTATCAATCAAAAATCCCACACTTCACTGCAAAAGAGTCTACCACAGCTCAGCACCATGTGGACAGGATGGAATATTCTTTTGATTACATGGAGATAGATGATGATACAGTCAAAATGAGAATCTTTTCCCAGAGCTTAGTAGGTGATGTGAAAAAATGGTTTAAAGGCCTACCTCCTAATAGTATTCAAGACCTTCCTGCTTTATATCAAACCTTCATAAACAAATGGGAAGTTAAGGCCAACCCTCTCCAAATCTTAGCAGAATACAAGAACCTGAAAAGAAACATAGGAGAGAGTGTCCATGACTACTCTACAAGGTTTAACAGCATTTATAATGCTCTTCCTCTGCATATGAAACCTTCCCAAGGTATGGCTTTAGTAAAATATCTGGAAGGCTTTGATGTTGATATGGCCTACCAGCTTAGGGAGAGGGATTACAACACACTGGAAGATATGAAAAAAGGAGCAGTGAGTGTAGAGGCTAACCTGATTGAGAAAAAAGAAAGATTGAGAGCTGAGAAGAGGGTAACATATAGAGATGACACCGTAGCTTCCACATCTGACCCCAATTATGATCGTTTATCTAAAAACATGGAAAAGCTATAGCAAATGATGGAAAAAATGCTTGTCAAAGTTAGTAACCAAAACAGAAATCAAAATCATAACCAGAACCAGAACTTTAGAAGAAATAATACCACTCCCAACAGACAAAGAGACTCAGATCAGCAAGTTATTCCCCCATTCCAAGAGCACTTTCTTGATGAAGATGAGGGCATCATAGAAGAGTCTAAGGGAACCATAATAAACATGTTTGAAATAGAAAACTCAATCCACAACTGTTCCACAAAGGAAGATCAGCCCTCATCCTCATACTAAGATGAGGAAAGGTTAGAATCTGAGGATTACAGGCTAGGATTTGAAAATTCCATTATGCAGGTCAGGGAACAGTATGAACTTAGAAGCAAGAAGAGCCTAGACACTTCCAAACCAAAGGCTTATGGGATTACTATTAAGAAAATGCCTGAGAAAACTTCTAAATTAACTGTTGAAAGTAACAAATCAGCAGCTGAGAGTTTTGGGGAAAACAAATAAAAGGACAACCAAAACACTGATAAACAAAGTCAACCAACTAGCAGCACTAGCACTGCAGTTAGTGCTCCTGATAAAATAGTTCCTAAACCTATACATAGTGAGAATCAGCACACTGATTCTACCACCAAGGTAGTGACTAACAAAACAGAGTTGAACATTCCAAAGAGTCAGTCCAATTTCAATTTGGAGAGTGAGATTGCAAAAATTAAAGTCTCTGTCCCACTCTCTGAGCTGGCCACTTAGGATGTATATAAAGGCCAAATTTTGAAAGCATTAAATCTAGGAGAAAACAATGACACTGTCAATTTGAGTGATGATCAACCAGCCCTTCTGTTTGGTCCAAAGATAGAAGGAAAGTTTCAGGAAGGGGTAGTGCCATCTTTTTATATCAGTCTCAATATCCATGACAAGATCCTTCACAATGCAATGCATGACTCTCGGGCATCACACAACCTAATGCCTAAGATAATTATGGAAATGTTGGGACTAGAGATAACCCATCCCTATAGGGATTTATATTCATTTGACTCTAGCAGAGTAAAATGCTCGGGCCTAATCAAAGACCTGTGTTTAAACCTTACCCATATCCCTGCAAAATTTATGGTCATGGATGTTGTGGTGGCAGATGTACCACCTAAGTATGGCATGTTACTTTCTAGGTCATGGGGAGCCAAGCTGCAGGGCACAATGCAGATGGATGGGGCATACGCCACAATCCCTATCTTTAGCCAGCTGAGGAGACTGTATAGAGAGGCACAAATGAAATTCCTGGTCAGCAGCCCCGGAAAGCCTGAAAATTCTCCTCTGTACTCTGTGCACATAGATCTAGACTCCTTTATCCTTTGCAACAATGAATCCTTGGGAGAGCCAAAATCAGAAAACAAATATATGAAAAAAAGAGTTGAGACCATAGATTTTAACTCAATGGCCACTCTGGACTTAGAGGAAAATGAAGAAGAAAACTTTGGACAGTACACTAAAACATAAATTCAGGGCAAACAAGAAATAGAATGCAACTAGCTGACTAGTCACCTCTCTGAATTCCATACACATCAGGAAGAGAAAAACCATCAACACACCAGTGAAACCCACATTAGGGAAGAAAAGGATGATAAACATGAACACGACCCCTTGTGGGAAATGAATTTTGATGGATCCTATACTAGGAAGACTGCAGGAGCAGGAGTGTGGATACATAACACAGAGAGCGACTATGCAGAGAGCCATGCCTTTAATCTGAACTTCAAATGCACAAATAATATTGCAGAGTATGAGGCTCTTAACCTAGGCTTGAATCTGTTGAAAAAAATAGGAGCTCGTAGGATAACTGTACATGGAGACTTTGAGTTGGTCATAAAACAAGTGAACGGTGAGTATACAGCTAAACACCCTAGGTTGAGAGCGTATAGGAATTATGCCATGGATTTATTGAAGACCTTTGTGGAATATGAACTAGTGTTTATCCCTAGGAGTCGAAACGTAATTGCAAATGGATTAGCTTGTGTGGCTAGTTCATATCACAAACCTCCCAATGATCAAAAAATCATCATTCAGATGAAATTTAGACCTACGGTACCTGATAATGAGAAATATTGGCAGGTTTTTGAAGGAGATAAGTAGATCGAGGATTTCCTAACAGGAAGGAACGAGTTTGAATGTTTCGATTCAGACTCTAAGTCCGAAGATAGCTGCCTAAGTGAGGAACCCTTAGATGAAGAAGAACCACCCTGTAACATAGAAATAAACACTTTAAACGAACAAATTGGAAATCCAACTGAAGAATGTAAAAACGCAGAAAATGAGGAAATAGAGGTGTTTCAGGCCAAAGATAAGAACATACCCCAAGGTCTGGCACCTTTAGAAGACCTTTTTGACTTTGACGATGTAACGAAAAAGCCCACTATAGAACACTCAGACTCTGATGTCAAGGAATGCAACATAGGCACTGAAGATAAGCCGAAGATGATCAAATTGGATAAGTCCCTGCTTACAAACATGAAAAAGAAATATATTGACTTATTCAAAGAATTCATTGATGTGTTTGCTTGGAGCTATGAATACTTAAAGGCCTATGACACAAACATCATACAGCACAAAATACCTTTGAAAGAGAACTAGAAACCTTTCATACAGAAAATTCACAGAATAAACCCAAAAAAAATTGCCTGCAATGGAAAAGGAAATAAAGAAGATGTATGAGGCAGGCATAATAGTTCCTGTGAGGTTCTCTGATTAGGTCTCAAACCTTGTAGCTGTGAGAAAGAAAACAGGCGAGATCAGATTGTGCATATATTTCAGGAACCTTAACAGAGCCTCACTCAAATATAATTACCCTTTGCCAAAAATGGAACACGTTCTTCAAAGGGTAGTAGGCTCAAAAAGGATCTCCCTGTTAGATGGTTTTTCAAGTTACAACCAAGTTTTATTACTCCTAGAAGACCAACTCAAGACAGCTTTTACCACTCCATGGGGCACTTTTATGTATGTAAAGATGCCTTTTGGACTGATGAACGCTGGTGCCACCTTCCAATGAGCAATGGACATAGATTTTTCGGATGAAATAGGACACTTCATTGTCATCTACCTGGATTACATAACAGTCTATTCCAAGATTGATGAAGAGCATCTAAAACATCTGAGGAGAGTTTTTGAAAAATGTAGAAGGTTCGGTCTGTCATTGAATCCTAAAAAGATTGTATTCGGGTTGCAGGAAGGAAAACTTCTTGGCCACATTATATCTGAGAAGGGGATCAAGATAGACCCACAAAGAGTTGAGGGAATACTACAAATCACACACCCGAGAAACATTAAAGAGTTACAGCCCTTCATTGGGAAAATAAACTTCTTAAGGAGGTTTATTCCCAACTTAGCTGAGCACCTCAGGAATATGACCAATATGCTGAAAAAGGGTGTAGGGGTTAAGTGGATTGTTGAGGCTAAAAAATCCTTTGAATCTGTTAAACTCGCACTCACCCAAGCTCCTGTCCTAATCAGCCCAGATTCCTCAAAATATTTCCTGATATTTTCATTTGCCTCCGAGCATATAGTGGTTGCAGTTCTACTGCAGAAAAATCCAGAGGGAATGGAACAGCCCATTTCTTTATTCATCAAAGCTCTGAGAGATGCACCCTTGAAATATAACATAATGGAAAAATAGGCCTATGCCTTGGTGAAGGCCTTGAAAGACTTCAGGGTGTACATACAACATTCCCATACCATAGCCTACGTGCCAAACATAGTGGTCAAAGACATTTTTTCCCAAGACCCAGATGGGAAGAGGGGCAAATGGAGTGTTGTGATCTTAGAGTATGACCTTGAGATAAAACCCACAAAACTGACAAAGGTCGGGACTTAGCTCAACTAATGGCTGAATCAAATTTACAAGCCCTTGACATAAACATGTTCAATGCCTTGGATGAGCAGGAAGGATTGTCTGATCCCACTGTTGAGGAGAAGTTTCAGAACTCTCCTTGGTATTCTGACATTTTGTATGTGCTCACAAACCTCAATGCTTCTCCTGAACTATCAAAGACTAAGGCTAGATTCCTAAAGCTAAAGGCCAGAAACTATTGCATTCTGAATGAATTTTTATACTGGAAAAATAAAAATGGCCTATTGCTTAAATCTTTGCCTGAAACTAAAGCTGAGAGGATTAAACAGGAGTTCCATGCAGGAGAGTGTGGAGGCCATCTGAACTAGAAAGCCACTGCTAATAAAATACTCAAAGTTGGCTATTATTGGCCTACACTCTTCAATGACATCCATAAGATGATAATTGCCTGCCACAAATGCCAGATTTTCGAAGGCAAAAGAAAGCTCCTCCCCCTACCTTTACAACCCATCACTGTCGAGGGTCTCTTTATGCAATGGGGCCTATATTTCATAGGAAAAATACACCCTGCTTCTTCTGCACAACACAAATGGATCCTTACAGCCACAGATTACTTCACAAAGTGGATAGAGGCCATACCTGTTAGGAATGCCATAGATTTTGTCATCATTAGGTTCCTAGAAGACCATATCCTCTCTCGGTTTGGCTGCCCAAGAAAAATAATCACTGACAATGCTGCTACTTTTGGATCCAAGAAAATGATTGATTTTTGTCACAGGTATCAAATAGCACTCAGTCACTCAACTGCTTATTATCCACAAGGTAATGGGTTAGTTGAATCATCAAACAAGAGCTTGGTGACCATCATCAAGAAACTGCTTGAAGAGAATAAGAAGTCATCGTATAACAAGTTAGTGCATGCTTTGTGGGCTGACATGCTTACAACAAAGAAATCCATTGGCACGTCACCATATCAGCTTGTCTATGGAACAGAAGCAGTATTTCCTACCAGCCTCAGGGTACCAGTGATTAAACTTGTCCAAGAAATTCAGACAGAAGAAGACAGTATGGTGAGGAGGATAAACCAAACAATTCATCTCCAGAAAACAAGGGAAAAGTTCTATAATAGAGCTATCAAGGTTCAGGAAAATATAAAGAAGTTGTTCGACAAAAGAACAAAAGCATGTGACTTCAAAATTGGAGATAAATTTCTGAAATGGTACTCCAGGAGAGAAGACAAAGGAAAGCATGGCAAATTTGATAGTTTGTGGCAGGGTCCATACGTCATCCAGGCCATTGTTGGTCCAAATGCCTTTTTTCTGCAAGAGCTAGATGGTACAGAGCTGTTTGGGGGTCCTATCAATGGCAGGATGCTCAAACACTACTACTATTGATTTCCAATTTCTAGTTTCCATTTCCATTGTAAATACCATTGTTGTGTTATGTTTTCAAGAAAAAGATAAAAATGTTTCAAAAACAAAGAGAAAGGAGAGGTTCTGACATGCTCAAAACATGAACCTCTGAAGTGAAAATATTGGCTCTAACATGATCAAAAACTAAGCCAAAGGAAGTGAAGACAGCTGGTTTTAACATGCCCAAAATCTGAACCAGCAAAGGGAACAAGATCAGCTCTAACATGCCCAAAACCAGAGCTGAAATGAAAAAGAGAAAGTGACTCTAACAAGCTCAAAACTTGAGTCACAAAGCAAGGAAGGATGCTTCAAAGTTTCAGTTTTCAAACCTTCAAGTTTTTGTTTTTAGTTTTCTGCAAATTTTTGTCCATGTGCAACTGTCTTTATGCCTTGGATCCATAGCAAACTAGACTCTCTAATCCTAGTTTGATTTTTTTTTAATTTTTGTTGTAGAATGTAGAGAAGAAATCTACTGGATAGTTTAATCCCAGCAGATATTAGATTAGGTAGAGAAACATATGAGACCAACAATTTAATCTGGTCTCGTGGAGTAATAAGGGTAGAAATAGAATAGGTTTATTTTTCTGTTTGTAAAAATAAATGATGTAAAGGGTCTGCAAGTCCAAATGCACCCTGGAAGAAAAAATGCTAGGACTGTAATCTGGGTAGGTAGATTGTTTGGGAATATTTCTGCTGATCTATCATGTTTGTGGAAGCTGATCCAAAAAAAGAAATGGAGGGGTCAAGTACCAGGCATCTGGCCTACACCAAATATCATTCTCTGAATTCTTGACTACTTAAAAAAGAAGACATCCCCATGTAAAGCCACTGTTAGCCCCTTACGAATTCTTGACAAGAAAACTGGGGGCTAAAATTTTTTGGAGCCTTCAAGGAATGCATTTCCCCTGAAGACACATCATCCTTGAAGCCTCCTTGTGCCTGGGTCCTTTGAAAAATCCTCACTGCGACTCCCATTTTAAAGCCTCTCTGTTTGTGAAGAATGCCCAAAGGCCTCCTTTTCCCTCCTATCATTCCACTTTTGGCTTTGAAACGCATTAAAACTAAGCCAAATTACCCCTTATTCCATATATGTGGGTTTAGCACCTTTCGGCCCTAGCTCCGCAAACCATTTCCCCACGTAACCCAGTGCCAAGACCAGGTGCCAAGGCATAAAGTGCTTATCGTGATTGGATATCGAGAGTGCTATTAACCTTCAATTTCCCGGAATCCGACGGTCGTCGCAAGCACCTTTCATTTCACATTCGCCCCTCCGATCATATCATAACCATCGATCTGATCCATAGATCAACGGTCCATATTTCATCTGCCCCAGGGGTCCTCGTGCCAGAGCACCGTGCAGAAATCAGCGGTTTCTATCGCACCGCCTTTGAGATGAGGGCGGTAATTTTTGTCTGGCAGCGATTCCACTCACTGACCGACACGTGGTTGCATGCACTGTTGGGAAACCACCCTCATCGCGTGTTATATTTTGACTGTGGACCCAGTGCGATATGCATGTACACCGTCCGATCTGAAGCTGTCCATCCAATGGTGATCACGCCACGAAGATGCTCGGGAGTTAGCCCAAGGCAAACAGGACCCCTGGCCCACCATCTGTCACCCTCCGATGCGTTTTCCACCGTCGATCTCCTCCTGAGATTGGACGGTCCGAATTTAATTTACACCCCGCCATTGACCCGGTCCCACCACGTCACCTTTCCACATGTTTTCATCGCATTTTCATATGTCCCCTATATATTCATTCGAAGGTCAAATGTTAATGTTTTACCTTAAAACTCTTTCTCCCGCTGTCTTCCAAATGCATCTCCAAAGTTCTGCCACCTGTCCTCCATTACGTCCGCCCACCCCATGCATGGATTTCTTAACGTATTTTCGTGTTTTGCAGGGTTTCAGGTGGCGAAAGCCTCCACTGTTCACAGTCACTGTTACAGTGGCACAAAACACAGGAATATACCATTTTCAGGGACTGAGATTATGGAGAAAAGGCCTGAGAAGGCGTTAAGACATGATTCTCATTAAATAAACAAAGTTAAAATCTGTAAAACCTATCCAGAGCCATTAAAGTGCAGATTTCACAGACAGAGTCAATCATGGAGCGACAAAGAGTATCAGTGAGAAAGTAGAGAGTTTAAGGCCTAAATTGAAGATCATGAGCCTTAACCCAATAATTTAAGGGCAAGGTACCGGATCGAAGACCTCATAAATCACACAGAAGGCCTAGGGCACACAAAACGATATATATTAGTGCCAACATCAGGAGAATGTTCCTACCCGTGAAAGGACGAAGTGTCCATACTGTGTTCTTTCTATACCGTGTTCCTGAGGAAATTTCAGCCCTAACAATAGTCCTATGCTATCAGAAGCATTTGTTACACAGTATGGCAGACCCAAAGTCATTGATCTGCTTTTGTTCATTTCACCAGAGTATTGCAGAAGTATTACGACAAGTACATCAAAGACATACCTGGAGTAAATTGCAGCCTGACGAAGACCACTCTTTCATCCAAAGAGTACTGAAGGTAAATGCCCAGAATTTAAAACAGAATGGGGCCTCGTCCCTCTTCCTCTTCTAAGTTTTAATGCTACATTTAGTTTCCATCTGCCTCCTCAGCCTCTTTTCAGCTATAAAATTCATGAATAAAACTCATTGTAGGGTTGTTGATCGGATATCTGTGAACTGCAAGCTGTTTCTCTTGAGACATGTTCTCTGTGTAAAGTTGTAAGATAGGCTGAGGAAGATGCTTTCAGACTGAATATCAAGCTATTGGTAATGTTTTACTTAACTGGTATTGCTCTTTAATATGACAAGCACATTTCTTTGGATGTGATTTAAAGCAGCAGTGATATTTTTCTGTCTTTGTCTATGTTTTCCTTTTTAGTTCATTACATTTCATTTCTTCCGGCACGCATCAGAAATATGGCATAGGATTTACCCTTGTTAGGTACCCTATGATTCTGCTCTCCCTGCCTTCTTATTGTTTTCTACTGTATGTGTTATCTGAGGATTGATTTCAAGCTAATTTAACCAGTGTAGTGGTCAAATATACTGCTAGCTGATGTGTGAATTAATGAATCTATTCTTAGATGTTCTTGTTAGGTTTTAATTGGATGAATTGGGATATTGGGAGTCTAGAACTCTGTCTCTGTCTCACTAGGGTCCTTTCAATTAATTGAACCTTTCTAAGATCCCTTAAGCTGGATGCCAAAGCATTTAGAGTTCAAAGTCTCTCTCTGATCTCAAGTTTTCACCTTTGTGTTTAAATATTTTATGTTTCCTTGTCTCAAGAGTTAACCTTTTAGGTTCTGGATCACAGGTTGTCCAATGGCATGTCCTGTCCCTGGATATGATTCCTGAAAGGTCACCTTGGAGGTTTCCTTTCTTGCACCTTCTCTCTAACCATTTCATGCCACACTATCATCTTTAAGATCCAACGCTTTAGATGACTAGCCCAACTGAAAGCCTACATATTGAATAACAAGTAAACCCTTTTCTGACTCCATTGCCCAATGGTTTGGAATATTCTCTGAATCATCCCTCCTTTGCTTGAAATCCTCTTTGCTCATCCTTGTCTTATATTGAACCCTTCTTTCCTGATTCCCAACAACCAAACAAAAATCAAACAAACAAACATCGTGCCTATAACTAGCCTAATATCTTAACTTTGAGCTTCAAAGACATAAAATCTTTCCATACATATAGAGAGATCCCTCTCTGGACCTAGGAGGGCTAGATCCTGAGGTCTGAAAGTGGTTCTGATGTTGGCTCATCTTTTGGTCTTGCCAATCTGGCCAAAACATGGGAACCCCAACAGAAACAATTGCATATTGAGAAGTAGAGGTACTGTTTCATTTGTACTTACAGAGAATGTTGGAGGATTCAATTTTCTGAGTTCTTCTGCTGCTTCTGCATTCAATTTTTTGATGAATGTAGCTTGCATTGTTCGAAGTGTTTTTTCCTTCAATTCTTTCCTGTTTGTTATTTTTTTGAATAACATAATTGGAAAATGGCATTTTGTAATTCTTGCTCAATTTCATCGTAGAGCCATGCAAATGTTTCAAATAACCGCAACTGCAATAGAACACAGAATTTTTTTTTTTCCAAACTGAATTGAAATGTAGGATGGAACTAGCAATATAAAAACATTGCAAAGTAATTTATGTTACCGTTGCTCTATTTTCATCGAAATTTTCATCTTTAATTTGCAATGTATATTGGAAACCAACTTTCCGTGCAGCTGTGACAACCACTGCAATTGTTCCAATTGGATATGTTTTTGTATTTGTTGTAAGCTATTTTACTGTTGTATCTGGAATGAATTTGCATTCTTTGCAAATTGTTGGTATGTTCTGTACAGTGCTTAGTTCCGTTATTAGCAGAATCCAATCACAATCACCGCGGTCATAATTTGTTTTGGGAAGAACTTTAAAATTTTTAATAGATATTGCTTTTCCTGGTGATATTTTTTGTCCATATTGTTCAATAAGCTCAGTTGGTATGGAAAATGTGATTGTCATGATTCCTTCGACATCTTTCAAATCTGCACGTAGTATTTGTCGTGCTTTGTGGACTTTATCAAGGTATGTGCTATAGATAACCATAACATCTCCATTGAACATTTTTCCAGTTTTGCGAATGTTTAGTTATTCAATGGTAACTTAGACTAAATATGTTGCTTTCGATCTATGTATTTATGATGTTGATGTGGCAAAAGAAAAATTTAGAAGTAAAATATATTGGTGATAAATATAAATGCTATGTCAATGGTACGTATAAGAATTTGTTTCAAATTTACTTACTTTTCTGATTCAATTACACCTGATATTTGTTGTTCTTTGTCTATTGTAGCTTGTTGTCCAGAACTGCGAGAAGAAAAATATGCAACGTCATTGAATGGTGCGCTTGAACGCGACCACGAAGTGTTTGGTAAATTTTAATAACTAAAAATAAAAATAAAAGTATAAGCTTATTGTATATTGTACTGGAAACTGAATATTAGTTACTGAAAGAAATATTAATTGCATTTAAAAACTTCGATAATGGAATACTTATAAATTATACAATATTAAATTCAGAAAATTCTATTAGTGCAATAGAGATATATACTAATCTAAGTTGCAAATATTAAAAGTTTTTTTGGCTGATAGAAAAAATGATTCAATTCCAGTACTATAGAAATGTGTAAATGCATCTAGTACAGATGTATGAAAGTTCAGGTACTGCTGATTGGCATGAAAACATTGATAAATATTGACTCAGTGATACTAATCAGGAATCAATTGAACAAGTAATCAAGAATTCAATGACTGATAGTTTTGATAGAAAGAAATAAACAATTAAACATAGAGATGTGTATATACATATGCATCAAAGACTAAGTAATTTGAGCGTAATAAGCAAACTTGGATGTGTTTCTTGATCAATCTCACTTTCCAATGTTGTTAATTATTATGGGTGGTTGGGAGTTTACATAATAAATATGTCAATCAAGATATATGTCATTTGAGCTTGTTCTACCACCCAACTAAAAATAACATAGAAACACCATAGGACAAAAGAAACCCAAAAAAAAAGGTATAGATAAAATTTCAAAGATAAAAAGGGATATTAAGAGAAATAATGATGATATTGGAAACATTTTCTTCAAATTGCACAATGTGAATTAAGATGCATATGGATTATGAAATAATTCAGTTTGATGTAACTGAAATAGAGTTATAATTTTGGAGGCAATTTAATTTGTAATTGATATTATCTTTATTGCAATTTAGAGGTTGACAACAAGCAACATGGGAAATTGGAGGAGATCTTAGTGAAAAAGGGTTCAAATGTAAAGTGAAGAGGAAGCTTGACAAGTTTCTAGAGGAAGGGTGAGGAAAAGGAATTAAAGGTTGACAAGAAAAGAAGAACAAGAAGGCTGGGGTTGATAGAATTATGCATGTAATAGTTCTGATGTAAATAAGCAATTGGTGATGATTGTCAAGTTTAAGCACGGAACATTATTGAGATGATGAAAAGGGAAACAAATTGTGTGGTAGTGCTAAAATACTGTAGAGAATAAGTTTCAGTATTTTGTAGTGTTTACTATTAGATAACTCCAAAGTGGTTATATATAGTTTTCAATTTGTAATGGAGCATGTCTCATGTGTGCATGAAAATATTACAATGGGTTGAAATACAAATTCAAGAATTAAAATGAATTTTGTGATGCTTGAGAAATAAATCATCGATGCATAGTATAATTCTATATGAAGAACAGTGCTATAGAAGTCAGCACTAGTAATATAAGAATAGGTCTTTCAATAGTTTTGTAGAAAGAAATAAAAAGTTAGACATAGAGATATCTCTATACATATGCATTGAAGGCTAAGTAAGTTCAGTGTAGTAAGCAAATCTGGATGTGTTTATTTCTTTTTGTGACTTGTCTTTGCCTATTTGACTCATTGTAGAAAGCTATAGTAATCTGCAAGACATACATTTAGAAGTCAAAGTCATAGTAGTTAAAAGGCTATAATGCAGCTTTCAAAGACTTTTTTTAGAAACAAATTAAAGGTATGTTTGGTAATAATACTCACTATTGATTTCATTTGTATAATAAGGACATGAGTATGCAAGTCTAACACTATTGACTAGAAAAAAAGCACTAGACTACTTTCATTTTCACTATGTTTGTGTTGCATTTTTGTCTTCAATGATGAGACAAATAGTATCATGGTCAGTCCAATATGTATCTAACCTGAATGTCTTATAGCTACAAGTTATGTTTGACCATATGTGATCAATGATTGATACTTGTTGATTGTTATTTGTCTCTAAAAGAAAATGAAGGTTTTAATTGTGCCTATACGATCTTAGTTTGTTTGTTTTGTTGTTGCTTCCAAGCATATTGATGTTGAAATCGCCGACAATTGCTATTGTTTGATTTGAATGTATTTTGCATAATGCTTTTGAAAGAAGATCCAATGTATCGTCCAATGTTGCATATGGTGCAACATAGACATTCACAACTATAATATCCATGTCATGGAGAAGCATATTTGCTAGTGTAGCTTCAACGTTTTTTTCTTCAAAATGAATATGTTTCAAGATCTTTATACGCTTTTTCATACAAATTAGTAAACCATGTTTACTATGATTTGATATGCAATTGAATGTTTCAAGTCTTTTTAGAAATATAGAATCTTTCAAATTTGTTTCTTGTAAACATAGGATGTCAGATTGCATTAGATCATAGTCATTTAACAAATCATCAATATTTATTTGTAAACTGTGGGTGTTTAGAGAAAGAATTGAAATGTATGCTTTTGTTTCTAATAACGAATAGTTGCAGTCTAGTTGCAAATTTGCGTTTCTTTGTAAACTTTCCATTTCGACAGAAATTTTGTGTTGAATTCGGAAGTTTTGTTTCTTAAGTGGACTAAGCAAATACAATGATTCTATGTTTCTCACATGAGAAAGAGTTGTATATACTAATCCATGGCGTCGTATTCCTAAAGGATCAAATGCAAGGTTGTCTAGTGTCAAGCCTTGTGATCTGTGTATTGTACGTGCACATGCTAGTTGGATTAGGAATTTTTTTCTGACTTTCAAGTTGCTTGTTTTTGCTAATACATAAATTGGCTTTGTTATGCGCAGTATGGGAGTCCAATCGCTAGAAATTTCTTCGCTATATAGAAAAGAAAATTTATGTGCTTGTCGACGGCCAACACGCTCATCATAGAATTTGATCCATATTACGTCAAAGTTGTCTAATTTTACATATGCTTTAATGATACCATCTGCACCGTTGACTAGACCGTTTTGTAAGTCATAGTTTCCTGCATATATTTCAACTAGCATGTTAACTTTTAGGAAAATTTGTGAAGGCAATGTCACTATTTGTGCATGAGATGGTATGTGTCCATCGTTTTCTTCTTCGTAATCAATTGCATCAATTACAATTTCATCACCAAGAACAATAGACAACATTTTCTTGTTATGTAATGCTACATCTTTATTCCTAAAATATAGATAGGGGAAAGTAGGATCATTAGGAGCATTTCGAATACAATTTTTATTTAGGTAATTCAAATCATCTTCTGTTTGATTATTTATATGCATCCTATTCAAAATGCTAATGAATATTTCATTTGTTTGATGCATTGCAATGTGCAATTCATAGTACTTTACATGTTCTTTCCAAAATTCATATGCTATTGGTTGCCTTCTTATTGTAGGTTGTTCAAATATTAGTGAATCTTGTATAGGTTGTGCTTGGTACAAGTCGCCACAAAATATGATATCAATGTTTCCAAAGTATTTTGTTTGATTATGCTTAATGTTTCTTAGTCGATCATCAATTTGATATAGAAAACAACTTCCAATTAGAGATACTTCATCAATGAGAAGAACCCTTAATTCTTCGTATAGTTGTGTTAAGTTGTCTAATACATCGTTGCTAAGTGGAATAAAACTAGATTTGTTGAAAGGCATTAGCAATGCAAAATGAATTGTAACTCCACCTGCATTATATGCAGCTTTACCTATATATGCTAATATCAAACCTTTTGGTTTCAAAGGGTCTGTACTGTAATGTTCATTGTAGATGCGCATGAGCATTTGAAATATTGCTTTTGCTGTGAATGTTTTTCCAGTACCAGCTCCTCCAGTCAAAAATAAGTAGAATGGTTTGTCTATGTTCTTTCATTTTTTCATTGCAATGTCTTTGAGTATTGCTTGTTGTTCTCTATTAAGCATTCTCTTAATATTGTAGTATTCTTCGTTGCTAAGCATAAATGGATGTTCTGTAAATTGAAAACCAATGTTAAGATGTATTTTTTTTGTCATTGCATTGGGGAAATTGCAAATCTTTAGCCAAGTCATACTTCTTAGTAACACCATTAGATATTTCAGGTTTTTTTATTGTATGGTTAGAAGTTGCAGTGTTGTTATCAATTTTTTGAATTGCTTCTTCCAAATCACCCCATTTCTTGTTCATGTTATATGTGAACTTAGTTTCATTGTTCTTTATTGTGTTCTTATGCAACATGTATGCACTCTTCCATGTAAAGAAGTCTTGCTTTAGTGCATTTTCATTGTTTTCGAATGGAACATATAGCAAAAGTTTTTCTCTGTAATAGTTTTCATAGTCAATATGTTTTTTGTATTTAATGAATCGAATTACTTTTTCTTTTTTTCTTTTTGATATTGGTCTGCCATCTTTCCTATACTTTGATGCAAATTCGGCTAAACATACATGCTTAATAGCATTAGGCCTATTGATATAGTATTCAATTATAGAACTGCACATAACATCTTCAGAGTTGTCAAGAATTTATTTCAGAAGAGTAGTTGGTTTAAGTATAAATGTGCATTCGTCTATTGGTGCTATGTTTATAAAGTTTCATTCTCTTGAACTATGATTCAATGGTTGTGAGAGAGCTATGTGGAGTGCTTATTGAGCTGAAATTTGTTGAAGGTTAAGCAAAGCATTGCCTAGAGACCGTATCATTTGAATAGCATCGATTTTGCTCTTTTCATGTTCTTTTCGTATGCTTTTGAATGCATTTGTCATAGATCTATCAACTTTGGTCATATATGAAGTGTAATATGAAGATACAGCATATGCATTTAGAACATATTGAGCATCTGTATTTGCATTCCATAGGTGTGGAATATTGTATGCAAAGTTATTATTCCATAGTTCTGATGGTTTTCGTTGCAAGAATACCATTGGTTGTGTTAATGTACTTTGTATTAATTCGATGTAATCAGTTTCTGTTAACTGGAATTCATCTAAGAAATATTCATGACTAGTTGATTTGTCATAGTGTTTTTGCTCTAAGGTGCTTTGCAAGGACAAAACTTTTTCATTTATTGAGCCATGTACCGAAGTAATTGGTTCAAGAATCCTTGTTCTTTTCATTGGTAGCATTGGAAATTTGTATCTACACTGTGATGCTTTTCTTTTTTTACAGCTTTTGGTATGATGATGTTCATGTATCTTTGTGAGTTCTGGATCAAGGTGATTTGTGCTACAAGTTATATAGTTATCCAAGAAGTTTTCAATTTCTAAGTTAGTATTAATTCCATATACTGGAGCATTTTCTATCCATATAAGAGCATGTTCATGTGCACTACCTCTATTTTGGAACTCAGTTACAAAGTAGTAATCTAATATTTTGCCAAAAAATGTACTATCTTGACAGATCAATTGCTTTAATGCATTTGTCTTATGTCTATAGTAACGTGTACATGTTACTGGGTCCTTTCTGACAAGATAATCAATGTTGTATTCCTCAATTGTTTCAATGTGTTTCTTTTTATTTCTATTGCTATGTAATTTAGTAAGAGTTTCTACTAGTGGTGTCCAAAGATGCTCTGCACTTGTAAATGTAACAAAGAAAGTTGGAGGACCTAATTGTTGTATCATTGCAAATATATGTTTTTGCATTTGTTGGTGGTAATCAGGAGAAATTCTTATGTGTTTGAAATCTATGTATCCAATGTGACTTTTTAGTAACTTTTCTAAGTTGGGCTTGTACTTAACATCTTTTGCTAACAACTTTCTTCCTTGTAATTTTCCTTTTCTTATTCGTACTGAGATGCATGACATGACCTTTTCAATGAGTATTCGCATTGTCTTGAAGAACAAATTTGTGATGTGATAGGAAAAGTGACCATTGCAATGCATTAGTTCCCATTTTACTATTTCTTGGTAACGAAATCTTTGTAGTATATCATCGTCACGTGGATTTCCAAAGAATAGTGTTGGGAAACTCATTTCTTCTGCATGTTTGTATTTGAATATCCCAAGTGGTCGTTGTCCCTCAACTGGTGCTATTTCAATAATCTTGTCTTGTAAATCATGAATTCGTTGTGAAGCTATGAATCCATGTACCAAGGTTTCAGTTGGCCTTTCACTTTCTGAAATGCTATCAGTTTCACTTTTGCTATCAATGTTGTCATCGTCGGATTTATTACCTTTATTGTCCAATTCAAGTATATGATTCCAATTGCTATTAATGGAAATGTTTTCAGTTTTATACAAATTTCGAGAACATAGTTCTTTAAGTGCTCTCATGACAGTATGCACACGCACTTTTCCTGTTTGATATGCATTCTTGTATTCTAGTCGCCGTTTTAATGCAATAGCAATTGTCATTGTATTGTTTATGGATTGTGGCAATGCTTTTTGGACAATGTCCATCTGGACAGGTACATTGATTATTGAACCATTTAAGCCCATTTGTGATCGCTTCTTGCCACATTGTCTTATTTGTGCAAAGGGAATTCTCAATGCGACAAGTCTTTCCTCAAGCTCTGAAAGTGTTGTTACAATTTGCAATGGCTTGTTACGTCTTATTTGTTCAGGTGTTGCAAAGCGAGGCAACTTTGCATTGGCAAGTGTTGTTTTGCAAGATCTACAAATGATATTTAAACACAATGTCTTCTGTTTTCCAGATATGTTTATGTACATTTTTTCTAATTCAAGTCCAATGCTTGAGATGTTCTTTTGAAATTGCAATGTCTTACATATTGGACATTTGGTTTTTGGTGTGTCTTCAATTTGTTGTTTGTAAATTTCTATGGGAGTACTTTTTCGTGATGAACAATTTTTATCTGCTATTTTATTTCTATTTTCTCCAATTTTATTTGGGTCATTTGTACGTATCATTTGTTTCAATTTGCGCAATTTTATTCTATTGTTGGTGTTTTTGTGCATTTGTACTATTCTATGTTGCAGATTTCATTGAGTTGTATTTTGATTTGATAGTAATGGTTCATAATGAATGTGTGATGTACTTGTTTCAAATGATAATATGTTGTACGTTTGATTGAAATTTGTTTTTGATTGGTAGTAATTCACAATGGTTTTACTGGTAAATGACCATATTTGTATGTTACATTGAATATGATCGATGTCCATTGGAAGCAAAATGATGTTCCCTCAACTCCTCCTTTTTCATATGGCATTGCCATATTAATTAGGTATTGTTGCCAGTCTACAACCATTGTTTGACTTTGTATAGTTTCATTTGTTAAGTGTTTTTCTATACAATTTAATGCATCGTTGCTCCTATCCATTAGTGCATTGTAAAAAGATTGGACAATGTAGAGTCTGAAAGACTGTTCATCAAATTCGGGCGCTATTAAATGACAAATTGTACTGAACATGCTATTGGCACATTTTGACACAGTTGTTTTTGCTATATGCAAGCCATGAATTTTCATTTCATGAACAACGGATTCATAATGGTTTTCAAGATATTTGAAAAGAGGTGACAAGAATTAATTTGGTACAAAGTTGCATCTACATAATCTTTTGTATAATAGGGGTTCAAAATGTCCACTAATAGGATCTGTATCATGAAACAAAATGTTTAGTGGAATTGTATCTAGATCATGGTTGAAGAACAAATACCTTGTTTTCATTGTTAGTGACCACACTCCAATTGGTATGTTCAACCACTTTGATAGCCATCGTACGCAAAATGTGTCTCCCCATAGGCCTATTTCATATTGGAAATTGCTATTAGATGCAGAAAGACGCATTCTATGAAGGTATGTGTCAACATCGTGAATTCCATGAAGTTGATATAGCATGACAGGATCTAGTTCATATTGGTATGATTATTTTGCCTTTGTGTCATTGTGTTGTATACAATTGAGAAAATGTTCTATTATTCCATTCCGTAGTTCCATAGACGAGGTATATTATTCCATTGCGCAGTTCAATAGACGAGTAACGAAAGTGCAGAAGCACTTCAAATGCATTGAACAAACAATCTCCAGGAGTATATGCAAATTGATGTAGTCTAAAGAGACTATGGTTCATTAAAAAGATATCAATATTAGCATCTATGCGATGTTTTTTCGCTGGATGGTAGTTTTCAATGTCTATGATTTCAACCATTTTTTCTATGTATTTATTCTTCAAATTCGTATGGTGATTTGTTTACTAAGTACTATGTATCTTATATTTTTTCTTCCTCAAAGATGAGAAGAGGTTCTATAATATTTTTTTCTTTATTGAATATATCTCTATGATAATGTTTACTAGCACAAAATACTAATTTTACTGTTATAATGTATCTTTGATTTCAAAAAAGTAAAATAAGAGAAGCAAAGTTGCAAGTTAGTAGCTCCTATTTTGCATCTCTCTGTATTTCAAAAGTATCACTGCAAAACAAACAACATGCAATGTTGATTATTGTCTCTGAAAACATGAATCTCACATACAAGTTATGTATTCTAGAAATAATTGACTTTTGTATACAATAGAAAGCATGAAATACAGATTGTATGTGTCTTGATTAGTAAAACTAATCTTGCTAGTTGTAAACAACATACTTGTAATCACGAATATGTATGTACAGCCAGATATGCACTGTAGCATAATAGCATCTTCAAGGCAACAATATGCTTCATACAAAAAGCTAAACGTGAGAATCGACTTAGTTATTACAAAGCATTCATCTCCTATGCAAGCCCCAACTTTAATGCACCAAAGCATGTACTTGCAAGTCAATGTAGCAAATATTGGACAAGATAGGTCAACATAATATGGACTAACTCTATCATTATATTTTGAAAATTTGGTGGTTACACCACCTTTTGTAATAAGACAAAATATTCATTTGAATCACGAATAAATGTATTCTATGATGATTGCTAACAACCAGTCATTGTTATATGGACATTAACAATGATGGTGTATACAACAACAACATTTGGATCATCTGAAGTCGTATCTATATGACCTGGTACCACATCTAGATTTAAAGTATTGACTATTTGCTTTCTTCTTTGCTTTCCTTCATGTTGATCTTTGACAATCACTTATTATTTTTTGCATATTAACAAATGTACTGCATACAACAACAACATTTGCACCATTTGAAGCTGCAGCTAAACCACTTCTTACAAGGTCTACATGTAAAGTATCCAGCACTTGTTTTCTCCATTGCTTTGTTTCTACAGCATATTTTGATATTAGCAGTGTCTTATTCTCCTATTAGTTGTTGTAGCATCTTTGAAAGTTTCATGTCACTACATTCCATCGTTCCAAATTCATATATTCCATTCAATGCAGCAAGTGGCACCTAACATTGTTAAAACATCAAGAAAAAACAACAAATTAACTGTCCAAAGGAATCAACTGACTGAAGAATAAGAGCAATACCAGAAGTTGAGACATAGTAACCTGTGGAGGATAATGTGAATAATAGATGACATAGAACAATCTTGATTTAGACTATATGAAATCTTTAAGATCCTATAATAATAACTTAGGGCATGGGACTAAGACTACCACCACCATAGGTCCATAGCAATAAGACTAATGTGACTATTTGGGTAGCTGCTCTAAATTGATATAAATATCTAGACTATAGTGTAACAAGTACTATTCTCAGTAAGCTATAACTACATAACCTATAAAATACCCTTGCCTTTGCATCTATTCTATTTGCTACTTCTGTTTTGACTGCTACTAGTGTTGCTTTTACTTGATCAATTAAACTGATGACTCTTGTTACGTGTCTTGTATTCTGGAAGAAATTGTTTAAAGATTAATTCTGACTAAATTTCAACTGAGGTGCTTGCATTTTCTTGCCTCCATAATATGCACAGGATCCAATAATTTCTTGGAGGACACCAATAACCACAAAATAGCTTGAATTTTAATTTATTTCATAGAGTTTTGTTTTTGTGCCTGTCTTAACTACCCTTGGCTTTGCATTTGTTCTATTAGCTACTTCTGTTTTCACTGTTCCATTTTTTATCTTCAATCTTTTGTGTTCCAACCACTTTCTAAAATGGTGAACAGTCAGTTTTTTGATTATCGGCACTAGTCCTCTGCGTTTGAAAAACAGTCTTTTTTTTTTTGGTGTTCAGGGATAGTCTCTTTTTTGGGTGAAACAGAGTACTTTTTATTTTAAACACAGTGAACATAATCATTCTGATTTTTATATGAACGCAAGCATTTTTATTTTTAAACCCTGGTGGTCCCCACAGTGTCTTGTTGATGTGGCGAGTTCGGATGCGTTCATCGCAATCGAAACGTTTCATATATACCACAACCTTTTTCTATGGCCTGATGCAATGTGTTCATCACAATAATATAAATCACTCTCCACCCTAAGCCAAGGTCTGTAGGTCCACAAGACCACGCGGCATCAGAATAGTCAATCGCAAGTTGAATCTCATCGGGAATGTTTTTTTTTATGGCCCGATTGCACAGTGTGAAATCGCAGACCCGATCCACTTTTATATAGCGCAATTTATGTTTTGATCGCGGGTCCGTTCCTCCATCAGAATCGGAATTTTCGAATGGCCCATTTGTGTTGTGTTAAACTGGACCTGAGGCATTTTATTCAACAGAATTGATAAGAGCTTTTCGCGTTACATTTCGTGTCTACGTTAGCAGGCCCTTGGTGAATGTGATGTGGTTTTATTCAATGGATTTAATAATCCATCGCGTGCACATATAGTGATGTCAGCAGGGAGAGATTTGTAACACGAAATGCATTAATGCAATTTTCTTCATCGTCTTTTGAAATCCGCTGGAGTTTTGTTATCATTCATCGCGCGATGCAAAGGTTTTATGTCAAAGGTTTTAATATGTTTTATATGCATGACGAACTTTTTATAAATTCCTTTGTTATAAGAGCTAATGTTAAAACATTTCAATGTTTTTAATATGAGCCTTCATTTTGGGTGGCCCCGAAAGGGCATATTTCTTTAGTTTTATTTTTAATGTAATATGTGATGCCACATATAAAAGGCCCGAGAGTCTTTGTAACAGAGTCCTATGTTTTTATTTTAAAAAGCAGAGCAGAGTGCGAAATAGAATAGGTTTATATAGCAGTATTATTATTTTTTGAACTGAGAGACAGAGAATCAAGTTTTGTGCACTGTGTCTTGCAGCATTACTATTTTGTAAATCCCTCTGTGAGAGGAAGACATTGTAACAGCAGTTTTTATTGTTAAGGAATAGAAGTATTTCCTTTCTCTCTCCTTTTGTCATCATATTTAATATTTGTTTCGACTTTGCACGTCTTTGGATGTTATTTAACGTCTAGCAACTCCGTCATTGGCCATGGAATGCAAAAAGCAGGAAACGATGCAATAGAGACCTTCAAATTTTGCATCATAAAGTGAAGGTCGAAGTGCTTTCAGATAGAAATGATAATAATCGTGCTAATATGTTGTTCTATGAATAAGAGTATAGCTTTTGATCTACTAACACCGAAACTACAAATCAAGTGGAATTTGATTCAGAAAATGTTGATGATAATAATCTACATTTTTTAATGAACAGATGCTTTAGTAAACAGAATCGTTCCAAGGGAAATGACTTTGAATCCTCCGAGGCTGATACAAATGGTATTCTCATGCTAGGGACCTAACAAAATTCTGCTTTCTATATTTTCTCTGAATGATATAATCTTGAGAAGTACTTCTCGGAACTTTGTGAATTTGTTAAAAAAAAATGAGATTTGTAGAACGCAACAACTTTATCAAATTCGAATGGAATTGCGATCATCAATGTTTCATTGGCTATCATTTAAAAACAGAGTCCATAATATGTAAATTGCAAGTAGAATATCATCCAATTTGCACTCAGAATCAAAGCAAGAAAGGGAATTTAATATGTGGAATTACATGAAAGAGTAAGAGAAATTATGCTTAGCAGACCTTCCAACCGGAGGCGCATAGTTCCAGCCTGACTTTAAAAAGCTTGCTTGCAGAGTGTCGAGTCGCACGATAAATCTACTTGCAGATTTGTTGAGCAGACTATAATGATTTCGACGGTCAAGAATAGAAAATCTAAAGAGCGGAAATAAAATTGACAGAGCTTCAAGAAAAATAACAACTGCAAAGTAGAAACTCGCACAAGTGCCATAATTTTATGCTATTTAATTTTGAATTAATGGTTGTTAATATCAAGATATATACATGGGGTGTCTGTGACATCGACTAGATCCTGAAACTCAGTTCTGTACTTGCATAATGAATATCATAAATTACATATTCGATGTCGAAAACCTTATTGTTGATAATGATTCTATGTATAATTAATAACATTGAAATATAAATCAATTTATTTGTCCAAATAGATAGAGACGATGATACAAGTAATAATAAAAGCTTCATGCATCACAATTTTATTTATGATGTTCTTATTAGCATGTGGCTGATGTGTACTTGGTAATGCTATATATGACTGCGGGTCAGTCTAGAGAAGTTCACCACTGATGTCAAGTACGTCAAGGGTCAGGTTCCTTCGTCACTGTACAATATATGGCACAAACATAAATTAATTTATTCGTCTCGACTTACGATAAAAGTCTTTATACAATTACCCATGGCCTTATAACCTTACCTTTATTACCTATGGTCTCAACCATATTACATTCAGAACATAGCATATTTGAAGGGTAAAGTTAATGTGGTAAGACTTGAATGTTGTTTATCTCATATTAATTGAAAAGGTTTATAACCTTCAATGCACAACAGGAAACGGAAAGCGAATTAGTTAAAATAGCAAGTTGAACAGAATTGATAGAGCCATAAAAATCGGCACGAAACACTTAATGAGATAAGATCCCGAGAAATATCAAACCATTAAATTGATATAATTACCCACAGTACAATTAATACTCACGGCTGAAATATCTCAGAGGTGTGGAGTTTGAAAACTGTCAAACCGTGAAGTTAATCTACATATATACGAAAATGGTATAGGTTAGTTCAAATATAACTAATTTAAGTAATAATCATCAACACATTAATGTCTATCATGTAATTGGTGAAAATTTGAATCTAAATTACAAAAATAATAATTATTCACTATAACTATTTAACATAATCCCAATTAATAAAATTATTTTTAAAAAATCACATTTTTAAGTATTATTATTTGTATTAGTTTTATTTAACATTTCAACAAATTTCAATCCTAATAATTTTTTACAATTAATTTTTTTTAAATAATTTTTTAAAGTTTTTATAATTAAAATAAATAATAATACAAAAACGATAAAGTTTATTTAGAACACAATTTAATTTAAATTTTAAATTTTTATAATTACATTCTCTGTTTTTGCTTTTATACACTGCTGTTGTGTAATGTTATACCATAGCCTCATGGGCTTTTTCATTTGTTATTATAATATGTGTCACAGTACATTTAAAACATAAAACAAATCTATGAATTCGTAGCTAACCACGCGGGAATGGAACCGTGAACGAAGGCGGAACCCTGTGTGAACAGTGAACACAGTTTAGAGTCTAAGTCCGGTAGTATCGCGCAGCAAGAAGGGCAGTAAGTAGTATTTAAGAAAATAACGCGATCTCATAAACTGGGCGACGCGTGTCCTTGAGCAGTTTCGAAAATCTACTCTCATTGCGCAACTTTTGTCAATTATAGTTCGTGCAACTAAATCACGCGATATTGGACTTTATTCGTCAGATCATCCAAACCGATCCGACTTCATCCCAGCCGTTGGATGGGCGTGCAGTTTTAACAAAGATATGGTCAGCATTGTTACGTTGACATATGTTTATTTTATTTGTGGGCCCGAATATCTAAGTGTCCATGGTATCGTTGGTCGATATCCAACGTTGCATTTTTAAAACAAAGGCAAGGCTTAGTTCCATAGAAACACATATATGTATTGGTCAAAAGGATTTAAAATGCCAATTTGAATGTTGATCATCATTTTTCACCATACATAGTAGGCATTATTGCATGATCCTAATCCTAATAATTTTTTACAATTAATTTTTTTAATAAATTGCAAACCTTAACTTTGTAGAAGTACTATAGGTAATTCAAATAGGTAGGGTGGCCCGCTTACATGAGTGAGGGCAGCATTCATATATAAGGAAGGCCTAGAATGGAACCGTGAATAGAAGCAGAACCTTGACGTACAGTAAAGCCGGTGTGAGAAACCATTTATGGTTATCGCGTGACTGAAAGCGGTAAGTGGAAAAGCGAAAAAAAATGTGATTCCATTAGACGATTGACACGTAAGCCAGGGGTGGTATTGTAAAACCATGAGTTTTGCACAACTTCTGAGCATTAAAGTTCGGGGGTTGAAAAAACGCGATAAGCATCATAGTCATCCGATCTGGAGTATTGGGAAATCAACGACAGTCGCGTTGGTAGATGGTTCAAGATTAATGGTAAGGTGATTCGTGCATATTGTGGGTCCCAAATTTCATATATGGTTGCAGATTCGCAGTTGATATATGTTTAAGCTATGATACACCGAAGTGTTAAATCCAAAGGTAAGTTAGGGACACGTTGGGCCCCAGATGCATTTTCAATACGATGCATTGGTTTTGTTTAATTAAGCTCGGCGTTTATGTATGGCAACATTCATGTGTGGTGTCTCTTTAATTAAGTCGTGAGGGTTTCATATGGCGTGTTTTATACTATGGAGTTACCCTATATTTGTTATACAATGCTGATAGGTATGGTTTGAGCCATAGACAAGAGATGAACCTCCGCCTTACCAAGATTGCCAGGTTGAGTTCGGATAGTAAAGAACCCGATAACTGGTTGGGACCATAACAGTGAAAATTGAGTTAAATCTCCACACGCAGAGTTAATTGAGGCAGCAGAATGAAGAATTATTAAAAACGCAACGAATCGGTACCTAACCACATAGGAATGGAACCGTGAAGCAAGACGGAACCCTGTGTCAACAGTGAACGCAGTTTAGACTCTAAGTCTGGTAGTATCGCGTAGCAGGAAGGGCAGTAAGTAGTATTTAAGAAAATAACCTGATCTCATAAACTGGATGACGCGTGTCTATGAGAAGTTTCGAAAAACTGCTCTCATCGTGCAACCTTTGTGAATTAACGTTCGTGCAGCTAAATCACGCGATATTTAATTTTATTCGCCGGATCATCGAAACGGATCCGACGTCATCCCAGCTGTTGGATGGGCGTGCAGGTTTAACAAACATATGGTCAGCATTGTTACGTTGACATATGTTTATTTTATATGTGGGCCCAAATATTGTGTATTAGCGTTGGCCTTATATTAAGGTATATAAAATCTTTTCAAAATGAAAACAAAACTATTAAATGTGTCGTAGCACATATGAACCAAAACTATATAATAATAATAAAAAAAATAAAACTAAAACTAATGTTAAGACTGCATATATTGATCAAATCAATTATAACGATGAGAATTTGGTTGCATGCATTCTGAAATTATAAGGATGCCTCACCAATTCGAGCTTTTCAAACACTATAAAGACAGAGTTGCAAGAATTATAGGACGTGATGTGACCAATAAACTCGTTGCGGAGTGGCTCTTTTCCATATCCCTTGGAGGAAATGATTACGTCAATAACTACTACCTTCTGCCTGTAACAACGAGATCACTGCAGTTCTCTCTATCTACCTATACAGACTTCATCATCTCCAAGTTTGAGAAGATTCTAGTGGTAATTATTTTTCTGTATTCTGCAAATCATTCTGTAGTCGAGTAGCATTGAAGAGGAAAGGATGGAACCAGGGAGAACGTCGATCATGTTTATCTATATTGAATTTCATGGAAGCCCGAGCAGAGATCATTAACCGTTGAAGATTGAACGCGGTTGATTTGTGCAAACTATTGAATTAGTGTGAATTTGGATTATGAACAAAGTTGTTGGCATTGAAGGCGAATCATTGAACCAGAAGTAAAGGAAGGCGGAACCACAAAACTGATTGGAACCTTGAGTAGAAGGTAAACAGTAATGACGGTTTTGAGAACAAAAACAGCCAGTATCGCGTGGCTATCCAACTGGTAAGTGGATTTGCCTTTTCAAACGTGATCTGGGTCTTTAGTTGACATGTGGCACAGGGTGGTATTTGAATACCATCCTCATCGCGTGATTTTTAAGAATTAACCCACGGGCATCAAAATCGTGCAAAACTCCGTTTTGTCCGTCAAATCATTGATCTGAACGCGACGCTCCACCTGCCGTCAGATGCGTGAGGTTGTTAATACGTGGGCCCGAACGTTGTGGGTTACATGTATATGGCGGACATTCATATATGGTGACATTTTAATGAATATGCAAAGGCAACGACATTGAATTGTGGTTGTGGCAGAAGTTTAATAAGTTCAACACATTAAGACTTGGGTAATAACTATAAAAGAATTGAAACATTGACCTTAATACTTAACCCCAAATTCTGAATGAGTTTCGAAGAAGAGTTAAGGAGCTCTTGTCTAACGCTAATTAAGGTTGAGGGTTGACGTTGTTGTAAAGTGGCGAACATATTATTATAAGTGGTTGAAGCTATAATGTGATGGTGGTCGATTCATACACCAAGGTCAAACCTTGGTTAAGAAGAGTTGTAACCTGTGGGGCCTATAGCAATCCTTTAAGGAGTTGGGTTTTATGTACTAAGATTGATATTGTGAGTGCTTGAGTAATTGTGCAAAAGTTTCGAACCTTTAGTTATAGCATTATCATACCATGGTTGGGATAGTTAATTCTCAAAGATGAGTAAAGTTGTTATGCTTGGGGTTTAATGAATTAAAAGGAAGCACTATAATATGGTGCAAGGGCGACTGCATAGTTAAAAGGAATTTGGAAATATTGTGATAAGGATTGTCATATTATTAAGATGCAAATTGCATTTCATTCGAAGGTGACGAAAGAGAATATTTGAGTAGAAACCGTAGTGAATGAAACTTATATACACAGAGAGAGTGAAAAAGTGGGTATAGAATAAAAGGCATGCCATCAGTTATATTTGCTAAGCGGTTGAACGTTGTGGACCCGAAACTATTGTAATTGATTTGATGCTCGTAAGGTGGGCATTCATATGAGCGAAATGGAATGTAACTTGGACGCAATGAGCATCAATGAAAGACGGAAATGGTATACCTTAACGTATAAGTGAGAGCTTGGGTTTTGTACTCTCTAAATACATGTACTCTCTAAATTTGGAAAAATCAAGATCCGTGCAAGGAGATAGACGAGATCTTCTGAATTTCAAATTAATGTGTACGGTAATATATATATATATATATATATATATATATATATATATATATATATATATATATATATATATATATATATATATATATATATATATATATATATATATACCATATCAAATCATTCACTTTCTAGAAATATGGATTTGATTGAATGCGAATTAGAATACGCCGGCGGATATTACACCAAATGAAGGGTGCATCCATTCCTGTTTGCTAATGAATGGTTGGATCTATTGTTCTCCCGTACAATTTCTTGCACAAATATCTATGAAACCTGCAATAACATGTTGAACTTTTCAACCAATAGAATGCCAGAAAAACAAATTAAAATAATTAAAATAAATAAACAATAATAAATCTTATAGTTGAACCATGGCAAAAATTAAAAAAAATTGAAAACATATGTCTAATCAAGGTGAATTAATGTCACAATTAGGAAAAACCTGATGCGTAGTATCCTGCCAGCGGCAGGTACAATAAGTGAAGTTAACAAAAATAAAAAGGAATAAATTAAGAAAGATTTAAAACAAGAAAACTAAAAAAATAAGTAAAGTTAACAAAAAGTAAACAGGAATAAAATAAGAAAGAGTTAAATTAAGAGAAACATTAAATTAAGTAAAACTTAAAATAGAAAAATAAAAGTTGCATGTTGACACAATGACTGTGTGCATGTAGTTCATTTTCCTTAGTTTGGTATATTTAATAGACATTGAGGAAGATGAGATTCATTCATTAATCATTCCTTCATCCATTCTCTTGGGAGAAAGGTATTGTGAGACAAAGGATTCCATGGTGGTAATACGTTGATTGAGGGTTCGGGGGTGGCCAGTTGTAGAAAGACTACATGCAGCTGAGCCTACGGTTGGGTGGAGAGTTTTCCCCAAAAATTTGTTGTGGTTAGCAGGATTCAAATAGCATTTAACTCCGAAAGCACAAGTAAGGAATATCGTCGCTACAAGTAAGTGGTATCTGCTTGGGTTTTTCTTAAAATTCTTTGCTAATTAGTTAAGTAGTGTTTGTGTTGATTATTAATTTCATATTTGATGTAATTAGTTGCATGTTAAATTTTGGGGTTGTTACAGTGCTGCTGAAATACCTTGGAAGTGAATTCTCCACCATTATCTGATCTCAGACATTTGATCTTCAAATCAGTTTCATTTTCAACCAATTCCTTGTAGATTCTAAAACACTTGAATGCCTTAGTCTTTTTCTTTAATAAGATGACGACTATCATTCTGGTGTAATCATCTATCATTAGCATAAAATATAATTCTCCATCTAAACCTTTTGTTCTCATAGGACCACATAGATCAGTATATACTAATTCCAATGGACGTGATTCAAAGTGTTCTTTTGTCTTGTACTCAACTTTTGTCTGCTTGCCATGCCGACAAGATTCACATATCGTATCGGTAGGTTTTGAAATTGTAGGCATTTCTCTTACTGCTTCCTTCTTGTTGATCCTGACCAAATTGTCGAAATTTATATGTTCCATTCGTTTGTGCCATAACAAACTTTCATCTTCTTTCGCCAAAAAGAACCCTTTAGGTGTCTCATCCAAAATATATATTTCATTTAGAGCTATGTTTGTTGTAGCCACAATTTTACTGAATTTGCCTTTCCTGATTTCACATTTCTTAGAGTTAAATAGCATCGTGTGTCCTTGATCGCACATTTGTCCAATACTGAGCAGATTGTGATTCATATTTTCAGCCAACAACACATCTTTCACTAATAAATTATTGCTTCTAGGTGTGACTGTACCTACACATATGACATTTGAAAACCCATCATTTCCAAAATACATTGTTCCATTCTTCTTTTCCTTCAAGGATATGAACTTATACCTATCTCCAGTCATATGAGTTGAGCAACCACTATCAACATACCAAACGTTTATGTTGTTTTAAGCCTTGAGAGCGATATCACACTTTTCAGTCTTCTTTTTCCATATTTGTTCATTCTGATTTTGCGAGAATTCCTTTGAAGAACTTCCAAGTCTACAATCTTTAGCCAGGTGTCCAAAATTATTACATTTGTAACAGTTGACATCATCTCTCAAATGATCAAATTTGTTAATATTATTCCGAGTTCTGGAATATCCCTTTCTGAAAGATCTCCCAAAAATATATTTTTTCCAAACAAACATGCAACATTCTATAGTTCTATGTCCAAACCTTCCACATGAATACCAATCACCATAGAAGATAGGTTGATACCTGGGAGGAAATATTCTTCGAGGAATTTCCTTCCATGGTTCTTCGTGCGAGTCCTAATCTCTTGAGTTGGCTAGGAGGTCTACCTGCTTGTTATATTTTTCATATCCATCTTCTTTTTTTGTCATAGAAGGACTTGGCTCCTTTTCAGATTTTTCTTTATAACCAAGACCAATCTTGTCACTATTTGATCGCTGATGTTCATGATTTCTTCCAATGCATTGGAGCTGTTGGTGTAGTTTTGAAGAGTTTTTCCATTTTTTACTTTGTTTCATAGAGAAACTATTTTAGCTTCCAATGCTTCTCTTTCCTTGTTGCTTTCCTTTAATTCTTCAACTCATTTGTATTCTTCAACCTTGATTTTAAGATTTAGGACCTGTTCCCTTTCTATATTTAATTCGTTTTCAAGATTTTTAACATGCTTCTTCTCGACCTTGAGCTCTTTGATAACCCTGATAACTTCATTTTGAAATTCAACCTCAGTCATCTCTTCTTCTTCGTCAAATGCTTCTTGCTTATTATGCTTGGCCATAAGAAATACTCTTCCATTGATTTCTTCTTTGTTATCACTATCTTCATCAGATGAGGAGTTGTCTTCTTTGGATAAGAAACTCTTATTAAACCATTTATTCTTTCCTTGCTTGTCGAAATTCCTTAGACCTTCCTTTCCTTTCGTAACAGCCTCATTTTTGTGAGGACACTTGGCTGCAAAATTCCCAACCTCACCACAATCGAAACATATCAATGGAAGTTTACCTTTGAATTTCCCTTTCCATGTTCTCATTTTTCACATGAAGTAGGAAAATTCTTTATCTAAAAATTCTTCTTCATATTCTTCCTTTTCTTCTTCCTTACAACTACAAGCTTTCGCTTTCCGAGTATGCTTGTGCTTACTAGTTTTCTTGGATGCGGTGAATGTTGTTTCTAGGTGAGATGTGGCATCCTCTTCTTCAATCCTCATTTCATATGCCGTAATAAATCCATGTAATTCATCTTTGCTGAGATTGGCTAGATTCGAACTATATTCCAAGACAGATACCTTTGGGTTGAATCTTGCCGACAAGGTTCTAAGGATATTTTGGACAACAATTTTTGTGTCGACGGGTTCCCCCAAACCTTCCAATGCATTTTTTATTTCATCAACATGATGTAAGTATGGATCAATATTTTCATCTTCCTTCATTTTGAGTTGCTCAAAATTTTCCCTGTAAATTTTAAGCTTTGCTTCTTTCACGTTTGAGTCACCTGCGTATATATTCTCAAGCTTACCCCATATTTTTTTAGCAGTTTTGTAACTCAATACCTTAAGATAGATATATTCGATAAGCCCACTAATAATGAGATATTTATCCTTTGCGTCATATACCATATTTTTTTTACCTTGTTCATCCTGGGTCGTTGTAAAGCCTTTTTCAACAATTTCCCATACTTCGTATCTTTCCGCCAGCAAATGAACCTGCATTATTCCACTCCAAAGTGCGTATTTATTTCCAATGAACAGAGGAACTCTATTCTCAATATACTCCATGATCTCCTTCTACTTGTTAGACTACTATTGAAGGAACCAAGCTCTGATTCCAATTGTTGGAAATACTGAGAGGGGGGGTGAATCAGTATTTCTTATCAATTAGCACTTTTAAATATTTCCAGAGCATTAGTTAATATTCAATTATTCTTGATGTTTAACCAGTAACAAAAGTGAAAAATAGGACACAATAGACACATGAAATTTAGGTGGAAAACCCCCTCCGGGTCAAAAACCACCAAACGCTTTTCTAATAAATTCTTTGAACTTCAGCCCCAACTAAAATGAAATGTAAAACTTCCTAGAATTCTAGAAAAACATTCTTCTCCAGCTCCCACTGGAAGGATGTCCCAATGCCCTGGTTTCTTTAGTAGTCAACTGAATGGATGCCCCGACATCCTAGAGTCTAGACTGACCTACCACCCTCAAGTGTTCACAAGCTCCAACCTGTAGATGACTTAATTCACCAAACGATCACCTCCCTGCCACCCTATAATGATCAGAAATAAGACAAGAGTGTGGAATCGCGTACCAAGGACAATGATCCACAATAAAATATGATTCACAATTATTTTCTTGAACTAGACCAATCACCTAATCACACTATGACCTGCAACGCAACCATAACATTATCCAACAATGACACTTATACCTCCCAACATTGCCTCTCCAACTCAAGGCAAATTGACTCTTTTACAATAATGACTCTTTTAAAATTTTACAATGATGATTTTTACAATACTTACTTTTGACACGACCTGGTACTTGACTTGACACTGCTTCTTTGAACACTAGCAGCTGCTAAGGTATTTTTATGCTTGCTTCAAGTAATGGTACTTTAACATTGCATTGTCCTTCTAGTATGTGTCTGAGTTGTCCTATTGTGTCCTCCTTCCTTCACATGTATTAATGAACAAGAGCCAAACAAATATACAAAAAAATACTTACATTGTCCTACAAACCATATGTTAGAGAAATATTCAAAATTCAAATGTAAATACGTTTAAAGTTTATGAACAAAACCCAATCAAACATACATACAAAATACTTACATTGTCCTGCAAAAATGCATTTCAGAGATGATATTCAAATTAAAATTAAAACACTAATCATACATAGCTTGTTGTAGCATAATTACCCTTGATTATTGATGTGTTGTCCTTACTGTAGTGATCCATGAATGCATATTTTTTCTTTCCTTTTAGAAGCTCGATATTGAATCTGCTATATCTATTTAATTTCAGATATCCAAGGTTCTAAATTGCATCCTTTGGTATCCCTATGAGTCCTCTTTCCACCCCCGTAGGTCTGATCAATATTGGATTTTTCAAGAAATAGTTATGCCAAATCTCCTACAATGACCTGATTATAGATTGGTTCAACAGTGTGAACTTGTACGAAGTGCCACGTGTCATTGTTTCAACCTTTGGTCCTGAAACGATATCCAACCATTTACAGTCTGTCCTCTTTTCGTCACTTTTTACTAAATTTGAATCCAATGCTCAGAGATAAAGTTATGATGATTTTCCCAAGGTCACCTATTTGACATGAAATTCGGGAGCTTACAAGAACTCTAACTTCCTCATATCATATCTCCGAAAATATAGCGAACCAATATCTGAAATTCGGTCATGTGCTTCATGATTATTTTAGCTCAAATGGGTTTTTCTTTCAGCATCTGAAGCTTCGCATAAAAAATTTTATAGCGATAATGCCACGATGTCTTGTTTTCAGTAGAAAAATTCTTGCATTAAGAGGATATGAGGGTCACAATTTATATAAATTCTTAGGTTGAGAGGGTCTTCAACAAGTGAACGTTGGAGAGATTTTAGGAGTTTAAAAAATTATTAATTATTGAATCTTAAATGACCACAGCCAATGATTAGTTTCATGCTACAACCCCATGGGGTTTTAGCCCACTAACTGGGGTTACTAACTTCAAACATGAATATCTCTAAAACCGTTAAGAATTACGTGGCATGCCATATATCAACAGAAACATATCGACAATTAGAAACCATCCAAAATATCCTTGGCTTGGAATAGAGTAATTTTTCAAGTCAAAATTCCCATGCAAGATCAGGGTAGCCCGTGGTGCTGCTTTGGTGGACATCAATGACAACCACTGATCAACACAACTATCCCTAGATAAACCCAATGCGGGAAAACTAGTCTTCTGGCTGCTCGAGGGTTTATATTATTAAGTAGACTCTAAGTACAGCAAATCTGGGCACCTTACTAGTTAACTCGATAACGAAATATAAGATCTGCAGTAATACTTTTTGTTTCGGAGAGGGAATACTGGAATGATTCACACCCTCAAACGGGATTTACAGAACTCAGCCCCTTTCTACCTATAGAAACCTTGGCGCTTCTCTGAAGCCCTTTGCATCAGCCCTGCTAGCCTGCTGATGCCCTTACACTTCTTAGGAGATGGCTATGTATCCCCAGACTGGGTGACTCAGTCCTTACGCTTCCCTAGCTGGCCTTTGTGTAACCCTGATGGCCCCTTGCTACCTTTTTGATGCCCTTTTCTGGGCCTGCGTAGCAGCTAAAACCATCTGCGCTACGCAACTGTTGTGTAGCTTATGCGTAGCCTCTGGTTCTTTGTGCTGCTCCTGGTTGTTGTCTCTCTACCTCTTGTTGAATTTTGGCTTTAGGATCAAATCATCCCCTTAGCCAATACTACCCCTCATTGCAGCTGAAACACTTCTGGAAATTCTTAGAAAACCACACCCTAGAATTCCAGCTTAGTCTCAATGCTCTGCCTCCGTGTGTGTGTTCTCCAACTGACCCCAAGCCTTTCCTTTATAATTTTCTTGTTGGGAAACCAACGGCCATGATCTAATCTTGATTCAATGACTAAGATTAAAAGAAAGCTTGATCCGTGTGACTTAAGTTATTTCCATCACATGTTTAAATTAATTACCTTTAATATTTTAATTTTCCTAAGTTAGACTCAGGGTCCTTAATTAAAAATATTAAGTAATTAATTTTCTCTCGATCTGGATGGAATTTCTCAAATCCCTTTTTGGGTCTTGGAGATCTCATGTACTCTAGTCCCTCCACAAATTTTGGGAGCTAGCGCAAATCCGAAGCTACCCCAACAATCCATAAATCTCAACACCTGACCTCTGGAACATTAGTAAGCACTAACCACTTTATTATGGCCTTTATATTAGCAAGATCTATCTTTAGCTCTTCCCCACTATCCACATATACCATATACACCAAACATTGCTATGAAAACTTAGATTTCTCAAGTTTTTCCAGCAATTGGTGCTTATTTAATCTTTGTATGACCTACATGAAATGTGAGTTGTGTCCCTCTAGGTAACACTATATACTAATATATAACTGAAATAAAAAAATAATAAATGAATCTATAAAATGGAATAATATATCCTTCATTAAACTCATAAGCATAGATAGTGCATTACATAGGAAAAACGACATAACTAACCACTCATACAAACCTTGCCTAGTTTTGATGGCAATATTTTAGGTAGCTTCTTCTTTGACTCAAACGTGGTGATATATAAATTTTGAATCTAGCTTCGTGAAGTATTTGGCTTGTTGCAACTCATCTAGTAGATCATCTATCTTGGGTAAGTTCTTGAATGTAATTTTGTTTAACATCCTATAATTAATACACATCCACCAAATTCCATCCTTCCTTGGCACAATGATGATGGTGAGATACTTGTTTGAATGAAACCTTGTTCTAATATTTTTGCAACCACTTATTTACCTCATTTTCCTCTATAATGGACTGCTTGTACAACCCAATGTTTGGCAATAGAGATATCGACAATAATTGGATCTCACACACCACTTCCCTCTTGCATGGTAGACCCTTAGGCTCCTAGAAAACACCCTTCTATGTCTGTAGAAAATATTCCACTTGTTGTTTCCATTCCTTAGCACACCCTTCCAAGGATGACAACTACACAAACTCATCTACAAATTAATTTTCTCGTAAAAACAATAAAACATGTTTCTTGCTATAAATGATCAACTCTTTGGCTTTATTGGCACTTACTAATGAGATGTTCAATTTTCCCTTGTCCACGTTGATGATGATGGATTTCATGTCCTTGATGAGGTGGCACTGGTTGGTTTTATGCATGAAGATCACATCCCGCATGTACATATAGGTACTCCTAAACACAACATCATATACATCTAGTTGAACTAAATCCAATTCTACTTAGAAATATTTAAGCAACACCTTAATAATAAATCTAAATTTATCAAATTCACAATGGAAATTGAAGCATATGGTAGTCTTTCTTTTTTGGATATTCTGGTAACTAGAAATCGTGATGGTTTCATCTCTCATCAAGTTTACCACAAACCTACACATACTGAACAATACCTCCACACTAAATCTCACCACCATCCCAACCAAAAACTTGGAGTTCTGAATACCTTAGCCACAAGAGCTCTAAGAATTTCTGATAATAACCATTTAGATGGTGAGAAAACCCATCTCCTTGATGTTTTCACAAAAAATGGATACTCCAAACACCAAATCATTAAGGCATTTAGAAAAGGCAACAAGGGGCCTAAAACAAAACATGATATCAGAAATAAAGTCTCTAAGGTTTGTCTCCCCTACATTCATGGGACCACTGACAAAATTTCTCATATTCTTAAAAAGAAAAACATCATCACCACTTTTAAACCCATGAACATTATTCACAACCACCTTAGATCTATTAAAGACCCCATTTACCCCACAATAAAAAAGGTGTGTACTTAATCCCTTGTTCTTGTGACAAATCCTATGTGGGTGAAACAGGTTGCTCCATTAAAATTATAATTCAAGAGCATTGTGCGAACATAAAACATAGTCATTCTCACTCCTCTGCTCTTGCAGAGCACTCCCTTAAGACAAATCATCACATTTGTATCGAAAATGTCAGCATCCTAGCCATAATTGGCCATTACCACCACGGGAAATTTAGATAAACTATTAAAATTGGCAAGCACCCCAATAACCATAATAGAGATTATGGGTAGAAAATCAATGAAAACCGAATTCCTAACCTTACCTCCAAAAATACCCCTTCCTAAATTCTTTCTCTTCTCTAATATTTTTATTTTTTATTTTATTTATCTTTGATGATTTTCCTTATCCTTTCCTTATTTTCATAATATATTCCCTATCATATATCCATTAATTTATTATACTTTGCCTCTTAAACCTATATATATATATATATATATATATATATATATATATATATATATATATATATATATATATATATATATATATATATATATATATATATATATATATATATATATATATATATATATATTAATTATTCATTTCATATATAATACATATTTCAATTTTAAATAATGTCAAAAACATTTACATTTCATATTAATTCATATTCCTTAATAAATTATAAATATTCTTCACCCTTAAATAAATAAAAAATTTGATATTAATTTATTAATTTGTAATACTTATCTAAATATAACTCATTTTAATATTCATTGATTTAATATAATTATAGTTTTATTAAATAATAACTAATTCTTGCCAAATTTAAACAAATTTAATATGTATCGTTGCGTACGTCTCTTATGCAAAAAGTAATTGATAGCAAAAGTATAAAAATTCCCCCATGCCCATGCATAAAGATCTTAATTTTTTTAATTATTAAAATTTATGATTTGCAAGGTTCCATTTTGTAATGGATATTATAATATTTTAGATCTTCTTCAACTTTTGAATTTAGTTTTTTGATCTAGAATATTAAAACAAATTTTAAAAATTTTAAAACAAATAAAAATTTTAAAGTTTTTAAGTAGGAAGATTTTTATAGTTGAATTCACAAAGTTAAGATTCAGTACATGTTTAGTCAAAACAACCAAATTTCTATTTTGCATTAAAATAATTTATAACAAAAAATTACACAACAAATGACATCAATTGGCTTTTGTTTGTTGTCTATATTCTTAAATAACTAATGCATCTACAAATGCTTGTGAGTATTTACCTTGCATTATTTGACAACTTGATATTTCAAGGCCTTATATGAATCTTACACAAGTTGCCCATAAAATCAAGCTAGAAGAGACTCAAATGCAACAAGAGTTTAGAGAGAGGAAGAACTTAGATTACGTTTTAAAAAATATCTTTCTATTGATATAAGAAGTGATAGAAAATCATAAATGTGTTTCTTGTGATTTTTTATAGTTGCTGCAATAGTATGAGTCCTAATAGTAAGTCTTAAAAGAAATTTTGTTAAAGTTTTCCCATTATAGCTTAGGAATATTTTATTTAAGTAGTAATATAATAATTTTAGATGTTTTTCTTATATTAAGTAGATTATATATGTTAATATTATATATAAAAGTGAATTTATACATAAAATAATTTCACATATTATATATATATATATATTAAACCACTAAAAAATAATATCATAAAATAAAATGTAATTGATAATTTTTTTCAAAAACTGTAAACTTTGTAAATTATTTTCAAAAGTTACACATTAATTAAAAGTCAAACATGACTTTGACACACTTACTTACATACGAAATTTTCATAAATATTGAGATTTGATGTGCGTACTATTATAAAAAAAAAAATTAATGAAATTTTCATAAATATTGAGATTTGACCTGTGTACTATTTTTCATAAATATTGAGATTTGATGTGTGTACTATAATGACACTAGTGGCATATAGATTTTTTTTAAACAACTTTTATTTCTAAAAAATTCTATTTATAACCCCAAAAAATTAGTCATTTCATCTATATGAGCAAAATAAAATTATAGAAATTCAAATTTCAAAAAATATTTTTTATTTTCAAAATATTTAGTTTAATAGTTATTTTTTTCAGAACTTTAATAAACTTTATAAAATCTTTTTAAAATTTTTAGAATTAATTGAAAGTTAAAGCATTTTGACTATAAAATGATTACAATAGCAGGTATAAAAATATTGTTGGTTCTCTTATTATCCAATTCTAACCTTTGGCTTTTAATTTTATCCGCTTTTTGGTCAGCCTTTTCTCCTTTTGATTTCCTATTTATTTCCCTATCACATTGTCATTTTTCTTCACATTCTCTTTCCTAGTGATGCACTGCACTAGCAGGTTCGAAAAAATTGAAATCCTAAATCTAATGCAATGAATCCTGAAGCTAGTTTACATCTAATGCCAAATCGCAGAAGCCTAAATTCTGAAAGTCAACATTGATAGCAAATTTGATAATGCATTGTTTGGTTACCTTTATCTTTGCCTCCTTGTTTAACCATCCCAATGGATACGGGTTAGGATGGTCATGAGTCTCTAGTCCTAAATTTTTTATCAGATCAGTTGCTATGAGATTCTCTCATGATTTTAAGTCTAATAAAGCGTCAATTTTCGTCTTCTTTACCTATATCTTTATATGAAAGAGTTTGGTCATTTATTTCTCTGTCTATTGCTAAAGGCTACTCATAACCCCCTTTTGAATTGATGTACATAAAATCCTCTTATCCATGTTTGGGCTACTTTACACCTACTTGCTCGAATCAATGGCCATGGGATTTTTATTGTTAGCATTTTTTTTTTGGGTTGAACTCTAGATGTAACTTCCAACACTTCTTTGTATGACTTATAATGCTACAGCGGTTCCAGTGGTTGTTGGGATCTTTGCATTGGTGTGTTGTTGCAAATGTGATTTTACCTTCCCCCCTTTCCACTTCTTCTTCTCATCCTTGGAAGCTTTCTGGCAGTCCTTTTGCTTTGACCCACTTGATTGCCTTTTCTTTAGGCATATGTTCTCCAGGTACTACTCCACTATTATGGATTTGAACAACATCACTTGTTTCCACAGATGGTTGTGTATAACCCCCCAAATACTTGAGAAGTATGTTCAGATTATCTGGGGAGATACCCATCATTATGACCATCTTTCTAGATTCTATAGTATACTCCTATACACTTTTCCCCTGTCTCTACTTGAAGTAATGCCATCATATCCATTGGTTCTCTATATACCTAATAGGGTAAAACTATGACTATATGAGAGTTTTGAAATACTCCCACTTATTCACTGGAGGATCTCCCTCTAACCTCAGGGTGTTTGTGTGGCTTTCCCATTAGGTCAAGGCACAGTGTTGAGAATTAGAGAGGGCTAGGTTTAATTCAAATTATCTTCTTGATAATTACTTGTGAGCTTACTTCTCTTACTTATGTATTCTCTTCTTAGCTTATTATGTATTTCATCAAGTCAATTACCAAAATGCACGAGACACAAATATAGGCTCTTCAAGCCAGGGCCAAAACCTCTCCCTCTTGGAGAGGAAAGCCCACAATAAATTCTTCTTATAGACTTTCGATTGACAAGTATCACGGCCATGATTCAGACCCTTGACCTACGTATGCCTCCAAGACCTTGTCACTGCTTCTTCAATGAATCCTTGAGTTGATTCTTCTTTCTTTCACTTTCCTGCACTGATCTGCACCTTTCAACACCAAGACTAGAGAGACTGATCTCTACTTTGTGTCTTCCTTTAAATTAGACTCTTTCTCGACCTTCTCCTATAATCTCTTTCTTGGCCTACCTTCAACACCCTTTAGATATCTCTAAGGGTCAAGACTGAACCATAGTTTATGTTGTAGTAGCCTTCCCACTTGCAGAACTCACCTTTGGTTCCTTTTTGAGATATGTTGACCCAGGATTGAGATGTATGTAGGCTCCTTTTAGATCAATATCGAACTGTTGATACGCTTTATAACTACCTCTCTTCACGCTAAAGATGGCCTCATTTCTATGGCATACTCCTCTTTTACGCACTGCAATCCACACTTTTATTCCAGATTTGAATATAAGAACAATAGTTCTTACTTCTGTATTATACTTCCTTCATGCTACGTTGGAATATTACTTCTCTTCATTGCAATAATCATAGATTTTACCTCACATTTTTCTTCAGACTTGTCTGAGATTCTCTACTCAAATGAACCACAGACCTTACCTTTTATAGTGTACTCCTTTCTGTGATTTAGGCCGACCTTGCAATCTGTGTGTAGGTCGACATGTTTAGGGGTATGTGAGCTAACTTGACCACTGTTCATAGGTTGTTTTCTGGAGGTATTTCAACGCTGATCTTGAGCAACATTCTGAACCATGAATTTAAGGCTTATGTAACAAGGTCTTGAGGCATACAAGTGTGACTTGACTCTTCATATACATGAGTCTTAATTAATACCTGTATGACTAGATGAAAAATCCCTAAAAGACATCAAGAAGAAGTCTTTTAACCTATAATAAAACCTTGCTCATGAAATCCATGAAGCAAGCATACTAAAAATACATTTTATTATCTTTGTCTTCTTCATTACATAAATACATAATTATATAGTCAATATGAAGACCAGACCTAGTTACACTTTCCAACACTCCCTCTTAACTAGGGAGTTATTCATAATGGTACATGGTCACTTTTAATCTAAAGAATCTCATAAGAAGAATCAGATTGGTAATCGCAACTATATACCATCATATCAACCAACATTGTCCTAGTGCAAGGCCTTGACTAACAACCCCATCTATCAACGAGACAATGGGCTACAATATTGGCGAGACACATGACTTATAGACACCATAGTCATTGTCTCTCCAAGGTACACACTCCACCCAAGTGTTCCCAGAGTATGACCTTCCTGGAATATTCTTATCTTGGGTAGCCAGACCTCAAATAATATCGGTCCCTAACTACTCTTATCTTGAATTCCCTATCTCATTCTCAAATAGTATCGGATGTCAGATGATTACCCAATCCTCCATTCTATCATCCAGGTGAAGACCATAATAATGTGCCTGTCCATTCTCTACTTATGGCCTTCACTAAGACTTACGACTGTTAGTCCTAGTCTAGTGCATGACACATGAATTAGAGAATCATATACGTCACTCCCTCTTAACTCAGGAAGGACATACTTCGAGTTTCTTCCAAGTAAGAAACTTACCACTGGGCTCCCTCTCAACTAGGGGCCTGCAGCAGCAATGGTGAGACACCCAACTACTCATGAAGAATTCCTCCCCTCGATGTGATGGATTTCGATATTGAGGAATCTTAAAATTTTGGTTTCATAGGGCACAAATCATCCATCACTTTCATCCACGAGTCATGTCAACCATCATAAATTGATTCATCAGACTTTCTCATCTGGTCCACCTTTATGCCATGTTGTTTTCCTTCAAACCATTTCCCAAGGATCTTACATCCTTCCACATGATAGGAAACCATGCATAAACTCATCCAGATAAACATATACATAATAAATTTTAAATCAAAAGTTACCTTACTGATGATATTTCACCATGACATCTTCCTTAGGCATCAACATCCTTTATTTAGATTGACACATATCCTAAAGATATGTATTGTCAAGGGTCTTATTCTTTACCATACTTCTACCAGAGTCCACATATCTTCCCACGAGATATCCTAGTCACATATTCTTGGCTTCCGGATGATAACCGCCTCTTTACATGGTTGTACTTCATCATCTCTTCCATTCTTTCTCCATGCAACTTCATCTCCAGGAACTTCCAGTATCCAGATCCTTGTTTGTATACAACCACCTCATATTTCATATGAGTACATATTTAATTTCATCTGTTAGTGGAATTTTGTGAACGACAAGAGATCCATGTTCATAGATCATACTTCTAAAGATAGAATTCCATTAACTCCAACCATATGACATGACTTCACAACATCCAGTGTCAACACATAGATCTATGTACCTCATTCTTTTCTTTTTGAGTCATCCTGTAACAATTTTACTAGAATGAAGAACTTCATTCCCTTGACCTGCTTCATCAATATTTCATCATGTTCTAATCCCTGAATTCTGTAAGATAGAATTCTCGATGAAACCTTTTGTTTTCCTTCCAGCCAGTGAATCCAGAGAGGACTCCATTAGAAAAATGTCAGCACTTGTTTTCATATTGATTCTTGAATGATGACCCTTGATCCAGATGACTATCTTCCATCATTTTTGTTATTAGTGAGGTTCCCATGAGCTACTTATTCAATTTCTCCTTCCATGCTTGTATCATGATATTTTACAACCAACATAAATCACTTAAAGAGAAAGATGATCTTAATCATAATAGAGATCTTTCGCTTCTTTCTTTGATTTATTTGGATCAGTTTCTTCCCTTTCATATGTGACATGGGCTTCTACCTTTTCCCCTTGTCCTTCCCATAATTAGGACAATCCCTTTTATAATGCCCAAGTTCATTACATCCAAAGCATCATAATTTGTCCATATTTCTACTTTTATTCTAAGGACCAAGTTCTTTGAATCTTCCTTTCTTCCTGGACATGGCTGAAAAAGCTTGATTCCCTTCACTTGATCATGTATCAGCTTTGGATTTCAATCTTGTTTCTTATATCCTACATAGATCTTGGAATGAAATTGCTTCTTCTTTCCCATCCATGCTTGAAGTGAAACTTCCCCATTCTTTAGGTAAAGCATTTTGTACCATAGTAAGTATTTCTCCATCAGACATTACTTCTCCCAATTTTCTGCAGTTGATCTTGTATTGCGAAAATCTCCATAATATATGGAATTATTCCTTCCTTTCGTGACATTCTAAATTTGTATAATTTTTGTCTCAGGGATATTATTTCCCCTATAGAAATTTTCAAGAATAGCTCCACCAATCTATCATATATTTCTTTTGAGGACTCTATATTTCATACATAGTGAATGAGAGAGTCATTTATGGATTCTATAAGGATCCTTTGGGCTCTTATGTCTCCCTTCATGTATTTGATATATGCTTTAATGTATTCTTTTGAAGGTTGAATTGAAGATCCTTAGATGTAGACCATAACTTCATTTTCAATTAGATTGAAATATGTCATATTCTTCCATGCATTAAAGTTTGATGACCCTGTTAGCCACCTATGATTTTTTTGTCAAGAAAACAAGTGCCTAAAATTTTTTTGAGCTTTCAAGGAATGCATCTCCTCCGAAAACACATCATCCTTGAAGCCCCTATTTGTTCATTGCCTTTAAAATATCCTCACTGCTATTTCCATCCAAAAAGCCTCATTGCCTGAGGAAAATTATGCTCAGAAATTCCCCCATTTTCCCTTGTACCTATGCAAATTTCCTCATTACTAATATGCTTCCCACTCTTAAAATTTTCCCTTTGTTTCCCAAAATCCCTCCAAAATCCCCTAAACCATCCATTTCATCCTTAGAACCAAGTGAAAATCCTTCATTTGATTTCAAATCCCTCTTATACCTCAACCGAAAACCTCCTTTTGGCCTTAAAACGTTGTCTCTAAGGCTAAAAAACCCATTTTTCTCTTTAAACACGCTAGCCCCCTTCAGCCCAGCCCCAAAAACCACTTCCCCACATGACCCCAGCGCCAAGACCAGGCGCCCAAGCATAAGGCACTTATCGCAATCGAATAAGTGGTCGGGAGCACATTCTTGTGTCAAACAAAAACTCCGATGCGATGACGCTTTTGTTCTATGGGTCTCGGGAGTGTTTTCCGCTGTTGATCTTATTAAGATCTGACGGCCCGCACAAACTCGCTCCAGTTGCAATTGCAATTTTCAAACGGTGCCACCCTCTTCCCTTTGCGATTGCGATCCTCTGATTGTAATCTCCGCCGTCGATTTCCCTTTTAATCTGACGGCCCTCGCTTCCCTGCTCCAATCGCAATCGTAATTTTCAAACGGTGCCACCCTCCGCCCTTTGCAATTGCGATCCTCCAACGCAATCTCCGCCGTCGATCTCACATAAAATCCAACGGTCATAGGCCAATCACTCCATCGCTCATCGGAGTTTGACCCTCCTATCACTCTCCCTCCGATTTAATCGTGACCACCCATTCCGTTCGATCTAATGGCCCATATCTAATCGCCCTTTGCCCACGGCCGGGTCCCACCGTGTCAACCCATTTCATATGTTTTCATCGCACTTTCATCTGTTCTCTTTGTATCTCATTCAAAGGTCAAATTTTAATGTTTGCATTAAAATTTGTTACATTTCGCCGAACTTTCACCAGACCATTTTCCCACTGTTTCGCTGCATTTTTCACCATCATCCTGCATTATTCCACCATGTTCCAATCGCATCCACCATTTTCACCATGATGCACTGCCATTTTCATAGTCCTCCACAGCATCCGACCCCATGCATGGGTTTCTTAACGTGTTTGTGCGTTTTTTGCAGGGTTACAGGCGGTGGAAACCGCCATTGTTCATAGTCACTGTTATGGTGGCACAGTGCACAGAGAAAGCTGAGTTCAGAGCCTGATATCACAAAGAAGAGCCTAAGAAGGTGCTTAGAGTGTAAGTTTCATTAAAGGACAGATTTCAGCTCTGCAAAACTTCTCTGGCGTCACCAAAGCTCACATTTCACTGACAGAGACAGTCATGAAGCAGCAAAGAGTATCAGTACAGAGTTAAGGAGTTCTAATGCACATTGTTGAAGATGTTAAGCCTTAATTCAGTGTTTTAAAGGCAAGGTACCAGATTGAAGACCTCATGAATCACACAGAAGGCCTAGCGCGTAGAAAACAATATCATCAAGGTTTCACATTAGAAGAATTCTCCTCCCGAGAAAGGACACAGTACTCATACTGTTTTAATCTACATTGTGTCCATGAGAATATTTCCTCCCTGACAGCTGTCCTAATGCTACCAGAACATTTTTTATTCAATATGGTAGAACTCAAAGCCATTTATTTTCCTCTTTGTTTATTCACCAGAGTACAACAAAGTACTACAGCCGAGAGTACATTAAAGACATACCTGGAGTGAATTTCAGCCTGTCGAAGACCACTCTTTCACCCAAAGAGTACAGAAGTTCGATGCATAGACATTAAAACAGAATGGGCCTCGAGCCCCTCTTCCTAATTTATTTTAATGTTTCATTTAGTGTTCATCTACCCCCTATGCCTCTCTTTCAGCTATAAAACTCATGAAGAAACTCTTTGTAAAGGTTGTTGATCGGATATCTGTGAACTGTAAGTTGTTTCTCTTGAGACATAGTTCTCTATGTAAAGTTGTAAGATAGGTTGAGGAAGATGTTTTCAGACTTAATATCAAGTTGTTGGTAATGTTGTACATGACTGGTGTTTCTCCTTAATATGACAAGCACATTTCTTTGGATCATGATTTAAAGCAACGGTGATGTTTTTCTATCTTTGTCCTTGTTTTCCTTTGTAGTTCATCATATTTCATTTCTTCTGGCACACATCCGAAATCTGGTTTAGGATATACCCTCACATGGTACCCTAAGATTCTGCTCTCCTTGCCTTTAATGTTTTCTGCTATATGTGTTATCTGAGCGTTAATTCAAGTTAATTTAACCAGTGTAGTGGCTAATATTTACTGCTAGCTGATGTATGAATTAATGAATCTGTTCTTAGATGTTATTTTTAGGCTTTAATTGAATGAATCGGGATACTGGGATTTTGGAACTCTGTCTCTGTCTCACTAGGATCCTTTTCAATTAATTTAACCTTTCTAAGTTCCCTTAAGCTGGATACCAAAGCATTGAGAGTTCAAAGTCTCTCTCTGATCTCAGGTTTTCACCTTTGTGTTTAAATCTTTAATGTTTCCTTGTCTGAAGAGTTAACCTTTTAGGTATCGGATCATAGGTTGTCCAATGGCATGTCATGTCCCTAGATCTTATTCCTGAAGGGTCACCTTGGAGGTTTCCTTGATTTCACCTTCTCTCTTTCCATTTCATGCCACACTATCATCTTTAAGATCCAATGCTTTAGATGACTAGCCCAACTGAAAGCCTGCATATTAAATAGTAAGTAAACCCTTTCCTAACTCCATTTCTCAATGGTCTTGAGTGTTCTCTGAGCTATCTCTCTTTGCCTAAAATCCTCTTTTCTCATCCTTGTCTTATAATGAAACCTTCTTTCCTATTTCCCAACAACCAAACAAAAATCAAACAAACAAAATCAACGCCTATAACTAGCCTAATATCTTAACTTTCTAGCTTCAAAGACATAAAACCTTTGCCTATATAGAGAGATCCCTCTCTGGACCCAGGAGGGCTAGATCTTGAGGTCTGAAAGTGGTTATGATGTTGTCTCATCTTTTGGTATTGCCAAACTTGCCAAAACATGGGAACCCCAACATAAGACTCCACTGGTGATCAGTATGCCTGCTAATTATCTTGGTTCACATAAGACTCCACTGGGAGACCAGCCTCCATAACAACATCAGCCATAATAGAAGTAACAGGTAGGATTAAGCTGCTTTGTTCGAAGACAACATTCTGGCTTCAAGAAACATTCATACAAGAGCTTATCCCGACCCAAACCCTCCTAATACCATCCATGGTATTCCCTCCTTATATCAGACCTTCATAAACAAATGGGAAGTTAAGTCCAACCCTCTCCAAATCCTAGCAGAATACAAGAACTTGAAAAGGAATGTAGGAGAGAGTGTCCATGAATACTCTACAAGGTTTAACAGTGTTTATAACGCTCTTCCTCCACACATGAAACCTCCCCAAGGTATGGATTTAGTGAAATATCCCGAAGGCTTTGATGTTGACATGGCTTATCAGCTCAGAGAGAGAGATTACAACACATTGGAAGATATGCAAAAGGGAGCAGTGAGTGTAGAGGCTAACCTGATTGAGAAGAAATCCAGAATGAGGGCTGAGAAAAGGGTAACATATAGAGATGACACCGTAGCTTCCACATCTGACCCCAATTATGATCATCTATCTAAAAATGTGGAAAAACTACAGCAAATGATGGAAAAAATGGTTGTCACAGTCAGTAACCAAAACAGAAACCAAAATCATAACCAGAACCAGAACTTTAGGATAAACAATACCCCTCCCAACAAACAAAGAGACTCAGATCAGCAAGTCATTCCCCCATTTCAGGAAAATTTCCTAGATGAGGATGAGAGGATTATAGAAGAGTCTGAGGAAAACACAATAAATATGTTTGAGATGGATGACTCAATCCACAACTGTTCCACAGAAGAAGATCAACCCTCACCCTCATATTGGGATGAGGAAAGATTAGAATTTGAGGATTACAGACTTGGATTTTTAAATGCCATCATGCAAGTCAGAGAACAGTATGAACTTAGAAGCAAAAAGATCCTAGACACTTCCAAACCAAAGGCTTCTGAAGTTACCATTAAGAAAAGGCCTGAGAAAACTTCTAAAGTGACTGCTAAAGGTAGCAAATCAGCAGCTGAGAGTTCTGGGGAGGACAAAGGAAAAGACAACCAAAACACTGATAAAAAAAGTCAACCAACCAGCAGCACTATACACTGATAAAACAGTTCCTAATCCTGTACATAGTGAGAATCAGCACAATGAGCCTGCCACTAAAATAGTGGCTAACAAAATAGAGTCGAGTATTACAAAGAATCAATCCCTCTTTAGTTTGGAGAATGAAATTGCAAAAATTAAAATCTCTATCCCACTCTCTGAGCTGGCCACTTAGAATGTATATAAAGGCCAAATTTTGAAAGCTTTAAATCTAGGGGAAAATAGTGACACTCTCAATCTGAGTGATGATCAACTAGCCCTTCTATTTGGTCCAAAGATAGAGGGGAAGTTTCAGGAAGGGGTAATACCTCCTTTTTATATCAGTCTCAATATCCATGACAAGATCCTTCACAACACAATGCATGGTTCTGGGGCATCACACAACTTAATGCCTAAGGTTGTTATGGAGATGTTAGGCCTAGAGATAACCCGACTCTACAAAGATTTATATTCATTCGACTCTAGTAGAGTAAAATTCCTTGGCCTAATCACAGACCTGTGTGTGAACTTAACCCAAATTCCAGCCAAATGTATGGTTATGGACGTTGTGGTGGCAGATGTGCCACCTAGTTATGGCATTTTACTATCGAGATCATGGGGGTCCAAGCTGCAAGGTACAATGCAGATGGATGGGGCATATGCCACAATCCCTGTCTTTAGCCAGCCTAGGAGACTGTATAGAGAGGCACAAATGAAGTTCCTGGTCAACAGCCCTGAAAAGCCTAAAAATTATCCTTTGTACTCTGTACACACAGATCTGGACTCCTTTATCCTTTGCAATGATGAATCCTTAGAGGAGCCATAGCTAGAAAACATAGATACGAACAACGAGATAGCGCCCATAGATTTCAACATAATGGCCACTCTAGCCTCAGAAGAAAACAAAGATGAAATCTATGGACAGTGCACTGAAAACGAAACTCTGAGTAAACAAGAAGTAGAATGTAAACATCTAGCTAGTCACCCCTCACAAACGCATACACCACATGAAGAACGAAACCACCCACAGTCCAATGCAGACCCTGTAACACAACAGACCAGTGAAACCCACATTAGGGAGGAAAATGATGATAAACCCAAGAAAGAACCCTTATGGGAGATGAATTTTGATGGGTCGTGCACCAGGAGAACTACAGGAGCAGGAGTGTGGTTACATAACACAAAGAGCGACTATGCAGAGAGTCATGCCTTCAATCTGAACTTCAAATGTACAAACAATATTGCAAAGTATGAAGCTCTCATCCTTGGCTTGAACCTGTCAAAAAAACTAGGGGCCCGTAGGATAGCTATGCATGGAGACTCTGAGCTAATCATAAAACAAGTGAACGGTGAGTATACAACTAAACACCCTAGGTTGAGAGTGTATAGGAATGACGCTATGGATTTATTGAAAACCTTTGTAGAATATGAACTGGTGTTTGTTCCTAGGAGTCATAACGTAATTGAAAACGGATTAGCCTGTATAGCTAGTTCATACCATAAGACTCCCAGTGACAAACAAATCATCATTCAGACCAAATTCAAACATGCAGTTCCGAATAACGAAAAATTTTGGCAAGTCTTTGAGGGCGATAAGCAGATTGAGGATTTCCTGGTCGGCAGGAACGAGTTTGAATTCTCTGATTCAGACTCTAAGTCCAATGATAGCTGCCCAAGTGAAGAGCCCTCGGATGAAGAAAAATCACCCCATAGTGTAGAAATAAACACTTTAACTGAACAGATTGGAAATGCAACGGAAGAGTATGAGAACGCAGATAAAGAGGAAATAGAAGTGTTGCAGGCCAAAGATAAGAACATGCCCCGAGGTCTGGCACCTTTAGAAGATATTTTTGATTTCGATGATGTAGCAAAAATGCCCACCATAGAACATGCAGACTCTGACGTCGAGGAATGAAACATAGGCATAGAAGATAAGCCCAAGATGATTAAATTGGCTAATTCCTTACTCGCAGACATGAAAAAGAAATATATTGACTTGTTCAAAGAGTTCATCGATGTGTTTTCCTGGAGCTACGAGGACTTGAAGGCCTATGACACAAACATCATACAGCACAAAATACCTTTGAAAGAAAATCAGAAACCCTTCAGACAGAAACTTCGCAGAATTAACCCAAAACAGTTGCCTGCAGTAGAAAAAGAAATAAAAAAGATGTACGAGGCTGGAATAATAGTACAGGTGAGGTTCTTCGATTGGGTTTCAAACCTAGTGGCTGTGAGAAAGAAAACAGGTGAGATCATACTGTGCATTGACTTCAGGAACCTTCACAAAGCCTCACTTAAAGACAATTACCCTTTGCCAAGGATGGAACACATTCTTTAGAGGGTAGTTGGCCCAAAGTGGATCTCTCTGTTAGACGGTTTTTCAGGCTATAACCAAGTGTTAGTGCTCCTAGAAGACCAACTCAAGACCGCTTTCACCACTCCATGGGGCACTTTTATGTACGTAAAAATGCCTTTTGAACTGATGAACGTTGGTGCAACCTTCCAACGAGCGATGGACATAGCCTTTTCAGATGAAATTGGGCACTTCATTGTCATCTATCTGGATGTCATAACGGTCTACTCCAAGACTGATAAGGAACACCTAAAACATCTGAGAAGAGTTTTCGAAAAAATGTAGGAAGTTCGGTCTGTCATTAAATCCCAAAAAGACTATATTCGGGCTGTAGGAAGGAAAGCTTCTCGGCCATATAATATTTGAGAAGGGGATTAAGATAGACCCACAAAGAGTTGAGGGAATACTACAAATCACACACCCGAGAAACATTAAAGGGCTACAGTCCTTTATTGGAAAAATTAACTTCTTAAGGAGGTTTATTCCCAACTTAGTTGAACACCTCAGGAATATTACTAATATGCTGAAAAAAGGTGTAGGGGTTAAGTGGACTTTTGAGGCTAAAAAATCTTTTGAATCGATCAAACTTGCACTCACCCGGGCTCCTGTCCTAATCAGCCCAGATTTCTCAAAGGATTTCCTGATATTTTCATTTGCCTCCGAGCATACAGTGGCTGTAGTTCTGTTGCAGAAAAATCCAGAGGGAATGGAACAGCCCATTGCTTTCTTCAGCAAAGCTCTAAGGGATGCACCCTTAAAATACAACATAAAGGAAAAACAGGCCTATGCCTTGGTAAAGGCCTTGAAATACTTTAGGGTGTACATACTACATTCCCACACCATAGCCTATGTGCCAAACATAGTGGTTAAAGACATTCTGTCCCAAGACCCAGATGGGAAGAGGGGCAAATGGATTTGTCGTGATTTTAGAGTACGACCTGGAAATAAAACCCACAAAATTGATCAAAGGTCAGGGCCTAGCTCAATTAATGGCTGAATCAAATCTACAAGCCCATGACATTAACATGGTAGATGCCTTGGATGATTAGGAAGGACTGCCTAATCCTACAGTTGAGGAACAATTTCAAAACTCCCCTTGGTATTCCGATATCCTGTATGTGCTCACAAACCTCAATGCCCCTCCTGAGTTATCGAAAACTAAGGCCAGACTCCTAAAGCTAAAAGCTAGAAACTATTGCATACTGAATGAATGTTTATACTGGAAAAATGAAAATGGTCTATTGCTTAAATGTTTTCCTGAAACTGAAGCAAAGAGGGTTAAACAGGAGTTCCACGCAGGAGAGTGTGGAGGCCACTTAAGCTGGAAAGCCACTGCTAACAAAATACTTAGAGCTGGCTATTACTAGCCTACACTTTTCAATGACATCCATAAAATGATAATTTCCTGCCATAAATGCCAGATTTTTGAAGGCAAAAGAAAGCTCCTCCCTCTACCTTTACAACCCATCACTGTTGAAGGTCCCTTTATTCAATGGGTCCTAGATTTCATAGGAGAAATACACCCTGCCTTTTCTGCACAACACAAGTGGATCCTTACAGCCATAGACTACTTCACAAAGTGGATAGAGGCTATACCTTCTAGGAATGCCACAGAATTTTTCATCATTAGGTTCCTAGAAGACCACATCCTCTCACGGTTTGGTTTCCCAAGAAAAATAATCACTGATAACGCTGCTGCTTTTGGATCCAAGAAAGTGATTGAATTTTGTCACAGGTATCAAATAGCACTTGTTCATTCAACTTCTTATTACCCACAAGGTAATGGGTTAGCTGAATCATTGAACAAGAGCTTGGTGACCATCATCAAAAAGTTGCTTGAAGAGAATAAGAAATCATGGCATAACAAGTTAGTGCATGCTTTGTGGACTGACAGGCTTACAGCAAAGAAATCCATTGGCATGTCACCGTATTAGCTTGTCTATGGAACAGAGGCATTTTTTCCTACCAGCCTTCGAGTACCAGTGATTAAACTTGTCCAAGAGATTTAGACAGAAGAAGACAGTATGGTGAGGAGGATAAACCAAACAATTCATCTCCAACAAGGGAGGGAAGAGGTCTATAACAGAGCTCTGAAAGTTCAGGAAAATATGAAGAAGTTGTTTGACAAGAGAACCAAGGCTTCTGACTTCAAAATTGGAGATAAAGTTCTGAAGTGGGACTGAAGGAGAGAAGACAAAGGAAAGCATGGAAATTTTGACAGTTTGTGGCAGGGTCCTTAAATCATCCAGGCCACTGTTGGTCCAAATGCCTTTTTTCTGCAAGAGCTAGATGGTACAGAGCTGTTTGGGGGTCCTGTCAATGGAAGGATGCTCAAACACTACTACTGCTGATTTCTGATTTCCATTTTTCATTCCCATTGTAAATACCATTGCTGTGCTATTTTTTTTAGAAAAAGAGAAAATGTTTAAAAGAGAGAGAGAGAGAGAAAGGAAGGTTGAGACATGCTCAAAACATGAACCTCTGAAGTGAAAATATTGGCTCTAACACGATCAAAACCTGAGCCAAAGGAAGTGAAGACAACTGGTTCTAACATGCCTAAAATCTGAACCAGCAAAGAAGAAAGAAGAATCAACTCTAACAAGCCCAAAACCAGAGCTGAAATGAAGAAGAAAGTGACTCTAACAAGCTCAAAACTTGAGTCACTAAGAAAAGAAGGATAATTCAAAGTTTCAGATTTCAAGCCTTCAAGATTTTGTTTTCAGGTTTTCGCAATTTCAGTCCATGTGCAACTATCTTTATGCCTTGGATCCACAGCAAACTAGATTGTCTAATCCTAGTTTGATTGTTTTGAATTTCTGTCGTAGAATGTAGAGAAGAAATATGTTGGACAGTTTAATCCCAGCAGATATTAGATTAGGTAGAGAAACATGTGAGGCCAACAGTTTAATCTAGTCTCATGGAGTGATAAGGGTAGACTTAGATTAGTGTGTTTTCTGTTTTCAATAAAAATGATGAAGAAGGTCTGCAAATTCAAATGCACCTTGAAGAAAAAATTTAGGATTGTAGGATGGGTAGGTAGATTGTTTTGGGAATGTTTTCTGTTGATTTATATCCATCATGTTTGCAATAGCTAAAATCAAAGAAGAGAAGATGGTTCAAAGATCAGGCATCTGGCCTACTTCAATGAGTAGTTTTTGAATTCTTGACTCCTTCAAGAAGAAGCCATCCCCATGTGGAGCCACTGTTAGCCACCTATGAATTTTTTGTCAAGCAAACAGGTGGCTAAAATGTTCTTGAGCTTTCAAGTAATGCATCTCCTCCAAAAACACATCATCCTTGAAGCCCCTGTGTGTTCATTGCCTTTAAAACATCCTCACTGTTGTTTCCATCCAAAAAGCCTCAAAGATCCTCACTGTTGTTTCCATCCAAAAAGCCTCATTTCCTGAGGAAACTTGTGCTCAAAAAGTCCCCCATTTGCCCTTGTACCTATGCAAATTTCCCCATTACTAATATGCTTCCCACTCTTAAAATTTCCCCTTTGTTTCCCAAAATCCCCTAAACCATCTGTTTCATCCTTAGAACCAAGTGAAAATCCTTCATTTGATTTCAAATCCCTCTTCTACCTCTACCGAAAACCTCCTTTTGGCCTTAAAATGTTGTCTCTAAGGCTAAAAAACCCATTTTTCTCTTTAAACAGGCTAGCCACCTTCGGCCTAGCCCCAAAAACCACTTCCCCACATGACCCCAGCACCAAGACCAGGCACCCAAGCATAAGGCGCTTATCGCAATCGAATAAGCGGTCGGGAGCACATTCCTGTGTCAAACAAAAACTCCGATGTGATGATGCTTTTGTTCTATGGGTCTCGGGAGTGTTTTCCGCCGTTGATCTTATTAAGATCTGATGGCCTGCACAAACTCTCTCCAATCTCAATCGCAATTTTCAAACGGTGCCACCCTCCACCCTTTGCGATTGCGATCCTCCGATTGTAATCTCCGGTGTCGATTTCCCTTTTAATCGGATGGCCCTCGCTTCCCCACTCCAATCATAATCGCAATTTTCAAACGGTGCCACCCTCCGCCCTTTGCGATTGCAATCCTCCAACGCAATCTCTGTCGTCGATCTCACATAAAATCCAACGGTCATAGGCCAATCGCTCCATCGCTCATCGGAGTTTGACCCTCCTATCACTCTCCCTCCGATTTAATCGTGACCGCCCATTCCGTTCGATCTAATGGCCCATATCTAATCGCCCTCTGCCCGCGTCCGGGTCCCATCATGTCAACCCATTTCATATGTTTTCTTCGCATTTTCATCCATTCCCTTTGTATTTCATTCAAAGGTCAAATTTTAATGTTTGCATTAAAATTTGTTACATTCCGGCGAACTTTCACCAGACCATTTTCCCACTGTTTCGCTGCATTTTTCACCATCATCCTGCATTATTCCACCATGTGCCATTCGCATCCACCATTTTCACCATGCTGCACTGCCATTTTCACAGTCCTCCGCAGCATCCGACCCCATGCACGGGTTTCTTAACATGTTTGTGTGTTTTTTGCAGGGTTATAGGCGGTGGAAACCGCCATTGTTCATAGTCACTGTTATAGTGGCACAGTGCATAGAGAAAGCTGACTTCAGAGCCTGATATCACAAAGAAGAGTCTGAGAAGATGCTTAGAGCGTAAGTTTCATTAAAGGACAGAGTTCAGCTCTGCAAAAATTCTCCGCCGTCACCAAAGCTCACATTTCACTGACAGAGACAGTCATGAAGCAGCAAAGAGTATCAGTACAGAGTTAAGGAGTTCTAATGCACATTTTTAGTATGATTCTTTCGTCGTAAAAGATCACTTTAGCTACGCATAACAAATAGCCCTAACATCGATTATGGCTGCAAAATATCTGTAAGTCTGCTGCACAAATCCAAATCTAAGCACAAAAGACATTAAGCAGATAAAACACAATGTGGCTCCATGCATCCAATAGACAAGACAAGAATAATGTATTTAAAAGAATTTTATATTATATTAAATAATGGGGCACCTGAGAGGAAAACAAGGAAGGTGTTTTCCGGTTCTCCTCAATAAGATGGTGTTACACAGCAATTTGTCACCGTCCCTACCATTCCCCATCCCGCACATTGGAGGGCTCATTCCGTGACCTGTGAACAGAGACAAGACTTGAAAACACTTTCATTGCATCCCTCTGAAGATGAGCTTTAATTGCCCTGAAGACATCTCCCTGCAAAAAACCCTAAAAATAGCTCTTTTTCCATTGGCGCAGTTCCATAGTTCAACCCTCGCTCCATGGGGGAAAATCCTCCAAAGAGGGCACGCCAATTGGCGCTCTGTCATAGAGTCGCACCCGCGCCAACCATATTAAGAGGTGTTTTTTAAATATAAAAGGCGGAAGTTTCATCCTAACAAATTCCTGGACTGATATCTATCTTGAGTTGGGTGGTTTGGCTACAGATTTCCATAGAGAGGAAGTGGTTCTCCACCTCTCATGGAAGCTTCCTTGATGATAGGGCCAATCCCATAATTATAGGGATCCCAACTTCTCTTCCTCCTTCTATAAAAGCTTGCCCATTTCCCTTGCAAGCTAGTTCCAGAATCTCCAAGTTCCCAAGAGCTTTCATGCTTCAAGAGCCTTCTTGATTCCCTAAGGCCAAATCCAAGAAAGGAGACTATTTCCAAGTATCCGGAGAGAGAGGCTTGTCCCATCCCTGACAGGCTTTATCGAGACATGTTGTGCTGACGACCCGCCAAAGGAGAATTCAGCGTCGAAGCTTTGGTTGTATTCTTCTTTTTGACTCATTAATATTAAGCGACTATTGGTTATGGTTCCACTCTTGTTCTTGATCATGTTCATGAGTTATGTCCTCTTCGACTGACATATAGTTGTATGTACTGGATTTTATGCTTGCGTTTGTGTTTTTTCTTGCATGTGTAGGTGTCCGATCACGGAGATCATGAGGATTGTGATCTGCCAGGGCAAAGGAACGGGAGCACCACCTCTTCTACAAACGACAGCGTTGGATTCCAGGTAAGCCTTCCTCGCAAGTCAGTTTATTTATAATTAGGAACCTGCACTGTAGCGTGTTCGATTGTTGCTAGACCCGATCTAGGCTAGTAGGGATCGCCTCTGTCCGCAGAGGGGATTTACCTCCTCAACAGATGGGTTCTTGAAAGTCCTCGGCGTTTTAGATCTAAAATTCCTCTCTCTTATTGTGGTAAAAAACCCAGACAAACATAGAACTCAATGGGAGCTCACAAGGCAAAAATGGAAAATGGTGACCAAGAATAGATCCAGAGTGATCTAATGCAATGGAGGTGACTAATGAATGGGGAAAACCCTTCTATTTATAACAAAATATTGGGGTGTTCTAGAACTCGGTGCATGAATAAAATCTTATTAATCAAATTCTAGAATCACCCTTTAAGAATATTTTATTATATTTTTTGGAGGAAAAGGTCTTTTGACTTGGGTCAATTCCTTTATTTATAAACAATAAATAAATAAATGATTTATTTATTATTTTAGGGAGATGGTGGGAATATAATTAAATAAATAATGATTTATTTAATTATTTACAAATGATTTAGTCAAATTTAACTAGGAATATTATTAAATAATGATTTAAATAACTTATTCCTGGGAAATAATTAAATAAATAATGATTTATTTAATCAATTTCCTTGTTTTGGGTTAAATATGACTAGGAAATATAGAAAAATGTTATTTTACATGGTGAAAGCAATTTTACTTAGGGTAAAATTGGTCTTACATGGTGTACTTGGGTTCATCTAATGATAATGGGTTAGATGACCAAAAAAATATTGTAACAGATTGCCCCCCAACGTACGAGTGTTAGGAGCAAATCGTATGACCGAAGTATGTTGTAAGAACTCAATCACTAGGCATCAAGAGGGAAGTGAGATAGAGAAATGTAAGGTATACTAATGTGCTAAAGGACTAGACCCATAGGAGACAAGACTTACAGGTGCAACAAGTCTCTAGGTGATGAAGTAGTACTAGTGTTAAAGGCAGCGGGGGGAGGGATACCTATGCCCGTCGAGACAATAGTACAAAGAATAAGGTGCCCGGAAAACCACGGAACGCAATATTGAAGCATGTGCTGGCCTAAACATGAGCTAGATAAATAGAATGATGAATCCCACATATATGTTGTGCCCGGAATGACCGTCAGGACTTATACAATAATTTTTTAGTACATGAGATACAAATACACCCCAAATGCCCCCTACACACGGGGAAGGGCTCACCAAATCTAACTGATATATGAAAATTGAAGAGGCGCTGCAAGCGGATGAGGCCGATATCATCAAATAGAAGGAGCTGCATCAAGGGTTGAAAGGAAGAAGTCATCCGGGCATGTGGGGGGCTACTTGCAGGGCCACCCCCTCATGAGGGTTGAGACGTCTCACACACACCCGGAAATCACCAAAAGCAGCTGCTGCATCACTGGACCATCAAGTGTATAGATCACGATCATGTTGAAAAGAGCTCGAACCAAGGTACACTGCCCCCTAGACCTGGCTTCTGGAGTAAATGTGTTGATGTCGACAAAAGGTGGTCCGCCATAGGTGAGGCACAAGAGAAAAAGTAGAGCGACTAACATACAGACACTAATGATGATGATGAAATGAAGGATACTAAGTAGTGGATGGACGACTTCCCTTGTTAGAGTATGTTAGGTCTCTGTAATAAGCAAGATTGGCAAAAGTCTGATCACAGAGTTAACATCATTTCAACCAACTTTGGGATTCTAGGATCTAGCCCTCCTGAATCCGGAGAGGGATCTCTCCAATATGTACAAGGATGGATTTGTCTTTGAAAGTTTAAGGTAATGATATTAGGCTAGTTATGAAGTTCAAGGGTTTGGTTTTGTGTTTGGATGGTTGAACATAGTTGTTGTCTGAGGCAGAAAGATCTATATGCAAATACGTTCAAAAGTGAGAAGTTGCAAGCAACAAGAGTAAGCTTTAGCTAAGATGAAAGATGATGGCAGGTTTTCAGTCCATTGGGCTATGGAGTCATAAGAGGATTTAATTGAAGCAAATCAGGTTCAAGAGTGGTCTATGGGGCAAGTCATCTATGCCTAGGATCTCTTTAAGGTTTGATTTATGGAATGGAGTGATACATCAAGAAAGGGAAATAAACAGATGCAGAAAACAAAGAGCAACCTAAGATCTGATAAGTACTTTGAAACTAGTCAGCTTTTGACATACACTTAAGAAAAACATAGAAGTAAACTAGGATCTGGTAAGTACTTTGAAACTAGCTAGCCTTTGATACACTTCCAATAGAAAACCTATGAAAAACAAAGGGAAACTTGAAGGCAACCTTTGGAGTAGAGACTAACGGGCCGGGCTCACCACAAATCCTCTCCTAGCTCTTCTTTACTTGGTTGCTTTCAAGACAATCACAAATATAACACAGAATGGCCTAAGATCTGATAAGTACTTTGAAACTAGTCAGCTTTTAACACATCCTAAGGGAAACAATCAAATAGTTGAGCAAATAAGAAAGGGACTCAAGGCTAACCTTAATTTCCTCAATTCATCTTCACACAACATATATTGAAAGTAACATTTAAAAATAACATTCAGTCAAGGCAATGAGATGAGGGAATGCCAACATGCCTATGCCTAAACTGAATTAATCATTTCCAAATAACACAGATAGAAGAAAACATCTAAATAAAGATTTCTCGGCCAGAGAAGGTTACTGGTATACAATAGGTCCTAACTTTGTTTAAACTGTTCTTTACAGCAGAAAATGAAACAAAATGGAAACAAAAATAAAACACAGGTTACAGTAAGAACAACATCACCGTCAGCATAGACCAGGATCCCATAAATCAACTTGTGTTGATGCTCCAAACCAATTACAATCTTCAAATCCAGTGTGTCAATTCATATTTCTTTCAAAACCTAACTTATCTATTACAAGAAGAGCTCCAAGAGCTAGTGAAATCTTATCTACAATCAAGAGCCTTCAGCTTAGTTACAATTACAATGCTTCAACAATTACATTAACAACCAACCCCTCACTCATCTTCTACTGAATTATTTATAGAAGGATGAGGAGGTGAGATCTGAATAAAGATCTCAAATACAACAAATTCATAGTTATTGTCTTTTTTTGCCCTTAGGGGCTCAAATGAAGAAACTATACAGGTGTTTTACTGCATTAATTGATTTACACTTATGATTCAAGCTTGGTGGGAGCTTCTGTTGACATTTGCGGCTCTGTGTGATGATAGGGTTACTCTGCCGACCTTATGTCACCAAATCCCTTGCAGAAATAACCCTACGGCTGCTTTGAGGTAAAATATCTAACTTTGATCAATAAATTCAGTTCTTGATTGACTACTTTGAGGCATAGGTGGCGCTTTAGTTGCTGGGAAGAATCAATTTGCTTCCATCTGTGGCGGTGAATGGTTTTCTGAAAAAACACTTTAGATTTTCCTTTAATCTGTGTTTTAGATCTGGGGATTTAGGCGTTTGATAACTGTCTTAGCCTTAATCCCCACAAATCTATCCACTAATCTGCTGTTCTGGTTCATTTTTGGTCTTCAACATCTAATAATATTTCTCTGCATTGATCTTCATGGTTTTTCTGTCGTGTAGGGCTGCGCAGGGTATGTAAGGCATCAATGCCTATGAAAACACCAATATAACGTGACTTTAAACCTTGTGGATGATTTCCTCGGAGGAATCGAACAAGGGAGGTTTGTCACCCTCAGTCGCTGAATCTTCTTTGGAAATGACAGAAAATACATTTAAACCTGCAAAAACACGAAAAAACGTTATATAATCCTGCGTATAGGTCAATCTGCATTAGGGACTATGCGGAGGAGCATGGGGCGTCGGATGGCATCATCCAACGGCCAGGATCAAATCTGGGTGATCGTGGAATAGGTCAGAAGGAGATTAAATCTAGACCGTCGATCTGCAGAGATCGACGGTCAAGATTGAACGGGGCGATCAATGGAGAAGGATGAATCTGAGCCGTCGATCGCGCGATGATCGACGGCCGGGATCGGGCAACGGAAGGTCAAAGGAAAATTCATTGACTTGGCAACGGAAAAGGGAGATTGAATATGAGTCGTCGATCTGCAGAGATCGACGGCGTAGATTTATTTTTGGTCGCGTGATGGCTTGGTTAACGTGTGGGCACTTTGGTTAAAATTCGGGCATCCTCGGCGATCGACAACCGTCGGATGAGGGGAGTCAGATCGGACGGTGGAGGTGAATTCCACTGGGCGGCTCTGGTACGAAATTTAATACACGAAATATTTCGGTTGCGCGGCGGTTTTGAAATAGTGCCGAGGACACACGTCGGCCAGCATATGGAATCGCTAGCCGACGGGAGAAAACCACCATCCGGCGAAGAGTGGTGCAAAATGAAACCGGTGGGATTTCGGAAAAGAGCGTAGGGAGTGGGGGCCAAGGGCAAGTCGCGCTCCGCTCTATCGGATCTGCAAAGCAGATCGACGGATGAGATGAACTGCGGGGGGCCAAGGTGTACGAATACGAGACTTTTGGAGCAACCCCCGTAGTGAATGGCAGCCGTTAGATTAAGTCTTCACCCATCCCAAGGAGTCAACTACAGGGGCACCAAGGTTTCACCCTACGGATAGAGTAAAGCCCCCGCAGGGGAAACGCTTCGGTCACGGCGTCAGGTCACATGGAGAGAAAAAGGCGGAGGGACTTAGCTCGCGGGGGCTAAAAACCTTTTACAGAAGAATTATGTATTTTTCATGGTTTTTTCAATGATTTTCCAAAGGAACTAAAGTTCCGATAAGGTTAAAAAGTGGGTTTTTAACCTTGGGAAATGAAATTTATGAAGGGATAGGGGAAAAACATGGAAATTGTGGGGTTTTCATGGGTGAAAGGGAAAAATAGAGAATGAGGTTAGCTCGGAAGCAAGGGAGGGGAAAAAGAGGTTGCAGTAGTATTAGGCTTTGGATTTTTGCAGGATATCAGAGGTTGTGAAGAGGGAAACAACTGTGAAGATTAACCAGAAGCTATGGATTCATCAAAAATACTTCAAGCACCAACAATTTCAGGACTGAATTTGTTTCTTGAAGGCTGCAAAAATAATTTAGCCACCAGTTGATATGATAGAAAAATATGGGTGGCTAACAGTGGCTCCACTTGGGGATGGTGCCTTCTTGAAGGCATCAAGAATTCAGACTTGATTTCTCTGGAATGTTGACCATGTGCCTCATCCATTGAATTGCTCTTGCTTTGCTCTGAAAAATAATATCAATCATGAAAGAATAATGAACTTTCATCAATACAACTTCTACCTACCCAATCCTACTGATCTAACATTTTTTCTTCATCAGAGTGCACTTGGATTGGCAAACTCTTTTCACAACATTTTATTCTTTTGAAAGCATAAAAACTAATCTACTTCTACTCCTTATTTCTCCTTGAACTCAGATTAAATAGTTGAGCTCAAATATTTCTCTACCTATTCTACTGTCTGTTGGGATTAAACTGTCTAACAGGCTTTCATTCTCTAAATTCTAAAGCAGAAATTTAAAAACAGCCAAGTCAAGGTTAAACTATTTGGCTTGCTGTGATCTATGGCATAAAAACAAGCTGCACATAGACATTATTTTGCAGGAAATTAAAATCAAAAAGTGGAAGGCTTAAGATCTGAAAGTCTCTCATCATGGCCTTCTCTTTTCTTCACAGCTCTGTTTTGACTTTTATTTTGAGATGTCTTTGCTTTCTTCTGGTTCAGATTTTAGGATGATTAGAACCAAATCTCCTATCATTGTGACTCGGAAAATAAAATAGTTTTGAGTCATCTTTCTTTGGAAACTTTGGTTCAGATTTTGAGCTTGTTTGAATCTTCAATTTCTATCCTAATCAATCTACTGATAAGCCAAGATTGAATAGTTTGGAAAATCGAATTCACTACGCTATCAGCAGAAAAATTTAAAAGCTAATTAGTCAAGATTAGGCAGTTTGACTAACTAGAAGTGTGTTTTAAGGAGTTTCATTTGAGCTTGCACACTTTCAGATTTGTTACTCTTTTTGGCATGGGGCTTTGCCTTTCTTGTTTTCATTTCTGCCCTCTTTTCTTTCTTTTCTCTTTTTTGTATTTTTGATTTTTTGATAACTTTGAATGCAATGGTGGATGAGATATTTACAATGGAAAAAAGACAAAAAGGCTTCAAAACAAAAATGGATCAAGAGAGGTAATGCTTAAGCATCCTGCCATTGACAGGACCCCCAAACAATTGTGCTCCATCCAACTCTTGTAAGTAAAAAGCATTATTACTAGCAGTTGAATGAATAGAGTAAGGGCCAAGCCATAGGTGATCAAATTTTCCATGCTTTCCCTTCTCTTCCCTCCTTGAGTCCCACTTCAAAACTTTGCCTCCAACATTAAAATTACCGGCCTTAGTTCTTCTGTCAAAAAGCTTTTTAATGCTATCTTGTTTTTGCAATGCTTTGTTATACACTTCCTCTCTGGTCTACTGAAGATGAATGGTCTGATTTATTCTTCTGGTCATGTCATTTTCTTCAGTCTGCAACTCTTGAATTAACTTCATAACTGGTACACCAAGACTATTGGGAAAAATTGTATCTGTACCATACACCAGCTGAAAAGGTGACATACCAATAGATTTTTTCAAAGTCAATCTTTCAGCCCAAAGTGCATGAACCAGTTTTTTATGCCAAGACTTTTTGTCGTCTTCCAACAGTTTCTTGATTATGTTCACTAAGCTTTTGTTTGAAGATTCTGCAAGTCCATTACCTTGAGGGTAATAGGCCGTGGAATGCCCCAATGTTATCTGGTATTTATGACAGAAGTCCACCATTTTATTTGATGCAAATGCTACTGCATTATCGGTGATTATCTTGGTAGGACAACCAAATCTTGAAAGAATGTTATTCTCCATGAATTTTATGATAACTGAGTCATTGGCTTGCCTACAAGGAATGGCTTCTATCCACTTTTTGAAGTAGTCTGTGGCTGTGAGAATCCATTTATGCTGGGCAGAAGATGAGGGATGGATTTCTCCTATGAAGTCAAGTCCCCATTGTTGAAAAGGAGCTTCAACAGTGATTGGATGTAGAGGCAGGGGTAGTAATTTTCTCTTGCCTTCAAACAATTGGCATTTATGGCAAGTAGTGGTCATTTTGTGTATATCAGGAAAAAGAGTAGGCCAATAGAAACCAGCCCTCAAAATTTTGTTGGCAGTTGACTTCCGGTACAAATGACCTCCACACTCTCCTTCATGGAATTCCTGCTTTACTTTCTCTGCGTCAAACTCAGGCAAACATTTAAGCAATATACCACTAGCATTTTTCCAATAAAGACATTTGTCAATAATGCAATAGTTCACTGCTTTCAGCTTCAAAAATCTTGCCTTTGTTTTTTTCAAACCAGGAGGTGTATTCAAATTAAGAAAAACATAAACAATATCAGCATACCAGGGAGAGTTCATAAAATGATCTTCAAGAATGGGAGTTGAGAACTCTACCTGGTTATCCAAAGCATTAATCATATTAATATCAAGAACTTCACAATTTGACTCAGCCATTAATTTAGCTAGACCTTGGCCCTTGATGAGTTTAATGGGTTTTATCTCTAAATCATATTCAAGAATAACAGCAATCCACTTACCTCTCTTACCATCTGGGTCCTGTGTTAGAATGTCTTTAACAACTGAATTTGGGACAAAGGCAATGATGTGTGAATGAAGAATGTATATCCTGAAGTCTTTCAAAGCTTGTACCAGAGCAAAAGCTTGTTTTTCCATAATATTATACTTCAGAGGGGCATCCCTCAATGCCTTACTAAAAAATGCAATAGGTTGCTCTTGTCCTTGTGGATTTTTCTATAAAAGGACAGCAGCTATGGTGTGTTCTGATGCAAACAAGAAGATGTAAAAATATTTTGAAAAATCAGGGCTTATGAGAACTGGTGTTTTAGTTAATGCTTGTTTTACCAACTCAAAGGATGTCTTTGCTTCCAAGGTCCATTTTACCCCTTGCTCCTTCTTTAACATGTTTGTGATATTCCTAAGGAGCTCAGCTAGGTTAGGGATGAACCTTCTCAAAAAGTTAATCTTCCCAATGAAATATTGCATCTCCTTGATGTTTCGAGGATGAGAGATTTGCAATATGGCCTCAATCCTCTTTGGATCTTTCTTTATACCCTCTTCAGAAATAATGTTCCCAAGAATTTTACCTTCTTGGAGACCAAACAGCGTCTTCTTAGGGTTTAAGGATATTCCAAACTTTCTGCATTTCTCGAAAACCTTTCTCAAATGTTCTAAGTGTTCTTCATCTCTTTTTTAAAACACAGTGACATCATCAAGATAGATAATGATGAAGAAACCCAATTCTTCCGAGAAAGCTATGTCCATGGCTCTTTGAAAGTTTGCTCCAGCATTCATTAGACCAAAAGGCATCTTCACATACATCAAGGTGCCCCATGGTGTAGTAAAGGTTGTCTTTAATTGATCAGCAGGGTGAACGAAAATCTGGTTATACCCTGAATAGCCATCAAGCAAAGAAATTCTTCTAGACCCTACCACCCTTTGTAAAATATGATCCATTTTCGGTAAAGGGTAGTTGTCCTTTAATGAAGCTTTGTTTAAATCCCTGAAATCTATACAAAACCTGATTTCTCCAGTCTTTTTCCTAACAGACACCAGATTAGATACCCATTCAGAATATCTAATAGGGACAATAATACCAGCATCATACATATTCATGATTTTCTTCTTAACCAAAGGCAGCTGCACGGGGTTTATTCTGCGCAATTTCTGTTTGAATGGTTTTTGGTTTTCTTTAAGAGGGATTTTGTGCTGTATTATTTCAGTGTCATAGGACTTCGGATCTTCGTAACTCCATGCGAAAACATCAGAAAACTCTTTGAATAGCTCTATGTATTTGAGTCTTATGTGAGCTGGCAAAGTTTTGGATAGTTTGATCATTTTCGGTCTTTCCTCACTGCCAATATTGCATTCCTCTATCTCAGTCTCTACAGGTTCCAGTTTTGGTTTCTTTGCCACATCGTTAAAATCGAACAACTCCTCCAAGGGTGCAAGACCACTGGGCAAACCTTCATCTTTGGAATGTAGAGTTTCTAATTCTTTTGTTTCTAATTCTGTCTTCAATCTGGTTTCGTTTCTAAGTTTGCTAGTTTGAAGGTTAATATTGGTAGGCTCAGGAGACGGTTCTTCTTCACCAAGAAAGTTTTCTTCGCTGCAATCTGTGTCATAGTCTAAATCTGAACTATGCAGTTCAAATTCATTTCTGAATTGCATGAAGTCTTCTATTTGTTTATCTTCGTCAAACACCTGCCAGTATTTTTTGTTATCAGGCACAACTGGTCTAAATTTTATTTGAGGTGAACAATCATCGATCTGATATGGCGTTAAGCATGTCCTAGCTGCAAAGGCTAAATTGTGGGCTTTAAGATTTCTTTTCCTCGGGACAAAAATTAGTTTGGACTCCTCAAACGTTTTCAAAAGATCCATGATGTCATTCCCCTAGGCCCTAAGTCTAGGATGATTTGCATTATACTCCCCATTGACTTGCCTAATTATTAACTCAGAATCCCCATACGCAGTTATTTTCTTGGCTCCTAACTTTTCAGCAACTGTAAGCCTAAGAGCAGGGATTCGTACTCCGCAATGTTGTTTGAACACTGAAAGTTTAATTTGCAAGAAATACATTATGTGTGCTTGCTTTCAGTGTTAGTAATCCAGACACCTGCACCAGTGTTTTTTCTAGTGCATGACCCATCAAAATACATAGTCCAGAGAGGATCATTTTTAGTTTTATCAGTTTGGTGAATGTCCTTTGTATGATTTGATTCCTCAATTTTTTCATTGGGTTGAGGATTTCTCTCTTGACTGTCAAGGTTTAACAGCAATGGATTTATGACTTGTAATTCAAGATCGGTGTTTTGTTTGCCAATGTTTTCAAATGTAGCAAACTGCTTCGACACTTCAGTTTTGTATTCCTCTTCCTTCGTTTCAGCCATTGATCCCTTTAAAGTGATTTGTTCAGGGAGTGTTTCGTCATTAAACATGATAAAAGAATCAAGGCCTGTGCTCATAGAATACAGAGGAGAGTTTTGAGGTCTGTCTTGACTTGTAACCGTGTATTGCATATGAGACTCCCTGTAAAGTCTTCTGGTCTGATTGAAAACAAGGATAGTCGCATAGGTCATGTCCATCTGCATAGTCCCTTATAACTTAGCTCCCCAAGATCTTGATAAAAGCATTCCATACTTTGGGGGTACATCAGCCACAACAACATCCATAACTAAGCATTTGGCTGGAATCTGGGCTAAGTTAACACAAAGGTCTTTGATCAATCCTAGACATTTAACTCTGCTTGAGTCAAAGGAGTACAGGTCTTTGTAAGGTCTGGTAATTTCAAGACCCAGGCTTTCCATTACAGCTTTTGGCATTAAATTATGAGAAGCGCCTGAGTCATGCATAGCGTTGTGTAGAATTTTGTCATGAACGTTAAAACTTACGTAAAAGGGAGGGACAGATCCTTCTTGAAACTTACCTTCAATCTTTGGACCAAAAATAAGCTCTGGCTAGTCGTCATTAAGATTGAGTGTATCCTCATTTTCTTCTATGTTCAAAGCCTTCAAAATTTTGGACCTATATACCTGTTGGGCAGCTAACTCAGTCAAAGGGATAGAAATTTTGATTTTTAAGATTTCCTGTTCCAGACTGAAAGGAATTTGATTCTTTAAGGTGTTGGTTTCAGCCTTGTTTACTGCCACTTTATCAGCAACAACAGCTTGCTGATTTTTTTTATCTACAGTTGACACAACGGTTGAAGAAGGAGTACTAGCTGAAGTGTTAGTACTACTGATGTTTGCACTCTGTTTTTCAACATTTTGAGTGTCTTTCTCTTTACCTTTACCAGAGTTATCAGCCACTGTTTTATCCTTTTGTTTGACCATTTTAGGCTTGGTTCCAGTGCTGCTTTGAGAAGATTTGTCAGAGGTTTTGTTGTTGGGGGTTTGTTGACTAGATTTACTTCTGAGGTCATACTCTCTTTGAGGTTCGTTGATGGCATTTTCCATTTCTTGATAATGATTTTCATCATCATCTCTTTTGTCATCATGAGGTGTATAAAGACCTTGTTTTCTATCATGATGATCCTCAAAGTCATCATCATCTACCCCAAATAGGTTCATATCATTATCCTCTGTTATTTCATCTGTTTCCTCAACCTCACTTACATATTTTTGATGAAAGGGAGGAGTGATCTGTTGATCATCTTCCCTTGGTCTGTTTAGGGGTTGGTTCCTTCTCATATTCTGATTCTGGTTTCTGTTTTAAGGAGCAGTTTGATTTTGACTTGCTTGTGCTCTCTCAAGAAGACTCATTTTCTTCATCATTTGTTCCATCATTCTTTCCATTTTTGAGCTTGAGGTAGTAGGGGCGGATTCCTCTCTAAAAGATACTCTCTTTTCAGCTTTCATCCTTGCCCTCTTCTCCATAAGGTTAACTTCCATAGAAAGAGCACCTCTTTGCATATCTTCAAGGGTTGCAAAATCTCTTTCTCTTAATAAATAGGTCATATCAGCATCAAACCCTTCAGGAAACTTGTTTAAAGCTGAACCTTGTGGAGGTTTTAATTCTGGGGAAAGCGCCTTATACACACTGTTAAATATGGTACAATAAGCCTGTACACTTTCCCCTGGGTTCCTATGGAGATTGTTATAGTCAGCAAGGACTTGGAGAGGATTCTTCCTCACTTCCCATTTGTTTAAGAATGTTTGATGGAAGCCTTGGAGATCTTTAATACTATGGGGGGCTAAACCTTTAAACCATTTCCTTGCTTCTCCCCCCAGAATTTGAGAAAATAGTCTAAGCTTGATAGAATCATCATCAATTTCATTTCTGTCAAAGTAGTCATTCATCTTATCTACATGTTGTGATGCAGTCATAGTATTGCTAGCATCATACAATGGGATTTTGGACTGATAGTCCTGTGGAAGATTGACTAATGGTACAGGAAGGACTAAGGGAGCATACCATGCAGCCATGATAGGTGGTGGGGGTGGATTTACGAGAGGTGGAGTGGGCTAAAGTGGGGAGGTTTGAACAGTGGATGTAGGGTGAGCAGATGTGGATGGAACAGTGGTAGATTGCTGAGCTGATCTTGGATGAGAGACACCTAGATTATGAAGAAAATGTAAATCAGGAGGTGTTGATTCTTTATTCCCAAGGTGTTCACTTGTTTCCGGAGATTAATGTGAAGACTCGGAATCTAACTTATCTAAATCATCAAGGGACCTAGTTCTAAATGGATTTAATAGGTCAGCTTGTGATTGTTGCAGAGCTGAAATATTTTTAGGGACCGAATTAGCTCTTAGGGATGATCTGAAAACAGTTGAAGATTCTATCTTAGGAGACTTCCTAAGGATTCTTTCTGGGTTATCAACTATCTCATGTGGATCAGGGTCAGGATGGGCTCTAGTGTGAATATTTCTAGAAGCCACTATGCTGTGTTTTTAGACCCAAATAAATTAGACAAGTTCAACCAGATATGACAATCTCTGAGAGGTTAACTAGTCTGTTAATGCAAATTTCAATCCCGCAGTCCTCTAAGTGAGATTTGAATGATATTATAATGATGAGGGATCTTCCCAGTGGAGTCTTAAGGTCTGTTCAGGATTGCGGAGTCTCCAGGTGGAAAGTTTAGAGTGTTTTGAAAAAGATACACTGTCCACCACAGTGCTTTTGAAACATCTTTTTTCAAGGATATCCCAAAACACAACAAACTCTAACCAGAGATTGACTGGGAGGGCATTCACCAGATATGTCACCTCTAAAAGAGGATGAGATCCAGAGGCTACCTGGCCCTTTCCAGACTATGTCTAAGAGTATGAAGTAAAACACATCCAATGGTAAGTGAAATGTAAGAGCAAGTGTTTTACTACCAATCTGAAATTATTTTTGGTATTTTCTGAATTATTTTTATTTGTGGTTTGCAAGAATGTCCTAATTTTGCTTCAAAACTTAGCTACGGTTATGAGACAAAGACAGTCTACTCTTATGGCTAAGCCAGCTGATTTTTCAAGGTTAGATAAAATCTTATAAGAATCCTAGGGTTCACCTAGCTTGTCACTGATTCAAACAAGTTTCATCATGATTACCACTTCTTGGTAGTGCTTGAAAAGGCTGCTTTTTACTCTCAAGGTTTGTATGAAAATCAAAGGGGAAAAGGTGAAAACTCAACTCCGTCCCCAGCAGAGTCGCCAGAAATGTTAGGTCTCTGTAATAAGAAATATTGGCAAAAGTCCAATCAGAGAGTTAACATCATTTCAACCAACTTTGGGATTCTAGGATCTAGCCCTCCTAAATCCGGAGAGGGATCTCTCCAATATGTACAAGGATGGATTTGTCTTTGAAATTTTAAGGTAATGATATTAGGCTAGTTATGAAGTTCAAGGGTTTGGTTTTGTGTTTGGATGGTTGAACATAGTTGCCGTCTGAGGCGAAAAGATCTATATGCAAATAGGTTCAAAAGTGAGAAGTTGCAAGCAACAAGAGTAAGCTTTAGCTAAGATGAAAGACGATGGCAGGTTTTCAGTCCATTGGGCTATGGAGTCATAAGAGGATTTAATTGAAGCAAATCAGGTTCAAGATTGGTCTATGGGGAAAGTCATCTATGCCTAGGATCTCTTTAAGGTTTGATTTATGGAATGAAGTGATACATCAAGAAAGGGAAATAAACAGATGCAGAAACAAAGAGCAGCCTAAGATCTGATAAGTACTTTGAAACTAGTCATCTTTTGACATACACTTAAGAAAAACATAGAAGTAAACTAGGATCTGGTAAGTACTTTGAAACTAGCCAGCCTTTGATACACTTCCAATAGAAAACCTATGAAAAACAAAGGGAAACTTGAAGGCAACCTTTGGAGTAGAGACTAACGTGCCGGGCTCACCACAAATCCTCTCCTAGCTCTTCTTTACTTGGTTTCTTTCAGGACAATCACAAAGATAACACAGAATGGCCTAAGATCTGATAAGTACTTTGAAACTAGTCAGCTTTTAACACATCCTAAGGGAAACAATCAAATAGTTGAGAAAATAAGAAAGGGACTCAAGGCTAACCTTAATTTCCTCAGTTCATCTTCACACAACATATATTGAAAGTAACATTTAAAAATAAAATTCAGTCAAGGCAATGAGATGAGGGAACGCCAACATGCCTATGCCTAAACTGAATTAATCATTTCCAAATAACATAGATAGAAGAAAACATCTAAATAAAGATTTCTCAGCCAGAGAAGGTTACTGGTATACAATAGGTCCTAACTCTGTTTAAATTGTTCTTTACAGCAGAAAATGAAACAAAATGGAAACAGAAATAAAACACAGGTTACAGTAAGAACAACATCACCGTCAGCATAGACCAGGATCCCATAAATCAACTTGTGTTGATGCTCCAAACTGGTTACAATCTTCAAATCCAGTGTGTCAATTCATCTTTCTTTCAAAACCTAACTTATCTATTACAAGCAGAGCTCCAAGAGCTAGTGAAATCTTATCTACAATCAAGAGCCTTCAGCTCAGTTACAATTACAATGCTTCAGCAATTACATTAACAACCAACCCCTCACTCATCTTCTACTGAAGTATTTATAGAAGGATGAGGAGGTGAGATCTGAATAAAGATCTCAAATACAATAAATGCAGAGTTAATGTCTTTTTTGGCCCTTAGGGGCTCAAATGAAGAAACTATACAGGTGTTTTACTGCATTAATTGATTTACACTTATGATTCAAGCTCGGTGGGAGCTTCTGTTGACATTTGCGGCTCTATGTGATGATAGGGTTACTCTGCCGACCTTCTGTCACCAAATCCCTTGCAGAAATAACCCTATGGCTGCTTTGAGGTAAAATATCTGACTTTGATCAATAAATTCAGTTCTTGATTGAATAATTTGAGGCACAGGTGGCGCTTTAGTTGCTGGGAAGAATCAATTTGCTTCCATCTGTGGCGGTGAAGGGTTTTCTGATAAAACACTTTAGATTTTCCTTTAATCTGTGTTTCAGATCTGAGGATTTAGGCATTTGATAACTGTCTTAGCCTTAATCCCCACAAATCTGTCCACTAATCTGCTGTTCTGGTTCATTTTTGGTCTTCAACATCTGATACTCTTTCTCTGCATTGATCTTCATGGTTTTTCTGTCGTGTAGGGCTACGCAGGGTATGTAAGGCATCAATGCCTGTGAAAACACCAATATAACGTGATTTTAAACCTTGTGGATGATTTCCTTGGAAGAATCGAACAAGGGAGGGTCGTCACCCTCAGTCACCGAATCTTCTTTGGAAATGACAGAAAATACATTTAAACCTGCAAAAACATGAAAAAACGTTATATAATCCTGCGTATAGGTCAATCTGCATCGAGGACTGTGCGGAGGAGCGTGGGCCGTCAAATGGCATCATCCAATGGCCAGGATCAAATCTGGGTGATCGTGGAATAGGTCAAAAGGAGATTAAATCTGGATCGTCGATCTGCAGAGATCGACGGTCAAGATTGAACGGGGTGATCAATGGAGAAGGATGAATCTGAGCCGTCGATCGCGCGATGATCGACGGCCGGGATCGGGCAACGGAAGGTCAGAGGAAAATTCGTTGACCTAGCAACGGAAAAGGGAGATTGAATATGAGCCGTCGATTTACAGAGATCGACGGCGGAGATTTATTTTTGGCCGCGCGATGGCTCGGTTAACGTGTGGGCACTTTGGTTAAAATTCAGGAATATTCGGCGATTGAAAACCGTCGGATGAGGGGAGTCAGATCGGACGGCGGAGGTGAATTCCGCTGGGCGGCTCTGGTACGAAATTTAATGCGCGAAATATTTCGGTTGCGCGATGGTTTTGAAATAGTGCCGAGGACACGCGTCGGCCAGCGTATGGAATCGCTGGCCAAAGGGAGAAAACCACCATCCGGCGAAGAGTGGTGCGGAATGAAACCGGTGGGATTTCAGAAAACAGTGCGGGGAGTGGGGGCCACGGGAAAATCGCGCTCCGCTCCGTCGGATCTGCAGAGCAGATCGACGGCTGAGATGAACTACGGGGGGCCAAGGTGTACGGATACGAGACTTTTGGAGCAACCCCCGTAGTGAATGGCAGCCGTTAGATTAAGTCTTCACCCATCCCGAGGAGTCAACTACAGGGGCACCAAGGTTTGACCCTACGGATAGAGTAAAGCCCCCGCAGGGGAAACGCTTCGGTCTCGGCGTCGTGTCATATGGAGAGAAAAAGGCGGAGGGGCTTAGCCCACGGGGGCTAAAAACCTTTTACATAAGAATTATGTATTTTTCATGGTTTTTTCAATGATTTTCCAAAGGAACTAAAGTTCCGATAAGGTTAAAAAGTGGGTTTTTAACCTTGGGAAATGAAATTTATGAAGGGATAGGGGAAAAACATGGAAATTGTGGGGTTTTCATGGGTGAAAGGGAAAAATAGAGAATGAGGTTAGCTCGGAAGCAAGGGACGGGAAAAAGAGGCTGCAGTAGTATTAGGCTTTGGATTTTTGCAGGATATCAGAGGTTTTGAAGAGGGAAACAGATGTGAAGATTAACCAGAAGCTATGGATTCATCAAAAAGACTTCAAGCACCAACAATTTCAGCACTGAATTTGTTTCTTGAAGGCTGCAAAAATAATTTAGCCACCAGCTGATATGATAGAAAAATATGGGTGGCTAACAGAGCATAAAGGGCATGAATGGCTTGGCAGCGACTGACACAATATCATGAGGGATAGGGGACAATGGTACTGAAGGCCATAATGTGCAACACGAGAGAGGGACCAAGCAATGAAGAATGGAGGACTATAGCGGGATATAAAGGGACTCAAGATAGAATCCATGATTGTGATGATGACTCAACTCGGATGCTCTAAACAAGGGCGACTTGATGGTGCTGCCACACAGTAAAGGTCTGATGGGGGGCCATAAAAACATGATTACAATAGGGTATCTCATGACGAAAATCAACACGAACAAAGACAAGTAAGGGGGCAAAGTGGTGCCCCAAGTACAAGTGTTGTAAGTGAAGAAATTCGATTTTGAGGAGGGTTATGGTTGAGGGGCATAGGTGCCCCCAAGCATGTTGTGGTCATGCCAAAATGTATTTAGAAAAATGGGAATCTAAACGCATTTTAAGGATATGGTGTGCCTATTTGTTTTCGTTATGGTTATGCAGTTTGAGAAAGGAAATGGAGGATTACCAATCTCTTGTTAGGACTGCATATAGGAATCAAATGGCCTTTAAGTTTTTGGGTTGGCATACTTGGTGTCACTATCCTAAAGAGAGGATTTGGAGATAATGAATTGATGCTCTCCTAGAAAACCTATAGGTTGGTCAACAACAATGTCTAAGAGGCTGGGTTGTTGATGTAAAATGAAGGAATGATAAGGGGTATCATCTCGAGAGTGATCTAAAGTGTTATGAGACTCTAGAGGTTCTTCTAAATGTGGAAGAATAATGGTACTAGAGTCGACATGACCAGATACACTAGGAGAGTTGTGGAGAATTACTTCTCCTGGTCTCTCAAATATGGGTGCCCCCTTACCCAAACATTGGGTTGCAATGTAATGGCCACAAGGTGTATGTGGTGCGAATGCATGGTTCCGATGTAAGGGGTAATAGAGAAATTCAAGGGATATGATTCCTTCCATAATGTCATCATCGTGATAGGAGATGGGGTGACTGGTGGAAGAAAGACCACCGGACATGGTGAAGCTACCTGACTCATCATCATGAGAAGATAGGTTCACATGCGCATTGTCACAAGGGATGACAGAAGAGTAAGCAGATAAAGGATCTACCGATCGTGAGCCAGGGTGATCATTGAAGGAAGGTCAAGCGAAACAACAGGGGAGGATTCAGAGGGAATTTTCCCCGAGGGTCTCATGGATGATGATAGGTAGTAAATGGTGGATTAAGGCTCTGTCATCTCGACATTAGGAGGGGGAATTTCAATGAGAGAAGTCATTTCTGGTAGTTCTACCGAAGCAAAACGTGCAAATAGGGGAGAGGTGGACTCGCTGTGCTTGGCCTCGAATTGGCGGACCGTGTCTAGAGAGGTGTGGAATTCCTCGAGGCGGGGACAGAGCTGGGTGTAATGGCCATGGAGATCACACAAAGCATAGGGGTGGTTGGTGTGAATAGTCTTGGGGTTCATGGCCGTGGTCGCGACAGGAACAGAGGTGTCCGGGACCATGGACTTAGGGAACGCAACATTAACCATGGGCTTGAGGTGAGGCAATTCAGGACAGGTATGGGTGGCGTGACCGACAACATCACATAAGGCACACTGGATGGTATGCTTTGAGGGCCGAGGAGCGGCAGGGTTTGTCGGGGCAGCATTTTCCTTTGATGCCCCCTTACAAGCTTTTCCCTTCTTACCCGAAGCGGTCGCAACAGGAGGTGGTTCCTATTGAGGTGACTGAGGCACTGTTGCAGCGGGGGAAGTGATGGGGACCGGTTGAACCGGGGTCAAAGGAAGAGAAGGTTTGGGTTGACCAGGCAGGATTACGGCTAGAGGATCAAGGTACCAAACGGGAATCCCAAGTGTCAGGTTAGGAAGAGAGAGGGTGGCTATGATAGGTAGTGTGTACACTTCTGGTGGGGGAGCGAGGAACGATATCTGACTAGAGGGGTAATGGCCAGGTGGGACAACTCCTAAATGGCTAAGGCTAGGAGGTTAAAGAGGCTCATGAGTACTAGCTGGATGGGAAGCTCCAGGCGGAAGAGGTTCGGGCGGCTGAGGCGAAGGGCTAGGAGCGGGTTGCTGCAGGCGAGGTTGAGGTTGCTGACTAGCCAAAGCGGGCTATTTAAGGTCAACCTGAGACGATTTCATCATGCAAACATTCGCTAAGCTAGGATCGAAGACAGGAGGAGGAGGAAGACCAAGGAAGGTTCCAAGCAAGGAGGAGTCTTTGTAGACGCCGGGGGAAACACTGGTCAAAGAATCAACGGTTTGCTTATTGGTGACAGCAGAGATGGTGGACTCAGGGGAAGTCTGAGATTTTGGTTCATGAACTGGTTGATGGTGACAATCTTTTCATTATGCGGGAAAAACATCTTGCGGTGGACTGCGGATGGGACGGCAGACATGGCATAGGTGTAACTACGCTCAAAAAGAATGTTATGATCAAGAGGGGCGTCGATAAATTCAACGTCGACACGAACAGTCTTGCCCGCAAGGGTGATAGGATGTTACGAAAGAGGCCAATGGGCTGGGAGGCATGGCCATCCCACGCACGAAGGGTGATTGTGGAAGGGGCCAGCTCAGGAGATCCGAGTTGTTTCCAAACCGAAGCGGACATTACACAAGTGGATGCCCCCTCGTCAATGATGCACCAGGAAATGTTAGCATTTTGGATTTTGATGGAGATTTGGAAAGCTACGGAAGCAGGAAGAGGAGGAGACGCTGATTGATGGGCATCGAAAACAATCAATTGGTCATCTGCTGGATCTACAGTGCCCAGGGCAGATAGTAGAGATTTTCTTTGGGAGGGGCACAATTGGAGGAGTTCCAGCGTTGAAATGGCAATAGGAGATTGGGCCAGCTCATATACTATGCTAAACGAATGGGCAGCTCGGTCAGAAACAAAATTTCGGCGTAATGGTCCCTTAGGAATCTTGGTATGAACCTCGGCGTTGGGAGGAGGGATATGCAAGGGACCATTAGTTGTCGAAAGAGACTTTGTAGAACCTGAAGAAGGTGACTCGGGGACAGATGGAGCATGAGGCTGGGGGTGTGGACGGGACTGAGTGTGAAGGTTAAGGTCGACGGTTATAGGTTGGTCATAGTTCATCATGAGGATCTGGTAATCAGAGGTACCAGATGGAGGATGTTGAGTGGTTACCAGTCCGTGAGGTGGTTGGGTAGCCACGAAGCCTTGCAGCGGGAAAGGATTGGTCGCGCTCTGTTGTGCATACACCTACCCTTGAGGGGGTGGTGGCTGCTGTTTCGGGGGTTGAGAAGACAAGGGAGGCGGGGGTGCTAATGCTGGAGGAGTTGGAGTGCTAGGCTGTGGATATGGATGATAATGAGGTTGGGTAACAGGGGGTTGGGCAGAAAGAGGAGGCATGCCAGATCCTGGATGCGTGCTACCGGGAGGGGGAGAAGTGTAGGAAGTGGTGCCCCCTCCCCCAGGGAAACCATAGCTCATGGGAGGTTGAGCTGATGGATAAGAGATAGCTCCAATGATACTGTCGGCGGCATGAGGTGCCCCCGGTGCATGGGCATTACCGGGTCTGGGGAGATCAGGCAGAACAGTATAAACATAACCCGTCTGAGTGTAGATCAGGTCATATTTTAACGCCATTTGGAGGGCAGCTTCTTCGGTTTGAGGAAAATGCGATGAAACATCTTTCCCGATAGGTGGCAAGAGAGATCTAAGGAACCAGTCCATGTAGACACGGTCTTCGAAGGTAGGAGATTGACATAGGCTCTTTCTTCTCTGCCATTCCTGGACATGATCGGATAGGCGGGTCGTAGATGATTGACGGAAAGAAGTCAAAAGTTTGATACCAGTGTCATAACGAAGGGGAAGCTGGAAGTAAGATAAAAAAAGCTCTGGCAAGAGTCGAAAAGGTGGTATGAGAGGAAGTGGGCTGATCAACATACCACTTAGAAGCTTCGTTGGTAAGCATGCGTTGGAACAATCTAAGACGGATGGAATCATCAGTAATGGAATGGGATGAACACCACATGTGGAAAGATCAGATATGTTTGGAGGGATCCTCTCCAATAAGGCCTTTGAACTTGGGAATGTCGGAAGGGAGCTTGGTTGGCATAGCAGGCCAACCAACATCGTGGCGGATAGGATCATTGATCAACTGATTGAAATCGGGGAGACTGAGGCCTGCCATGAAGGGGAGTAAGGGAGCAGTCGAGGTAGTTCCTGTGTCGGTTCCGCTAGTAACAATCCCAACATTAGGGCCGGGGTTGTCGCTAGCATTAGGTTCGAAACTAGACATGGTGAAGGTAACAGGAGGAGAACCAGAAGGAGGGGGAGAGCCCAAACAATCAGAAGAAAAGTCAGAGTGTGGACTCGGGGGAGGATTTACTCGATGACGACGGGAAGGAGGAATTCGACCAACCGAAAACTGAGGGTGAAGGCCAAGAAGTCTCCAGGACAAATGCCTTGGGGGCGCAATGATGACGGGAAGAAGAAAAATCGACAAGGGTAGGGAGGTGAAAAATCAAGTGAGGTCAAGGTCGAAACAAGGGTAGAGAGGTGCAGTGTCAAGTGATTTTAAAATCTTTGCCAGGCAGTGTTAACTAGGCTCTTCTTCGCTTAGGGTCAGTGTGTGGCGTGCGTTAATTTTAATTGTTTAAACCCAGACGTTTTGAGAGTAAAAGAAAAAGTGTGGTGCGTAACTGAAAATAAATCTGCAGTAAATAAGACTGAAAGAACGGAAAATTAACAGTTAATAATGCATCAATCTAACCCAATATTGTTGGTCTCTCAAAACTAGTCTATAAGAGGGAAAAAATCTAATCAAAGCATGCTAAAAGAGGCCAATAGATCTAAGGTCGGGAGGGACAGGGATCTAAAGGAGAAATCTGCTGAAAAGAGGTACAGAAAACAACAAATAGGCAGAGGCAAGGTTGTTGTTACACAAGAGGGGATCAGCTAAAGGTAGGAGGGTCAAAGAGGTGACCCTAACGATAAACCCAAACAAAAATATATGAGGTGTTTTGAAAGGGAAAAGAGCTGATCTGTAGGGATCTGAAAATGAGGTATCAGATATGGCTGAAACTCTGAAAATTTAGACACTTACAGCAGCTAAAACTCTTCCACAAATGGTGGAGGGTACTGAAGCCCTAGGGGGCTAGAATCCCACTTAGTTGAGTAAAAAAGAGCAAGAATAGGTCTAAACGGGCGAAGACGGAGGTCAGACAACCCTGATAGAGGTTCAGACAAAACCCAGGAAAATTTCAGAAAAATTGCAGAAAAAATTCCAGGTCGCAGTTTTTGACCTGTTTTTCACTCAGGTCGCAATTTTTGGGCTGGTTTCCACGACCTGAAGCTCCAGGACACAATTTTTTGGCCAAAAAAGTGCGACCTGCACTTCCGGCACTCTCTGCGGTAGATTTCAGAAGAAAAAAATGTCGTCTTAGCTGCGGCTGATGTCTGTCACCTGTACAATAGGGCCAGAAACACACGGAAGTTAAAAAGTTTAATGTTTGAGGGTTTTAGAGGTGAAAAGCACCATAAAAATAGGAAAAATAGAAAATGGAAGAGAAACCCTAGGGTCTGAAACAGCTAGATATGCAGGAATAAATAAAACGACAGCGGTCGCAAAAGAAAACCCGTGTGGAGTCACCAATTGTTAGTATGATTATTTCGTCGTAAAATATCACTTTAGCTATGCATAAAAAATAGCCCTAACATCGATTATGGCTGCAAAATATCTGTAAGTCTGCTGCACAAATCCAGATCTAAGCACAAAAGACATTAAGCAGATAAAACACAATGTGGCTCCATGCATCCAATAGACAAGACAAGAATAATGTATTTAAAATAATTTTATGTTATATTAAAGAATGGGGCACCTGAGAGGAAAACAAGGAAATTGTTTTCCGATTATCCTCAATGGGATGGGTTCTTGAAAGTCCTCAGCATTTTAGATCTAAAATTCCTCTCTCTTATTTTGGTAAAAAACCCAGACAAACATAGAACTCAATGGGAGCTCACAAGGAAAAAATGGAAAATGGTGACCAAGAATAGATCCAGAGTGATCTAATGCAATGGAGGTGACTAATGAATGGGGAAAACCCTTCTATTTATAACAAAATATTGGGGCGTTCTAGAACTCAGTGCATGAATAAAATATTATTAATCAAATTCTAGAATCACCCTTTAGGAATATTTTATTATATTTGTTGGAGGGAAAAGGTCTTTTGACTTGGGTCAATTCCTTTATTTATAAAAAATAAATAAATAAATGATTTATTTATTATTTTAGGGAGATGGTGGGAATATAATTAAATAAATAATGATTTATTTAATTATTTACAAATGATTTAGTCAAATTTAACTAGGAATATTATTAAATAATGATTTGAATAACTTATTCCTAGGAAATAATTAAATAAATAATGATTTATTTAATCAATTTCCTTGTTTTGGGTTAAATATGACTAGGAAATATAGACAAATGTTGTTTTACATGGTGAAAGCAATTTTACTTAGGGTAAAATTGGTCTTACATGGTGTACTTGGGTTCATCTAATGATAATGGGTTAGATGACCAAAAAAATGGTGTAACACACATTATTGAAGATGTTAAGCCTTAATTCAGTGTTTTAAAGGCAAGGTACTAGATTGAAGACCTCATGAATCACACAGAGGGCCTAGCGCGCAGAAAACAATATCATCAAGGTTTCACATCAGCAGAAGTCTCCTCCCGAGAAAGGACACAGTACTCATACTGTTTTAATCTACATTGTGTCCATGAGAAGATTTCCTCCCTGACAGCTGTACTAATGCTACCAAAACATTTTTTATTCAGTATGGCAGACCTCATAGTCATTTATTTTCCCCTTTGTTTATTCACCAGAGTACGGTAGAGTACTACAGCTGAGAGTACATCAAATACATACCTGGAGTGAATTTCAGCCTGTCGAAGACCACTCTTTCACCCAAAGAGTACAGAAGTTCGATGCATAGACATTAAAACAAAATGGGCCTCGAGCCCCTCTTCCTACTTTATTTTAATGTTTCATTTAGTGTTCATCTACCCCCTCTACCTCTCTTTCAACTATAAAACTCATGAAGAAACTCTTTGTAAAGGTTGTTGATCGGATATCTGTGAACTGTAAGTTGTTTCTCTTGAGACATAGTTCTCTGTGTAAAGTTGTAAGATAGGCTTAGGAATATGTTTTCAGACTGAATATCAAGCTATTGGTAAGTTTGTACATGACTAGTGTTTCTTTTTAATATGACAAGCACATTTCTTTGGATCCTGATTTAAAGCAGCGGTGATGTTTTTCTATCTTTGTCCTTGTTTTCCTTTGTAGTTCATCATATTTCATTTCTTCTGGCACACATCAGAAATCTGGTTTAGGATATACCCTCGCATGGTACCCTAAGCTTCTTCTCTCCCTGCCTTTGATGTTTTCTGCTATATGTGTTATCTGAGCACTGATTCAAGTTAATTTAACCAGTGTAGTGGCTAATATTTACTGCTAGCTGATGTATGAATTAATGAATCTGTTCTTAGATGTTCTTGTTAGGCGTTAATTGAATGAATCAGGATACTGGGAGTTTGGAAATCTGTCTCTGTCTCACTAGAATCCTTTTCGATTAATTTAACCTTTCTAAGTTCCCTTAAGCTGGATACCAAAGCATTGAGAGTTCAAAGTCTCTCTCTGATCTCAGGTTTTCACCTTTGTGTTTAAATATTTAATGTTTCCTTGTCTGAAGAGTTGACCTTTTAGGTCTTGGATCACAGGTTTTCCAATGGCATGTCCTGTCCCTAGATCTAATTCTTTAAGGGTCACCTTGGAGGTTTCTTTGATTTCACCTTCTCTCTTGCCATTTCATGCCACACTATCATCTTTAAGATCCAATGCTTTAGATTACTAGCCCAACTGAAAGCCTGCATATTAAATAGCAAGTAAACCCTTTCCTAACTCCATTGCCCAATGGTCTCGAGTGTTCTCTGAGCTATCTCTCTTTGCCTAAAATCCTCTTTGCTCATCCTTGTCTTATACTGAAACCTTCTTTCCTGTTTCCCAACAACCAAACAAAAATCAAACAAACAAAATACGCGCCTATAACTAGCCTAATATCTTAACTTTCTAGCTTCAAAGACATAAAACCTTTGCCTATATAGAGAGATCCCTCTCTGGACCCAGGAGGGCTAGATCCTGAGGTCTGAAAGTGGTTCTGATGTTGTCTCATCTTTTGGTATTGCCAAAATTTCCAAAACATGGGAACCCCAACAGACCGAACCAATGTTTTTCTCTCTTTGCAATAAGTCATTTTGACAAATTTAGATAAGGTCATTGATACTTACTTGAGTAGGGTGACTTCCTCCTTCTAGCAGCTTCCTTGATGATGATAAATATGAAGTTAGGAATTTCTTCTTAGATTGAACTTTCCAATGTAGGTGACCTTGGATCCTTGATGATAGAGGATGTATTCAAAAATATAATGCCTCTTATAACAATGTCTTCAATATAAAATATTATCTCCTTGATGAGTGAATACTTTGAATGAGATTGAAGGTCTTCTTGAGATGACTTGAGAATATTTCTTGTAAACGTATTTGACTTTTCAATGTAGACTTTGATTCTTGCTTCCTTGAGTGTATCCTTGTCAAGTAGCCTTTGTTTTCAACACCTTAGCTCTGAAACCATGTTGAGAATTAGGGAGGGCTAGGTTTAATTCAAATTATTTTCTTCATAATTACTTGTGAGCTTACTTCTCTTACTTATGTATTCTCTTCTTAGCTTATTGTGTCTTTCATCAAGTCAATTACCAAAACACACAAGACACAAATATAGGCTCTTCAAGCCAGGGCCAAAACCTCTCCCCCTTGGAGAGGAAAACCCATAAGAAATTCTTCTTATAGACTTTCAATTGACAAGTACCATGACCATGACTCAGACCCTTGACCTATGTATGCCTCCAAGACCTTTTCACTGCTTCTTCAATGAATCCCTGAGTTGATTCTTCTTTCTTGCACATTCCTGCACCGATCTACACCTTTTAACACGAAAACTAGAGAGCTCGGTCTCTACTCAATGACTTCCTTTCAATTATAATCTTTCTCATATTTCTCCTATAATCTCTTTCTCGGCCTACCTTCAACACCCTTTATATATATCTAAGGTTCAATAATGAACCCTAGTTTATGTTGTAGTAGCCTTCCTACTTGCAAAACTTACCTTTGGTTCCTTTTTTAGATATGCTCACCTAGGACCGAGATGTATATAGGCTCCTTTTAGATCAATACCAAATTGTTGATACGCTTTATAACTGCCTCTATTCATGGCTGAAGATGACCTCCTTTCTGTGGAATACTCCTCTTTTACGGATTTGAATCTGCACTTTTATTGTAGACTTGAATATACGAACTTTAGTTCTTACTTTCATATTATACTTCCTTCATGCTATGCTGGAATATTACTTCTCTTCACTACATTAACCACAGACTGTACCTTGCATTTGCTTTAGACTTGTTTGAGATTCTCTACTTAAATGAACCACGGACCTTACCTTTTATAGTTTATTCATTTCTGTGATTTAGGACGACGGGTATGTGAGCCGACTTGATCACTGTTCATAGGTTGTCTTGAGGAGGTATTTCAACGTTGATCTTGAGCAACATTTTGAGCCATGAATTCAAGGCTTATGTGACAAGGTCTTGAGGCATACAAGTGTGACTTGACTCTTGATATGCATGACTCTTAATTAGTACATTTATGACCAGATGAAAAATCCCTAAAAGACATCAAGAAGAAGTCTTTTGACCTCTAATAAAACATTGCTCAGGAAACCCATGAAGCAAGCATACTAAAAATACATTTTATTATCTTTGTATTCTTTATTACATACATACATAATTACATAGTCAAGATGAAGACCAAACCTAGTTACACTTTCCAACACATGGCCCTCTAAATTTCAGTCGAGTAAACATAATATTAAGTTCTTCCTTTATATGATGAATAATAAAATAATCTTATAATTGCTACAATAAATGATTTAACTTCAGAGCGTCAATCTCACCTAGATATGGCTTTATGTCGACCTTTGCTTCAATTTTGAAAAGGCATAGTGAATGTTTCATGGCACTCAAACTAGGTTATTCCTTTTTGGGTTCTTTTCTAGTTGTGAAAACTTCTCCTCTGCAAGACCTTGAGGGTTATTAACATATTCATTGTTCATGGCTAGGGTTTTATGACTTTTAGATTAGCTGATCTAAACCCCCTACAAATCCCCACAATATACCCAAAGAAACATGTTTTGATTCCAATATGATCTATAAACTATTATGGATATTCCAATGGACAATTCATAATAACTAATTTGATAAATTTATACTGAAAATCTAAAATCTGTACTATGAGGGATGTTTTCCTTGACTTCTAGATTTATTGCATTACCATTTTTCAGCATTTAATATATAAAATGCAGAAAATAGAGAAGAAACAAAAATGCAATCACTCACAACCATAATAACATAAAATATGACCTTGGAAACCCTTACGAGAGCAAACCCAACTAGAAGGTGACACTGCTTTCCTCTTTATTTCTGTAAATGGAAATGGATGCAAGTATGAAGGAGTGATACTTGTGGCTCGTGGGTTTCTACAAAATACAAATCATCTATGTTTGTTCTCTCTTTATCCACTCTCAACTAATCTACTCATATATGGAATAAAATGCACTTGAATAGAATGGAACCCTTTTCCCTCCTAATGACCTGGTTATAATACTACCTAATAGCCTACAAGTGGTTAAATTTGACTCTTTTGACTCTTAACTAGAGTTACAATATGGACTCTTATAGAGTCTTCTTCATCATGATTATGTAACTAACCCATTTTCCATGAATAATGGAGACTGAAATGGAATTTTCTAGAATCATTGTGGTAAAAACAAGAAGGTTAACTCCTGGATGGCATAAATCTTGCATACAGACTCCAATTGATTCAATTCTTGTGTTGTTGGAAAGGTATATGTGTGTAAAATAGTGCTAGGGTGTGAAACACTTAAGCGATAGTGTGTAACACTTAAGCGAAAAAGTTGTACCCCCATAAAACATTGTTTTATGCCTCAAACTACTTCTAAAGGGTTTCAAACCCTAATTTTCCAAAACCAAGACTCACTATTAAAAATGGTGCCATGAGTTTATTCCTCCACTTTTTCCATGTTGAAAGAATTAAGATGGATGAAAAATAATATAATGATCCAATATGGATCATAATAGAGGATACCATTTTACATAAGAGGTATAGTACTACGAGACAAGAGCAACATGACCTTTGAAAAATTGGGTTAAAAGCACAACTTCCACATAAGGCTAAATGGTACACCCAAGAGAAGGTAGAGGAAAAATTTCCTCACCTAATTCAATGTAGATTTTGGGGACCAAAATTCTTCCCAAATGGGGAGGTATGATCTAGATTCGATCATTTTATTTTTCATCCATCTTGATGCTTTTAGAGAGGAAAAAATGGAGGAATCAACTCACAAGACCATTTTTACTAGTGGGTCCCAATTTGACGAATTGGTGTCTGAAACCTTATGGAAGAATTTTGAGGAATTAAACAACATTTTTTGGGGTAAAAATTTGTCTCTTAAGTGTTTCACCCCCTAATATTATTCTACACACAAATACATTTCTAATTATACAAGAATCACCCCAATCAAAGTCTCTATGCAAAAGTTATGGCATCCAAAAGTCGAGCTTCCTATTTTGAACACCATGATTCGAGAGGACACCACGTCATCCCCCATTAATCATGTAAAATAGCATAGCCACTTGATCACGATAAAGAAGAATTTAGAAGAGTTCATATTGTAAATCTAGTTAACAATTGAAGAAGTCAAACTTAACCATTAGTAGGCTATTGGGATGTGTTATAAACATGTCACTAGGAGGAAAATAGGCTCCATTCTATTCAAATGCATGTTGTTTGATAGATGAGTACAGTAGCTAAGGTTAGATAGAGAGAGAGAAAACATAGAAGATATGTTTTATGTAGTGACCCATGTTGGGTGTCATTTTTGTACTCATTTCCAACATTTGCTTCCCTCATTCCGACCCTTTTGACCTCCAACCTTGGGACTATCTTTGCCTTTCTCCTTTTTCCTTATTATAAAATAGTGTAACTTTACTGTGTTTATTATCTTGTCATTCTCATTAATTATTATGATGTGTTTTTTCCTTTTTGTGGCTAACTACGGTAAATATTGGAGGGAGTTCTTTGGTCCTTTTGTTATTCTTTCATATACCACTTTAAGCACAAGAGACCCAGAACATACAGGCACATAGAACCAGTTGGGAGCATGATGTTACAATGTGCTATTACATGGCGTTGCTACCTCACGAAGAGTCAACACCTCCGCTGTCATGACCTTTGTTGTTACACCACGATGTTGTTACACCGCAACACTATTAGAAACCCGTTGTTACAAACTGTTGTTACAGTTGCGTTGTTGATTGCATACTGTCAACTTTCGGAAGTTAATCTATCTTCAAAAGCTGTTACGTTACAACTGTCGCATTCAAACAAAATTTGTAGGAGTCATTATATATCATCATTTAGAATAACCGCTTTAGGCAGTTTTGATTGAAATCAATATTTTCCCAGTCAAGCCTCTATTGAGGGAATCAGTTTTAACTATAATTAATTTATTTTGATCAGCATGAGAATCGTAAGATTCTCAAGACTTATCTATTCCTCATTTTTTGGACATGTAACTTTCATATAAGCACTCGGACCTCTAAGGTAAGGGGATTAGCATAGAACAGTATCATCATTTTGACTCTATAATTTTTCTCATCATAATACAAAATATCATATTGTTGTTGTTACATATGTTGACTGATTTAATTCTTATTTAGTTTCTATCTCCTCCTGCGCCCTATTAGGGAGGAAGGGCCCTCGTATTTAACAGGGACTGCAGTGATAAATTATTTGTAGTATATCTCATATTTTTTTATGCGTATTTGTGAAGTGATACCGTTGTTGTATTGGTTGTAAGTAGATCTACTTCAGTTCAGGTATTTGTTATGTTGTTGCACAGATTCAATTAGAAATACCAGCTGCTATAGTTATCATGTGGTGCACTAGATACCAGATTATCTGAAGCATGATTACATTCTTGTAGATCTTTTATTCCTACATGAGTGTTAATCTTCAGAAATTGGTTCAACAACAATTTATTCTTGTTTTATTTCTACTTCAGGTATGATGTATCAGCACAGACAATGCAACTGTCATTGAAATAAAAGATGTCCATGGATTGATAATTTATGTGTGTTGCCTTAGTCAATTAACAATGATTAAAACATATCAACATTTTCGATTCATTGTCGGGGTGCCAGTGACGACACAATCAACCATAATTATTTGTTTTATGGTAGGGTGTTCTTAGCCAGCAATTTATGGTCGGTAAGACGAGAGGTAAGAACCTGCGCATTGCTCTAACATACCTGAGCTGGCTCATCATTGCTATAATGGGGCACCTAGAAGTGTGGGTTTTGGGTGTTGTTTTTCTAGAACGTGCCTTTGGATATACAGTTGTTGGGCAGCAAGATGAGAGGTAATAACCTGCGCATCACTCTAACATACCTGAGCGGGCTCACCACTATAGAACTAAGGTACTCATAGTCAGGATTGATACACATAGGGTCCATGTGTGAATTTAAGACAGTAGAGAAACCAAAATGACCCCCACTCTAACTGACTACTGGAAAGACGGGTCGTAAAAAGGAAAAGAAAAGTGCATATTTGGGAAGGAAGACATTCTTTGGGGATCTGATTTTAAAAGCAGAGAATGAACAGACCACTTCATACTAGTACACCAAGAAGACAGGACCATGGAAAGCTGCCACTATATCAAGGTCGGAGGCATCTGCACCTTCAGTATCTGGACCTCTCCATCCTTCACCCATCATATCCACTCCTGAAATTAAGACTACAGATCATAAACAACAGTGGAAATTTGTTGATCAAAATCTAAGAATTGAAGGACAAGGAGAAACCAGCTAAGGACAACTAAGGCCTGAACTGAAACAAAGATTATTTGATTATCATCTAGATTTGGGTAGTGCAGTGAAGCAGCTAGTCCTAGAATAGCCTGATCCCTTATCCATCTGTTAATCCCCTATACATTCTGAGGTCAGCTCATCTCATCAGGAAGGATCAACTATGGGGGATGAAAATACTAGAATAGATGGTACTGTTACTTTTGAATTCCCAATAACAGAAGCAAGAGATGAAGCTCCTATGAAAAGTATTCCCTTATCATCTCTACCATCCTTTCAAGGGATGGCCATCGAAGATCCTGACACTTTTATGTTTGAGTTTGATGTCCTGTGTAGAAGTTACGACTACACTTCGGACGGCCAAAAGCTAAAATTGTTTCCTACTACCCAATAAGGAGCAGCGTTGAGATGGTTCATGAGACTGGGTGCTGGCTCGATTTGAACCTGGAGTGACATGAAGGAGGCATTCCTCTCTAAGTATCAGGATTACTATCGAACCGGGGATTTTAAGGAAGAAATATTCATAATTACACAAAAGGAAGAGGAAAGATTGGAAGACTACCTGGAACAATTCCATTATAATTTACAAAGGTCTAAGTTTGGTGACTTAGCCCCAGAAATCATGAAAACAATATTTCTAAGAGGTATGAGAGATGACTGTCTGGAACATTTGAATATGTTGGGAAAAGGAAACATATCGCAAGAATTGCTTGAAGAAATAATGAAGCTCTGTCTGCGGATTTCAAGAGGATCAGCCAAGGGAAGGAGTTTAATTCGGGACCCTTCAGTCCGGATACATAAGGCCGCAAGTGGAGGAGTAACTAAAGAAAAGATCAGGAATCTATTTAAGGATTTTAAAACTGGCCTACTTAGTACTCTATCTGCCCAGATTACCACAGTACAAGTCAAGAAAGCATAAGCAAAAGTTGAAGCAGCTTTAGAAATATTATGTCCTCGATGCAAAAATAAACATCTACAAAGGGAATGTGAACTGAAAAATGTTAGCTTATGAATATTTGTGAGTTGGCACATTCCACTGGTCAATGCCTGGAACTACCCAAACTGAAAGTAGTGCTGAGGAATCAAGCGAGGAAGTCCAATATTCCTACTTCATTGGATCAAAGAGACCATGGCAGCCGCAGCCTACAGGTATGCCTTTAAATTTTTCCTCTTTTAATCCTTATAATAATGCTTATAATATTCAACAATTTCCATGGCCATATCATATTCCTTCCTCAACACAATTTCCTTCACCCTGGAACCAGTGGCCCTCCCCTCCATCAATGCAATATCCTACATCCCAATCTTATCCTTGGAGTCAGAATTGGAGAGGTAGTGGCCAAGGTCTAGCCCCCTCTGCACTACCAATGCAACAACAGTTACAACTGCCTCCTCTCCAAACTCCTGCACCTCCTATCCGACCCCAATTTCTTATGCAACCTAACCCCAATCTGAATAACAAGGCAGCCCAGAGCATAGACACTCTGGCTACTTTCCAGACTTACCTTATTAATCCTATTGGGCTCAATGAGATTCATCTTCGATCAAGAAAAGTAATCAGACCTGGCCATACTCTTATCATTACCGAGTAAGAAAGTGAGTCACCCATAAGGGGTATAGTTGATTCTAAAATGGTTGTTTCACCTGTAACAACTGATAAAACACCAACTGTTACACCTGTAGCAGCCATCTCAGAAAGGTTTGTTGTTTCCTACAACAGCCAATTCGAGCAGGGCTAGTGCATCTGTGACAGCTGACTTAGCTGTAAGAGCTCAGGATCCTCCATACCCTCAACAATTAATTGAAACTGGCCCAGCCTCACAAACTGAATCATAGTTTCTCAAGGAATTACAGAATCTGTATGTGCGGATTCCGTTGTTACAATCTCTTAAGGAAGTACCTATTTATGCCAAAACAGTGATAGATTTGTGTGTCAAAAATCTTGGAAGGAAGTCGAAGGACCCTGCTACTATCCATGTTATGGGGAAACTGTCTGAACTAATGATTGATCAGCCTTTGTTAACTAAATATAATTTCAATCTTTGAAATCCTTCACATTACGTAATCGTGACAAACCCCTCATACTTAAAATACAAAGAGTAAAGGGATCTCTACTTGAATGGTTCATGAGGCACAATACTTGCTAAGGTTTTGTAAATGGGGTAGCAAGCTAAGTGGGCTTGATTGTGGGGAAAACTCCACAGTTAAGTGTGCTTGAGCCAGAGGAGTTCTGGGATGGGTGACCTCCCGGGAAGTCCTGGTTACTGGGTGCAAGCCTCGAAAGTGATGATTGACGCTATGTGAATCTTTTCACTAGTTTCAATCCCACTTCTTCACCCCCGTGAGCATCACCTGATGCAATGAGTGCTAAGTGGACTATTCAAAATTCATGAGAAATTAGTCAGTTACGACTACCTCTCATGGAAATGGTCATAGATGAATGACTAAATTAACGCAGTTGAATCCCAAAAATGATATCTAATATAATGCACTGCGGAAAACCCTCATACTTAAAATACTAAGAGTAAAGGGATCTCTTCTTGAATGGTTCATGAGGCACAATAGTTGCTAAGGTTTTGCAAATGGGGTAGCAAGCTAAGTGGGCTTGATTGTGGGGAAAAATCCACAGTCAAGCGCGCTTGAGCCAGAGGAGTTCTGGGATGGGTGACCTCTCGGGAAGTCCTGGTTACCGGGTGCAAGCTTCGAAAGTGATGATTGACGCTATATGATTCATTTCACTAGTTTCAATCCCACTTCTTCACCCCTGTGAGCATCACCTCATGCAATGAGTGCTAAGTGGACTTTCAAAAATCATGAGAAATTAGTCAGTTACGACTACCTCTCATGGAAATGGTCATAGATGAATGACTAAATTAACGCAGTTGAATCCCAGAAAATGATATCTAATATAATGCACTGCGTAAACCCCTCATACTATTCATATTGACGACCAACCCATAACTAATACTCTGATCGATTTGGGGGTGACCATTAATGTAATGAACAAGGATATTTTTATATCCCTTGGACTTCATGGACTCAGACCTACACCTACAGTACTTGAATTAGCAAATAGGTCCCATGTCAAACTTGAAGGAGTGATAGAAGATGTGGTGATTAATGTAGCTTCTTGGAGATATTCGGTCGATTTTCTCATTTTTCAAACCAAATCCAACCTGGGGGGTCATCCTTTAATTTTGGGGAGACCATGGCTAGCCACTATAGATGCATTTATCAGATGTATATCTGGATCTATGATGATCTCAGATCGGCAAGCCACTAAGAATATGAACCTTTACCCTGTTAGTCATCAGTATTTTTCACTATTTGTAGATGACTATAGGATGGTTCTAGTTTTCTGAAAACAACATTCCTTGGATATTGTGAGTTTCAAAAATCTCACTGCCTTCATTATCCTTATAAAAAAAATTTCACTTTTCCTCAGTTATTCTTCCCAAAGCCACCTTTTTTCTCCTAAAAGACTCATCAAGGCTTATACCTCTCATTTTCATCCTCCTTCCCTGCTTGTGACCTCATTGCTCCATTTTTCCCCTATCAATAGACTCCATCCTCCATCTAGGGTATCCTAGTGATGACTCATTTCAATATCCCTTTGGGCACAATAAGCTGTAACAATACTCTGTTTTCACCTGAAGATCTCCAAGTCAAATTTGAGTCAAGATCAGGTCAAAGGACCCTCCCACTAGGTCATTAGGGTTTTCACATGTTTTGAGGTCATCACTGGATGTTTCAGGCACTGCTTTTCCTTTGCTAGAATCTAGCTCAAATGTAATAGAATGTCAAGACATGGTTATTCAAGAAGGACCTAAGATATTTCCAAAGAAGATTACCTCATCAGTTCAAAGTCTGCAAATGAGAAAAATGGACAAAGTTTGGCACTTTTCCAGGAGTGTTGAAAGTTGTGCTAGTAGAAGGTATTGATAATGTGGACTGTCTACTCCTCAATGAAAACCACTTATATCCAAGGAAAGGGAAACACTCAGTCTTGTAGATAATTAGGGTTTTGAACTTGATGGTCCAGTCGAGTGCCAAAACAGTGACCACTTGTAGAAATGACCTGGAGGAGGCACACAAAGCTAAACATGAAGAAATTCTATTAGAATATATTGAATAAAAATGGAAAAGGTGAGGTGAACTAGACAGAAATTAATGAACTTGGAAGGGTTATAGAGAACTTAGAAGACAACACTGATGATTGATGTAAATAACTACAGACAACTAGGGTTTTCTATGAAAAAGAGGCATAGGAGTAGAGGATCCATATGTTAGGTCATATCAGCAAGTATGAATCCATACCAACTCATAAACATCATGCCTCCATCATTTTCCAAGGATTCATCCCAAGAGTCAAGCCATTTGTCACTCATAGTGTTGGTTTTTCTTCAAACTATGTTTCTGACCAAACAGAGATGAAATTAATAAACGTGAGAGAGTATTTTATCCCTCATAGGTCAAGGAAGAAAAACCTCCTTCATTTTTTATACAAGTATCATGGTTTGGGAGAAATGATAAATTTACAGGTGCTACAAGAGGTTTGTTGCACTTCTAGAGTGACCTTGGGAAAATCAAGTTTTCTTATAGCTAGAGTGTCCAAATGACTTGCTTGATGCATCAAATGACAACTAGACTGGATAAGATTTCCAATGAGCTATCATGAGCTCAATTTGGAGTTGAGGAAGGCCTCCAAAATTTTCCTGCACTAGCACTTTTCATTTCTGCACCATCATTCAACACGTTTTGACCAGTCTTGGGAGAATCAACTTTTGACAGGTCAAATCAACTCCAATTAGAAAAAAAAAGGTATATTTGGAAATTATACAGGATACTATTTCCAACGAGCTATCATGGGCCCCATTTGGACACCGGGAAGGCCTCCAAATTCCCTCTGCAAAAAGGCGTTGCGCACTTAGGAATTGGCGTTGCGCGCTCAGGAATTGGCGCTACGCCCTTAGCACTAGCGTTGTGCCCTTGGACAAAGAGGCTTTCTGAGTGATCCAATCACCCAAATCACGTCAAATTTCTTCCAAATCTTGGCTCAAGTCTTCTAAGGCATTGATAAGAGGTAAGTGCATGCCATAACCCACTTTGAAGCTATTTTTTATCATCATTAAATAAATGGAGTGAAACCCTAAATCAAACCCTAGGTATTCAAGCTTGAAATCACTGTTTTTCCATTACTTCACCCTCCTCAAAGAAATTCAGTGATAGACAGGGTTATTACGGTGCTCAAGGGTTTTCATTCATCTAAGCTTGCCCCTACACCCATTTCCTTCATTCACTCTTTTTCCTTCACTTGCAAGGTTGCCATCCCATTACCCTCCTTTCATCTCATTTCCACATCAGTATTAGGGTTTCCAAAAAACAGAGCTTTCACAACGTCAGAAGAGGGAGACAGTGGCAGTGGTAGTGAGGCAAAATTCCAAAGAGACATGTAGAGTGAAAGTGATGAGTTTGCATCCATGTGAAGGTAAATGTCATTATCTTAATCAGTGTTCCAAGATCAAATCCACTCAGGGATAAGGAAAATCAGGTTTAAAGGCACAAACTCAGAAATATTAAAGACAAATCAAAAGATGGAGATGAAGATAAAGAGATAAAACAGATTAGAAGGGTTTTTAAGGCAAAGCCAAGTTAAATGCCTAAAATAGAGGTTAAAAGGAAAATCAGGTTTAGAGGCCTAAAACAAATATTAAAAGGCAATTCAAAAGAAGATTAGCACAAAGACCAATTCAAATAACTCAACCCAGAGCAATTACTTCTTCAAAGGACTCATTTGGACACTGGGAAGGCCTCCAAAACTCAGTTGCAACTCAAGCTATTTTTCCAGTTTTGGCACTGCGCCCTTGAACCTTGGCGCTGCGCCCTTGCCAGAAAGTCAACAAAATACACTTGGAGATATTTTGAAAGTTATTGAGAGGACTTAAAGTTCAATGATTCCCAAATTAGCTCATATGTTAGCTTAGAAGTTATTTTTTCATTTTTGAGTTTGGGATATTTGTGCCTTGGGCCTTGCATGGTCTCATAGGACAAAAATGATTTAAATATGTAATTACTGACATTTTGGAACCCTAGCTAGGGCTTTTCTCCTCCTTTTCAAGTTAAATACTACATGGAGGCATCATGTTTATTGTTGGTTGTTTATTGAGATGAATACATAGACTTGGAGTTGTGAAGAAATTGGCTTTGGAGTTGTGTGATTGTTTTTGGACTAAGCATCAATGGAGCAAGCACCTTCATAGGATTCATGAACCTGGTTAATGGTGATGTTGCTCTAATCTAGTTATTGTTTCCTTATGTTCTCATATTGTTCCACCTTTTCTCTTGCATTAGAACATAAATTTTAGGCTAAGATATGTTGTTAGAGGCACCTTAGGTCTGTCTGCTTCTATTGCTCAAATGTTTTCCTCTGCTAGGTATGATCGAAGAATTCTTCATCGCTCTTTAATTCCACTTAGCTTGTTTGTCTTCAAAATGATTAAATAGAGTCAATCCGAAGAAGTTTATGGTATGCCTTGTCCTTTGGTGTAGCTTGAATCATTGTTTTCTAGGCTTTTCTTTGAAGTTTGATTATTAGGGTTTAGGCTAAAGAAGTTTATGGTATGCCCAGTCCTTTAGTCTATCTTGAAATGGTTACTTTGAATGTCTTTACAGATTGATTAAGGAATTTAGGATTTCCCTTCTCTCTAGGGTTTGTTGGATAGTTGTTTTAAAGTTTACTTGATAGAGCTAGGTCAAAGAAGTTTATGGTGTGCCCTGTTCTTCGATTCTTTCTTGATGCATAGTAATCTTATAGACTCTTCCTGTTATATTTTATATTAAAGGACTCTTAACTACCCTTTAAACCTACTACATTCACAACTTAATGTTCATTTCACACTCACTAAACCTATTTAGTTCCATTTGTCTTTGTTAACTTGCCCTATGAAACACCCTGGACCTATTGTTTTACTTTTCAAGACCGTTTGCAGACTCCATAGCCCAATGGTTTAAGTTTCTCTTACTCTATCTATTCTACTTGACAACCAACCCAACCAAACAAAACAAAACAAACAAAACCTATCAATTTAACTAGCCTAAAATCAACATCTTAAAACAAACAAGTTACATCTTTTACACAAATATAGAGAGAACCCTCTCTGAGTCCAGGAAGGTTAGGTCCTAGGACTCCAAAATTGGTTTGATGTTACCCTTGTACATTTGGTCTTGCCAATCTGACAAATTACAAGGACCTAACACCCCCCATCGAAACCACACATGGATTTGACTAGTCCCTGGGGGGACGAATTTGAACTTGAATCTCATTTCTCCCTACCTCTCCTCACACTTGGAAAAGCACAATATTTTAAGGATGAAAAGAGGATGATATTATTAACGGTTTATTAGCAATTCCCTCTTTGTTGCTTCCATTAGAGATTCAGGGGATAAGGATGAGGTAGATGATGTAAATAGTGAACATATGAGAACCACTCCCCATACTGACAATAGTCCTCTCGAAATTGAGCCAAGTAAACATTTAAACATTAATCCTAATTTGACTGATGAACATAAAAGATTGTTGATATAGCTGGTATAAAAAGGCATTTGCATGGGATTACACTAGTATGAAAGGAATCCATCCTGGCCTGTGAACTCACCACATTTACCTTAAAGATGGCTGCAAACCAGTTAGACAACTGCAGTGCCGAATGAATCCCGCACTTAAGGAGATAGTGAAAGAGGAATTATAGGAACTCCTTAATGCTAACTTCATTTATCCCATCTTTGACTGTCATTGGGTGTCTCCGCTCGTCATTGTTCCGAAAAGGAATGACAAATGGAGAGTTTTTGTAAATTATATAGAACTTAACAAGGCCACCCAAAAGGACCATTTTCCTTTACCATTTATAGACCAGGTCCTAGATACTCTTTCTGGGAAAAAAATTTTCTCATTCCTGGACGGATTCAGTGGCTTTAACCAAATACAGATTTCCCCGGAAGACCAAGACAAGACAACCTTTACTTTCCCATTGTGTACTTTTGCGTATAGAGTCCTTCCTTTTTTCCTCTGCAATGCGCCTACAACCTTTCAAAGGGAAATATTGGTATCTTTTCAGATTTGTTGAATGACTGCCTTGAAATTTTCATGGATGATTTTACACTCTACGGAGATGCTTTTGAAACAACATTAGTTAATTTGGAAAAGGTGTTGGAACATTGTGTACAAACTAATGTTGCTCTAAGCACTGAGAAGTGCCACATGATGATGACTGAGGAATTGTGCTGGGACACTTCATTTCGACAAATGGAATCAAGGTAGAGCCTACAAAAATTGAGGTAATCTCGAAAATCCCAACTCCCGGGACTCAAAAGGAGGTATGTAGCTTTTTGGGACATGCAGGGTACTATAGAAGATTTATAGAATTTTTTTCAAAGACTCCTTTATTTTCTTTGCTTATGAAAGATGTGGAATTTGTGTGGACAGGGAAGTGTGAGCAAGCGTTTTTGAAGCTGAAGCACTGTGTAGTAGCAACACCTTTTTTATGAGGACCAAACTAGAAAATTCTATTCCATATCTCTAAAGATGCATCTGACATAGATGTAGGTGTTGTTTTGGGTCAGCTGGAGGAAAAGAAGCTTTATGCCATCTATTATATCAGCAATAATTTAACTCTAGCTAAGATTAATTACATAGACCGAGAAAGAATTCCCAGCAGTAGTGCATGCTATCAATAAGTTTCGGCACTACATCACCGGGTATCAAGTATTTGTACACATTGACCACTCTGCCATTCGATTTCTAATGAATAATCCTATTACTAATGGTAGAGTTACACGATGGTTATTGTTGTTACAGGAATTTGATATCACTATTCTAGATAAACCTGGGAAAGAAAATGTAGTTGTTGATTTCCTTTCTAGGTTAACCATAGGTGATAATTGCACTCCTACTGAGGATTCTTTTCCGGATGAGTATATTTTTTCCATATCTACTCACTCGCCGTGGTATGCAAACATAGCCAACTATCTTGCTACAGGTAAATTCCCACACTACTTATCTTCCAGAGAAAGAAGGAAGATCATACAGCAGAATACCACTTACTCCTGGATAGAGGGCAATATTTATCACACTGGAACAGACTTTTAGATTTAGCGTTGTGTTAGAGAAGACAAGATTTTTGATATCTTGAAGGCTTTCCATGAGGAGTCGTATGGAGGGCACTTCACGGACAAGAGGTCAGGGTACAAAGTGCTCTCAATAGGGTACTACTAGCCAACTATATTCCAGGATGCCAAGAATTTTGTAAAGGGGTGTGATAGCTGCCAAAGGATGAGCTGGCCTCTGCAATCAGACGAGATGCCTTTACAACCTCAAGTAGTGATATAGACATTTGAGAAGTGGGCTCTATATTTTGTAGGGCCGTTTAATCCTTCATCACAACAGAGATCATATATATTGGTATGTACAAATTACGTCACAAAGTGGGTCGAAGCGAAGGCATTATCCAGAGCTACAGAGCAGGCTGTTTCAGACTTCCTGTTCGAAGATATTTTTGTTCGTTTCGGGATACCCAAGGGGATAGTGATGGATGGGGGGGCCCAATTTACATCTCATTTGATTCAAAAACTAGTTGAGAAGTATGGAATTCATCACAGGATCACTTCACCTTATCATCCACAAGAGAATGCTCAAGTGGAGTGCACCAACAAAGTTATTGAGGGGATTTTGACAAAGACAGTAACCAACCACCGAAGGAATTGGGCTAAAATTCATCCAGAGGTACTGTGGTCTTACAGAACAACATGGAGGAATACTACGGGCTTCTCACCATATGAATTGGTCTACAGTAAGAATCCCTTATTCCCCATAGAGCTCGAAATAAAAACATTTAGAATAGCATTACAAGTCAATCTAGATTTAAGTACAACACAAAGACAAGAGATATCAATGCATTAGAAATAAGCCACTTTGAGGGGGAAACCTCCAATAAATTACATGAATGAACAATTCTTGGATGATTCAAATTACAAAACCTCCTTTCTATATATAGGAGTCCATGGGGCCACAATGTAATCCTAGCCGACCTAACAATAATAACAATAATAACAATATGGGGGTTACAAGGGTACAATAATAACAATAAGGGACTATACTAGTAATATAGGGACCTAACATGCCCCTCTCCTTCAAAAAAGTGTTGTCCTCAATGCTTGAGTAGATTTGGGTGCTTCTGTATAAAATTCTCATCCTCCCATGTAGAATCTTCAGTGGGTAAGTTCTTCCACTTGATGAGATACTCTGAAATTGATCGATTCCGTAGCTGTCAAGTTCTTATTTCCGTGACCGCTTCAGGTTCCAATATGATTTTTCCTTCCTCATCAAGTTTTGACAATATTGTTTGAACTAGAAGATTTTCACCTATAATCTTCTTTAAGCATGAAACATGGAAAATTGGATGCACTTGCTCTTGTAATTTTGATATGTCATGTTGTCATTCTTCGTCTTCATGAGTCATAGTAGATATTTCTAAAGGCTTAATGGGTGTTGAATTTTTTTTAGGGGCCATTTTAGAATCCAATACTGATATCTATTCTACAATATTCCCTTGGAATCAATTCAACTTGATTCTTCAAACAAGACTTATGCAATTCGGAAAAAATAAAAAATAAAAAAATACACACCTTTTACTTGCTTTTGAGGAGCTCGATATTGAAATTGAATTATCTCTATAATTGCAGATCCTAAATATTAAAAATTCATCCCTGTAGTAGCCCTATGAAGCTTCTTTCAAATGCCACAGGTCTGATCTGATTTGGATTATTCAAGGAAAAGTTATGTCCAATCTCCCACAATGACCCAATTTTGGACTGATTCAATAGAGTGAACTTGTATGACTTGCCACATGTCACTGTTTCATCCTTTGGCTCTGAAATTGATAGAACAAAAACTAAAGTTCGTGTACTTGCAGTTTCTTTTTACAGTATTCCAATCTAATTCTCAGAGAGAGAGCTATGAAGATTTTCCCACGATCACCTCTTTGAGATGAAATTCAGAAGCCTCAAAAAACCCTAACTTCCACAGATCATATCTCCAAAAATTTTGCGAACCAATATTTGAAATTTTGCGACAATTTTCCTTAGGATTGCAGCTTCTCACTCTAAAAATTTCAACTTCTGAACCTTCGTAGAAAAAAAGTTATTACGAAAATACCACGATGAATTGTTTAGGTTAAATTCAAGAGCCTCCAAAATGACCTAACTTGCACAGATCATATCTCTGAAAATATTCCGAACCAAGATCTGAAATTTTGCGAAGATGTTCCTCAAGATTTTGGCTTCGCACTCTAACAATTTCAGATTCTTAACCTTCGTATAAAAAAAAATTATAGTGAAAATGCCACAATGACCTGTTTGGAGCAGTGAAACCCTAGAATCTCAAAGCTCTGATACCAAATGTTGTGAAACTAGCTCCAAAAAGAGAAGAAAAGAGATATCAACACCTTAGAAATAAGCCACTTCGAGGGGGAAACCTCCAATACATTACATGAATGAAAAATTCTTGGATGATTCAAATTACAAAACCTCCTTTCTATATATAGGAGTCCATGGGGCCACAAAGTAATCCTAGTGAGGCCACAATGTAATCCTAGCCGACCTAACAATAATAATTTAAGGGCACAATAATAACAATATGGGGGTTTCAAGGGTACAATAATAACAATAAGGGGGTTACACTAAAAACAATAAGGGACTATACTAGTAATATAGGGACCTAACAAATACTACGGGCTTTTCACCATATGAATTGGTGTACAGTAAGAATCCCTTATTCCCCATAGAGTTCGAAATAAAAACATTGAGAATAGCATTACAAGTCAAACTAGATTTAAGTACAACATAAAGACAAAGGTTGAATCAGCTCAATGAGTTGGAAGAAAAATGACTGGCTGCCATTTAGGAGATAGAGATCATTCAACAGTAAAGAGCTAGATGGCGTGATAGGTTCATTAAGAAGAAGAAATTTCAGAAAGGAGATTGGGCTCCCTTGTACTATTCAAGATTCAAGGATTTCAAGGGCAAGCTCTACACCAGATGGCTAGGTCCTTACGAAGTAGACACAGTATTTGACAATGGGACTATAAAATTGGTCACCATTGATAGTGCTAAGACATCATTACTGGTTAATGGGCACCGTCTGAGGTTATATCATCAACTTGCTTCAAAGGATTCATTTATTAACATTATCGCGGACTCTGATCTTCATGTTACAGCAATAGGGGGATGTTCCCCTGTGCAGCCTGAACTTTCAATTTCAAATAAATGTAACAGCTGAAAACCACTCTTGTGGTAGATGTTACACCTTTAAAAAAAAAGAAACCCTGACTGTGAAAACCTCTTTTGGGGCGCAGCCAGACGATTGGTAGCAGTTGAAAACCATTCCTGTGGTGGCTGCTACACCCATTTTTCCAGAACATCATCCTTTCTTTCCTGCATATTCTACAAAGTTGACATTACCCATTTGTTTTCAATATTTATTTTCCTAACCATAATGTTTTATGAAGGATAGCGTAGTGGTTGTCTTAGTTGTTACTTATGTAACAGCCGACAACTATGAACAGTGTTTTGAATCTTGTTGTCATCCTGACATGCAACAATTATTACGTTATTTAAAGGAGACCTCCACGACTATTGGAGCAATCACGCCATTATATTAATTTCTGCCTCCATGTCTTCTCAGGTACGTCACCGAAAAGGTAATATCACCATCCTCTAATAATTCGATGATTATGGCAAGATTAATAACAATCCTTTTGACGGTTTTGTATTTTTTTCATCATTAAAATTTGGGGGGGGGGGGGGGGGCAGGGGGGTTAAATCTCATCATGATTACAAGCAATCTGTTAGCCCTAAAAACACCATTAAACCCTGCATGCGTCGAACTGAATACTATGACAACCAATAATGACCGAATATTTCTGAAAAGGGGATCTGTACTCAAATCACGTCACTTTCAATAATTGGACAGTAATAGAAGGTATGTGCGAGTACGAATTAGTGATTTAAAATATTTTCACCTCGCACCATGAAACTCATCACCTCCCTCTGCCAGAAGTTCATGCACCCTCAGTCGAAATTCTCAATCCAAGATAGCAGAGCAGGTTGCTGGGAGATAGCAAGGAGCATGTCGATATCCTGGTTGGTTGAGCTTAAGGATTAGTTGAGGTTAACAACAAGATGGGAGGATCAACAATGAGACATGAGTTGGAATCCATTGAAGCTTTACAGATTTTCCCAAAAGCATATCAGATATTTAGGGACACTGGGTAGCTCGAGTACTTTCAGAGGTTGAAAGGCTCGGATGAAACAATTGCGATGGAATTCACCAGGAATTTGAACAACCATCAAACCCAAGTCAGGGGTCTGTGGATCAAAGTTACGAAAGAATTTGTCTCCCAAGTCACCACATTATCAGCCAAGGGCAGAAGATGGTTTAACAGGAAGGTTAATGATCCTTCTCTAAAGGAGGATTTCCTTGTAAGAGAAGAAAAGCTTGAGAAGAAAGGAAGAGGGATTGATAGACTATCACTTCCCCAACCTTGGGCAGATGTTGCCCTGAATTTGATATAGTACATTACCTGTGAGGGAAGGTCTACAATTGTCTTCAATTACCACTTTCCTCTATTGAACCATCTGCGGCACCAGCAAAATATCAATCTTCCATATTTCCTGCTAGGAAATATCAAGCATATGGTTGCAGTAGTCAAAACGGTAGCATGTCCTGAAGCTTGTGTTACCAACCATGGCCTTATCAAACTAATTGTGTTGGATGCCTTAAACCAACAAGGAAAGAGCTGGGAAGAGTTCAAATGGAAAATACCCATGACGAGCCGAGGGAAAAAAGCTGAGACTTTGGGAAAAATTCATGAAGGGGTTGGAGTCCAAACCCGGTCCACCGAGGCCAGAATTGAGAAGAGGCCCACTGATAAGTCGATTGGAGACAAACGACCAAAACAAAGGGTGAAAGTTAGTGTTCCAAAAAAATCTTCACCAGCAACTGAGAAGCAGGAGAAGGCAGAAGAGCTAGAAGAAGAAGAAAAAGAACCCTCCTCGCTAGATAGGAACGAAACTCGTACTTTGCTTTCAGAAATTGAAAATTTAAAGAAAGTAAATGAATAGTTAAAGTAGAGATTAGCTGAAGCTAGGAAATTGGAAGCCTCAGGGCTAGATGCCCTAGTTGAAGCTGTCAAGAAAGCTGGGGGGGGGTAAATCCAGGATCTGTATGTGTGGCATGTTCCCAAGAGTTAGCAGCAGCAGGGTATAGAGTTTGTCAGGTAAGCACTTGCTCAAGGGAGACTAAAACAGAGCCTCGGGAGGCTACTCTACAAGAACCTATTGAAGATATCGTTGTTACACAAGAACCAATAGTTAAAACAGAGCCTCCCACTGTAATCGACTTGGAAGCCAACACACAAGAACCTATAGAGGCCACTGTTGTTATAGAGGAACTAGCGGTGAATACAGACGCTGACCAAGGCAAAATGAAGAAGACTGCTACACAAGAACCCACCTATGACATTGTTGTTACACAAGAACCAATAGTTGAGGTGGAGCAGTCCCACCCTAGAGAGGTTGTCACACCTGATGAGATCCATCATTATACATATTTGGAGGGGTTAGTGGTCACCTTTGTAGAAATTTGAATAATAGTTGAATTATTCACCGAGATTATCCTGATTACACACTATTTAAGCTTCATGCATAATACATAACCTCTTCTACAATTGATCATCAATTTGCGGAATTAGAAGCAGTCGCATGCGCGCATTAAAACAATAATCAAGCACACATATAACACAATATGTAATGGGGAAAGCATACAATTGAAAACCCCCAACTATCTGTATATTATAATGATAGATAACATGTAACAATACATATCACAAAGCTCCTCACAGCTCTCAGCACTATCTCACATGCTACACACAAACTAGCTCAGATATGAACAAGTCACTAGTTCAAATCTCCTCCACCTGTCTGCCTGCCTCTACTGCGCAATCCAAGATGAATAATGATGAGATCCAAGTTCGAATCCCACTGGCTTGTACTGCGCAATTCTCATTGGCAATCTCAATCAATGTGTGTGCAAATCTCATGCACATCTATAGTCACAACTGATAGTAGACTCACCCTTTCACCCACCTCTAACACTCGTCTCCACTGAACTGTCCATGCATTGCAGTTAACTGATGTGTTCTTTAGTTGATTTATGAGTTAATAATTAGTGAATTAATTAATAATTAATTCACACCACTCATCACTAGTGTATTTTTCAGTTAGAATAAATACAACTAGTTCAACTAAGTTAAACAGAACACAACTCCACCAACTGTCTCATCAACTCCACCAAAATTTGCCACATGAGTTCTAACTGAAGTCAACCATGCAATAGCTCAACTAACCCTTAGGAAAAGCGTATTTCCTTCTGTCAGCTGCATGTGCCACATCCAAGCATCAAACTGAAGTGCTCTAAGAGGATAAGATAATGTTTATAGTCCAAATATTATTAAGAGCTAATAATATTTGACTGATCTATTTTTAGACTGGCAGTCTAAAAATAGATTCCGCCCAATGTCTAAAAATAGAGGTCCATCTATTTTTACCAACTTGACCAATCATCCATAAATAGCATCCTGCAACTTATAGACCATGATCCATATGTCTAAAAATAGACATAGTCTAAAAAATAGACTTTGCGACAAAAAATCACTTGTGTGGCCCCCACCTAGTTTTGATGATCACTTTCCAACTAGGATTAGGAAAGATGTTTCAGGATGCCTCCTTCACTATTTCTTGTTGCAATCTTCAACAACCTTTTTGCCTTCTTAGATCTCTTTTTCTTGCATTTTTCTTTTTATTTGGTTTTGTGATGCTATTATAGGTGTTGATTAAGGCTAACATACTATGAGTGCCTAACATGAGGTTAAGTGCGGAAAATCATGAATTATTAAGGATTTTGTTAAGGATTTTATCATAAAGACTTGGAGGAGACAACAAGGATAAGTTATAGGAGGATTTTCCATCCTCCTTAACTCTAAAAGGAAGCCAAAGGATCCCAAATATTCTCTTCAGCAAATCGAATTCCAAAGGCAGCCAAAGGATTCCAAAGATTTTCTCCAGCAATTCTAATTCTAGAGGCAGCCAACCAACTCAATCTTTGATTACTTGGATTCAAGTGGACTTACATTATTTTCTATGGAGATGTTGGTAGCTTCCCTATAGAATAAATAGAGTAGAGATAGAGCTAGGAAGGGGTCAATTATAGTCGGAACTTTGTTGCAAGCTATTGAGCTTTTTATTATTTTACTCAATGTTGAGGCCTCAAAAATCCGTGGCAACAACAAAGGGCGATAACCACCCTGTTCGGACCTTAAAGCAACTCCTTTTCCGTTTGGGGTAGTGGCTCTGACTGGGTGTGATGGGACCAGTTTCCCAATTTTGGTTTTTGTATGATAACTTGTTGGGTTTCTACCAAAACATTTTGGAATGATGAATTACTACAAACTAAGACAAATTTAACCCTAAATGCAAGACTTTGAATTAAATTTAATCTAACTCGGGATATAATGTCTCAATGCGATCTAGAAAGATATCTATTGAATATGTCATGAAATCAATTCATATTTAATAGAATTATTACCATGTAAGATGATTCTCTTGAAAAATTAGTTAATCAAAAGAAAATGAAACATATATCACATTGTCTGATGACCATATATAAAATAACTAATCTCTGTCTTTATACTGTACATTAGTGTAACAGATATTTCAGACATAAACAATTAATTTCATATATGATTCATGAAAGCTGTGTTCATCACTAATTTTTAGAAACAGAAATAACATACATGATATTAGTATCAGTTGTGTATTACTCTGTCTATCAGATCAGTGATAATATGTCGTATCCAATCCTTCAATCAAAGATTTGTTCAAAGAATACAAAATTGCACCAGCATTGATCAACAAAATGATGTTTATAACTGAATAAGGTTGTGTTCCATTATTTCATCAAGGCATTCACAAACCTACTTACAATTAAGCATTATTTGCAAATGTTCTCAATAAAATTCTGGACCCTTTTCTAAATGCATGAGAAGGGTTTAAATAATAAAAATAACTACAAACTAAATTAAATATTTTACAAAAATGTAGAGGAGGTTTCAAACAACCTTCCTCTAACTTGAACAATAATCTAGGAATTTAAAACTAATAATCCCAATTCTAAGGATTTTGCATCTTTTGCGGAGTATGGTCACCCAGTTTGCAGATATCTAGCATTGTCTTGAGCTGAGGTGGCTGAGATATTCGTGACCAGATTTGATTCTTGAAGATGGAATTTGAAATTGTTGACTGAGACTTTTTAGCCGATTCTGTGAGAAGTAAAAGTGTTTGCTGCTAATGCTAAGGTTTGATCAGAAAATTCAAAGAATTTTCTTGATCAAACTTATTAATTTTCTTGATTACTTCTTCTTGTTGTTCTGCTCTCTGTGTCCATTTCAATTCTATTTCTTTTGTCAGTGAAAACACATCAGACGTGTTTTCTTCAATAAGTCATGTTTTGAACAATTGGTCACATAAAAGATGTATGACCTCATTTGATTTGTTGAATGTCTTAATCACTACTTTTTCTGCTCGGGCAATCTGTGTTTTCCACTCTGTAAATAATAATTCTTCATGAAGCTTATCTATCTGAGGTAGATTAGCTTGTTTTCCCATATCTGAATCTTGCCATTGAATATGTTCTTCAATTTGTTTTTGAAGTTTTTCACATTCAAGTTTTTGAATGGCAATTTGTTGAATCATTATTTTATTGGAATCACAATAAGAATCAAACATAGCAACTTGATGACAAAATACCTTTTGTTGCTTTTTAATCATTGTATTTATCTCAAGTGCTTCTTTGATGAACTTTTCTGATTGTGATTTATTTTGTAATTCTGTCATGGTTCTCTCCAACTGTGTCTGTTTATCTTTAAGCTCTATATGATGTTCCAACTTAAGTTTTTCAAAATATTTATGGAAATATTCTAAATTTTCTCTAATCTGTTCTGTAGACTTGACTTTCTCTTTATCTAACATGTGTTCCAATTCCTGTATCTTGGATTCCTTCTGCTTCAACAGTGTTTTTATTTCACTTGCCTTATCTACAGTAGTTGTAGCATAAGCTCCTGCATATTGTGACAGTTTAGTCAAATGTTCAGTGGGATCCACTAATGAATCTTTCCAGAGGACGTCAATTGATTCATCTGTATATTTAAGAGTTGTTTCATCAACCCTTTTTCTCTTATTTCTTTTGACCACAGCTCTATGGCTGGGACTGTAGAAGATATCCAATGATGGAATGTCTTCTATTTGCAAAATGATTTGATCCATGGAGTAGGTTTGAATGATTTCTTTGATCTGTGCTGCTGGGATTGTCTGTAAAGGGTTGACAGTCTGAACTATCCTTTGGGAAGGCTCTGGCATTTGAAAACCTACTGCCTGATCAATATTGACCCTTTCTTTAGAAGTCTTTATTGCTTGGGAAATTTGTTCCCATTCATTTATTAGGTCTTTTCCTTCAAATGATTTAGATTGATCTTCTATGATCTGATCCTTTGGAGCTGCTTCTGTATTTGATTCAGTGGCATTGTTGTTTGTTTTTTCTTGCAACTCTATGTCTTGAATAATCTGGTCAATTTCCAAATTGGTTTTTGTAGATTCAGACTCATCTTCAGATTGATCTATCTTATCAGATTACTGTTGGGACTGACCAGATTCATCTTCAGAGTCATCCTTCATTTCTTCGTCAAGACTAACACTTGGAGTGTGTTTTTCTTCTTCCATGACTAGCAAATTCAAAGGGACATTCTTTAATCTCTCATTTCTGTATACCTGAAAGGCTTCGACATCTTCTTGACTTGATTGATTAGAAACATTCTTAAAAATATCAGAAAATTCTTCGACTCCTTGGAAGAAATCATCAAACTTATCTTCTTCCTTTACAAAAGGTTTCGTTTTAAGTCTTGACATGTAATTTTTAGTTACATCATTAGGATCATATAGTCTCCTGGGCATAAATGCTAGATTTAACATCTGAATACTAGGAGCCTCTTTGTATGTATGGCCAATATTGGCCAAAGCAAAAATACCGCACTGGATAGGGAATGAAGGCCAAATAGCCTTTTTGTCATCCTTTAACTGTTTGGTGACACCATTAATAAGTTGATAAGCTATTTCTCTCCCAAACAATCTATCCGGAACATAATATGGAAAAACATGTGGAAGAGCAGAACTTCCAAATACTCAAACATATGTAAATTTCTCTTCAGAAAACCATCGAGCTGTGGGAACAATATCTCTGTTGACTTCCTTGGAAACCCTAGGGATCTTTTTATCGAAAATCATTTGAAACATAGGCAGCATAACTCCATAATAGGCTTTATAGAAATGCAAGTGGTATTTGGAATCCCAAAGTTCTTTATGGTAAATATGGATTGGTGTAGGGTCTGTAATGGTCCATTTCCAACCCATGATTGGAAATGTAGAAGTATAACAGATGGAATCCATAACATAAGCGGACATGAAAAAGGGTGAATTTTCTTGAGGTGAAGCATTCCTTTTATTCCTATATTCAGCAATGTGTTGGGTTAAATAATTAGATAAAAGGTCTGCCCAATTCAAAATGGATGAATTGATGATTGTGTCAATTAAGGGAACCCAATCTCTAGAGAACCTAGTACTATCAGGTCTAGCAAATAACCTACACAACATACCAGCAGCAAAGCAATAGGGATGAGGGATTTGTGCAATGGGGTACGTACCCAATTTGTCTTGCTTCAATTTTCCCTCATTGTCCTTCCACTCATGGATGACCTTGATGAGATCTGGATGTTTAGCTTTGAACATTTGCACATATCTGTTGTCATAATTTTGTTGTGGAGCTGGTAAATGATACATGGTTGTCAAATCTTCAGCTTTAAAAGAACCCATAGTCTCTCCTCTGGAATTCTTAAATACTCTGTCTTCAATATTCAGATTTTCAATTTCCCACTTGATCATATCTGTGTAAGGCATAATATTTGGTCTTGCAGCTATCTTATGAATAAACGAGCATGCAATGTCGAAAAGGGTTGCATCGGAAGTGATATCAGTGCCTGTTGCAGATATCTTTGTTATCACTTTTGGCCCTTCATCCTCAAATAGTTTTTACATAGCTTCCCATGACGAGATGCTGCAATCTTTGTTACAGACAGTGTCTGAAAACAGCGAAGGCATATATGTATCTTCTGAGGACGATGCTTGAGACACTTCTTTACCTTTCTTACTCATCTCATACTCTCTCAATTTGATAACTGATTTCCTGACAATGAAATGAAATATATCATATAACGAGTATTTACAAATATGTATCAGAACTTTATTTCAAACTCACGCGAAAGACTATCAATCTTATCAATTATCTCTTCACAATTCATTATGATTTCAAAATTTAATGCTTGACATGGCTTCACCTGGCTTCGCATGCAATACTTATCAATCGTTTAAAGCCGTTAAGATCTAAAATTCAATCTGATATAACATAAGATGCTTTTTCACACGCTGAGATCATTAAATACGCAAATTGCAATGATTTCTTATAATATTTCGTGATTGTCTCGTAAACATTGTGAAATGCAATCTACGCAAATCGCAGATCGCAAGATTTAAAAAATATATTTAACTCTATATTATAAGTCGCGCACGATGCGATTTGCGAAAGCCAAAATGAATGCGATGCAAAAAAGATTTATATTTTTGAGTTTATTCGCTTCGTTGAGTCCGCGGTTATCGCAAATTTTATCACTTTGTTCCTTTAAGTCTTAACTAAATCAAGTGTGATGCAAAAAAGGAAAGTAAAGCTTTCTAAAGAGCATATCTCGCTATTCGCAGATTTTATGCTTTAAGATTTATTTTTGAAAAAATAACATATATGATGAGCGATGTGCTTTTTGGGCAGGAATTTTATTTCCTAAGTGTTTTTTGAAAGGATTTTAAAAAAAGATTTTCCTATTTATTTCTAAAGGGTCCCTATTTATAAAAATAAATGGGGGGTTGTTGTATAGTACAACTATTGGCGATTCACTTGGACGAACCAGATATCTCTGATAAAAAATTTTGAAAAATCTAAATCCTTTTATATAAAAATAAAATAGTTAAAGAAATGAAATTTCAAATAAATAATATCTTTTTTCAAATAACGAAAATTTCATTTATTCACTTATTTCAGGAGAATTTATATATAAAGATATAAGTATAAAAATCAATATTAGTCTTTATTTAGTTAAAAATAAGATAGGAAATAATCTTTACAGATAAAGCTTTTTATAATTTTACTCTTTTATCATAGATAGAGCCTCTGTTCCAATAGGCAATTTTAAGATTTTGGCAGGGTTACCTTTTAACGAGCTATGATCCATTTTTCCATCCAGTATTTCTCATCATTTTCATAAGTAAATTATTTTTTATTTTTTATTTTTTATCTTCTTAAAAGCCATTGTCTTGGCTTGGTAACCAAATAGTGACAATGCCATTCACAAATAGTAATTAAACTGATCAAGCTAGCTCATGATGAGACCCCTTGTCTATATGATATAATATCAATTCATTACACTGTTTTCGTAGACAGTATTAGTAATGTTAGTTCAATTATTTTTCCATGAACATTGTAAACAAGCTCGTGATGAGACTTATTATCTTTTAATTTTTCTCCAAACTTTTTCTTTTTTATTTTCATTTAAAATTTCTTTTGAAAATTATAAGATTTACCGGATGGGATGAATCACATTTCTTTTTAAGATGCCAGATGATAATGTCGAGTTGTTAGATTACTTTTCTGAAAAAAAATATTTCTTACTATAATATAATTTTCTTTTCATGACTAACAAAAGAATTTTCATACTAGATAAAAATGAGAGTTTTTCAAACAAAATAAGTTTTTTATTGGAATTCCATTTTTCTAGAAAGATAAAATGAATCTGTTTTTTCCTAAATCTTTCGATTTTTTTATTTATTTAATAGTTCTATTTTTTAACAAGTGGAAAAAGAAAATGCAAAAAGAATTTATCTAAGACTTATTTTGAAAATTCAACTGTGAGTACTAAACAAATTTTATTTCTATATGAAAGCAAAATTTTAATGTACAAAAATACAAGGGTTGCCTCCTATGAAAAATATTTTTTCAAACTTTGCCCATTAACAAGTAAAGAATCTTTCTTACCTAATAAATCCTGTAACAGAAATGTTGCTGAGCCAATTTTTTCGATTATTTGAAATGGTCCTAACCAGAGTTTTTGGAACTTTGTGTGTTTACCCTTTTCTTGATGAGCTTTATCCCATTTTAACACCAAATCACCAATTTTAAAATCTTTTGAACTAACAGATGTTAAATCAAAAGAGGCTTTTATTATTTTTTGATGATGAATACGAGTTTGTTTAGCTTTTTCTCTTTCTTCTTCTAACTTAAGGATTTGATCTTGTCTAAGTTGAAGAGAGGAAGAAGGATTTTCATCAATGAATTGTACTAAAGAAAATGATGGTATTGTTACGTTTGAGGGTAGAATTTCTTCTTTTCCATAAACTAACACAAATGGTGAAGTGCCTATTGAAGCTTTTTGCATGATTCTATCTGCCCAGAGAGCAAATAATAATGCTTTATGCCAGTTCTTATGATTTTGCTCCACGGTTCTTTTAATGATTATGATAAGGTTTTTATTCGTAGATTCAGCTAATCCATTTCCTTGTGGGTAATAATTAGCTGAGTATTTTAATTTAAAACCTCTTTTCAAAGAAAATTCTATCAAGGCATTTCTAGAGAAATAAGATGCATTATCAAATATCAAAGCTGAGGGAAGGCCAAACCTAGTAATTATGAATTTATCAATAAAATCGTTAATATTTTGTGTATTGACTGCTTTCAATGGGATTGCTTCTACCCATTTCGTGAAATAATCAGTTTCAGTTAGAATATACCTTTGTTGTTTTGAAGAGTTTGGAGTTATTTCACCTATAATATCTAACCCCCATTGTTCAAATGGTTGTTGGATATTCACTGGTTGTAATGGAAATGTTGGTTTCCTTTCTCTTCATGTTGTAGTTTGACATGTTTTACATTTTATTGTATATTCATGTGCATCTTTAAACAAAGTCAGCCAATAGTAACAAGCATGCATTATTTTACGAGTTGTGGTATTTCCTCTGAAATGACCTCCAGCTGGTCCATCATGTATTTCCTACAATACCTTTTCAGCTTTAGTTTTCTCTAAGCATCTTAATAATACAGAATCATAATTCCTCCTAAATAAGACATCATTTACAAGTAGATATTGATTTGCTTTAAGTCTCAAAGCATGCTTTGCTGTATAATTGAGATTTAATGGAGCATGTCCGTTTTTTTTTAATATTTCAAATCAACATATTGTGATTGAGAATCATTTAGGCTCACCTCAGATATTTGTATTTCTTCTGATTGATCTTCATCTTTAGGCAAATGAGAAGATCCAGTTAACATCTTGCAAAGACCTTGTCCTTTAACAATTTTAGCTGGATGTATTTCTACATCATATTCGTGGAGTGCAGTGACCCAATTTTCTCTTTTCTCTCCTACTTCTCGTTGTATTAATAATTGCCTTACTACTGAGTAAGGTATTATTATCTTGGTGTGTGCTTTTAAGAGAAAAGTTCTAAAATGTTTCAAAGATTTAAACACAGCATAAGCTTGTTTTTCTACAGCTGAATAATTTAACTTAGCAGCTTGAAGTTTAGAGCTAAAAAATGCAATTGGTGCTTCAATGTTTTGATCATTTAACTGTGTTAAAACAACTGCATATGATGTATCCAAAGAAAATGTGTATAACACAAAAGATTTGAGAAAATCAGGAGTTGTTAAAGAGGGAGCTTCAACAATAGCTTTTTTAATTAACTCAAAAAAAATTCTTTCTTCTTTTCCCCATTTAAAATTTGAATTTTTCTTGATCATTGATTGTAGGGGTAGGATAATTTGGGAGAAATCGGGAACAAATCTTTTTACAAAATTAATTTGTCCTAAAATGATTTCATTGTTTTTTTATTATGAGGCAGAGGAATATTTTCAATTTCTTGAATCCTATCAGGGTCTATGTGAATTCTTTTTTTAGAAACAATGAATCACAATAGCTTACCTTTTGATAAAGAAAAATAATAGTTTTTAGGATTGAGGGAAATGCCATATTTTCTGTATCTTTCGAAAATGTTTTTTAAATGATTAATATGAGTGTTTCTATGCTTAGAATAAACAGTAATGTCATCTAAGTATATAACAACCGAAATGTTGATTAATCCTCTGAATGCTATATCCATAGCACGTTGAAACGTAACTCCAGCATTAATCAGTCCAAAAGGCATTTTCTGATATGCGTATGTTCCCCATTTTGTTATAAATGTTATTTTTAATCTATCATCAGGATGAACCATGATCTGATTATACCCTAAAAATCCGTCTAGAAATGACATCAATTCAGACCCTACAACTTATTGTAATATTTGTTCCATGGTAGGTAAGGGAAAATTATCTTTCTAACAGGCTTTATTCAAATTCCTAAAATCTATGCAAATTCTAATGTCTCCATTCTTTTTCCTAACTGGAACCATGTTTGACACCCATTTGGAATGTCTAACAGGAAAAATGATTTTAGCTTTGAGCATTTTATTCAGTTCAGATTTAATTTGACTTTCTAAATTTGGATGAATTTTCCTGAGATTTTGTTGGGCAGGTTTATCATCTGATATCATAGAAATGGTATGTTGAATTATGGAAGTATCATATGTTTTAAGATCTGAATAATCCCATGAAAAGATATCTTTATATTTTTTAAACAATTTAATGAATGATATCCTTTCTTCATATCCTAGACCAAGACCTAAGTTGATATTTTGAGGTTTTTTTGAAGTACCAAGATTAATCAATTCAAACTTTATAGTAAAACTTTGAATTTTTGAAATGGTCACCTTTTTAAACCTATCTTTCAAGTCATAAAGGTCTTCCATTTTGACTACAGATTTGGGAATTGAATTATTGTTTGTTTTATCTTTAATCTGTAAATCATTTTCATTTTCATCTAAAATTTGACCTTCATAAGCTCTGTCTGATGTAAGAAAGTCTACTATATCTGCATCATCATTAAATACTTTCCAATTTGTTATATTATCTGGAATGGATGATCTAAAAATTAATTCAATTGAAAATCTATTTGGGCTAAATTCTTCAGGTGGTATAAGTCTAGATGCTACATTAGCAAGTTAATCAGTGTTCGCATTTTGTAATCTAGGAATTGTAGAGATATTGAATGTTGTAAAATGAGAAATGAGATTATGAGCTAGAGTTTGATAATGTCTCAAGTGTCCAGAAATACAATGAATCATGTTTCTGACTTGTTTGACTATTATTTCAGAATCTCCATATACTTGCAAATATTTAACATTCAATCCTATAGCTTTATACATACCTTGTATCAATGCTTCATATTCAGCAGTATTATTTGTGCATTGAAACTCGAGTCTACAAGCTAGCATCATTTTCTCTCCTTGAGGATTGATTAAAATGCAACCTGCTTCTGCACCATATTCTCATTTCGAACCATCAAAAAATAGAGTCCAAAATAAAGATTGTTCTGGGATTTGATTGCTAAAATTAACACATCTATAAGAGTTCGTTTAAGAAAAAATTTCAACTTGAGAAGTAACAATTTTTGTTGAAAAAAAGTGAAACCTGAGTGTTAAATGATCCAACGAATGATTCTGCTGAATAATTCCCTATGATATTATTAGTAAAAGCTATAGGTTTCTTTGGCTCCTCCAATTCAGTAACTGTGTGTTTCATAAATTTCTCACGTTCAATTCTGATTTGATTTGGTTTGCCATTATATGGTAACCACATATGTGACCAGTCAGTAGCGAAATATCCATGTAATTTCTCAGACCAATCCCTGCTTAGAATAATGCCATAAAACTCAGGAATGTCTGCAACCAAAATATCAATCACTTGTGATACTTTTGGATTAGATGATAATCTGATAGATACTGATAACATTTCTCCAATAAATTCAAATTTTGTTCTATCTAATTGAACTATATGTACAAATGTTTTTTGAGGAGTGATATTTGATTTTGTACACACTGTTCTTGGAATAATGTTTGAAGAAGCTCTTGAATCAATAAGACAATTATGAACATTCTTGTTAAAAATTTCATAAGTCAAAAGAAAAGGAGGAGTTTGAGAAATAGATTTATCACCAATTAAAACAAGATCATTAGAATTCACTTTATTGATAGATGATGGAGGTTTTCCCATATCTTTTAAAGCTTGTGCTATAACTGGTGGTTGTATCACTTCTATAGGAATTGCTTTGAGTTCTCTAAGCAAAATTTTCTGTTGTTGTTTGAGTTTGGTCATTTCATGTAATGAGATATTTGTCTTAACCATTTTCATATCTTCTACTATGTTGTATTCGACTGTATCTGATACAATCAAAGTTTTGGAATTTGTAGAAGGATCTGATAAAATCGGATCTGTCTACACAGTTTTAGATTTTTTTATTCTTTCTTTCGTAGGAACAGAATTTTGTTTGGGATTTGACACAATTGGATCTAAAGAAGGTTTAATTCTTGTAGATACATGCATAGCTTCATTTCTTCCTCTGTTGGAAGAATGAAATCTCATAAACCATTTAATTCAACTTCTTCTTCAGATTCATTTTCAGAAGGTGAGGGATCTTCAGTGTCTTGGTCAGATTCAGCGTTTGAAATTTCATTTGGAGGTTGAGATGTTGAAGAAGGATTTTTCTTGAATGGACGAAATGATTTTTTAGCGGCTGAAGTTTCAGCAACTTGTTTATTTGTATCAATCATATCATTTGACATAGTCTTTAATACTTTTTGAAGACCTTCAAGATCAAATGGATCTTTTGAGATTTTCTTTTTGGAATCTTGACTAAATGTCACTTTCTTTGTTTTCCTTTCTTCTATCTCTGATCGTTTCTCTAATGCTAAAATCATTTTCTCTACTGCGAGAGCTTCTTTCAAGTTTTCTAAAAGAGTAGCTTTATTAGCTCTATCTACAAAAATAGCTATATTAGAAGGTAAAGAAGAAACATACCATTCTATTTGTACATCAACAGTAGTTTTAGAAGTATTTGGGATTTTATTTAATAATCGGTTGAATCTGGAGTTGAAATCTTTGACTTTTTCACCTGAATTTGTTTTAAGATTGGAAAGAGCATTGATCAAAGACGCAACAGTTCTATCATCGCCAAATTTTGCAAGAAAAACTTGTTCAAAATTTGCCCAATCAACAATAGATCCTGCTGGAAGAGAAAATTACCAGGATCCTGCAGATCCTTGTAAAGTGTATGGAAACAATCTAACTACAACATCTTCATGAAAAATTCCATTTAAATTCATGGCCAACATAAAATTATTGATGTGTTCTTCAGCAGGAAGACCATCATATGGATTATATTTAGGTAACCATTTCTCTGGATGATCCAGAAGAACATTAGGATTTGCTATTAATACAACACTAGAATTTGTCCAAGGTCGATTAGCCATAATTGGATTTGGATTTTGTGAAGATGTAGAAGTAGGTCCAAAAGTAGAGGTAATGGAAGAAGAAATTACAACTAGAATAGTACTACTCGTGACAACACTGATTGTTTATATGGAAGAAATGGAAGATAGAGAAGATGTGGATTGATTGGAAGAATATGAAGGAACAACTGAAGGAAAATTTTATGTGACTTCACTTGTTTCTGATTTTGATCTGGATGTAGAAACTTTTTTGCGATGAGATTCTAAGGGAAACTCCAAATGGTAAATTCCAAGCTTCTCACTTCTAGATCGAGTTAAAATACCAGTGTCTCTAAATAAAGAAGTAACACTTTCCTTAGATGTTTCTCGGTTAACAGGCTTTTCAACAGAGATACTTATTCCTTCTAATTGTTGAATTAAAGACTGAACTTCGGGAGATTCGGGAATGAATTCTGAAGTAGATGGACGACGTGATACTTCAGGGGATGATGGAAAGGTTTCTACTACTTCTGATTTCTGAGTTGGTGATCTAGATTGTGATTGGGAAATCGTAGAATGCTTTTGAGGAGATCGACTCTTATGAGGAATTTGAATTTTAGACTTATCTGCCATTCATAGTCAAGCCCTCCTTCTAGCGCCAAAGGTGTTGAGGACTAATAAATCTGTGGCACCAACAAAGGGGGATAACCACCTGGTTCGGACCTTAAAGCAGCTCATTTTCCGTTTGGGGTAGTGGCTCCGACAGGGTGTGATGGGACCAGTTTCCTAGTTTTGGTTTTTGTTTGATAACTTGTTGGGTTTCTACCAAAACATTTTGGAATGATGAATTACTACAAACTAAGACAAATTTAACCCGAAATGAAAGACTTTGAATTACATTTAATCTAACCCGAGATATAATATCTCAATGCGATCTAGAAATATATCTATTAAATCTGTCATGAAATCAATTCAGATTTAATAGAATTATTACCATGTAAGATGATTCTCTTGAAAAATTAGTTAATCAAAAGAAAGTGAAACATATATCGCATTGTCTGATGACCATATATAAAATAAATAATCTCTGTCTTTATATTGTAGATTAGTGCAACATATATTTCAGACATAAACAATTAATTTCATATATGATTCATGAAAGCTGTGTTCATCACTAATTTTCATAAACATAAATAACATACATGATATTAGTACCAGTTGTGTATTACTCTATCTATCAGATCAGTGATAATAGGTCATATCCAATCCTTCAATTAAAGAGTTGTTCAAAGAATACAAAATTGCACCAGCATTGATCAACAAAATGATGTTTATAACTGAATAAGGCCGTGTTACATTATTTCATCAAGGCATTCACAAAACTACTTACAATTAAGCATTCTTTGCAAATGTTCTCCATAAAATTATAGACCCTTCTCTAAATTCATAAGAAGCATTTAAATACTAAAACTAACTACAAACTAAATTAAATATTTTACAAAAATGTAGAGGTTTAAAACAACCTTCCTCTAACTTGAACAATAATCTAGGAATTTAAAACTGATAATCCTGATTCTAAGGATTTTGCATCTTTTGTGAAGTATGGTCACACAGTTTGCAGATATCTAGCGTTGTCCTGAGCTGAGGTGGCTAAGATATTCGTGACCGGATTTGATTCTTGAAGATGGAATTTGAAATTGTTGATTGAGACTTTTTAGCTGATTCTCTGAGAAGTAGAAGAGTTTGTTGCTGATGGTAAGGTTTGACAAGAAAATTCCAAGAATTTTCTTGATCAAACTTATTAATTTTCCTGATTACTTCTTCCTGTTGTTCTGCTCTCTGTGTCCATTTCAATTCTATTTCTTTTGTCAATGAAAACACATCAGACGTGTTTTCTTCAATAAGTATTGTTTTGAACAATTGGTCACATAAAAGTTGTATGACCTCATTTGATTTGATGAATGTCTTAATCACTGCTTTTTCTGCTTGGGCAATCTGTGTTTTCCACTCTGTAAATAATAATTCTTCATGAAGCTTATCTATCTGAGGTAGATTAGCTTGTTTTCCCATATCTGAATCTTGCCATTGAATATGTTCTTCAATTTGTTTTTGAAGTTTCTCACATTCAATTTTTCGAATGGAAATTTGCGGAGTCATTATTTTATTGGAATCACAATAAGAATCAAACATAGCAACTTGATGACAAAATACCTTTTGTTGCTTTTTAATCATTTTATTTATCTCAAGTGCTTCTTTAATTAACTTTTCTGATTGTGATTGATTTTGTAATTCTATCATGGTTCTCTCCAGTTGTGTCTGTTTATCTTTAAGCTCTGTATGATGTTCCAACTTAAGTTTTTCAAAATATTTATGGAACTATTCTAGATTTTCTCTGATCTGTTCTGTAGACTTGACTTTCTCTGTATCTAACATGTGTTCCAATTCCTATATCCTGGATTCCTTCTGCTTCAACAGTGTTTTGATTTCACTTGCCTTATCTACAGTAGTTGTAGCATAAGCTCCTGCATATTGTGACAGTTTAGTCAAATGTGTAGTGGGATTCTCTAATGAATCTTTCCAGAGGACGTCAATTGATTCATTTGTAGATTTAAGAGTTGTTTCATCAGTCCTTTTTCTCTTATTTCTTTTGACCACAGCCCTATGGCTGGGACTGTAGAAGATATCCAATGGTGCAATGTCTTTTATTTGCAAAATGATTTGATCTGTGGAGTAGGCTGGAATGATTTCTTTGCTCTGTGCTGCTGGGATTGTCTGTAAAGGGTTGACAATCTGAACTATCCTTTGGGAAGGCTCTGGCATTTGAAAACCTGCTACTTGATCAGTATTTACCTTTTCTTTAGAAGTCTTTATTGCTTGGAAAAATTGTTCCCATTCAATTATTAGGTATTTTCCTTCAGATGATTTAGATTGATCTTCTATGATTTGATCCTTTGGAACTGTTTCTGTATTTGATTCAGTGGAATTTTTGTTTGTTTTTTCTTGCAACTCTATGTCTTGAATAATCTAGTCAATTTCCAAATTGGTTTTTGTAGATTCAGACTCATCTTCAGATTGATTTGTCTTATCAGATTGTTGTTGGGACTGACCATATTCATCTTCCGAGTCATCCTTCATTTATTCATCAAGACTAACACTTGGAGTCAGGGATAATTTTAAGAACCCCCCTAAATTTATATATATAAAACATAGGCGAATCCCCATGATACATAGGAAAAATGGAAGGCGATTTTATTAATAATATAATATGTATATATAATTTTTTGGCGAATCTCTCACGAGATTATATTATCCTGTAAAATCATGGCGAATCACCAGTACAAATGGCGAATCACTAATACAAAATGGTGAATCGTTGTCTAGTGGAGTTCGGAGTGTTGGTTCCAATGAAGATATGGTAATTGAACCAGGAGTAGAAGGAAGAGAACCACCGAGACCAAGCATGGCACATGGTGACTCGTGAGGGAAGTAGTTCTCGTGCATTCTACTAAGTGTAATATTGTTGTTCATGCTACTACTAGCACTGATATTGAGGTTGGAGAGGAGTTTGAGGAAGCATGGAAGGTAGCAGTGGTGGAGAATTACAAAGAGAACCCCATGATGGGCTCCATTTTGCCCTTTGGTATTTGGGCTTGCAAGATCTTATGTCCATTGAGCCAACAATTAACCGTTCAACCAACAATCAACTTGACTGAGTTGATTAGGTACGAGTCAACTTAGACTAATCTTCAAAACTATGCTTTGCATTATCCCATATTTATCACACTAATGCACACAAAATTGAGCATTTTCACCCAACTCTCATGCATGCACACAATATTTTCATTAACATCTATAACCCTCACCAAGTGAGAATTGATCAACAATTTGCACCAAAGTTTGTAATAGTGTTGAAAGTTCATAAGAAATTTAGATCCATGGTACCTTAAATAAATTTTGAGATAACCTCCACAAATTTGACCACAATAGAGCAAACTTGTGATAAATTTTAAACTACAAAAATTAGGATTCGTGTTCCTAGGAACAATCATAAGAAGTAGTTGACATATAGGTCGAGTTTTGAGCCTTGACACATTGATAATGCAATGGCTTAGGTCAAAACTCACACATTGAAAAGTCATCAATGAAGAGAAGACAATATCATTATGAATTACACATACTCCAAACTTCTTACCAAATTCTACTTAGTTGTTTGCAACTCAGCTATACATAATCTTATAGTAAATACAAAATCCACAAAGCCTTCTTCACATAGCTAATAAATGGACATTGGAAGAGCACCCCTTATATAATAGTAATAGTAGCAATCAATAGATTATTTCATATTGAACTTCATAGCCATAGCACTCCTATGTATTGTATGTTGTATTCAACTTGCATTATCAAATATAGATACAATCATAGTTTTGATTGATACATGTAAATCATACTTGTGCACCATGTTGAATGCAATGTCAGTCAAGGCGTAAAGTCGGTTTGACGTGTAATGATCTATGAATTTTGCATGCAAGTTATTATAACCAACAAGAGTTTGGGCCCAGTTTGAATGAGCAGTGGAGGACACTCTCTGAGAGGGAAACTGGAATTTGTATGTGCTCTACAGTCCAATCTCAGTCAATGTTACAATATATCAAAAGAGTTATAGTTCAAGGTTACAAAACCACAGTAAAAATCTCCAGACAGAAAGAGGCAACGTTACAAAACCACAATAGGCTTAGCCCAGCACCAATTACCCTGAACAACTCTAAACAAAACCATAAATTCATCTTTCTTTCAGCTCTGCTTCAAACTGGAACAATCTATTCTGAATTGGAGACAAGAATGACGCAAGATCTTTAATAATTGTACTTCTTTTGGAGTCTGGGATTCCCTTGTCAGCGTCCAAAGACACGTTCAACTAACAAAAAAAAGACAAGGAAATTTTATAATCAAGTTTTTGAATATCATGTATGACTAGCAGACTTTAAAACTAGTTTTAAAAAATATGAATATAATACAGCACAAAATTATACAGCACAACACATTGAATTTCTGGACAACAATATAAATAAACAACAGTACCAGCTGGGATCTTTGATATTTAGATGAGGATAATTTACCAACATTGATTTACACCATCCAGAAGCTTGACACAACAGATCTTAGGCATGACAAAAATTTAAAATAAAATTGTTTCTCAACATATGTGTAGAAAAAGAACATCCATCTGGTAAACGCCGACACTTAGTAGTGTTTAATTATGGCCCACCCCACATTCTAAATAAATATAAGCCAGAAAACATATGTGTTTAAATTCCTATTTCTCTTTCAAATAGTATTGTTCATTTCTCCTTGCTAAGACCACGAAAGAGACCTATTTTTGATCCAGAAAACAGGTATGCTTATATAATTACTACTCTTTCAGCTAGTGTTTTGGATTTTAGCTCCACTGATACTCTCCTAACTCAGAGCCAGATAAGAGCCATTTGTGGTTATGGATAGCTGATAACCGTTTGTGGCAATGGATAGCTGATCAACTGCTATCAATTGGCTTCTAGGAGCTATTAGTTGGCTTCTAGGAGCTGGTTTGAATACGATCAACTGGGAAGGTGATAAATATGAGGTTCATTCCTCTCATTGATGGCAAGCAAAAGCACATGATCCATGCCAATGCACTACACTTGGTCCAACAAGCAAAACAAAATGGGCTTTTCATTCCCAAGTGATTTTACTCATGCAATAGAGGTCCTTACTTCAGTAACAAGCTATGATATCAAATTCATTGTGTAGGAAACACAAATTCATTGTTAAGCTTAATGTTTCCCACCTCAAATCATTGGAGCGTAGGAAAATTACTCAGCAAATGTGGAACTTACTTCCCTGTTCTATTGCCAGTGTCGAGTGGAATTTGTGGTGGGACTGTGGAACTTACTTCCCTGTTCTATTTCCCGTGTCGAGTGGAATTTGTGGTGGGAATGTGGAACTTACTTCCCTGTTCTATTGCCCGTGTCGAGTGGAATTTGTGGTGGGAATGTGGAACTTATTTCCTCGTCTTGGCCTTAACCCCAGATCTATCCCTCCTTGAAACATGATAACATCCAAGGAAAGATGGTCTCCCTATAAAATTCTACAAGGGTTTCTGAGACACCATTGGGAAACCTTTTAAACGTATGCTTGGAAGCTCTTCATCTAGAACCACTTGCAGAGCAAACTAATGCAAGCATATTCAATATAAAGTTATAAACCACAACTTGTAGAATGGTTTTTGGACTCTAGAGTCCATTTAGAGCCTCACAGATTATGTATTTTGTTGCTAATATGTGCTGCAATTAGTGCAATTTTGATATATTCACTCTTAAATGGTATATAGATGAGCAAACTTTGCAAAGTTCATCTCTAATGGTTTGGAATCTTAAAAATATTTTTTATTAAAAATTATCATTTTTATGTATTTTTTTTTAATCCGGTTCATTGAATCTGAGTCTATCTAAGTCTGAGTCGAAACCCGATTTGATAGGTAGCCAAGTTGAAGACTATTCCCAAGTTTTAAAACTAGGATATTAACTAATCACTGAAAAGTACAATATGACCTCACGGTAATTGCAGTAGCATTTTAAGAACTGTTGTAACAATGTGCCCAGTGGAATATCCATGGCATTTTACCGATCATCCATGGAGTAGTACAACCCAATAAATGTGTCAACCAAGTGACATCTTGTCAAAAATATTCACAAACTTTTCAAAGGAATTGAAAGTCTAGTTCTAGTGCTACGAATATTCATTTATTGTCCATTTGAAATAAGCATCAAATTGACGATAAAATAAATTTGTTGGAATTTTTCAGATAAATCATAAAGTTGGAAGCATTCCCTAGTTTTCTGCAAAGAAAGAAAGGACATCATGCACCAAACTAACAATGTAAATGGCATCTGCAGATAGGATGTATCAAACATAAAGCAAGAATTGAAAGCCAAGCAAGTATGACAATAATACCTTTCCAGATGCATTTCGAATAGGTGCTATGTGAAGAAGATTCCAGAGAGAAATGTTATCCTTCATGCACGATAAGAACATCTATTAGTTCAAAAAGTTTTTTGAGCTATAGACTAGTTCTTTAAGAAACTAAACGAACTGATAACTTATGCCACAATATTAAAATACTAATTTTCTGCTTCTAAAAGAGGTTTTCTCACTCTCAACATAAGCATACCTATAATTTAGGATCCGCACTGTACAACATTGTTCTGCTACAATACTTTGCCGTATCTGCAACTAATATCTATTAAAAAAATGAAATGAAAAGTAACATGGCACGTGCTCTAGGAAGCACATAAAAGATGGATACAACATTGTTGAATATTATGAGGACATAATTAAAACAAAGCGAAGTGCAAGTTATAACTGCCAAAACTCAATGCTTGAAACACCAGGAACCCATACGAGAATACAATGAAATGAAAAACGCTATAATGCAAGTAACTCACCTGCGCTACAGCCGCATTGTCTGTGTCTCGACCCTGCAAAAATAGGTAGTTCCGCCCTAAAAATTCATCTCTAGAATAGCCTGCAAAATGTTTCACAGTTTTTATACCATTAGTTTATAGTCTATCCCCCATTCTTAATTCCTGGCATGTTCTTCATAATGGAAACCTCTTTGACATATTACCTTTTACCCTTACCCAATACTCTGTTTATATCCTTAACACACCAAAGACACATGCAGAACCAACAAATTTCAGAAATGGTCTGAATACGAAAGACGAGCTTTATAGTAATGATGCCAAATTTTAAAAAATAAAAATAAAATAAATTCCTTTAGTTACAAAGCTTAGAGATAGCATTAATATTTAATAGGGCTAAAGGACTTTTGTCATGGGAAACACATACAGCAGAAAAAAAATAAAAATCGATGGGGATATGGGAGAAGAAAATCATGTCACATTTCGAAAACAAAGAAACAAATGTCCAAGGAGAGGCAGATGCAAATTTTCAAGATCACCCACCCACGCAACGGATGTAGACTCTTAACCCAACATATCAACAAGCAGAAAATCCAGCATCAGGACATTTCTGGAAGATAGAGACAAATGTATGGATGGCAACACACTCAAGAACAAACCCATACAGCAGACCGACATAGGTATGCAGATTCAGCAATATCTCTAAACCATCCTCAAGTGGCCGCAGAATGTTCCAAACATTGTATATACTCAGAAGCAGTGAATTAAATTACTAACAGTGCAGCAAAGAGGAGAACTCAGAAAATTGTCAGCGCAACGGATCCATTCACAGAAATATTTCTATATCAGCAGCAGTGAGACACAAGTTTTATATGCAGTGAAGAATTATTTGCTGGTGTGCATAATTTTGCAAGCTGAAATTTTGATCAAGAAGAAAAGGAATTATTTTTTCATCATAAATTATATTTACAGCGGATGGGCAGAAATCTGAACTTTGACAATAGACCATATTTCAGCATACTGAGCAAATGTATACGAACCATGGCAGCAGCATATATTTATAAAAGCATAAACATAAGACAATAGAAGATGTAATATTTTTTTTATTTTGCAACAGTCCTTCAAAGATATGACGTTGTTCCTTCAGCCTCCAATTATGTAATAAATCCCTCTTTAAACATAAAGGAGATATAAGTAATTTGAATGTCTGCAATTCTATGTTTGTTGAGGTGGAAAAAGGAACCCTGGTCTGTTTTCTGGAGGAATACAGTTTTAAAAAATCTGATCATGGGTAATAAGCAGACTTAAATTTGGGAACCATAAGAAGATATATAATCTTTTTGGAATAAAATGGTGATTTTGGAGGAATGAGCACTTTTTGAGATATCTGGTTGGGAGTGATAAGATGCTGAATACAGATTTTTCTCCATAAATACAAGGAAATATTGCTAGTATTCAAAAAAAAATTGTCAGACTCCCATACATTGAATGGGAGAACTTCTCCAGCTTGGAAACAGAGGGTGGAGAGGGATTATTTCATACATGACCCGTGGGAGATTGTCAATGGAGAAACACCAGAAGATCTGAGGCAATGATCAACCAATTATAAGAACAAAAATGCCCTGCTTCTCATAACTGTTGAACCCTAGGATGACATTCTTCAAAACATTAGATGATAAATTGTGATGTCCAAACCTAGTGTAATTTAAGAATCTTATATGAAACACCAAATGAATTTATGGTTTTAAGACAAATTTAAAGATTTCTGAAAGAAATTAAGAACATGTCCAAAAAATGCATCAACTTGAAAATGAATTGTCAATGCTTAAGACCACCATCGAAGACATGGAGCTTGTAACCATTTTATTGAACAGCCCTCCATACATGTACCATAATTTTGTGACCTTGTTATGCGTTTCTTCTAGAATTGAAGTGCCATCATTCGCAGAATTAGTAGGATTGCTTATCCAAAAAGATAAAACATTGAAGAAAGATGAGGATCAAACAAACATTCACAGGAAAACACAATGGTTGTGGCAGGGTTTGAGGTAGAGTCAAGAACAATAGCTAGCAATAAAATCAAATAAGTAATTCACGAAATACAAAAGGTAATTATCAAACCAACAAGCCTAAATATTGTAATTATTGTGGAAAGAATAATATGTAGAAGAGGAATGCTTTCTGACAAAACAGAGGAATAAAGCTAGAGGCAAATGTAAAGGCAAAGGTGGTAGACATAGAGGCAATTTTGCAAAGAATAATAAAACTATGAAGTTGAATGAGCCTAAAACAGACTAAAAAGAACTAGATGCTTTTCAGTGTCTCAAAAGGGATGCAACACAGAGGAATAAAACTAGAGCTGGATGTAATGGAAAAGGTGGCAGACATAGGCGCAATTTTGCAGAGTAATGAAACTACAAAGTTGAATGAACCTAGAACGGGAAATCTTTTTATGTTCGCAAAATAGGAAGTAGAAGCTTCTCAGTGTCTGTGGTCACTAGTATCTTAATTTTGGAGCTTCCAAAAATGTAACTGGGAGGAAAGTTTTCAAAACTTGATAAATGTGAAAATAAAGTTGATAATTATATTAAGCGATAACATAATATGTCATGTATGAGGTAAAGGAGAAATACCAACAAGAATTTAAAGGAACAGTAATAAAAGCATTAAAATATCCTTTATGTCCTTTGTTTCAAAGGAAAATTTTCTTTTTCATTTTCTAGAAGAAGCAATGTTTGATCAAAGAGGAATAATAATATTGTGGCCATAGGTACATAGTTGCTAGTAATTTTTTTTTTAAACAAGAACTGGAAAATTTTATTATAATATAAAAGTTTGGAAGTCAACAGGGGAAGTACAGCAAAAGAGACAACCAGTGTCCTGCCCCTGAGGAGAGATTAAACAAAATATTCTTCTTACTAGACCATAAAATTCCCATTTTGACCCAAATACATGGCTATGGAATGTTTTGATAATGCTCATATCCATCTACTATTAATTGCCCCAATTTTTCACATGTGCCAAGATTGCTTGTGTGTCCACCTATTCATTGTTGACACATAGGACATGAAACCATTGCACCATTCAAAACTTCCTTTGAGGGTTCTAATTCAAAAAAAAGTGAGCCAACTTATTGTCCTTTGGAGTTGTACCATGAATCATATGCCTGATGATGATTGTGGAATCCCCAAATACTAATAACTTTCGTATGCCACATTGGTGTGTTAATGACAGACCTTGGAGCACGGCACATGCTTCTGCCTAGTTGTTTGTCATATGACCAAACTCCATGTAAGCGAGTTTGTGCATGCGCTTGAGGCCGAACACTGTTATCTCCCACAACACCATCTCTTTCGAAGTGTACGATTCATAAGGGTGCCACTCCACTTTCATCCAATATCCTAATTGGAGGTATTTGGCTCTAAACACGGCATGATGCAGTAACTTGCAAATAATGGGACTTGTAGGTTTCTTCCAAACACTGCCCCATAAGACTAATTACCTCCTCCTTTCTGCCTACTTCAGTTCTTGGTTGTGCTAAGCAACAGACAGATTTTGTGTTCCACACAGTAGTTTCCAAGCTTGTAAGACCATGTATACCTTATAATTCTTGTTCTAGGTCCAAATTCCAATCGAGTCCTTCCCACTGGGGTTTAGAGGAGTACCCATCCTTAGCATAGACCAGATCAACACTCTAGCCTGAACCAAGCCCATATCATAAGATTCTTTCATTTGACCTTCAATATTAGGAAACTATTTCTCTCTCTCTCTCTCTGGTCATGGCTCCCGTGTGCCTCCCATGGTCACCAGCTAGGTCCTCCAAACCTTGGACACTCTCAAGACAACATCACTAGATATTCTATCAGTGCCTTCGCAAAAATGGATGCAGTGAGAGACTTTCCTTCTCACTCTACATATCCTCATCTCATCTTACAGACAGACAATTGATTTTTCTTTCTTGCACTCTTCCTGTCATTGCATTATTTAAATCACATATTTGTTTTATGCTTTCTGAGTAGCCCAGTGCACCCCTACAACTTAGTGTCACCGACTGTGTTTCCTTGTCCCATTTAGTAATTTACATATATTTTTGGTAGCTGTTGAACATTAATAAAATTATATTATCTATCTTCTCATCTATAACTCTCAATCAATCACCTACTAGTTCTGGTAATTTTGAGCATGTTGTTGTCTTGATATTATGTTATATGAGCTATCTCCCATTCAATAAAGTTTAAACATCATTGCACAAAGAAAAAATAACTTTTTTTTCTAAAAACATTTGTAAGGCCACGTATATTAGAGGACGCATATCATAAATGAGAGTGTACAGCAAGACAGAAATGAAAAGGGACAAGGTACACTTATATCTGTACAATTTAGTAGGGTTGCAAATAGTGAATGATATAACTCATCTAACTCTTTCAGATTTTGGGAACGAGGAACAACTTTCAAGGATTTCATATACCTCATGGCAATGAGCTTTTCACTTAAGTCTTTAACTAATGAACAACGTAATCATGCAAAACGAAGCATCCTAAAACAAGTAATATTTCAACTTCTGAAATTAAACATTTCTATCATTTCATGTGTTCAACAAAGATAGAAATATACCAACATTTTGAAAGGGACATAAAAACAATAACAGGAATACAAGAGACCTATGTTTCAATTCCATCAGTCTTACAAATTGATATAACAAACAAGATCTGGTAAGGTTTCCAAAAACATAGATCACTGAAGAACGCTATGATTTAATATTCATACCCAGTGGCTGGAACTGACAGAATCATACAGTCTAGAAAGTAGAGACACAGAAACAAAAATTACATTAAAGTGAATAGACAATCAAAAGAAGCCAATTAAACAAATAAACTCTATGCATACATTGAAAGCATATGTCAATGGTGGTATCGTACAGAGAACAATCTGAAACATAATAATCATAATATGAAATTATGCATATTTTGTTTCTACTTTCATGCATACACACACACACACAAATTCCATATCAAAGAAAAAGTGGGGATGCATCATGTGCAATTAAAAACAGTTTCCCCACAGTATAAGGGACATGCATCATTTCTATTACTGTAATTCAAAAGAGAAAAGAATCCTCATGTGCTTTGTTGTATTTTCAAATGCCAAATACTCTAGCAATGCCACAAACAATTTCTAAGTACAGGGATGTTTATCTTCTCAGACTAAGTCACAGTTATTCCTTGCTTTCTATGTCAACCAGAATTAAGGAAACAAGTTTTGGACATGGTACAAGTTTCAGAAACAGTGCTTCCAACTTTGAGGAAACATGGAAATGCCATATCTATCTCTAGATGTATGATTAGGAAGGAACTTTTTATTTGTATGGTATGCATATAGGTGTGGAGTATGAGCTTCCAAAATAACTTCTATCTGTTGTCATATAGATTATTACTTTTGTTTTTACAGATATGAAACAAAATTTAGACACTGGAATCTGCTGGAAGATGTCTAAGAAAACTTTCACAGAGGTTTCCTACGCATTTTTGTGTCAAGTCCATAATGGAAATGATTATTATAATGAAACAATCCCTAAGCCAAAATTTCCTATTGATATAATATTATACCCAACATTGAAATTTTGTGAAGCCCCATTTTAGCTACAAGTATTTGTTCTCACAGTATATGTTTGAAGTTTGAACCTTCATTCATGGCAACAAAATAAATGCATATAAAGCAGAGACTAATGTATAATCATGACTTACCATATCGGAAGAAAGGGTGGCCTGTAGCTCGATTTCTTTCTGCAAGGTACGATGCAAGCTGGACTTCACCAAGCTCCACTTTTCCAGTATTCGCAACTCCATCCAGTCAATCAACAATTTTTTTCCAGCTGTATCTCAGATCTCTGCTATATACGAACTATGGGAGGCCCTAACGGATCAGAGAGGGACGGACCAGAGAGAGTCGGCCTCGCTCAGCCAGCAAGAACTTAGAAAATCGGTGTGCACAAAGCCCAGCCACCTCTCCGAACCACTGCTTCCAAGAGCATTCCAAGTTAACACATGTTTATGTGTAGAGTAATACCCCTGAAACTGTTGTCTACAGACCACAATATTGCTCTGATAAATCAAGAAATAGAGGTGATTGAAATCTAAACAATTGAATTGACAGCCAACGATTCCCAGACTTCCAAGTTGAGAAAACTCTTTCCAAGTCCCCTAAGTATCGGATATCGAACACAGAATACTATTGCAATTGCACTCGTGCACAACAGAGTGATTGTCCAATGTCAATCGTATTAGGGTAAGTCACTTCCCGGGTTGACTTGCATCAATGGCTTTGCTCAGAAGATTAAAATTCAAGTGGAACCTTCTAAGGGGCATCAATGTCATGATCCATTGCAGGAATACGCATGAAGCATTTCCTGATCAAAATGATGATAGCTATCAGGGCTATTAGATTTTCACAGCTAAGAATCACCTGAAGCCATTCATCCATTTTCAATGATGAAGCCTTTACCTGCTGATGGAAAGGTGAACATGCCAAATTTTCTATGAAACGGAACTTAAAGATGCATGTTTTCTTCTTGTTATTCATCATAAGTTAACCCTTACCAACCCTTTCCAGGATTTCTTTATTACAAACGATTTTAAATGGGGCTACAAGAAGTAATTATATTGGGGCTATGCCTCTTTTTTCCATATCACTCTACAGCTTGTAAACTTCCTCGATATTTCCCATTTTGACATGTACTCTCATCAAGATATTATAAACAATACTATCAGGCACAATGCCCTTCCCAGTCATTTCATTAAAAGTAGAATTTTTTTCTTGCATCAGGCCTTCATTACTAAGTCCCCATATAAGAGACGAATATGTATATAAATCAGGTTCAATACCCCTCTCTATCATTTTTCTTTTCAGGTCAAGAGCTTCATGCATATCACCCTCCTTCAAATTTCCAACAATCAGGGCAGTATAAACAATCTTGTTAGGAACCAAATCATTTTCTAACATTTCCTTGAAAAACAGCTTGGCTTCCTGCAAATTTCCACTTTTACAAAGCCCATCAATGAGTGATGTGTAAGTGACTGCATTAGGTGACATACCTGATTCTTTTAGTCTATCAAAGCAGGTTTTTGCCTCACATAGTGAACCTTGTTTGCAAAGCCCGTCAATAAGCACGAAATAACAGATGAGATCGGAAGTAATACCCCGGTCTAACATTTCATTATGCAGATTGAGAGCCTCCTGCATATTGCCTTCCTTAAAATGTGCGTAAATGAGAGTGGTATAGATAACATCATTCATGTGCAGACCCCTTGCCATCATTTTATTGATGACTTTTTTGGCTTCTTGTAACTGACATAGATTGCAAAGGCCTTGGATAACAGCACCATAGACTTGAATGTCTAGTTCAATACCTTGCTCTTGCATTTTATCAAAAATTTCCAATGCCTCCTGCATATTTCCCTGATTGAAATGCCCATAAATTAGGGCAGTGAATATAAATTTGTTAGGAGATATTGTAGTCTCTGAAATTTTCTTGAAATGATCATCAGCTTCCCGTACTTTTCCTTCCTTGCATAAACCATCAACAAGAGCCCCATATGTGACAGCGCTAGGAGTTAAACCAGATTCTACCATTTGATCATAAATTTTGGCAACTTCTTGCAGATTACCCTCTTTGCAATTTCCATCAATAAGACAAGTAAATGTAAACTCATTGGGATGCAAGCCATGTCCTCTCAGGGCCTTGAAGGTATTGTTCGCCTCTTGCATCATGCCTTCTTTACAGAGTTCATCAATAACTGTACTGAAGGTGATCACATTGGGCAAGATACCATTTTCTCTCATCTCATTGAGGACATCTAAGGCTTTCTGTAGCTGCCTTTACTTGCAATGCCCATTAATGAGAGTATTGTAAGTAATGACATCGGGTTTGCAACCAGTTTCCTGCATTTCATCACACAACCCCTCCACTTCCTCTAGTTTGCCTTCTTTATAATATCCATCAATCAATGAATTGTAAGTAACAATGTCCGGTTGGCAGCCCATCTCTTTCATTTGATTGAAAAGGTTCCTTGCACACTGCAAATCCCCCTCTTTGCACGTGAAATTAATCATAATATTGTATGTAAATACATTGGGAAGAACCCCACTGCCCGTCATGTTTGCGAAGAACTTCCTCGCTAAGTCCCCACGATTGGACTTCCAAAAACTATGCAGAAGCATATTACAGGCATAAACAGTGGGAACAATCCTAAACTTCTTCATTCTATAAAAAACTTCAGAGGCCTCTTCCATCATCCTAGTTTCGGTGTAAGTCCTCAAAAGGGCATCGAACGCTCTGGAAGGCGAATTGCATGCCCTCTGTGTTGCCCTCACCATGTCAAACAGGTTTGGACTTGGGTGTTCACGTTTGTGTGCCCTCACAAGACTCTTGAGGATCTCTTGGGCATGATGATACATTCTGCCCTTGTAGAGTATGTGGGCAATCATGCAATGTGATTCTGTGGTATGATAAAAACCTTGCTGTTGGCTTGCCCATCTAAAGAATTTAAATGCCAATGAGGCTTCTTCTCTTAGCTTCACAAGAACTTGAGATACATGAAGAGGGGCCAAAGTGGATTTCAGCAGTGTGGAGGCCCTTAAATCATTCCAACGCTCTTCTCGGACCATTGCACACGCATTGTTTATCAATACATCTTCATCGCCATCTGCAACCCTGGGGGTGATGGGCATGCTGCTTTTGGTTGAAAACACAAAACACCGAATCTTCGGTGATGTGGATGTGGATGTTTTGGGTTTTGCTGGTAATAAATGAGTAATATCTACACGCCCTTTTGACAGAGGAGACTTATCAATGCGACAATGGCTATTGTTAATGTAGAAGAGGACTTGTATGTGTTTATGATTTATGGAAATTTTGTTTATTTGTGTGCCTCTGATGTCGGTCCTGATCTTCCTCATCTTCTTCTGCTGTTCTCTTTCATTCATAGTCTTCGATTTCTTCTTTTGCTGTTTCTGCGGTGTTATTGTGATTCTTCAAAAACATCTTTGTCTGATGGTGTCCCTGCAATTCGTTGTCATTCCACTCCAGCTCCTCTCGTCCACTTCTCTAGTCGTAATACTGGTTTTCTCATCCTTACGGTTTTCGTTTGCATTCCACTCCAGCACCTCTCGTCCACTTCTCTAGGCCTAATACTGGTTTTTTCATCTTCTGTTTCTGCGTAAAATGGAGCGAATGCCATAGAAATCTGAAAAATCGGGGGTGAATGCCATGGAAACCTGGAAAATCGGGGGCGATTTTCATGTTTTTCTGTTTTGTGCGCCCTTTTTTGGGTGGGCTAATGTTAAACAATTAATTATTTTTAAAATATTTTTTGGGCTAACTTTATTAAACTATAAAAAATGGGTTTTATATAAAAAAATTTCCCTAATAAAATTTAAGATCCCTTAAAATTCGCCTTTGGGCTAAAATTCGCCCCTAAAATTTTCCCTGCTTGGAGTGTGTTTTTCTTCTTCCATGACTAGCAAATTCAAATGGACATTCTTTAATCTCTAATTTTTGTTTACCTGAAAGGCTTCGACATCTTCTTGACTTGATTGATTAGAAACATTCTTAACAATATCATAAAATTCTTCAACTCCTTGGAAGAAATCATCAAACTTATCTTCTTCCTTTACAAAAGGTTTCATTTTAAATCTTCACATGTAATTTTTAATTACATCAATAGGATCATATAGTCTCCCAAGCATAAATGCTAGATTTAACATCTGAATATTAGGAGCCTCTTTGTATGTATGGCCAATATTGGCCAAAGCATAAGTGTTGTGTAACCAGCTCCAAAAATAGAAGAAAAGAGATATCAACGCCTTAGAAATAAGCCACTTCGAGGGGGAAACCTCTAATACATTACATAAATGAACAATTCTTGGATGATACAATTTACAAAACCTCCTTTCTATATACAGGAGTCCATGTGGCCATAATGTAATCCTAGTGGGCCACAATGTAATCCTATCCGACCTAACAATAATGATTTAAGGGCACAATAATAACAAAATGGGTTTACAAGGGTACAATAATAACAATAAGGGGGTTACACTAATAACGATAAGGGACTATACTAGTAATATAGGGACCTAACATGCTCCTCTCCTTCAAAAAAAGTGTTGTCCTCAACGCTTGAGTAGCTCTGGGTGCTTTTGTATAAAATTCTCATCCTCCCATGTAGAATCTTCAGTGGGTAAGTTCTTCCACTTGATGAGATACTCCGAAATTGATCGATTCCGTAGTTGTCGAGTTCTTTTTTCCATGACTGCTTCAGGTTCCAATATGATTTTCCCTTCCCCATCAAGTTCTGGCAATACTGTTTGAACTGGAAGATTTTAACCTATAACCTTCTTTAAGCATGAAACATGGAAAACTGGATGTACTCGCGAAGAAGCAGGAAGCTCCAATTTGTATGCCATAGTACCAATCTTTTGCAACACCTTGTAAGGACCATAGTTCTTTGGCGATAATTTATTATCCTTCTTTGCTTGCTTGAGGGACATTTGTTTGTATGGTTGTAGCCGTAAAAATACCCAATCTCCTACATCAAAACTTCGCTCGCTACGATGTTGATCTGCCTGTTGTTTCATTCGATTTTGTGCCAAATTCAGGTTATCCTTTAAGAGTTGGAGAACTTCTTGCTGATGCTCGATGTGATCTTCCACTGCTTGAACCTTCGAATTTTCCCTTAAAGATGATGTGATAGATGGTGGATGATATCCATAAAGTGCCATAAATGGGGTCATATTTGCTGCAGTATGGAAGGAAGTGTTATACCACCATTTAGCGAGAGGTAACCACTTGACCCATTGTGCTTGTTTATCAGATACAAAACAATGAAGATATCATTCCAAACATTTATTTAATATCTCAATTTGACCATCAGATTGAGGATGATAAGATGAGCTATGAGCTAATTGAGTACCCAAACAAGAAAATAACTCCGTCCAAAAATTTCCAGTAAAAATGGGATCTCTGTCGCTCACAATAACCCTTGGGCTTCCATGTAGCTTTTGAATTCTCTCCATAAATGTAGTAGCAACTGTACTTGCTTTAAATGGATGAGATAATGCACAAAAGTGTGCATACTTGGTAAGTCTATCAACTACCATCATGATGACACTCTTTCCTTTGGACTTAGGTAAACCTGTGATAAAATCCATTGAAATCTCCTCCCAACGTTGACTTGGAATGGATAAAGGCTGTAGAAGTCCCGGGGTCTTAATTGTTTCCACTTTATTCTGCTGGCAAACCAAACATTCCGCCACAAACTTTTGAATATCAGATTTAAGGCCATCCCAAAAAAATTCTTTCTTCACCCTGTGGTAAGTTTTTAAAAATCCGGAGTGTCCTCCTAAAGGAGAAGTGTGCAATTCCAGAAGAATCTTTTGTTTTAGTTGGGAATTCTTACAAAGATATAAGCGATCTTTGTACCATAAGGAATCATTTTCCAACTAAATGTATCAGATGTACTAGGATCTTGCTGCAACTTTTGAATGAGTATCCATACATCTTTGTCCTTCTTCCATTCATCTCTTGCTTCAGTTATCCAATCTGGTTGGATAATAGAAATGGCACAAAGCAATGTTTCCACCTCTTCATTCTTTCTTGAGAGTGCATCTGCAACAACATTAAGCTTTCCTTTTTTGTAGATTATTTCAAAGTCATAACCCAACATCTTTGTGACCCATTTTTGCTGCTCTTCTGAAGATATTCCTTGTTCCAAAAAGTGTTTAAGACTATCATGATCAGCTTTTACCTTGAAGTGTCTTCCCATTAGGTAAGTTTGCCATTTCTTTAGTGCATGCAGTATTGCTAACATTTCCTTCTCATAAATAGGTTTTTGTAAATACTTTCCTTTGATTGGATGACTTTCAAAAGCAATGGGTCTTCCTTCCCGCATTAAAACTGCACCAATTCCATTTCCTGAGGCATCACATTCCACAATAAAGGTTTTTGTGAAGTCTGGTGTAGCTAAGACCGGTGCTAGGCACATTGCCTCTTTAAGACGTTCAAAGGCCTTAGTTGCTTCAGGAGTCCATGAAAATGCATCTTTCTTCAATAATGTTGTTAGAGGGGCTGCTATTCTCCCATAATTCTTAACAAACTTGCGATAATACCCTGTTAACCCGAGAAATCCTCGCAACTGCTTTATGGTTGTGGGAACTTTCCATTCCTTAATGGCTTTAATTTTATTAGGGTCTACCTTAACACCCTCGTGAGATACAATATGACCCAGATATTCCACCTCTTGTACTCCAAAGAAACATTTGGATGTTTTTGCATATAATTGTTTCTCCCGCAATAGTTTGAGCACCCTGTCAACATGTTCAACATGATCCTTCCAAGACCTGCTATAGATTAGTATATCATCAAAAAATACTAGCACAAATTTTCTAAGGAAGGGTTTGGAAATGGAATTCATCAACCCTTGAAATGTAGAAGGTGCATTGGTAAGGCCAAAAGGCATGACCAAAAATTCATAATGACCCTCATGAGTTCGAAATGTTATTTTCAGAATATCTTCAGTCTTCATTCTAATTTGATGATATCCTGAACGAAGATCCAACTTGGTAAAATAAATTGCTCCATGTAATTCATCCAATAATTCATCAATCACAGAATGGGAAATTTATCTTTAATGGTGAGCTTATTGAGCTCCCTATAATCCGGACACATGCGCCATGATCCATCCTTCTTGTGTACCAATACTACAGGAGCAGAGAAAGAACTTTGACTAGGTTGAATTATACCCGCCTCTAACATTTCTGCAATCATACGTTCAATTTCGCTCTTTTGGAAGTAAGGATATCTATAAGGCCCGATGTTTGGAGGAACACTTCCTGGAATCAAATGAATAGCATGATCATGATCACGAATAGGTGGGAGTCCTTTGGGAGTTTCAAACACCTTTGAATGATTGTCCAAGACTTGTTGGAGATCTGCAGAAATAGATGATTTTGATGTCGGAACTTCTAGTGAGCATAATTGTGCAATTACGCCTCGTTGTTCTTTCTTTAGAAGCTTTGTCATGACATTAGAGCTTATTATCCTTCCTGGATTCCCTTCAATACCCCGTAATTCGACTTCCTTTCCTTCTGAAAAAAATTTCAAGAAAAGTTCTTAAAAATTAAAAGCTACCGTCCCCAAAGATTGTAACCATTGTACTCCTAGTACAACATCAGCACCTCCCATAGGAATGGAAAGCATTGGACTAGTCAATACATGTTCCCCCATGGTTAGCTTGATATTATGGCATTTCCCAGAGCAATTTATAGTTCCTCCATTTGCAACCATCACTTGACATTCTGGTGCTGGGTATAGGAAACAATTTAATTCCTTGGCTACCTTATAATGAATAAAATTATGGGTGCTACCCGAATCAATCAACACTATTACCCTTTTCTTCTTTATATGTCCTTCTATCTTGAGAGTTTGAGGAGTGGTAATTCCTGCCAGTGCATTACACGATATGGTCTGATTCATTTCTTCCTCTTCTAGGGGTGGTTCCTGGTGTATATCCTCTTCTTGTTCATTTTCTTCTTCTTCTTCACAATCTATGTAAAATAATTTCTTCTCAGGACACTTATGACCTTTAGTGTATTTGCTATCACAACTGTAGCAAAGCCCTTTTGCTCTTTTTTCTTCCAATTGTTGTGGTGTCAACCTTGTAGGCTGTGGAAATCTAGGCGTAGAAACACTTCCTTCTTTATAGAATTGAGTGGTAGGCTTCCTTGTCGCCATAATTTTACATTCAACTTTTCTTGCCAACCTGAATGCCTTCTCCAATGAATCAGGTTCCAAAACGCGAACTTCAAGTTGGATGTTATCCTTTAAAGTGCCTAGGAAGAGATCAATCCTGTGTTCCTCTGTAAGATCAGTTACCCTTATATTCAATTTTTGGAAGTCCTCAATGTGCTGCCCCACTAAACCCTTTTGTTTGAGATTTATCAATTGGGTAAAGAAGGTGTTGCTCTTTGTATCCTCATAATGTGCTATCATTTCCTCCGTAAAAATTAACCAAGTGACAATTTTTTTACGGGAGCAAAGCCATCGATACCATACAAATGCATTTTGTTCTAAATGTAAAGTTGCAATGCGTACCTTTTGTGTGTTTATCACATTATGGAGATCAAAATATTGCTCCATCTGTAGTATCCATGTTACAGGATCCTTTCCATCAAACTTCCTCATATCCATTTGGAATATGGTGGTTCTTCCCGCCAACATTAGAGTTTATGAAATCATGATTAACATTTATTTTGTTCTCATCATGAGTTTTCTCTACTATCTTTTCACCATTAGGAAACATTTCTTGTATCAACTTTGTCAAACCTTCTATGTCTGCTTTTAGATCATTCTTCATGTTTTCCATTTTAGATTCCATGTCAGGTTCCATGTCATCTATCTTAGATTCCACGTCTTTCTTCAAACCATCCATATTATTCTTCACACTATCCATCTTTGCTTCCACGCCTTTCTTCAAAACTTCCATTTCATTTTTTGTTGCTCTTTGCGAGAGCGAAATTTGGTGCATTTGCTCTTGTAATTTTGATAGATCATGTTGCAATTCTTCATCTTCATGAGTCATAGTAGAGCCTTTTGAAGGCTTAATGGGTGTTGAATTATTTTTACGAGGCATTTTTTAGAACCCAATACTGATATCTATTCTACAATATGCCCTTGGAATCAATTCAAATTGATTTTTCAAACAAGACTTATGCAATTCGGAAAAAAATACACACCTTTTTCTTGCTTTTGAGGAGCTCGATATTGAAATTTGATTATCTCTGTGATTGTGGCTCTTAAATATCTGAAATTCGGCACTAAAGTAGCCCTATGAATTCTCTTTTGAATGCCATAGGTCTGACCTGATTTGGATTCTCCAAGACAAAGTTATATCCAATCTCCCACAATGACCTAATTATGGACTGGTTCAGTGAACTTGTATGACTTTCCACGTGTCACTGTTTCGTCCTTCACCTCTGAAATTGATAGCCAAAAAACTATAGTCCATGTACTTGTGAACACTTTTTATGGAAATCCAATCCGATGCTCAGAGAGAGAGTTATTGAACTTTTCCCACAATCACCTCTTTGAGATGAAATTCGGGAACCTGAAAAAGCACCACATTCCATAGATCATATCTCCAAAAATATTGCGAATCAAGATCTGAAATTTTTTGACGAGTTTCCTCAGGATTTCAGCTTTGCACCCTAAAAATTTCAGATTCTAAACCTTCGTAGAAAAAAATTTATAGCGAAAATTCCACGATGACCTGTTTAGGAGCCTGAAAAAATACCTAACTTCCACAGATCATATCTCCGAAAATATTGTGAACCAAGCTCTGAAAGTTTTAGACGATCTTCCTCAGGACTTCGGCTTTGCACCCTAAAAATTTCAGCTTCTGAAACTTCATAGAAAAAATTTTATAGCGAAAATGCCACGATTACCTTTTTGGAGTAGCGAAACCCTAGAATCCAAACCTCTGATACCAAATGTTGTGTAACCAGCTCCAAAAATAGAAGAAAAGAGATATCAACGCCTTAGAAATAAGCCACTTCGAAGGGGCAACCTCCAATACATTACATAAATGAAAAATTCTTCGATGATACAATTTACAAAACCTCCTTTCTATATATAGGAGTCCATGTGGCCATAATGTAATCCTAGTGGGCCACAATGTAATCCTAGCCGACCTAACAATAATAATTTAAGGGCACAATAATAACAAAATGGGGGTTACAAGGGTACAATAATAACAATAAAAGGGTTACACTAATAACAATAAGGGACTATATTGGTAATATAGGGACCTAACAAAAAGTATCGCAGTGGACAGGGAATGAAGGCCAAATAACATTTTTGTCATTCTTTAACTATTTGGTGACACCATTAATAAGTTGATAAGTTATTTCTCTCCCAAACAATATATCTGGGACATAATATGGCAAAACATGTGGAAGAGAGGAACTTCTAAATACTTGAACATATGTAAATTTCTCTTCAGCAAAACATCAGGCTGTAGGAAAAATATCTCTGCTGACTTCCTTGGAAACCCTTGGGATCTTTTTATCGAAAATCATTTGATACATAGGCAGCATAACTCCATAACTGACTTTATAGAAATGCAAGTGGTATTTGGAATCCCAGAGTTCTTTATGGTAAATATGGATTGGTGTAGGGTCTGTAATGGTCCATTTCCAACCCATGATTGGAAATGTAGAAGTATAACAGATGGAATCCATAACATAAGCGAACATGAAAAAGGGTGAATTTTATTGAGGTGAAGCATTCCTTTTATTCCTATATTCAGAAATGTGTTTGGCTAAATAATTAGATAAAAGGTCTTCCCAATTCAAAATGGATGAATTGACGATTGTGTTTATTAAGGGAACCTAGTCTCTAGAGAACCTAGTACTATCAGGTCTAGCAAATAACCTACACAACATACCAGCAACAAAGCAATAGCGATGAGGGATTTGTGCAATGGGGTACGTACCATATTTGTCTTGCTTCAGTTTTCCCTCATTGTCCTTCCACTCATGGATGACCTTGATGAGATCTGCATGTTTAGCTTTGAACATTTATGCATACCTATTGTCATACTTTTGTTGCGGAGCTATAAATGATACATGGCTATCAAATCTTCAGCTTTAAAAGAACCCATAGTCTCTCCTCTGGAATTCTTAAACACTTTGTCTTCAATATTTAGATTGTCAACTGCCCACTTGATCATATCTGTGTAAGGCATAATCTTTGGTCTTGCGGCTATCTTATGAATAAACGAGCATGCAACGTCGAAAAGGGTTGCATCGGAAGTGATATCAGTGCATGTTGCAAATATCTTTGTTATCACTTTTGGCCCTTCATCCTCAAATAGTTTGTACATAGCTTCCCATGAAGAGATGTCGCAATATTTGTTACAGACAGTGTCTAAAAACAGCAAAGGCATATATGTATCTTCTGAGGATGATGCTTGAGACACTTCTTTACCTTTCTTACTCATCTCAGACTCTCTCAATTCGATAACTGATTTCGTGACAATGAAATGAAATATATCATATAACAAGTATTTATAAAGATGTATCAGAAATTTATTTCAAACTCACGCGAAAGACTTTCAATCTTATCAATCATCTCTTCATAATTCATTATGATTTCAAAATTTAATGCTTGACATGGCTTCACCTGGCTTCGCGTGCAATACTTATCAATCTTTTAAAGCTGTTAAGATCTAAAATTCAATCTGATATGACATAAGTTTCTTTTTCACACGCTGAGATCATTAAATGTGCAAATTGCAATGATTTCCTATAATATTTCGTGATTGTCTCGTAAACATTGCGAAATGCGATCTATGAAAATCGCAGATCGCAAGATTTAAAAGATATATTTAAGTCTATATTATAAGTCGCGCACGATGCAATTTGCGAAAGCCAAAATGGATGCGATGTGAAAAGGATTTATATTTTTGAGTTTATTCGCTTCGTCAGGTCTGTGGTCATCACAACTTATATCACCTTTTTCCTTTAAGTCTTAACTAAATCGAGTACGATGCAAAAAAGGAAAGTAAAGCTTTCTAAAGAGCGTATCTCATTATTCGCAGATTTTATGCTTTAAGATTTCTTTTTGAAAAAATAACATATATGATGAGTGATGCGATTTTTGGGCAGGAATTTTATTTCCTAAGTGTTTTTTGAAAGGATTAAAAAAAAAAGTTTTTCCTATTTATTTCTAAAGGGTCCCTATTTATAAAAATAAATGGGGGGTTGTTGTATAGTACAACACTCAGTGATCAAACTTTCAGAAATGTATGAGGCTATTCTTTTATGAAATGAGAAGACTATTTTCATTTTACCGATTTAAGTTTCAAAGAGCTAGGATCGTGGCTTAGGGCCCAATCCATGTGCCTCAGCCTCTTTGTTGTATTTGTTCCTTGCTTTCTGTCATTCAATTAGTTATGCTTCTAATAGTTTCATTGTTGTTTAGTTTTTGCTTTCAGTGTCGTTGTTGTAGTTATTCATTTGCTTACGAAGAGTAATAGAGTAGATGAGAAATCCAAAAAGTTGTGGATCAAGACCCCTTTCTCATCTCTGTCAATAGAGCTCGAGGAGGGAAAACCTTCCCACAAACCCAAAAACTGATTTCTGTTCACTGTTTTTGAGATTAAAAATAGAAAAGCATTACCATTTTTCAGTCTTCCTTTGCACTTTATTTTTATGCATTTGTCTGTTTCGTTGCACATAAGTTAGCAGGTTGATCACAGGAATTATTGCTAAAACCCCAGAGCAGCTCCAACACCTCCTCGCTTCATTTCCCATCTCCCTTCCATCTCTTATGTTACGCTTTTATTCCCTTATATTTCACTTATTGCAGCTATCACACCCTTTTATTCCAAAAAAACTTCAAAATGACTAAGTTTGCCTTCTATTCCTTCGTTTTCACGTTTTACAGCTATCGCAGCCACTTTAACGAAAAAAACACTTCAACACCTTATAGGTTGACCTCCGTCCTTTTCTTCTCGAACTTCCTGCTACCGTACTACGCCTTTTCACAAATCGCACTTCGCATCTTTTTCCTTTTCCCTTTAAGACTTACCACCCCTTTTTTCTTATTGCGATATTGATATCACACTCTACCCTTTCCTCCTCAGAATTCCCGCTATCGCACTTCGCACTCTCCTCCCGATTGCACTATCGCTTCTCCTCCAACCTTGTGATATTTCGATATCGCAAATTGCAGTTTCCATTGGTTTCCGTTAATACTTTTGCCTCCAAACACTGATTGCGATATTACTGTAGCACTTTGCCACATCACTGATCGCAAATCACATTTCGTAACTTTTTTTTTTCCTTTAAGACTTACTGCTCCCTACTGCCAATTGCGACCTCACTATAGCATTCTGCCACATCATCCCTATCACAATCGCAATTTGCATTTTTTATCCCCATCACAAATCACAAATCACAATTTTTATTTGGTTCCTTTAACACTTACCGCTCCTGAAGCTGATTGCGAAATTCTTCGTACTCTACCGCCGGTCCCACCGCCACATTACCAACGCATTTCGCACTTCACAACTTTTCTTGGATAACACTTCCGCTACTCCTCAAACTTTGTGATATTTTCAACTGCGATATCGCATTTCGCACTTCGCAACTTTTACCACATCGCAAATCACAAATTGCAACTTTTACCCCGTCGCACTTCGTAGTTCTTACCTCCTCGCATTTCGCATTTCACTCTTGCTCCCGAACGACACTTCCGCTATCCCTCTAACTTTGCGATATCACATATCACACTTTCGTCCTCCATCACACTTTTCAAATTATTCTGCTCCAAAACATATTTTGCGCCATAATAAAGCTTTAATAAGGTTTAAACCCATTCTTTCCATTTCTAAGCCTGGTTTCATGTGTTTATCCCTGCATTGGCACCTTCAACCCTTTCTTCTCCAAGCTGCAAATCAACACTTTTTCAATGAGAATTATGTCATGGATAGCTTAGCTGCATGGATTAAAGCATGGTAGATAGAGCATAAGATAAGTAGGGTGTGTTTAGCTGATTAGCCAAGTTAAGTATGGTTTAAATTAGTTTCCTTTCTGCCATTTCTTTTCAGCGATTTAATTTAGTTTCCTTCTGTCATCTCCTTCCAGCAATTTACTTTCTAGTTCTTATCATAGTTTAATAAATAGCACCCTTTCGTAAAGCAGAAGAGGATGACATGAGGAAAATGCATCTGCTGTGTATATAGCACTGTCACCTCCAAGTTTGTACAAACCCCAGATTGATAAAGTAAAGTAGAGAAGCCCCTGGGACTTGCAGCACTCTTGGTGCAATACCAGAGCTCACCAACACCCACCATTGATATTGTATGTAGTGGAACGCTAGGTCCCGCTATGGGATGGAGTTCCAAGAAGATTTCACTGATCTCTGAGTTGCAGAAATGGAAACAAGAGGTAATTTCCCTACAGGAGGGAATGATATCATTAAAAGAACATCAGAAGAAAATAAGTGCCCTACAAGAGAAATGGAAAAAGGAAGAACTGAAGAGAGATTGGGAGGAATGGAAGCAGAAGGAAGCTGCAAAGAAGCAGGAGGAACAACTGCTGTTGTTACAGCAACAGGTTCAGAATTTGACTAATGATAAACGAAAGCTTCATGACCTTGCCCTAAACCTGTTGGGGTGGATGCGATCTCCCTCGTCCTACCCTATTTTTCTATGGGAATGTTACTATTTGTTTAAGTCAAAAGCTATTACGGAGGACAAGCCCTATGTGGGTACTTCTACCCGCACCTTTTTAGATGTCATTTGTGCTTCTGATTTTGATGAACAAAGCTTGTTGTGCGAGTTGTTTTTGCATAACATTATATGTGAGCACACTAGTATGCATATGGTAGCAATTATATTCTCGTATATGGGAGACTTGTAGTTACGTGATTTTGTTTCATTTATGAGAAATCAAATCGAGTGGCATCTGTCCACAAAATCAATGGACACTAATGAAGAGAAGACAATGATATGGATTCGAGCTGAACCAAGAAGGGCCACTGAACTAAGGTGGGAATTCATAAAGATTTTAAGTACTCCTGGGATAAGGGAACTAACTGTTGAATTGTGGATTTCTACCTTAATCAGTTTGCACAGATGAAGAGCCAAGCACTAACATGATGCCTCAAGTGCACTAAAGCTAGTAGTGCTAGATTGTTGGAAGGAGATCCTTTTGCATTTCAAAATTTCGTAGTTGTTGTTACACATGTACCAGCATATGCCTAGGTAATAAACTCCCTTGACGCTTCCTGGATTAGACTAAAATTCAAATATCCTTTGATATGGTTTCCAATAGAGGAATACCATGAACACTATGTGTTGAACGATTATGAAGAGTCCTGGCCAAGACAGTTGGTGGCTACTCAGGGGTACAAGATTCCAGATGAAGACACAGCCAGTGCCTATGACTTCACCGATCTACGCAAGATATATTATCGAGGAAGCTGAGTTTTTCTACATGAGGACACTCAAGTACTTCTACTGGGGGGAGATGTTGGGTGCCATTTTTGTACTCATTTCCTACGTTTTCTTCCCTCATTTCGACCCTTTTGACCTCCAACCTTGGGACTACCTTTGCATTTTTCCTTTTTTCCTTATTATAAAACAATGTAATTTTACTGTGTTTATTATCTTGCCGTTCTCATTAATTATTAGGATGTATGGTGTCCTTTTTGTGGCTAACTGGGGTGAATATTGGAGGAAGTTCTTTGGTCCTTTTGTTATTATTTTAGATACCACTTTAAGCACAAGAGACCCAGAACATACATGTGCATGGAACCAGTTGGGAGCATGTTGTTACAGTGTTTTGTTACATGGCGTTGCTACCTCACGAAGAGTCAACACCTCCGCTGTCATGACCTATGTTGTTACACCGCGATGCTGTTACAGGCCTGTTGTTATAGACTATTATTACAGTCGTGTTGTTGATTGCATACTGTCAACTTCCGGATGTTGATCTATTTTCAAAAGTTGTTACAATACAACTGTCGCATTCCAATGACAGTTGTAGGAGTAATTATATATCATCATTTAGAATAATAGCTTTAGGCAGTTTTAATTGAAATCATTATTTTCCCAATCAAGACTCTATTAAGGGAATCAGTCGTAACTATAATTACTTTATTTTGATCAACATGAGAATTGTAAGATTCTCATGACTGATATGTTCCTCATTTTCTGGACATGCACAGACCTCTAAGGTCAGGGGGTTAGCACAGAACAGTATCATCATTTTGACTCTATAATTTTTCTCATCATAATACAGAATATTGTATTGTTGTTGTTACACGTGTTGACTGATTTAATTCTTATTTAGTTTCCATCTCCTTCTATACCATTTTAGGGAGGAAGGGCCCTCCTCTTTAACAGGGACTGCAATGATAAAGTAGTTGTAGTATATCTCGTATTTTATTCTGCGTAGTTGTGAAGTGCTACCGTTGTTGTATTGGTTGTAAGTAGATCTGCTTCAGTTCAGGTATTTATTATGTTGTTGCAAAGATTAATTAGAAATACCAACTGGTGTAGTTATCATGTGGCGCGCTAGATACTGGTTTATCTGAAGTGTGACTACATTCTTGTAGATCTTTTATTCCTGCATGAGTGTTAATCTTCAAAAATTTGTTCAACAACGATTTCTTCTTGTTTTATTTCTGCTTCTGATATGATGTATCGACACAGACAGTGCAACTATCATTGAAATAAAAGATGTCCCTGGATTGATAATTTATGTGTACTGCCTTAGTCAATTAACAATGATTAAAACAGTTCAACAACCCATACGTGACAAGTATCATTCCTTTGTACTTGCATCCATTTCTAGTTAGAGAAAGAGAGATTAAAGCGACCTCACTCTCCAATTGGATTTTCTCTCATAAGGTTTCCTATATCATATCCTATGTTCATCGTGGTTTCTGAATTTTATTTCATTGTTTTTTATTTTCCATATTTTATCTTTGCATGCACATGCATAACACAATAATCAACATATCTTGAAACCTAAAGAGAAATTAAATGTCATAGTATAGATTTCAGATTTTCAAATATATTTTAGTAGATCTATTGAGAAGAATAGTCGAATGGAATATCCATGGTAGTTCATGGATCAATGAGCTACTAGAACCTTATATATTTTTGAACCTTGTGAAATCCTTGTAGTTATTATACAAATAATATGTATATCAATGGATTCAATCTGATCATGCGATATGCTAAAGCAAGATACTGAATCCTTCTACAAATCAATTGCGGAAAATAAACACGATTTCCAATCACAACAAGTAAAGAAAGAAGCAAATCAAACCACAACGCAGATATTTTCCCGGGGAAAGCTTGCTGCTTAAAACCCCTCTATCTTCTGTTGTATATTCACTAAGGAATCATGAAACAATTACAATGCATTCTTCTCACAAGAGTCTCATGCACTCTCACAACTGTCTCACACTAATCCAGACAAAATTGACCAACACTTAGCCAATTTTCAGCCTCTGCTAAGCCTGCCTTGCTTGCACAATTCATGTGGAATGCAATCCATATTCTTTAGGAAATTCTGCCTTCCAAAACTGCACAATTCTCATGGGCAATCCTATGGTTGTCTTACTACATGTGGGTAACCTACTAATTATGATACAACTGATAGTTAACATCCCTTTAACCTTTGTCTCAACTGGGTCTCCACTGGAATTGACATGCATGCAACTATTAATAGTAAATCATCAGTTACATGACAGATCACTGCATGTGAATTAAACCTGAGTTAATTCACTTAACCTCTCACTAGTGCAACGAACAGTTACAACTAGTTCAACTGATTTTAACTCAATAAATTGAGTTAATTGATTTCTCATGCATTAAACTAATGCACTAATTGCAACTCAAACTCCATAACTAATAGAATCAATCTACATGCCTCACCAACCACCCTCAACTCGAAATTCATGAGCTAACTGATTTTATCACACTTAGTTAACTATTACAAGTGATTATGAGATAAGATTACATTTTATTGTCCAATTTAATTAAGGGAAAATTAAATTAGACACACATTTCTTGTTGAATTTTCAACAATCCTATGTGGATTTGGGTGAATAATTATCTTTGGGCTGCCTTGGGGAAGGCATAAGCCATGGAGGAAAATTTTTCTAGGATAGGTTTCCTTGGGTGTGAGGTTTGGAGGGTGCTTGGAGACTCCCTTAGAGTGGTTGGAGTTCCTAGAGCCATAACTCTAAGACTTCTTGATTGGCCTACATTGAAGGCTTGGACAAATTGAGGGACTCTGAAGCAAAGAAGGGGGCAAACTTCCTTGGATTATGCAAGTTGAGGAGGATGATAGTGTAATTGGAATTTTTGTTAGAGTTTGGTAGCTTGCCCTGGCCATTGTTAGTGCTCACTGTAAAACCTAGTTGGTTTAGGTAGCGTTTACTTTGTTGGAGTTATAACCACAACTTGGGGGTGACTTGCTATTGAGAGAGCTAAAACAATAATGTCTATCACTGGGTGGAGCATATGAGGTCTGCAACCAATTGGTGCTTTTATTCAAGATAATTTCTCTTTATGTTTTTTTACTTTTATGTTAAGTAATTTCTGTTCATATGTGGTTAATTATGTCAGTGAGATTTATTTATTTAATTTTTTTTTCTAGAGGAATCAACAATTGGGCAGGGCTCGTACTTGCGTGACATGGGGTTGATTAGAACCGCTACCACTATAACCTCTATGTGCCCACATATGCCCCTTCTACAAACACATGTAAATTTGGAGGATTTGAACCTCAAACATCCTCACGCATAATGCCTCGTTTTAAGGGCCATAGCTAATTGAACTGCCCCCTAGGGGTTTATTATTATGCATGTTATTATAGGTTATGCATGAAATTATATGTTTTTAGGAGTGCCTGGATTTATCTCTATGTGAGGCATATCATTACAATTGGTATTAAAGCCTTACTTGAGCATAATTAATTATGGTACAAGAGAATTAATTAGCCAGGTTTAATTAAAAAAAACCAATGTGTATAAAAGTCAAATGGTCATGACATGAGCTTAAATTTGAGTGTGGGGTGTGCTACAATTTTTTTTTAAATAACTTGGGTTTAGTTTGATAGCTATGGGTATGGATCCAAAATTGGGATTTCTACTTCAACAACTAAATAAAATATTGAGGACACCCTTCCTCTTCCATCTAATTCTATAATATCCTCTTGTGGTGCTTCACTGTGTGATCAAGCCAAAAAATAATTAAAAAAAATGAAAATGAAAAATAATCTATATAGTGTGGTCGAGATCCTTTTTAAGTTAGAATCTATTAAGTAATGAAAATGAAAAATAATCTATATAGTGTGGCCAAGTGTAGAAATTATACAACAAGCATGTATATCATGGATTCAATCTGATCTAACAATGTACTAAATTTAAATAATGAATCTCTTCTACAAATCAATTGCGGAATTAAAAACACAATCGCCAATCACATGAAGCAAAGAATAATCAATCAAGCCACAACACAAATAATTTACCGGGGAAATCTTGCTGCTCAAAACCCCACTATCTTCTATTTTATATTCAGCATGGATACATGAAACAATTACATACAAATCTTCTCACAAGAGCCCTCCTGTACTCAGCTAATTGTCTCATACTATCTCAGAGAAACTGACCAATACTTAGCCAATTTACTGCCTCCAGACAGCCTTCCTTGCTTATGCAATTTGTGTGGAATGCAATCCCTATTCCATAGGAATTTTGGCCTTCCTAAACTGCACAAGGATCATGGTCAATCCAATGGGTGTTTGGTTGCATGGGTGCAACCCAATAATCCTACAACTGATAGTCAACTTCCCTTTCACATAGATCTCAACTGGGTCTCCACTGGATCTGACATGCATGCAGCTAATAATATTAAATCCTCAGTTGCATGTGAGATCACTGATTGTGAATTTAATATTTCATTCACTTGATCTCTCACTAGTGTATCAAGTAGTTACAACTAGCACAACTAAGTTTAACTCACTTAACTGAGTTAAACTAATTGCAACCTGCATTAATTAATGCACCACTGCACTTCGAACTCTATTACAACTAGAATTACTCTACATGCCTCACCAACTACCTCTAACTCGAAATTCATGAGCTAATTGAGCTTATCACACTCAGTTAAATGTCACAAGTTATTTTGAGATTAGATTACATTTTAATGTCCATCTTAATTAAGGGATAAATAAAATAGACATGCACCAAATTTAGCCCACACCAGTGTAGGTGTTGCTAAGACTTGTGGTCCCACACTAGTGTAGGTGCTGCTTGGACCTCCTTGTCCCACACTAGCGTGGGTGCTGAAATTTCTTGTTGAATTTCAACACTGAGATCCTTTTTAAGTTAGAATCTATTAAGTACTGAGAGATCAAATGCTTTAAGGTGCACACATTTTTCTTCAAATCAAATTCGTTAAATTAAAAAAACTTGTACTTCACATGATTTGATCTTTTAAATATTTGATAAATTCATAACTATGATGAATTTATATTAATAAAAAGATTAACACTTCAAAACTCATCCATTTTAAACACTTAACATAATATTATTATTATTATTATTATTATTTTTTAGTATCTAGAGGAATTGACAACTATGCTGCCCTTGTACTCATGTGACACAGGGTCGATTCCAACCTCTACCACTATAACCTCGAGGTGCCTACATATGCCCCTTCTGCAAACACCTGTGAAATAGAAGGTTTTAAACATCGAACCTCCTCGCACATAACACTTTATTTTCAAGGCCACTACCATTTGAGATATTTTGGGAGCTAATACTTAACGTATTTAAAGTTAAAATAAATTCATATTATATTCAAGAAACTTTCAATAAACTAATTAAAATCAAAACTTTACAAAACCAAAATTTGTACCAAGGTTGTTTGTATAACACCACCTTACGCCAAATAGTTTTTTTTTTAATCTAGAAAATCTATAGACCTCTTGCTTGTCACCAAAGAGAGCCAATGAGACTATTACTATACTCCTGAGCGTAGTGCAACTATACTCCTAAGCGTAGCGCAACTTCCCACAAACCTCACTAAACAAGTAAATAGTTTCTGTAGACCTCTCACTTGTCACCAAAGAGAGTTAGTGAGACTATTACTATACTCCTAACCATAGCGCAACTTCCCACAAACCTCACTAAACAAGTAAAATAGTGCAACTGCCCACAAACCTCACTAACAAGTAAATTGAGTTTCAAACCTGGATAAAACCTCTATCTGGATTAAAAAACAACTTTCGATATAAAATATCCACCATTCACCTTAACTCGATAAAATACCAAATACCAAATAGTTAATCAACACCTTGTTGTGAAACGGAGGAGAACCATTCTAAAGTTATGAAAAAATACCAAAAAGTTAATGAACACCTTGTTGTGAAACGGAGGAGAACCATCTGACAAAAGAAAAAGAAAAGAAACCCTTTCTATGAAAATGATTACACTCCAATATTCTATGGAATATTTATGAACGTTGGCCTTATGAGATACTAAAAGGCAAAGGCAAAGGTGAGTATTTGTCCGAGGGACAATCCACAAATTGGTAGCAACTTATGCAACTAACTTGGTCACATGTTAAGGGTGAGTGACAAGTCACAACTCATGCAAGTAAGTTGTTGGCATGTAATTGGTCCCGCACATGGCTGAAGCCCCTCGTGAAAAAACAATAATGTCTCTCCAAGACAAAAAGTAATACTATTAGAAGAGATACTAAAAAAAGAAAATAAAAATAGACGTCATGCATCCACCGTCTCTCAGATCTCTTACGGCGTGGCGTGTCCACATATATCTTGCGATTCACTCAAGCCGAATGATATTCTGAAAATACATTACATACGCAAAACACACTTTCCTCTGCCAATCAATCCGATACGCACACACAGATATGACACAGTCTTATTGCAATATGACCATTCTTTTTGGTTGAAGGAGTAGAATTTGATTTGCTGGCGAAGCTTTCAGGTGGCGTCCAGGAGCTGGAGGATACATTGGATTTTCAGATCCCAATTGGGCAACTACGGGGAAGAGACTTCTGTAGAAAAACACGAGAGAGTGAGTCTCAGGGAAGGGTTTCAGGGGTTTTCAAATCAAATCTCAGAATGACGTCATGGGCAGACGTTGCAGCACCGACGGAGAACGGGACCCCTGCATTGCAGTCTCGTTCCGGTGGCACTTACGTTCCTCCCCACATGAGAGGCGGGGCGCCTCCTCCTCCTGACAAAGCGCCCTCTTCTTCTTCTTCTTCTGGTCCCAATCGTCCTTCCACCCCGCCCACGCAGAGCCGAGCATGGAATCGAGGCGCACCAGTCGGTGGAGGGGGCGGCGGAAGTGGCTGGTCCCGTGGCAGCGGTGGATGGGGAAATAACACCAGCGTTAATAATAGCAGATCTGGTGGTTGGGGGCGCCAACGCGAAGCGAATCCGTTCGCGGAGGAGGATGGAAGCGAGAATACTGCTGAGGTCTTTGATCAGGAGAATACTGGGATCAATTTTGATGCGTACGAGGACATTCCCGTTGAGACCAGCGGTGACGCTGTTCCTCCTCCGGTTAATACGTTCTCTGAGATCGACTTGGGGGAGAGCCTGAATAACAATCTCCGAAGGTGTAATTATACGAAACCCACTCCTGTCCAGAAGTACGCTATACCTATTTCGCTTGCGGGTCGGGATTTGATGGCATGTGCTCAGACTGGATCCGGGAAAACGGCCGCTTTCTGCTTTCCAATAATTGCAGGGATTTTGCGGGGCAGCCACCCTCAGGCTCCTCGGGGCGTCCGAAAGGCGTTCCCTTTGGCGCTCATTCTCTCGCCCACCAGGGAATTGGCTTCTCAGGTCAGTTGGGTACTTTCGATTTTTTATCATAATGTTTGACTAGATGCTTCCTATTCTCACCGCGAATCAAACTTGCTCTTGCTCTTCTGAGCATATCAAAGTAGCCGGCTTACAACACTCTAGAGAGATCCCCTTAGCTGAACCATTATGGTGGGTATACGTGTTTCTGGAGAATTTGAATCTTGTTGGGGTTATGGAATACCCTTGGGTTACCAACTAACCAATACTCTTTGATGTGTTTTCAATTTCAACTGAATTGCATAACGTTGTCTCACACCATTTCGCTAGAGCAATATTTTGATAGTTAAGTTTGTTTAAAATTCAATTTACGACCTTCTTAAAGCAGTTTTAGTCTTGGGTATGTCGGAAAAAAATTTATTCACATTGGAATTTTAAGATTTCAGTTTATTGATGATTCATAAGGCAGATTTTTCCCGATGAGTTTCGTCTCGCTTTTCAACAAATTGTGTTTTGGCCTAGTGAATTTTGTTAGGTTGGCTTTTAGTTCGTTATCTAATGAGTTAGATGGGCCTAATGTTGATTAGATTGCAATTGGAATTGTGAATCGTGATCATTGGGTTGCAGCTTTTCTGTTTTTTTCTTGCAAGAACAGAACATTGCAACATCAGAAAATCCATTTTAGGGTTTGACTAATGATGCACTATAGATTCCAATAGCTTTAAAAACTTCCGGAGGAAACAGAAAATGCTGTTGAATAATGCAAGCTTGCTTTAACTGAAATGGTTATTCATTTGCCAGGCTTCTGTCAACCTATATAATCATGGCGTTTCTACCCTTTGGTAAATTTTTCCTGTGTTGGGAGCAATTTATTTGAATTTGGTTCGAGCTGTAAAACTAAATTAATGCATGAGCAATATGTGAATGAGGAAATAGTTTGGTTGCATCGGTAACTTGTTTTCATTTAGTTAGCATTCGTTTTACTACGCTTGCATCTATCTAAATTATCTATAGTTTCACCCTTTTATGTCATCATTTCTACAATCTCACAAGTAACCTGCATTCATTCTTTTACTTTTGGCTTATAATAGTTCTAAGTTAAGTCATTGTAAGGCCATAGTGCACAATTATCTATTGCACCATGAAGAATGTAGGCTAGAACATATCTGGATAGTGAATTATATTGTGGTTGTTGCATGATAACCACGAGTCATTTTTAACAAGAGAAATGATATCTTGAGCCTTTCTTTATTGTTTTCATGAATCAATGTTGTGTAATTTTGGTTTTCCAACCAGATTTACAAATGGAATGCTCTCGTTGAATATGAGAATTAGTAAAGTTTATACTAACGTTACAGTGGAAATTTTTCTTGTTCTTATTCTCTGTGCATCTTATAGGTTGGACCTTTGGAGTGCTTTTTAGCTGACATCTATTTGCCATTCATCATGCTCTCTTTATTACCTATCTTTTGTTGCTACCTTCTAAAATATTTTTTCTTGTTATATCTCCTAAAAATGTCAAGTGGTTTGTTCTTGCAAATTATTTTCATTTTTTATAGAAACTTACATTGTGCTGTAATGGTTTATTTCCAGATACATCTAGAAGCTAGGAAATTTTCTTATCAAACTGGTCTGAAGGCGCTGGTAGCTTATGGAGGCACCCCTATAAATCAACAGGTTTGTGCTTTTCTCTTATTATTCTGTCAGTGGAGCTTTATAACTCGTATACACATTTGTTTCACAGAACATCTATGCTAAAGCATCTGCACGTATGAAATGCAAGATTTTCATGTCATTGTTCTAATTTAGAACTTGAAAGGAAGTTGAACTAACCTTTATTTTTAGATTTTAAACCGCATCTTGGGTCTAAAACCCCTTCGCTTGGGTTCTTTGCCCACATTCCTTTTTGTGGTGCAAATTCACACAAACTCAATTCCTAGGGTTTTGTGGAATACCTTCTGAGCTACACAATTCAACAGGTGGTGCTTGATTGGGATCTGGTGGTTAAAACAAAACAGTTATGTAAACATCTCTGATAATTTTTGTGCCCATCTAGAACCATATGTTGAAAATCTTTTAATGGAATAAACAAATATATTTCATTTTTTAGCAACATGTCATCAATAAATTTGTGGGTGCTTCTTGAATTTATGAGTATGATCACTTTATTTTTCAACATAGCCCTTCGTCTATAAGGTTCTGGTTGGAGAATAGCTGTACAACCACCAATGAGACTTTTGGCATGGATTTTTCTTCTTTAGATTCCGATTTGGCTTGACAAACTATTTCAGTTTCCTCATCACTCATGTGACTCCCATCAAAATCTTTACACATTCCCGGTTTCACAATAATATATTTTGTTGGTTGTTATTTTTGTTGAAAGTTTTTTTTTTGAAAGCTTATCTCGCACAGTCGTGCTTTTTTCTGACCTTAATCATTTGTTCTCTCTTACTCCAATCCTCCCTTTCTTGTTTTGGGCATTGGCAGAATGCATATGGAAGGTTTATATTTTGATGTTCGAGCCTCAACTATTCCATAGAGACCAATAGTCTGACATTCTGCCAAACAAGGCTTTTGCATTGCTTTTGGCCCTTGGGACACATCATACAAGATGGAGACTTAATTTGTTTTGTATTTTGTATTTTAATCCTCCAATATATGATTCTTTGAGAGATTCATTTGGTATACTATGGACATGAGAAGATATTTTTTACCATTCTGCATTATATTTTTCTACATAACAGGTCTGACATAATAACTTCAGATGATTAAAGAAGTCCTCCTTAGGTTCACTGAACCTTTTAAGAAAGTCTTTTAAGAGCCTTTCTAAGGTAAATGTATATCCTAAATCCCTTCAACTACACATATAGAGAGTAAGCATTTCCATCTTCAGATGATCAAAGAAGTAATCCTTAGGTTCACTGAACCTTTTAAGAAAGAATTCTAAGAGCCTCTCTAAGGTAAATGTATATCCTAAATCCCTTCAACCACAAATATCGAGCGTAAGCATTTCCGTTTTATCGTAGGGAAGCAGTTGCTACAGAATTAAAATGTATATCCTAAATCCCTTCAACCACAAATATTGAGAGTAAGCATTTCCATTTTATCGTAGGGAAGCAGTTGCTACGGAATTATTGTATGAACTTACTGGATTAATTTGGAAGTAGTGCTTGATCTTACTGACCCAATTCTTGGCTTCAAAATAATTATTTTCATAGTTCAGTAAGCGTCAAGAATACAGGTTCTCCCTGTAATTCATTGCTCAATATATCCTTTGCTTTCATCTCTGCTATCTTTTCGAGTCTCTTTGTTAACAATCTGTAATCTCTGATGATCAAGATGATCTTCTTCCTTATGTATTCATGAAGCTCAATGTTCCTTATTTTATCAACATCCCCCCTTTACCAATCGATGCAGGCTCTTTTTTCCCTTATTTTCTTTGTTCTTGCAATCTACTTTCTTTAGCACTTCAGAATTCCCTCAAAAAATGGTGGCTAAATTCAGTTTTCGCTTTTTTCATGTATTTTTTATTGTTGCACTAATTACAGGTAGACCATGAATGTGAACTAGTATTGCATGAAATCTCTTGAGTAGTATGTGGAATGCAAGTTAGAACAGGGGATCTTAGTATGGAAGTTGTGGTAGAACACAAGTCCCAGCCTGTGTCTTGCACAGTAAACTGCAGGCTTTAGCCAGAATTCAGAGGTTGTAGGTTTCAGCCAGCGACTATAGACTCTAGAGAATCAATTTTAGATTGTTTCAATAAATTGCAGAGCAGATTGCAATTTATCTTGATATAAGTGGGTTCCGTGGTCTTTCTGAATCCTAGGTTCCTGTGCACCTTGCAAAACTTCCCAAGCAATTCCACAATTCCAAACACTATCTTTCGCAGGTCTGGTAAAATATCCCTGAGCTGATCTGGACTATCAATATTAAACATTATCATCCTCAACCCATCATCCCGAAGCAGTTCCACTCCTTGTCATCTATGTTGAGCAATTTTCCTTTGGTTATACAATGGTTAGGATTCAAATTAAGCTCTGGTACATATCAGTTGATCCACTGAAGAACCTCTATCTAGGCACACACCTCTAGCATTGGAATATTCGATGTATACTATAGCCATGAAATGAGAAAAATAATTAAAGGAAAGGTCTAATTACAAATGGTCCTGCATTCCCACACCACACCATCCCCTCTCCACCTCTTAAGAATATCAGTGTTCCAGCTGCTACCATGGAATAAGTGGCATGATCCTGCTTTGTTCTTCTTCATGCTCTCTGGTGACGTTATCCATTCACAGTTTTCAGACTGGAGCTTGACTACGTTGATAACCTGATTTTACAGTGTCTCTCAACATTTGACAATAATCTTGATTGACTCTGAGTGGAACCTATGTTTCTTTTCTATTCTCAATTGTTGTATATATCCTTTGGGGTGTATTTGGTGCTTCTGTTATCACTCTAAGTAGCTCCTGATTTCTGTATAGACACTCTTTCTGGTAGTGATACCCTCTACATATGAAACACCTGCCACTAGGTTGTTTTCTTTGCTCTTGACTAGTTGACTTGTTTTTCTTGTTTTGCTGACTTGGCATTTTTAATTTAGAATCCTGTTTGAGGAATGCTTGGGACCACTTATTTTTTTGCTCCATCAGGGGCTTTTGGATTTTGCTTCATTATCTTCATGTCTTCCTTGTGCTTTATCTGATTTTCAAAGTGTTTGCATTTGCAGATTGCTTCAAATATGGTCCTTGCCTCTAAGTTCTAACAAACTAATACACACAGCTAATCTATAATGGCTGCATGCAAACCACTCTTAAAGTGACTGACTTTAAACTTTTCATCTTTGATATAGTCCATATATTTCACAAGCAACATAAATGTATGCTCATATTTTTGTACAGACATGGATTCCTGCTTTAAGGTATGGAATGCATTAACATTAACTGATGCTGAGAGTAATGCATTAACAATCTATTATACCTTCTGATGCTCCCTCTATAGTGATGCACTATCTATCAAACGCTTTCATATCATTAGAGAAGTTGTGCAGACTGAACTACCTTTCTAAATGAGGAGCTTAGTTTTGGCTGAATAACCTGTAATGTTGCCATCGATGGCAGGAGGCTTTCACGTTTTTTAATTCATGGAAGGCATATGATGACTTACGTTCATGTCTTTTATTAGAATATGTAGATGATGGACTGGTAGTTTGTTTCATACCACTAGATCCTGCATACTAGCTTATTGTTGGCACTTTGCAGAATTAAGCTTTCTAGGTCTATTTGCATCCTTTGATGTGCTCTCAATCGCTCCTGTATTCTTTACTTATAGTGTTGAGTATTGCCTCTCTCCTTCTAGGATATACCATTTCTTAGCCATGACTTTTATTTTTCACTTGTATTTCGTTTTCTTTTGTCACTTTAGGAGTTGCCTTGGCACTCACATATCATTATCAACTTGCTGTATTCCCTAGCCCTATTGACCTATTCTTTTGGTCACCTGGGGACATTAATAAAATTATTTTATCTTTGGCATTCCTCCAGTAGAAGCTTCTTGGGGAACTGGTCTGGGGCCTAGTTTGACATTCAGCACTTGAACATCTTGTTGGTCCTTGTCAGTCATCGGTATAGCATAGATATCTACTGACATTGAGTTCTGCAATCCTCCAGATTTGTTCCTCCAATACCACTTCCTCTTCCTCATGTCATGATGTTTTGACACTGGCCCCAGTGGGATCCAGTACTGTAACTTTGCTTTGATGCAGCTATTGTGCACTTGTCCTCTGTCTTGAACTTACACTACCTTTCAACTGCTGGCTTGTAGGGTATGAAAGGAGACGGAAATCCCAGCTAAAGTTCTCAAAGTATCAGTTGAAATTTCGGGACACTCAAATTAATAGAAAATCTTTTCCAGCAAAGCCATTGCATTTATGAAGTAATATTTGGAACAATTCCAGTATTCAATCTAAAAATTCCAATCAAGAAAACTGCCACCAAATAATTGGCTAGGGCAATATAATATATACATTGGCCAACTTCAACAAAGAGGAATCCTACTGCTAAGGTACATGATTTCCTCCAAAGTGTAGGTCTATGTGATCAACACTCTTTTCAGGTTCACGTGTAGAACCTCTCATACACACTAGCTATAATCTGTCATCCATTAGACCAAACTATATTTGGTGCATCATTTGCATGTCAAGTATGATTATTGCATACTTTACAAGTTACTATGTGTCCATGTTATATACTGAATATAAACCTTGCATCCATAAAAAAGCATACCTTACAATTCTATCAAGTTATCAACCCATTCTCTGTGGTCTTCAGTACTCCACACAGTCACAGTTGATCTTGTTCACCGGGATGTATGACACAGTCCCACTTGATTCCATCTACGGAGATGTAATACATGAAACTCAATCAAGACAGCATGCAACGTTACTCAATACTGTCAAATAGGTTGCTGTATGTGGGAGGCCAAAGAACTAATTCACTAGAAGCATGGGTGCACAGTTTGTTCCCCTTACTCCCCTTTGTGGTCCCTTGATGTTTTGCATATAAATAAAAGATATATATTATAACCCTACTGCTAATTTTCCTTTACTGCCTTCAACTACTTGCCTGTAATGTATGAAAAGGAGCTGGCAATCCCTGCTCAGTTTCTCAAACCATGCACTCTTTTCCTTATATAATATGCTGGTCTTACAGAAGTAAATCAATTAGATCCTGTGATATATGATGATATTATCTGCCTTTTCCTTCTCTGGCCTGTCTTATAGAAGTAAATCACTTAGATCAGATGCTGTGATACATGATGATATTATCTGTCTTTTCCTTCTCTGCTTCTTCTAGTAATCTGTATTGTCAGAGTGATGATGCTATTCTGTTCATACTTGCAATAAGAATAATGGCCTTTTCTCCATTTAATAGTTCATCCTTCCTTTACCTGTTCCTCACTGATTCAATAAATGGTATAATGATTAATCACTGCCCTGATCTTGAGCTCCCATAGAGTGTTTGCATTGTAATCAAGGAGGAATACTGGTCACTGCAAAAATAATTATGACCTTCTCAAGTGTTTTACAAATCAATAACACAATCAATAGCTTAGAAAGGATCAAGAATAGAGATTCTTCTTCCTGTTATTTACTACTCAAATATACTGAAATAATTTGTTCCATCATATTTTTGCCATGCTCTCTGATTTCTGTAATGATGGTCTGTGACCTATGATTATGATCATCCCCTCATATGCTATTCACAAGGCATACAGTGAAGGAATTGTAAATGGTAACTTATGGAGTACAGGAGTACATCAAAGATTTATGCTAGTAAATTGCAGAGCAGATTGCAAGTTTAGAAACTTCCAGAGTCGATAGGTTATTGCAATACAAGCAGAAAGGTCTAAACATCTTCATGCCCAATTCAGAGTGAAATACCGCCGAAACAGGTCTGCTCTGATCTGATAGAAATATCCTAGGTGCATGAACCATTATTAGACCTAGTTATCATCTTGCGCTCCTTGTCCAAATACCTTCTCATATGTATTCAGCAATATGGCCTTGATCGATGGCTGGTTTTTGTTCAAATTAAAACTAAGTATATAACATTATCATTTTATACACTGAAGATGTATCTAATTGCAACTGTCCACCTTTACAATAATGTGGAAAAAGTCGGAGTCGGGATTAAATCGGCAGGGCTTCAAGTAGGGATTAAATCGGCAAAGTCGGGATTTTTTCGAAAAAATCGGCAAAAAATCGGCAAAACTAAAAAAATACAAAAATATTTATATTTTGAAAAAATCCCGACTTTTTGGAAAAAATCCCGATTTTTTCAAAAAAAAAAAAAAAAAATTATTAAAAAAATTACCTCCCTCACGATTTTTTGGAAAAAGTCGGCAAAAAGTCGGGATTATAACGATTAAATCCCGACTTTTTCAACTTTCAAAAAATCGAGAAAAAATCGGGGGATTTTATCGGCGCCTGCAAAAAATCGAGATTTTTTTAAAAAGTCAGGATAAAATCGGGATTTTTTCCACACTAACTTGTAATGCATGGGTTCATCTGGGTATGGTATGACTATGTGTGAGACAAGGGTGAGGACCTTCTAAGCTGTGTTTGGGGATGTGGCAATTTTTCTGTTGTAAAAGGAGAAGGTGGTCTCGATGTGTGTAAGGCATGTAATAGTGCAGCTGAAGCAGGCAGGGGAATGGAAGAATCCATTCAGCTAATCCAATGTGCAATATGGCTTTTGAAAGAAAATTCTAAGACAAATAAGTAATGAAAGGTCTAACCACAAACGACCCTACGTGGGTTAGCAATACAAATTCATAAATGTAGTTTACCTCTGTGTTTTATTTAACATTTGTTTGTGCATGTTAGTTACCGTAAGATTTTTGTTGTTAATAACCACTTGTTCACTACTTTTAAATTTATGACATCAATTAGAATTTAGAATGAGAAACAATATATGAAATTGGCATGGTCAAAATACTTTTGGAAGAAAAGACTTTCTGCTATAGGATATGTTGAGTAATAACTGACAGTAATTTGCTTTACACATCAATTAGATTTCTTCTATGACGAGCCAAATTGATCATGTTATTATTGACAGGTTTGGATTTTTCATGTTGATTTTATTAGTGAGTATGTTCTTCAGATTAAATTTAGATTACATCTTTGGATGAGATTTGGCTACTTCAAATCAATAAACTGATTTAATCATGTTACACAGTTCCGTGAATTGGAAAGGGGTGTTGACATTCTTGTTGCAACTCCTGGACGACTTGGGGACCTCCTTGAAAGGGGCAGGCTGTCATTATCTATGATACAGTATTTGGCCTTAGATGAGGCTGATCGCATGCTTGACATGGGTTTTGAACCCCAAATTCGTAAAATTGTCCAAGAAACAGATATGCCTCCAGCAGGCAGAAGGCAGACCATGCTCTTCAGTGCTACTTTTCCAAAGGAGATACAGGTAATGTTGAGAATTATTATCCAGTGGTTTGATGAAATCAATTAAACTGGTGTTTTGATTATCTTGCATATATGGTATATACTATTTCGACATATGGTAATCCACCATTTGCTGTGATAGATATTGAGATATTGTAGAGTATGCCCTGGTATTCCAACTCAACCTGTTTGCACTTTGTTAGATCCCTTTATCAATCCTATGGTTGAATCATCTATTTTATTTATCCTTATATCTGATAAAAAATCTTACTGGATTCATCTGGGAATTTCTGAACATCACAATCAATTTTCCTGCAGAGGTTGGCTGTGGATTTTCTTTCAAATTACATATTTCTGGCAGTTGGAAGGGTTGGTTCTAGCACAGATCTGATTGTACAAAGAGTAGAGTTTGTTCCTGATGCAGATAAACGTAGCCATTTAATGGATCTTATTCATGCTCAGAAAGCTGAAGGTACTCATGGAAAGGTGAGTGGTGAAAATTGTAGCAATTACAGTAATAAAGAGCTTCACTTGCATGATTACATCTGCCTTGCTGAAAGTCAGAGCTTTAATTTTAAAATTATTGAAGTTTGAATTTTTTTCCTGTGGGAGCAGTTTAGTCTAAAGCAATACTTATTTTAAATTTAAAATCCCTGCATGTAATAATTGTTACATGCTAGTGTAATTATAGCTAAAGTACTGTATATAAGCATTGCAGCAATCTTTGACCTTAGTCTTTGTGGAGACGAAGAGGGGAGCTGATGCATTGGAATATTGGCTATCGTCAAATGGGTTTCCTGCAACAAGTATTCATGGAGATAAATCTCAACAGGTACGATGATATTTCATAATTGATGTTTTCAAATTCTGCGATTCACACTATATTTAAGAGTTATTCTCATGTTATTTGTAATTCGGCTGTGTTATAAATTTTGTTTTATTTTCCTGTCCTCCATGAGGAGGCGATGCTCTGGTTGATTTGGCTTCATGTATAATCTAATTACAATTTTTTTTCTGTACTTGTAGTGTCTGTAAATTATTACACAACTATATCCAGAATTGATGTGATTCTTCTGATGTTTTGAATCTTGGGCACTTTTTCCTGACCCAGTAACTGGTTTCCTCCTATCAATAAATAATCTCAAGGCATCCTTTGCTTGTTTTGAAATATTCGTCATGAATAGTTACACTTTTTGTTTTGTTTTGTTCTCTGGTTAACATATTTGAGGTAAAGCCTCTGGGCATTTCCCATCATTTTGAAGATGGTACCCAGGGTAAACCCCAGAAATTTCAGAGCAGAATGCCAGGTCAAAGACATTACAATAATACTCTTTATAGGCTCAATTTGTCACTTACAGAAATAGAAATAGAAATAGACCCTGGATGGGTAGGATAACACTCCATCCCATAACTGCTTGTGCTAGACCCAATTGATGGTTACACTTGCCACCTGTTTGATGCATTTGCTTACTAAGCTAATCAATACCAAAACCGATATCATTGCAGGGATGAAACAAACTTACTTGACGTGTACTTTTCTCATTACTTTGTTAAGTTTCTATGTATCTTAATATTAAAAATATCTATGGAAAAATAGAAGCCTCAAATCTAGCAAAGATTGCTTGGCTGGATTCTTGTGATTGCAAACCAGAAAAAGTTGAATAGATAGACCGTGTTGCCTTATTTATAAGAAAATGGAATTTTCTTATTGAGGTTGTTTTCAGAAACACACCTCGAGATCTATGGCTGAACCATATAACACAGATTTCCTTCGATTCAGGTGTCAGGTCTGAGGGGTAACTATTCCACCAAAATCACCTATCACCTGGATCTTGTACCCAGCCTCATCTGTTTTTGATATGTGTGCCATTCAGGTGGAAGAGACCTAGCAAGGTTGGAAATGACAATAATTCACAAACAATTCTCTGCAAACTTCTATGAGGTGCTAGGCTGCATGTGAAATGCTTGATGCCAGCGAGCTCATTCCAACTTCTGTGGCTTGGAGTATATTTTTGATTACGGACTAGATTTTTTGGCCTGATATCCCCTATGTAGTTACCCCAATAGAACTGGGGGTACTTTTAACTAAATATTGCATTATTTACATTTTACTAGGCAGTGTGACATTTTTCTGAGGTATTTCCAGGTTTCTGTTATCGTGCTTTGAAATATTTATCATCATATTTTATCTGAGGTCCTTGAACACAGTTCTATTAGACTAAAACTGGTGCTTTGCTTTCATGATCTTGTATTTGTTCCTTGAACGCATTTATCTGTCAAAGTAGCTGGAAATGGTCAGTTGTTCAATTACTGTCGCTTGTATTTAATGCTGTGCCTGACATACTGAAGGTGTTGATTTTCACAAATGTTGCAGGAGCGCGAACTAGCTCTCAGATCTTTCAAGAGTGGGGCTGCACCTATTTTAGTTGCGACAGATGTGGCTGCACGTGGACTTGATATTCCACATGTGGCGCATGTAATTAATTTTGATTTGCCAAATGATATTGATGACTATGTCCACCGCATAGGGCGTACAGGTCGTGCTGGTAAATCAGGGTTGGCAACTGCCTTCTTTAATGAAAATAACCTTTCTCTAGCAAGACCATTGACTGAACTCATGCAAGAAGCAAACCAAGAGGTTCCATCATGGCTATCAAATTATGCTACAAGGTTTGCATATGGTGGTGGAGGTCGTAATCGTCGATCTGGTGGAGGAAGATTCGGTGCTCGTGATTATCGTAGAGATGTTAATAGGGGTGGCGGGGATCGTCCTGGAGGGGCATATGGTAGCACGGGAAATTCTTATGGTGCTTCAGCAGGATATGGTGGTGGTGGATATGGACGCGAGACTAGTGCATGGGATTGAAGTTATCCCCTCCCATGTGATTTTAATCAACTGTCTATATGTTCAAGTGGGTAATATTCAGCGCCATGTCTTTGTTGCAGCTTTTGCCTCGACGGTCCATGTGGGTAGCTTTTGCGGCATGGTAAGTTTTGGGCTTCTGGCAAATAACACTGGGCTTTTCAACAGCCCATGGAGAGATATTTGACTCACTAATGTATCAATTGGTGTCCAGAGTTTTCTGCTCTATTTGCTTCTATCCGGCGAGGTGTATATTAGTAGGCAGCTGGCAATTTACATGGAGTAAAATCCTAGTTTGGTAGACATAGCTGAAAGTAGTACTAGATTAAATTTCAGCTGCTGGTTCTTGTGCATAGGTTGCTTTTGTTTCTGACATTTGTGCATGAGAATACAGACTGAAAAAGGGCCAATTTTTAATGGAAGGTGGCCATTTTATGATAAAGAGTCTATTAGTGTATTATCTTCCCAATTTCTTCGGAAGCGAGAGAATTTTCTCATTGTTGATTTGGTTTTGGCTATATGAACAAATCGTTGAGTAGACCTAGACCTTTATAAATTGGATTCTCACTATCCCTTACTTGTGCTGCTCTTCGGTATGATAAGCTACACCAATGTTTACCTATGTTTGCTTGCATATATTTTCTTTTCTGTAAAATCCACAATTGTCCAAAAAAATTACTTTAACAGTTGTGGCTAGCACGCACTACAATCCACATCATAAAAATAAAAATAAAATTCAAGTACTTCTATCTCGTTCATATTTATAATCGGATATATCTAGTCCCTGGAAGATTGACTTGAGGGACAAAAGACTAATGTTAATCCTCCTGATCTGTTTTCCATAAATGCTTGGATTCCTCATATAAAAAATTGTGTATATTGAGTTCAAAGAAATCAAAGTCGTCGCAAACTAGTGCTGAGCTGAAAGGTTTTCAAAGATGTTTTTTGTTTGTTTGTTTGTTTATTAAATATTAATTATCGTATCAACACATGACAATGTGTTTAATTTGAGTTATTACAATACAGTAACAATGTTTGGTAAGTAATAAAAAAATATTTTTGCTAAGAAATTGTGATGGGTATCTATGGCATTATAGTTGTTTTGGACCCTTGGCCATTCAAAAATGGGAAGACATGGACATTGGTGTGGTCAGTGATAGCTCAGAAGTCCAGTAAGTCCAGTTTTTGGTATTTTTTAAAAATGTAATAAGAGAACTAAATAACTAAATGAAGAAAAAGTCATTTTATACAAAAATACAAAAAATTTATACAAATTGACTGCCAAATAAAGGATATTCTTAGACAAGATATTCTTAGACAATTAAATTACACTAGATTGCTGAAAAGAATAATATAAATAGACAAATATAAGAAGGCACAAGAAGTGAGTCTGATTATTGAGTGGAGCATTCCCACAGTGTTCGCTTGGGTTCTGTTTTACAAAATGTAACTGGTGGGATGTCCCTTTGGATTGGCATGCTCTTTGTGAGGTGGTCAATGTAAAGCCATAGAACCATGCCTAATCATGCCTAATCTTATTCAGTGTCACAATGATATTCTACCTCTTGATAGATGTAGATACTTGACATTTTACACCCCCGAAACATCTTGTTAAAAATTTTCATAAATAAAAGATGGTATTATCATGATGTTATTTTTCATTATTTCACTTTAATTTATTATTTTTTGGCATTACTGGTATCAATTTTAATTTTAAATTTCTTAGTAGCTTTTAAGGCTGTCTTGAATGTAAGATTGAATTGTCATAGGTGAGGTGTGATGCCCTTGTTTTGGTTGATGTGTACCCATTTGTTGAATGAAGAGAGGATTTTTGCGAACCATTGACAAAAACACATTGTTACTTGAAGTTGTTTGCCTATTTGAAGCAATCTTATTGATACTTAAGCCTCTTGCAAGAAAGTGTGGTTTAGGCCTTTGCTAAAAAAGCTTGCACTTCCAATATTTAATAGTGCAACTAGATATATCTATGTTTTCATCTTCACTAATTTTTGGAATGGAAATGAAAATTAAAGTGACCTATATTTCTCATTTTGTAGAGGGTGAATCAATATTTTGGCCAATTGCTAGAATAAAAAACATAATATTAAAGAGGGATGCAATTGAGACTTTTTGAAGGGTGTAATCGACTCCTCCATTAGAAAGAGTACACAATGAACTTGGGGTAGTTGCAAATCATCCTCTTGAATTATTCTAGTTTAAGAAATAGATAACTATCCAATGTGGTTTTGTTGCTATCAAAGGCATTTATCATAATTTCAAGTTCGAAGCCATTCAAAAAGAGCATCTAGATAGGCCTTAGTGAAGATTAATCCTAGAAAGTAAAGCAATTGTATTTACGTATCTTTCTTTTGTCTCCAAGCATTTTCATTAAAGCAAGACAAGCTCACCAACTTAACTTCAAGTCAATTGACATTTCGATGGTACACTTGCCTTTCCATCTTAGGGCTTGCAGAATCCATGACACTCATGCAAAAGTTGGTATTTTTAGTTGTGTGCTTGGTAGTAAAATAGATGAATTTTGTTAACTTTTTATTACTTTAGAGGCATAGAAAATTGAGCAAATGTAAGTTGAGATTTGAAGTACAATGAGCTTAGTATTTCAATTCTTAAAGATTTGGGTTGGCCAAGCCTCTACTTTGGAGGATTTTTTAAAGGGAGCTCAATCAATCATGCTTGTAAATATCATGATACTTAATAAATATTTCCTATTTTATCTTTTGAACTTAGAGCACCTACTATGTTGTTGATGTGGTCTAGAGAGATGTTGTGGAGTTTTTTACGTATTGAATGCCTTGGATATTTTTATTAATATAAAATATGCCATAATATTTGTGTCAAATTATAAAAAAAGGTTGCTAATGTAGGCCACAACTAGTATGCACAAGGAAAAATTAAAAAAACCACATCAAATAACTAGCAGCATAATAGTCCCATAACAAAGTGGCACAAAATGCAAGAACAAATTCATAGATTTCCATAAACATTAAGCTGCCATTATGACAAATGTAAGTCAAAATCTATAAACAATAACTTAAATGATCTGGAATATACAAATGTTAGGAATAATTTGCATGTAGGAAGTTGGATGGTCCTCCCTTAGCCTTGGCATGGAGGAATGGGTTCAATAATGATGATTTCCTTTCAATGTTTATGTTGTGCCTTTGGCATATTTTAGCTTTAAGTAAGTGTATGCCAATTTAAGGAACTTGTCATTAGGAATGGGGTTGTATGGGTAGTTCTTTAGGTGCTCACAACACTCCCCCATGACTTGATCCACCTTTGTGTCAATTTGATGTACACTTTTGGATAACTAGTATGAACAAAATTGAGGGAGATGATGATATCATGGAGGGATTTTGACTCATTGTGCAAGGGGCTCCCTCCTAATATTCCGAAGCCAAGTTGAGGTCGATGGAATCCATCTTGACCTTTTGGATTTCCACAATTGTTTGTAGAGACATTTGATAAAAAATAGTCTATTAGGGGAAAAATGATAGGGAAAAGGTGAAACTCATTGTGATGTTGATTTGGTGAAGGGACAAAACAAAAATAAGTATTTAAGGAACTCATTCTTGTGGTAGAAAGTGAACTCAAGGTGGGGGAAATTTAATTATGGAATCATGAGAATAGAATAAAAGAACCATGAAAGAAGGCTCTACAAGTTAGCCAAATGAGCCAATTTACATATCTAGATTTTAGAGGATAAAGTTGATATAGCTAAGCAACTAGAAATCCATTGGTTACCATAAAAAAGCTTATATTAATCCAAGGTCTTTGAGATATTACATTTCCAAGGTTTTTATCAATTCCGTGGAGGGTTGATACCCATTTTCAATGAAGGAGCTGAGAATCAATTCCTTGAATTCATCTAATATAATTCAATTTGTGACGTGGACCCTAAATCTGACCTCTAAATTAGGTAAGGAGACTCATTACTTAGAGTTTGTATTAAATATATTCAAAATCATTCACCGACACCTTGTTTGAACCACCTCGAGGTTAAGAACACTAGCTCTTGGCTGGAGTCTTGTCATCATGAAATAAAACATTGAACTACCAAATGGAATACTAGTCAAAAGAAATTATTGCTTTAAGACTTTCTCCCTTTCATTTGAAAAAGGGCTTAATATCTTTCCATATTACATTGTTGATACTTTAGGTGATAAAAGTGCCTTTATTTTTTGATTTCGTAAGGGGGTGATAATGAGGTTTTATAAACTCAAACCTTACCAATAATTTTTCCTATAAAGAGTTCCTTATTTGATGCAATTTCTAATCAAAACTTTCAAGGTCTCCCAATACTACAACGAGAATATGTTTTTCACATAGGGCTCATGCCTAAGTATCGATGATATCCATGTCACCCCAATTTCCTAATTTATCTGAACTTTTACATCCATTGGGGGATGAATCCCAACACAAAAAGTAAGAAGGAAACTAACATTTCTTGGTTCATATGAAATTTAGCAAAGGATATGGATTTAGATATCCAATTATCAACTTTTTTTTTTTTTTTTTTTCATTTGTATGATCATGCCACAAGGTTCTATGGAAGAGGCTTAGCATATTACAATACCTCAACTTTGACCTTTGGTTAGTTATGTAAAAAATTATCGCATAGATATTTGTGATATGTTAATCTTAAAGCTAATTATGATGTAAATTTTGTTTGAGTTTAAGTGTGGAGAGGAAGGTCAAGTCATTACTTGAGAATTATGTCTTAGTTTCAGAAGAATTTTCAAAGTTTTCTTCCTAGTTTAACATGTCAGGTTTAGAGTTTGACATGTCAAGTTCATGTGACAAATTGGAAATAAATAATAAAAAGGAAAATGCACATTGTAAAGACTTGTTGGGATTTCAAGGAGGATATGAACCAATGAGAGGGGAAAATGAGTACTTGGTAGGGTTGATAATGAGATCTTATAAAATCAACCTGAACAAATATATTTTTCAATACATAGTTCCCTATATGTTGAGATTTTTATTGGCTCAATTTTTGATGAGGGTCCACATTGGTGTCCAACAAAAGGGGTGCAATGTAGTCTAAGTGTTGACATTTTCAACCCCCATGAAGAGGAAGGTCTCACTCGAAACACTATGCTACAAGTAAAGATTGTACATGGCTTGTTCACCTTTACTAACACAATTGAAACTCAAACCATCACTTATATCTCCAACTTAGCCATTCCATTGGGGTGCAACCATTATCAACTCATGTAGTATGCTAGAAAACTTTAGGACCATGTTCGTAGTTAAGCTATCAACATAGATTCAAGCAAGTTGCATTTCATTCAACTATTGAGCACACACTTATACTGAGAAGGGGGGAGGTGAACCAATATAAGACAATCTTTACTTATTTAAACATTCTTGAACCATGAGAAAATAATCACATATGATATCTATTGGCTCCCCCCCCCCAAGGAAAATCATAATTTCTATATAATTTCCATTATATAGAAATAATGAAAATTACATGCTGTAGATGCATATAGAATATCATGATATTGTCTGTTAATCACTCAACAAACATTCGAGTGATAAACATCCATGTATAAAATTGTCAAAAAAATTGTTATGTAATTGTTCTTTTATCTACATATACAAAACACTGCTAGAAAGTCGTTATAAAAAACAGTTATGTAGCCACTGTCCAAAAACAAAAATTGAAGGTTTATTTGATCACTGCATCATAGTTATAGAAAAATAGTAATATAAAGTATCATTTGATCCTGTATCCAGTTGCAATGGATCAATGAAGGGGCGAAAATAATATTGACAGTGTTCATCGCCATTATGCTCGGTAATTAGCCATGTCCCATGTGCCTGTTGCATGCCTTTCTTGTAAATATGGTTAGAAAGAATGTTCCTTTCCCTGTAAATGGATGATAAGAAATAAAATCAAATTGTGCTTTAATCATGAGGACATCCTCTAGTAATGATATGAGAGTGTGCATGTGGCAAGTAGAACGTAGACTGAATCTATCAATAACATGAGAATCGCCAAAGACTTGTAGTTGCCTGCAACCCTTTTCAAGAGCAAATAAACAAAGTAACTTTAGGCTCTGTAATTCGGAAAAATAATTTGTGCAAGAGCCCTACCCGAATTATAATTTGAAATAATGATCATGATTGAGGTATAAAACAACCCCTCCACCACATTTTCCATTTTGTGTAGAGCCATCGAAATATGTCCAAGGAAAAGAATGATCGATGTTCTCAGCGAGAATAATGCGAGGTATGTTTCTTATCTCCTCGTCAGGTAAGAGATAGTAAATAGCTAAAATATTAGCACCAATAAGTTCAAGATTATAATCAACATTTGAGAATATCTTGCGGTTACGACCAAGCCATATACCCCAGCAGACCAAAAGAGGTAAGTTTTTTAGCTTGTTGAGGGAGGCCTCATTCCACTAGCTGTACCAGACATCATTAAAATAATCACCTCTCCACCTGATGCTAATGTTTAGAGCTTGCTATACAAAATCCCAAATAGTAATAGTAAAATGACAGGCTATGCACATTTGATCTACAAATTCTTCAGTACAGTGACAGAGCGCACACTAAGGTCTGTGGAAGGATCTCTTCATGAGATTGTCACCCATAAGAACTTTATTTTCGAGGGGACACCAAATGAAGAGCCTGGTTTTAATATGATATCTATTAGCTACAAAACAACGAATACACTTTGTGGAAACCATTTTGGGAGAACAACACAAAAAATCTTTTTTATAATTTTTGTAGGAACAAACATATTGTTACAAATATTTGTAGGCACCAACCCATTGTTACAAATATTTGTAGGCACCAACCTACTGGAGACACCAATAACTACTACTGCAAATATTCAAAGGCACCAACATACTGGAGATATAAATATCCACTATCGCAAATATTCCTAGGCACAATCTTACTTCATTGAGTTTTCTTGCTACTTTTGCCTTCATCAAGTCTGCTAGCTACTTCTACCTTTACCAGGTATAATTTCTTCTTCTACCTTCACCAGGTTTGCTTCTCCTAAAACTTCTTGTTGTTGGACTCTTCTGATGAACAAACATGTAAAGCATGCCACATATCCAATTTTGCAAATCTGATTATGAAAGCTTTACATGAGGCACTTTTATGCGTATCCTTTGATCTCTAAAGATTCCATTGTTTGAAAAGTTCTTGAAAAAGAGTTACAACAAAAATTACAAGATGACCTATTTCAAAATAATTTCAGGATCATTTAGAAACCCTAACTTCCACAAGGCATATCCATGGAATTATATGTCTCCACAGGTTTACAAATTTCATAGTTTAAAACATCCCAGAAAATAAGTTATAGTGAAAATTCCAAATTGATCTATTTGAAAGAAATTTTAGGACTATTCAGAAAATCAAACTTCCACATGGAATATCTACAAAATTATAGTGAACAAAGTATAATTTTTTTATTTTTTGAATTTCTATATGTCTCCACAGGTCTTTGAAAATTTCATTGTCTAAAAATCCTAGAAAATAAGTTATAATAGAAATGGCAAACTGATTTGTTTGAAATTTATTTTAGGAATATTCAAAAACCATAAATTCCACAAGGTATCATAAGTATAACGAACCAAAGATCGAAATTTTTACCACTTGTACACAAATATCTTGTCTTCATCTCCTCAAAATTTCATGATCTGGACCATCCCATAAGAAAAGTTTTAGCGAAAATGTCAAGATGGCTAATTCACTCCACAAATCACATTTTTTCTCCACCTTTAAAACCCCAAGAGTATTCCACAAATTCTCTTGTGAACCTCATATCTCTTCTTTCTTCGATGGTATTCAAATGCAATAATCTATCCTTTATTTGTAGTGTTTATGTGTTCACTTATGGAGCTGACTCTAAAATTGGCTTGGTCAACTTGTACTTTCTGGCTGGGCCGATTTGAAAAAAAATTTCATATGTCCTCATTCTTATGGAGTTAGAGGGATTCCACATACCATTGGAAACATATTGGAATAATATTTTCAATCATATATCCTATGCTCCCATTTGACTTGGGTTTTTATAGTAAAAAATCCTTCAAAGATAGGGTGTCTAAACTTGACATCAAATGTCTAGAAGCAATATTTCAACAATATTCTTCTTGGACATCTATAGTCTCCCCATGTATTTTACATCAATGAAAACAACATTTCCAACATCAACAACATATACATCTAACAAAAGTAAAATATATCACCACCATATGAACAATGAAAACCAAAATTTTAAATGGGGCCTCATTCCATTAATATCCAAGATGAACCAACACATTTCCAAAATGGCTTAGAGTTGCAATCACTCAAAATACATTATAAACAGTTGATTCTATTTTAACCCAAAACCCATTACTACACTTAAAAATTAATAACAATCGACCATAGAACAAAAACCAACTAGCCATTAAACATATTTGTATGCCTAAGGTTTTACACTATATGGTTGCACCTATGGGAAGGAACATACTTTGAAACTATGCAAGGTTGTTACACTTTCTTTTACTTCTGGCTTGATGGACTCACTATTATCTATTTTTTCGCCATTTAGGTGTCTTTATCCTTCTTCCAATTATCCTTTCTCCCTAAGATTCTTTCCCAATGTTCTAATCTCGATCTCTCTGTAATGTTGAGGTTCCTAACTATTATTGGTGGTATTTGATCTAGGTGGTGTAAATATTATCGATTGTATTTGTTGAGCTTACAACATCCTATTCTTTTCATTTCCACCATGTGGTTGTCTTAAAAATTAAAAACAAGGGGCCAAATAAGACCTAACCACACTTATTGACTCACCCTTGAGTAAACTCCCTCTACCTTTACTTGTATCCACATCCTCCATGTCCTCTCCAAATGAAGGGATTAACTTCAAGACTACCTCTAAAATTTTGTTCTTGAATTCAAGGAATTCGTTTAATTCCTTGATCCATTTTCCCATCATATGTTCAAACCCACTAGGTGATTTTTTTCTTAGCCATGGTTGGGGGTTTGTGGTTACGTCTCCCACATAGACGACCAATTGGTTTCCATGGAATTATTTAGTTGCTATAATTTCCAAGCATGATTGATCAAAGATATCTTAATTGTGACTACACTTGCATACAAATTTTCTCCTTCCTCTTTGGTGTCATTTCGACAATTACTTTGCCTATTCTTTCTATGTTAAGTTCCCTTCTTGAATACACTATGAGTAGTCCAATAATATACTGGATCCTAGTTTTCTAGCTTCGATTGTGGCATATAGACATCAACCCATGCTTGATGAGTTTTGGGATAATTTCTTCTCAATTTAAATAATGACTCAAGAAACTGGTGGTGTTCAATAGAGAAGACATTGAGTAACATATATTTAATTGCCAATAATATGAAAAGTGATTGTATTTTTCATGAATTTGAAAAGTGACCATATTTCCCAAAAATATTGAAAAAACAACTAGAGCATGTCGCAATCACAATATTTCCTAGGTGCATTTCCTACTAAACTATTGTTATTATGGGAATGAGTGATGTCATTGACTAAATTTGAATGATGGCATGATGCATCCCGCCTCATTTCCAACTTGACTAATATTAATTTCGTTTAATCCATATGCCCACTATTTTGATTTAATGTCTTAATGGATTATTGAATACACATATTTATTAATTAGACCCAAATTGATCAGATTTGGATCATGGACCTAAGTGATAGCTCAAAATTCCAAGTGTTTGAAAGTGTGTCGAACTCAAGCGACTGGATAGATCTCATCTTCCTAATTCCTGCGCTGCAAACGGTTTGAAAAACCGACACCGTATGAAGAAGTTATCGCGATTTGAAAAGTCCAATAAACTGCAATTTTTGGACTTTGACCAAGTTTGACTAGAATTTGGGAAATTTAAAAAGAGAATATCCCAGGGAATATTCCCCAAAATATTCTTCTTGGACCAGTAATATTTGGACAAGTGGCATATTTTTATTGGCAGTTGGGCTATACGTATTGTTTTCGGCCAATGAATGGGTGACACGTGGCTAGCCCTGAGGCTGCCACGTGTCCCTGGGACTGTGTAGAAAAATTTTGTGGACTCCCTGGTAGTCGACCGCCTGACCTATCCGCAAACACGCCCACTTCCTACCGTATCCACTACATTTAGTTCTTAACTATACAAGAATTGGGCACATATTTGAGTTTGGTTGTTTTCAGGTTTGGGGGTTGGAGAGGGGCCGACCCCGAGGGCCAGCCCTCCCCCATATGGACGTCAAGCCATGAACCGTGGGTAAAACCACATATTACCCGCCGAATATTTTAAAAACTGGTCACATTGCACATTTAAACCGTGTATTCTATGCGTATTATCCGCCAACAGTTGTAAACCTCGACGGTTACAGAAAACCGTGAAATTTTTGGACATGTGCCCAACTCCAAAACCAAAAAATTTAATTGCGCGGTTAGACCTGGCAGAATATATGGCAGACATGCCAATTTTGGCATAATTCCACTTTTAACTGGAGTTAATTCCAGTTCCTCCAAATTTGGTGGAGGATTTTTAGGGGTCATTGGGCAAAATGAGTTTAGGCTCTATCTTGAGTGAGATTCGACCAATTTTGGAGTTCCAATAGTCAATTTAGACTATCTTAGACATTCTAGACTCATTGGTGAGGGTTGCAGAGCCATCTGAGAACTTTTGAGTAGGTTTTTTCTTCAGTGAATTTCTAGGGGCCACTAAGGCCATCAAGGCCCAACAGTAGTTTGAGGCCTAGCCAGAGCAACTAGAGGCCTTATTCAATAATACAATAGTAAATTTTGGATGTTTCAGATGTTATGGAACTAATGGTGTGGTTTTCAAAGCCTGTAGAGGACTTTTGAATGCCTAGATGCTTCAGAGAAGTTCTAGGGGCCATTAGGGCCAACAGTTTGAGGCCTAGCCAGTGCAACAAGAGGCCTTATTCAGAAAAATAATAGTCATTTCTAACTGTAATAAGCATTATGAATCCAATGGAGAAGTTTGCAGAAGCTTTTGAGGAATTCTGAAGGTCGATAACCCACAGAGAAGTTTTCTTTGATCCTAGAGCCAGGGGGTGTTGCCAGGTGTTAGAGGTGAAACCAGAGCAGCCAGATGCCAATATCAGCGAACTAATAGTCTATTATGACTATTTTTGACATTATAAATCCATTGAAGGGATTTTAAGAGCCATTTGAGGACTTCTAAAGGTAGAAGAGCCACAAGGAAGTTTTGGGGAGCTGAGGGCCAACCGTGGAGGGAGGCCTAGATTGGGGATGCAATGCTCTTTTGGAGAAAACGATCAATCCATTTTGGAGGTATGATATGTGCTAAAGACAGTAGGTGAGTTTTCAGGGACAAAAAATAATTTTGAAGGAGTTAGTGCCATAGAGAAGCTCAGGGTAGCTCAAGAGCATCGACAGAAGGAATCAAGTCTAAGGGGAGCCTAGATCTATTTTTAGAGTGATGACAACCATGAAAGGGTTATATTGGTATTCTAAGCCCATTGGTTTAGTTCAGTTAACCATTGGATTTGAGTTTGTAACTGGTAAAAGAAAATTTTTCCATAATTCCAAAGAGCCAAGTCAAGATGACAAGAGCTCAAGGAGACGTAGCTCACGATATTAGGGTGAAATCATAGATTAAATTTGATGTTATGTGTTGATGTTTATTTTATGAATTATATGGATTTTGTACATGTTTAATTTCAGCAAAAACAAATGGACTTAAAGAACTTAAATAGTTAAAAAACATACACTTGTTTCAAGTATAAAATTCCACAAAAGTCAAGTATAAGCTAGATCTTTTATTTTTTTAACTGAGTGGCAGGTTCTTGAAAAGCATAACAATTTATCCAAACCATTTTCAGATTAGTTTGGTATGAGAGCATGGTTTCTTTCTTGACAGAGCACAAAGTTTGCTTGTTTTGACTTGAAAGGTGTTTAACAGTGCAAAGATTTGACTGTTTGCAAACTGACTGTTGCTTGAGTTTGCTAGAGGTGAAGGGAGAGCTACTGATAGCTAAGTCCAGAAGAGGACAAGAAGGAAGAAAGGTTAAAGGCATATTCCTTACCTAAAGGACCTCAAGGCAACCCTTGAAGCACAAGAGGTTTTGTTTGCAAAAGGCTGCTTGAAGAAGAGCTTGAATCTACAACCATTTTGTTCAAAATATTTGTCAATTGATTTTGAAAGCGTTGTGAATTTTGTTGAAGTTATTTTAGCTCATTTTCATGATGAAAAATTCTTCAAGTGAGGTTTCAAAATCCTCCTCCTTCACAAGATTATTCGATGAAGACATGAAGCTAGACTTCTACATCTTGAAGGATATGGTGCAAATTTTGTTTGAAGATAGAAGAGAAAGCACTAGAATTCATGAGAAATTGGTTGCTATGAAGCAAGAGAAGGAATAAATTCTTCAAATATTGCATGAGATGGAGATGTAGCTCCATCAAGCCCAAGAGGCTTTGACCAAGAACATGCGTGAAGTAGAGGTAACTCACTATAATTTGTCTTCAGTTTCTTCTTCAGAAAGATGTGTTGGTTCATTTGAAAAGCACACTAGAGGTATAGGGTCCAAATTAATGTTTAAAATGGGTTATGAAGGCAAGGGTTTAGGCAAGCATGCACAGGGCATGATTGATCCTATTTTGGTTGAGGAGAGACCTAGAAATTTGGTCTTGTTTATGTTCAAACTAATGGAAAAAACTCTACAGCCATGAAGGCATTTGAGGCAACTTAAAAAAGAACTTTTGTCGCAATTTCTAATACACAAACATGTCAAGTTTGTTTTCAAGTTGATTGCCATTGTTTGAGGCCTATGTTGCAGCAAGATGTGTGTAGACATGCAGTGTATGGCGAGCATGCGAGTTCGGACAACTATCAAGACATGAACACTGATGTTAGTTTGCAAAAAGAAGTTGGAACCGCTACTAGTTCATTTCCTCATGAAGGTAAAAAATATGGACATGCAAAGCAATATTTGAGGTATAATTATTCTCATAGTCAAGTTGATTATGTTTCTGCAAGGCATGACAAATATGCATGCTTGAATGAAAGAAAGAGTTGCTGTGCATATTGTGGTCTGTGTAGCCATGATGTTTCGAGATGCTAGAAGAGGATGAAGAAATACATGAAGCAGTTCAAGTGAAGAGAACTTGCAAAGAATGTGCAAAAGACTTTCACACATTGCCAGAAGAGGGGACATGTTGTTACCCAATGTTGGACATTTCATCCAACTAATCATCCTAAGCACATGAGGCAAGAGGACAGAGAGACTGGCGAAAGTGGAACCAAGGATTCCATCATTGATGTGAGAACAAATGTTTCACATGAAGAAGATTTTCAGTAGCAAAAGTCGTCGTGGAAGTGGCTTGGTAAGAAGTGGTTTGACTTCTTAACCCAGTAAGACATACATTCATTTGTACATATGAAAATTTCAGTTATGTATGCATTTCTATAGTAATATCATGTTTTTTTGAGCCACCTTAGATTGATGTTCAAGGACGATGTTCAACTACCTTCTGTAAATTTCTCGCCAGAAATTTTTGAGTGAGTTCGAGGAAGACAGTTCTTAACAGGAGGACAAGCACATCCAGGAAGGGAAGTGTTGACTACCTTCGAGTTGTGGTTCAAAGGCACTAAGCCATGCAAGGCAAGTGTATGAAGGCTTAAAAGAAGAGGGTGCTATACTCTCATCTACTGTATAGATCAATATATCAGTATTTTGTGGTAAAAAAAATTCCCAATGGGGAGGTGTGATCAGATTTGGATCATGGACCTAAGTGATAGCTCAAAATTAAAAGTGTTTGGAAGTGTGCCGAACTTGAGAAATCGGATATATCTCATCTTCTTGAATTCGGCGTCATGAACGGTTAAAAAAACTGACACCGTATGAAGAAGTTATCGTGATTTGTAAAGTCTAGTAAACTGCAATTTTTGGATTTGACCAAGTTTGACTGAAATTTGGGAAATTTAAAAAGAGAATATTCCAGGGAATATTCTTCAAAATATTCCCCAAAATATTCCTCTTGGACCAATAATATTTGGACAAGTAGCATATTTTATTGGCATTTGGGCTATACGTATTGTTTTCGGCCAATGAATGGGTGACACATGGCCAGCCCTGAGGCCGCCATGTGTCCTCAGGAATGTGTAGAAAAATTTTGTGGACTCCCTTGGAGTCGACTGCCTGACCTCTCCGCAAACACACCCACACCCTGTCTTCTCCACTAAATTTAATTCTTAACTATACAAGAACTCGCCGCATATTTGAGTTTGGTTGTTTTCAGGTTTGGGGGTTGGAGAGGGGCCAATCCCTCTCCCATATGGCCATCACGCCATGAACCATGGGTAACCACCACGTATTACTCGTTGAATATTTTAAAAATTGGTCACATTGCACATTTAAACCGCGTATTCTACGCGTATTATCCGCCAACAGTTGTAAACCCCGACGGTTACGGAAAGCCGCGAAATTTTCGGACATGTGCCCAACTCCAAAACCACAACATTTAATTGCACAGTTAGACCTGGAAGAATATATGGCAGGTGCTCCATTTTTGGCATAATGCCACTTTTAACTGGAGTTAACTCAAGTTCCTCCAAATTTGATGGAGGATTTTTAGGGGTCATTGGGAAAAATGAGTTCAGGCTCTCTATCTTGAGCGAGATTCGACCAATTTTGGAGTGCCAATAGTCAATTTTGACTATCTCAAACATTCTAGAATAATTTTTGAGGGTTGCAGAGCCATTAGAGAAATTTTGAGCAGGTTTTTTCTTTAGTGAAGTTCTAGGGGTCACTAGGGCCATTAAGGCCCAACAACAGTTTGAGGCCTAACTAGAGCAGCTAGAGGCCTTATTCAACAATCCAATAGTCAATTTTGGATGTTTTAGATGTTCTGGAACTAACAGTGTGGTTTTTAGAGCCTATAGAATAATTTTGAAGGCCAAGATGCTTCAGAGAAGTTCCAGGGGCCATTAAGGCCAGCAAGTACCAACAACAGTTTGAGGCCTAGCCAGTGCAGTTAGAGGCCTCATTCAGCAAACCAACAACCATTTATGACTATAATGAGAATTCTGAATCCAATGGAGGAGTTTTTAGAAGCTTTTGAGGAAGTCTAAAGGTCAAGAACCCACAAATAATTTTTCTTTGACCCTAGAGCCAGGGGGTGTCGCTAGGTGTTGGAGGTGAAATCGAAGCAACCGAAGGCCAATTTCAGTTAACCAATAGTCTATTATAACTATTTTTTAAATTATGAATCCATTGAAGGGATTTTCAGAGTCATTTGAATATTCTGAAGGTCGAAGAGCCACAGGGAAGTTTTGGGAAACCCAAGGCCAACCGTGGAGGGAGGCCTAGATTGGGGATGCAATGCTCTTTTGGAGAAAATGATCCATCAATTTTGGAGGTATGATATGTGTTGGAGACAGTAGGTGAGGTTTCAGAGACAAAAAAATAATTCTGAAGGAGTTAGTGCCATAGAGAAGCTCAGAGTAGCTCAAGAGCACGACAAAAGGAATCAAGTCTAAGGAGAGCCTAGATCTGTTTTCAGAGTGATGATAGCCATGACATAGGTATAATGGTATTATAAACCCATTGGTTCAGTTCAGTTAACCATTGGATCTGAGTTTGTAAATTGTAAAATAAAATTTTGCCATAATCCCAAAGAGCCAAGTCAAGATGACAAGAGCTCAAGGAGACGTAGCCCACGATATTCGGGTGATATCCTAGATTAAATTTGTTGTTATGTGTTGATGTTTATTTTCTGCATTATATGGCTATTGCACATGTTTAATTTCAGCAAAAAAAAATGGACTTAAAGCACTTAAACAATTAAAAAACACACACCCGTTTCAAGTATAAAATTCCACAAAAGTCAAGTATAAGTTAGATCTTTTATTTTTTTAACTGAGTGGGAGGTTCTTGAAAATAATAATAAGTTATCCAACCCATTTTCAGATCACAAAACCACTGACATGGCCCTCAAATATTTTTGGTTACCATGAAAATTCTCTAACACAACAATACAACTCAAATACCTTATTTGGATATGGGTTGATTGACAAAAATGATAGCTTTTCTCTCCCCTAACCACAAAAGTTGTGTTTGGGTCTTACTCTTAACTCCTAACTCCATTGACTCAGCAATTTTTTAATCATAGGGCCAATGTTATTTAGTTGACGCTACGAGATCGACTAGCTCTTTCATAGGATTGAACTTTATTACCTAAGAGCATAAAGCATAATAGTGTACATATTCATTAAGATAATTCAAAACATATATATAAGGAAGAGTGAGATGTACTAGGCATGCACTAGTGACCTATCCCTCACAAAGTGTTCCATCAAGTTGAGCCAAGTTTATTACTTTTGACTCTTGTATGGCTATAACTAGGAAGGGTCCTAATTAGTGCTTCTATAACTTACCAAAATGTTTGAAGTACCTGCTACTATATTGAAATACCAAGTCATCAATTTCAAAAATCTTCCTTATTTGGTGATCATTTTTTTAGTGTCTTAATGTTCAGTGATAAAAAATACTCCTTTTAGATTTACTTGGTAATGGTCCTAGGTCAAAATTTCATGTTTCAAGTCAATTTTCAAATAAAATTTTGTTCACTGAATGTGTCTAGGTCTGAAATGCTACTCCCTTCACTCCATTCATGGTAATAATCATTTCAGAGGTCATGTCATCCATAAATCATATAGTGTTTGAGGTCATTCACCACACCTTCATTTAGGTCATGGTCTAGCTCTCTTTTGTTTCCCCACCACTAGTCCTCTTGTCACGCATAACACACCGTCACCACCAGTATCAAGACAACCAATGGAGGTTGGCTCTTCCAACATGAAAAATCATATTTCAAAGGCTCCTAGGGTTGTTTAGGTCACTCAAACTTATGAGAAGGGAAATAGATAGGTCTTTTCTCCCAAACGCATCAAAAGTATATCTACACTTGACAATAGAGATGAGTAAAGAGAAATAGAGGAGCATCCACTCATGCATCAGATTGAATTACCATTGCACCAACATGATGAAAAAGGCGCAACATGATGAAAAAGCACCCTTGGAAGTTGAGGTGGCAGAGAAAGTTGAATTCAAATCAACTAAGGAGGTCATTGGGGAGAAGGATGCAGAAATATCAGAGCTTAAGTTCAAACTCTGCAAGGCTAATGTCATGGAAACCCTACTACAACAAGAAAATTGGCAATTGAAGGTGAAGCAACTGATACAAAGTAAACCTAATGTAGAACTAGATACAAATAAAGGTAAAGGGAAGAAGGTAATGGATTTTGATAAAATACAGGACATGGAGACTGAAACACGACCAAGAAGGCCAAAGAAAAGAGGCCTTAAGAGGGCGTTGGAGCTAGAAAGATAGTCAACTCATCCACCTGAACAATTGACCTTTGATGAGATAATAGCTATGTAGATCAATAAAGACAAAGAATACTGGCTAGGAAGGGTGAATGAACATTTGGAGAAGCTCTTAAAAAGAGCCAAAAGAGAAAACAACCTCCAGAGACACATGAAAAATCAATATTGCACCAGAAACAAGATTTCACAAATCAAGCTTAAACAGCTGAAGAAAAGGCTAAAATAAATTTAAATGAAGCTAAAGGATAATGATAGTTTAGATTTGCTGGCTGAATCTTCCTTGGCTATTTATCACATCATCCAGAGGTGCCACAAAACAAATTTGGAGAAGTTTTGAGTAATTTTGGTATTTTTTGTGATTTCTACACTAATCTAGAAATTTTGCCTCCACAGATGCGTAGCACCAAGGCGCTATGATTTTTCCTATGGCACCTAAATGATGAATGTATTACATGGTTGGATGAATTTTGACGAGTACATCACAGATTAGGAACTCTTTTTGCATGACCGCTAGTTTTCTATGCTTCTGCCACATTTTTTGACATGGCGCTACACATCTATAGTAAGGTTGGGAGAATCAACTTTTGGAGGCCTTCCAGTGGATGGTTTTTCAAAATTCAAGATGTTATGGAAACTAGACACACAGGGCTAGTTGAAATATCTTCCAGATTTTGATTTGGAGTCCTAAAAGTCCCTCAAAATCAGTAGCAAAGTGGTGCTATGCATCGTTAAAATGGCGCTATGCATCTGTATAGGATTCCTCAGAACACTTGTCAAGCCCAGAAAAAGTCAGATTTTTGAGTTTTTGCTGTCCTTTAAGCTGGAATTGGAGTAATTGAGTTTGTTTTTTCCTCTTATCATGAGGAAACATGTAATTTAATGTGGGGGACACACACTCTTAGTCTTTAGCTGAATTTGAGGGAATGGTTTCTAACCTCCATAGATTCTAGGAAGTGACTCTTATGTAATTATGATGCATTTTGGATGGGATTTTGACCCTGTGAGGTGTCATTGTTCATATTTTATATAATTAGACTCAATTTAGTTTTTTTTTGGGTTGTATAGTGGTTTTTTACAGTGGAGATATTGTACAAGCTTATGGAATGAAATCAACGACAATGTTGCAAAATTTGTGTTGAGACTCCTGTGGTATGCCTTGGAGCATTTGTTCTTTCTATGTATGTTTATCTTATCAAGTTGAATGATATAATAAATCTTTCACATATATGCTTATATGTGTTTATCTTGTTAGTTCATAAGCATGAATCATGCCTTTTCATGCTCTGTTTTAACAAGATTTACATTATATGTCTCTGTTCTTCTAAATGAATGAATTCACCTAAATGCTCATTCAGGTTCTCCTTCATTTAATCCTATACAAAATGACAAACTAAGCATGCTTTCAAGCTACTTACCTGGCCTCATCCATATCTCTTCAACTTGACCTTGAATTTTGACCTAAAGCCTAGACCTAGTCTCCTAACTATCATTTCCTATCCAACATAAGAAACATCAAACGAAAAGCCTATTTAATGAGCTTATATACCTAGCCTAATATCATCAGATATTCAATCATTTCATTGACTACAAAGTGACATTGAGAGAGCCCTCTCTGGTCCTGGTAGGGCTAACTACTTGACCTAAAGCCTGGTCCGTGGTTACCTTCAATTCCATTCTCAGCCTTGGAAAGTTTGGGGGGAGTGATAACACATTATACAACCTTTAAGGTTATTTCTTGACCTCTTGGTGATATTGTGCTAAGAACTAGCCTTTTTCCATTTCCATCGATTTTGCAAGTTAGATTTGAATTAACTCCTTTGAAATCTTGGTAGCTTGCATTATGAATAGAATTGGCACTAGAAATTAGCATGCACTATTGCTTCTCTCTGATTAGAAAAAATTGAAATGGGTGTGATTTTTTAGTGTCTTGGTCATAGCCATGTATGCCTAGAGTATTGTAGGTACCCTCTCATCCCAACCATCCTAGTTGAAAACACAAAATTTGGTTAGGCCTTTCTCACATATCTTCTTAAAGGCTTCAACTCTTCCATTGGCTTGTGGATAGTATGGATTTCTAGCTTGGTGTTCCATCATAATATTTTGAATAAAGGTTCAAATGGTTTTTCTCATGAGATATTTACCTTGAACCATCATAGTTAAAATCATGAGACATCCCAACATGGAAATATGAAGATAAATATCACACCTATTTTCATGCTGCAATATCTCGTTGGGTTTTACTCTACCCCTCTACTAAGGTAGTTTTTTGTAGTGATGATATATTGAGCTCCTAAGTGTCTAGCTAGGGGTTTAATCATATTGATAAAATACACAACCCACCTCTTGAATGGTTGTAGTGCAACCACTGAGTGTAGTGGTGGCTCATCTCTCTTGGAGGGTTGTCCAATCCTCTCAAAAACATCACAACACTTAACATATTACTTGATGTTCTTGAAGGTTGTTAGGAATACCGAAAATTTTCACCAAGATTTGGTACAATTTGTCAGATCACTAAATCCAATTGATGGACTCTTTATGTCCAATTACAGAGATATAATAGATATATAAGTAGTTTGAAAGTATCATGAATTACCATAAAAATTTCACAAAGATATTAAGAACATAAAATAAACATGGTACACACATAAAGTTTTACATAGTATACACATATTTTACTATTGAAACTTTTAACTAGGAACTTAATAACCAAAATTTGAGCTTTTCTGCTCTTTTTTCCCCAGAAAAAATCATACTTTTTCATTTCAGGCAGAAATGAAAAGTACATTCTATATAAATGACAATTTGACTCACTGATAATTTCTCAAATGATACATATGATTATCTGTCCAAAATATTCATTGGTATCTGTCTGAGTAAAAATACCTCAAAGGGAATACATCGTTACAAAAAGTACCATATTAGTGGTAACTTAATGCCCATTCTTCAAAACAATAGAAAAATATTCATTCAGTCCAAAAATTGTTGAAGGGAACCATTTTCAATATTTTCTTTACCATCCACCATATGAGTAATCTCATAGGTTCTTGTTTCCATCTCCAACCCTTGTTTTGATAATTGGCCTGCCAAAAAGTTATTTTATCTATAGACATGTGTGTACTCCATCTTGTTTAATAAGAGAAAAATTTCATTAATTTGTGATGTTAAAAATATAAGATTCAAGTGACTTATTTCGTTCGAGCCATTGAGGTGTCCTATAACAAGCATGAAATCTCCAAAGACCTAAAACGAGAATAAGCCAATTTTTGTAGCCAGTCTAAAGAAGCATAGACAAACCATCAACTCTACTATGTTGTTACTTATAGCACACATATTATCTTTGAATGTGTATTGATAATCATCACAAATCGGAAAATCGAAGTCCACTCTGAAGTCCTATGTCTGGAAAAGCTCCATCGAAGAAATTCCAAGAATTTGATTTGTCATTGATAAAATTATTTAGCTTTCTGGGTACATGAGGAGAGGAAACTGAACCATATAATTTTAAACAAGCCACCACTATTAAGGAAGTCACCCAAGTAGGGAAATTTTCCACTCTTGTATTCTTGATTCGATATTTAGACAAATTATAATGAATGTCAAATTTGATACACACCTAAAACCAATGCATTCATACATCACCCAATCTTGATCAATTATGAATTTTTCATTACATTCCTTAAACCTTACATCATTCTATGTTTATAGGAGAAAAAAACATAAATCGTTGCTCTCAAATCAATTACAGATGGATATAACCTATTACCAAAGATCTTGAGAATCTTGGGATTCTTAACTATTTCTTATACATTTCAATTGTAGTCGATCTAATCAATCGCCAATAGACTACCAATATTGGTTGAATATGCACATGTCTAATTGCAATTAATTTCCAATTATCTAGTCAATTGTTAACTTTAATTGACTCCTCAGATACTATGTTAATTTCAATTGTGGTTAATACCATTGACTTCATCGCCGATCCTTCAAATGCAACCATTGAATTGAATTCAACCATCCAGTCGATTATGCTACTATTTGATTGTTACAAATCATCCCTAGTTGATCCACCCAACTAGCTAGTCGACTAAGTTTCCACTACAAAGAATATAACACCTAAACATTCTCCCAATTGTTTTCTTGTTTTTAGCTTCGGATAATACTATGCTTCAGTGAAACAAGGAACCAATGCTAGCCACCTCTTTGCACTAAGATAACTTCACAAGACCCACGAATTTGTTTGAAAGTTTGCAACATTATTCACCTTGTATACTATTACAAACAACACCATCTTGTTTTCCACCACATCTATAATGAAATGGTACTATACGTTAATGTGCTTTGTCCTTGAATGGTAAGCTAGGTTATTTTCCAAGAATATTTCACTGTAGCTGTCACAACCTATCCTTTTTTTTCTTGTTGAGCAAATTCAATATTAGACATAATTGTGACAAACAAATTTATTCCTTTCTTGCATAAGTGGTTGCCATGTATTTATATTTTTTTCATTGGTATTGTGATGATAAATTGTCACTTACTCATATAGCTAATAACTCTGCTGCACAACTTGAATATTTATCCTCTAGTCAACCATCTTTTGTCTAGATTTTCAACCTAGTGGGCATTGAGAAATCCATGTATATTTACTTCACTTTCACCCTCAAAACTTCCATGGTATCATATCACATGATCACTTATGCCACAAAAATACTTGAATAATATTTTGTTAGTGTTCCATTGCTCTTTACTTGGTGTTGATGCCCACTATGTTAACCACCTCAACAACTGGTACCAATCTCCTCTTGCATGAACCCTGTGTCACTGTCTCAATTTCCCACCAATTCTAAAACTCTGGCATAAAATATATTTTTCCTTTCCTAAACCCAAAAACCAAAGAATTCATAGAAAATACATAATCTAGTCACAGATTTGATGCACACATAAATTTGATTACACCATCACTATTAAAAAATTAATGGCCTGCTTATTCCAATGTGGGCGTGCTTTTCCCTGTCCCTTTTTTACTAACACACACACTATCCCCTTCCTTTCCTCTATATTTCATTTTCCTCCTAATGTCTGTAGGCTTACAAAAATTAAATGACTAATGAAAACTTAGAACCATAACCAAATTAGTCTAGATCCTAAAATCTTGCCAATCTGATCCTAAGGTCTTGCTAAGATCTATCCCTACAATCTCTCATGCCTAGAAAGGAAAATTCTCACCCAAATAATCCTAGCCATTCAAACTTCTAGATCATGACTAAAGTTTTCTAGAATTTAATTAAATAATTTAAATATTTACAAAATTAAGGAAACCACTCCCTTGGTAAATGTCAAAATTCTTCGCCTTATCCAAATTTGAAAACTTGATAGTTATGCTCTTGCATCAGAATCACGAAGTAGAAAAATTCATGACCTCCTAGTCATGTATCATTAATTTATCAATCCTCCAGGATCCCACGCTTTATATTGCAACTGGTTTTTCATTCCTTGATGTTTCCATTCAATTTCCATTCAATTTCTTCTACCACTCTTACCTTCAAGTTTCCAGGTTTCCAAATTTTATGTTGTTGTTTCCCACTTGCCTTGCTGACACTCCCTTGTATAGTATTTTTCCTCCTTTTATTGTCTCCCTTTCTCACTTTAGTATGCCCATCCTTAGGCACTTTCATCATTAATCTTCCCTTCCTGTCAATATCCACATCCAAATTATCCTCTTGCTAATACATGTTGTTCCTCATTCTCTAGAAAATGCCAGTGCTGCTACCTATTGGTTATTGTATTCCCTCTTAATTCATGTTTCTATTGGTTGGTACTCTATTCATAGGCATTATCATCTCACCGATCTCTTCATTCAACTTAATCCGTGGCTGAAATTTGCTGCTTCTTTGTTGGAAGTTATTATCATCTCTCACTTGCTACATATCCTCCCCATGCATAAGACTTTCAAAAATATTATTGAATTCTAATTCAAACATTTTCATTATGATCAACTAATCATATCTTGTAGCTTCCTCCACCATGTCTTCTTCCAACTTAAATTTCACAATATGAATATGTACCTTTTGAATTTATAATCTTTCTTCCAAAAAAATTAATTCCTTAAACAAATTAGTAAAATTACCTTGGATTGAATTTGCATCCTCCCTGTCATATTCAATATTTGTGTCTTCTACCAACAATCTTCCTAAGAGCTATACTTCTTCCTCGTAGTCTGTGTCTCTTTCCTCTAGCATAAAATCTCCGTTATTCCTCATGGACTACATTTGTACGTTGTTCTTCATCTTTGTCATCCTTCTCCATAAGTTTATGGTAATATATTTCATCAATGTTTTTTAAAAACATTTCTTCCTCTTCTCCACTTGTAATAAAATTCAAATTCAAATTCTATTCTTCCCTCATCTTTATGGAAGTTATAGATGGCTGTCCATCTTCATCAAAACCTGCAACCACACACAATATGTCATTTTTAAAAAGACAAGGCTCCCTAGCCTTAACCGATTCTTGTATCAACACATTCTCATGATGACCTAAACTTCCACAATAGTTAACAAGATTGTAATAAGTCTTTCATCATATTCCTCTTGTTCGCCAAGGATATCTCCTTGATTTGGTTCAGATACGTGAAATTATTCCTCCTTTAGTGGCCTTTGTCTAAACCTATCCTATGAGTTTCTCTTTCTCCATCCAAGAATTCAACCTACTCTTAAAACTTTTTAGGGTTTTCATTAGTTTCTTTGTAAATAATTTCATTATAGGCCACTTGATCTTTTTCTTCACATTCCATCCACACCTTTGGTCTTTTTCATTCTCATGTAGCAACATCATCATTATGCTGAGTTGTTTCTTTATCTCAGCCTTTTCTCGGTCAAATTCTTCTTGACTCATTCTCTTTATCTTTATGTAATTTTATTTGGAATTATCCTCCATTTTATTGTAGCTTATTTATGAATCTCTTGCATGACTATCGGTAGTCATTTTATATCCTCTTGTGAACTTCTCCGTCCAATATAAGTTGCATCAAGCCTCTCTTCCATAACAAGCTTTCATCTTGCTACTCATACCTCATCAAGATTTCGTCATGAGGTTGAAATTTCGGCATCCTCTTGGTTCTCTTTTCTTAGAACCTTTTTGAGCTCCTCTGCTCCTCAGTTTCAAAAGCTACAGGATTTTTCACTCCACTTACTTTGAGAACAACATTGGTCTTCTCCTCTTTAAACATTATCACAAATTCTACTGCTGTGAAAGTCCTTCTTCCACAAAATTCTACTTTATATTTTCATTTAAGAGATCAACATGCTCTCCCTCCTCAATCCCAAAATATTTATTTGTAGAGTCACCACAAATTTCATTATCTCTTGCTGCTGCATGTAAATATATACTTTGTCTCAAATTAACTAGAAAATGTAAGGGTCATTTTTATCTGCTGGGTTTCATCCATATTTATTTCTTCACTTAGAAACTACTCTTTCAACGCTACCTATGCTTACTTCATTGATGGAACTTCTTTCTATCTGCAAATTGCAATACTCTTCAACTCTCAAAGAACATGCTTCTACTTCCTCCCAAAGTAGAAAAAATCCTCTGTCAAATTTGATTAAATCTAAGCTCTCCCAAGAGCATACCTTTCTAATTTATTCTTCAAAGATTAACTTTATCTGTATTTTCAAAGAACATTTCTATGCTTCCACTTCCAAAGAGCATTCCGTCCAACACTTTACTCGAATTGCTCACATACCTTCATATATATATATTCAAATGTTCCTTTTTATTCTAAAGGATAAACTTTAGAACCAGGTGATCAATAAAATATCATTAAATATAAAATTTGAACATTTAGACATTCTTCTTAGAAAATAAATTCAGATTGCTAGCTACATTAAACATTTAAATGCCATAGGAATCTCATCAATGTACAATTATATATGCAACACAAAATCCACACAGGTTCTCAATAGTAGATTCCCGCATATAAGTTTTAATTTAAATCCGACTTCTTTACTTCACGCTCCACACTACCTTCTCAATTTTCTCTTCCCAATTTCACAGAATTCATAATCCTATTCCAAGATTTTTTTGTAGTCTCTTCTTCTCAACTAGTTCTTGCCAACTGATATTTCCACCACCACTTCACCATAGATATTGTGAAAAGCATATTCCAAAATAAATTTTCTTCTCATTCACCTTTATCGGATCTCCTGCCTTTTTCCAAGAAGTTACTGTTCATTTAACTATCCACTCTCACATGGAAACTGTAATCCTTTAAAATTACATTATGGTTTGTAACTATATGAAATTTTAACCATTTAACTTTAAGATCTAAATTTATTCAATAATTTTCCAAAAAATTCCAAACATTTCATTAATTCATAAACAGTATAATAAAGACAGAAGTTTCCTTTGATGGAATAATATTTTGATTCCAAAGAGTGTTACTAGTCCTATTCCCTCCTCCAAAGAGCTTACTGAAACTCCAACTACTAGTCAAAAGATCACTTGCTAATATTAGTCCTTCTCCCAACAATATAATGATCAGGTCCACTTATAGGCTGACATAGTTTCAATGCATGCTGTAGATAATTGCAGTTTCACTGGGCACAATTAAAATTCTATTGCAAGAATCTTTTTTTTTTTGCAATTAAGGAAATATAAGATTCATTCAAAGCAATTAGACATTGAGTGAGACTGTCAAAATATAATTCAAATATAAACAAGTGGGCAAACACTTGACTACTTCTCAACACAAGGGAGGAGATTCAATTTTGGGTCTTCTTTTTTCCAAATGAAACCTGTATCCACCATTGATCAAGATTCAATGTAATGGTTCCTATCCACTCTAGCAATGAAACTAAATTTTAATTATAATTGTAGAGATTTCAAACATGGTTCTTTTGCTTGCATATTTTAGAATATAAATTTCATTAAAGCTTCTCCCTCCAATGTTGTACAAGATTCTACTCTGCAACTCTCCCCAGTGGACTTACTCTTACTATGTCATTAAATATTCATTTCTGAACTCAAATCTACAACAATTTAAATGAAAAAAAATAATTTTCTCTGCTACCACTTCGATGCTGAATATGTCAACCACCTCAACAACTGGTACCAATCTCCTCTTGCATGAACCCTATGTCACTGTCCCAATTTCCCTCCATTTCTGAAACTCTGGCATGAAATCTATTTTCCCTCTCCTAAAGCCAAAAACCAAATAAATAACATCAAATAAACAACTCGGTCACAAATTTGATGCACATAGAAATTTTATTAGACCATCACTATTAACAAATTAATGGCCTAATTATTCCAGCATGGGCATGCTTTTCCCTGGCCTTTTATGACTAGCAAAAACTCTATCCCCTTCCTTTTCTCTCTCTATATATTTTTTTCCTCCTAATGCTTGTAGGATTAAAAAAATCAAATGACTAATGAAAAATTAGAACCATAAAAAAATAGTTTAGATCCTAAAATATTTCCAATATGATTATAAGATATTGCTAAGATCTATTCCAACAATCTCTCATGCCTAACAAGGTAGGTTCTCACCCAAATAATCCTAGCAATTCAAACTTCCAGATTATGACTCAATTCTCTAGAATTTAATCAAATACTTTAAATATTTTAAAAATTAGGGAATCTAATCCCTTGGTAAATGTCAATATTCTTCAGTCTATAAAAAATTGAAAACTTGAGATTTATGCTCTTGCATTAGGTGTTTTTGTTGGGGCCTTTGTTTTGGAAAAAGATAAAACAATTTTGGAAGTTGCGGGCCATCAATTGCGAATGTGGTGAGTTGCGGAGAGCTGTTGCGGGTCTCGAAGAGTCGTTGCGAGTTGCAGATAGTCGTTAGGCAGGTGGTGGGGTGCGGGTGGAAAATTGCACAAGTGTCAAGAACAGTTGATAGTAAATAAGAAGAAAGACTCAGAGAAGCAGAATGAAGAGAGGAGAAGAATGAGGAACGAAGGAGTGCGGAAAAGCAGCCAAGCGGAAAAGAAGGAAGAACTGACAGTGCAGAAGGAAGATGGTAGATAAGGAAGAAAAACAATGAAGGAGGCAACTAGTCTTTGGGTTTTGGGTTCCGTGAACATATCTATGCAAAGAATCTAATATTGATGTAATGTACTATGCTGAAAGTTAATATAATATAGAGATACAGGTTGTGGTCACTACTGTGTAAATATGAATGTATTTCTGTGTGATGAGCTCCATCATTAAGTATGATTGGAGGGGTTAATTGTCACAATTTTTAGCCTAATTAAGTCTCTATTTCTCACATTTAATTATATTATGGCCTTATGTTGCTAGTGTAGATGGTGATTAAGGCTTGTCATACTTCAAATGCCTAACATGAGTTAAATGCAAGATAATCATGAAGATATTGCACTTTTGATGAAGATTTTGCAATTAAATATCAGAGTAGATAGCAAGGAGAGATTATAGGGGGATTTCCCACTTCCTTAACTCCCAAAGGAAGCCAAGGGATCCTTGAAATTCCCTCCAACAACTCAAAATCAAACGCAACCAAGCAAGTGGGAGATCAAGTGCACCAAAGCTCTACTTCTCTTGCAGTTAAAAAGGACACATCACCTACTTTTTAGGGAGATGTTGTAGAAATTATATACAAGATGCATGTATATATCTAGATTCTCTTGATCTAACAATATTTATCTTCTTGCTAAATACATAATCCTTCCATTGTTAATCTTTTGCGGAAATTAAAATCAATTGCAAACACATGAATCAATAAAAAAAATCGCACATAACACAGTTGTTTAACGGGAAGCCCTGAAGCTAAAAACCCCAACTATCATATATTATGTATCATGGAGATCATGTAACAATATCATAAAAATCTTAGTACATCAAGCTCTCAGTACAATCAATCATCACACACTAATCATAAGAAATCTGCAAATCCATGCACCAATTTCTTGCCACCTGATAACCTGCCTCCACTGCGCAATCCCTGCTGAAGAATAGCTCCGAATTAATTTGAATTTACCTTGCCTTGACTGCGCAGTCCTCATTGGCAACTCCAATGTGTGTGTGGTGCAATCAATGCATCACTATAGTCACAACGGATAGTCCATCTCACCCTCTTTTATCTCTCCAGGTCTCACTAGGCTGACATACTTTTATACTTCTTGTATTATTCAGTTGATTAATGAGTTATTATTTGTGAATTAATTAACTAATTAATTCACTCCACTCTCACTGGTGTATCATTCAGTTAGACTAGATACAACTGGCTCAACTGAGTTTAACTCCATTAACTGAGTTAAACTAAATAACAACTCCTGTAACTACTCTTCCAACTCTATCATAACTTTTCCACTTCAGTTCTAACTGAGTCCTCCATGCATGAACCACCAGTAAACCCTAGGAATTGCGTAATTCCTTCAGCCCACTAATTTTCCAAATCTGTGCACTAAAATTAAGTGCTCCAAGAGAATAAGTTGTTGTTTATTGTCAGATTATTATTAAGAGCTAATAATAATCGACACTTCTATTTTTAGATCGGCGATCTATAAATAGTCTTCGCCCAATATTCTAAAAACATAATTTCATCTATTTTTCCAACTTGACTTACCATCCACAAATAGCATCCTGCAACTTCTGAAATATGATCACCATGTCTAAAAATATACTTGCACCTAAAAATAGCCTGCGGGCCCACTTAGTGAAGGTGACTGATTTTCACTAAGCTCATCATCTTGTTGAATCTTAACACTCCCTCTCAACAAGATAGGGATTATCGTTCACCCTGATCTTGCCTCTATGGTATTCAAATTTGCTCTTGGTGAGCGCCTTCGTCAGAATATTTGCATCCTGATCTTCTGTAGGAATGTATTGAAGCAACATGATCTTCCACTGCACACAATCTCTGATATGATGATACCGGATATCAATATGTTTAGATATATCATCAAACATAGGATTAATCGAGAGTTTAATGAAACTCTGATTATCACAATGTATCACTGTAGGATCTAAATGTGAACCGAACAAACCGACCAGGATCTTCCTCATCCAGATAGCCTCACATACAACTTGAATTGCTGCCATGTATTCTGCTTCCACTGAAATGAGTGCCACGGATCTTTGTTTCCTGCTGTACCAAGAAACTGCCATAGATCTGATACTGAAAATCCCTCCCAATGTGCTCTTTCTGTCTGTTGGGCTGCCTGCCCAATCTGCATCCATGAAGCCATGCAACTTCACTTCATCCGTCTGTCTGTACCATAAACCATACTCAGATGTGCCCCTGAGATATCTTAGGACATGCTTGCCTGTCTTCCAAAATATCTTGGTAGGCTTAACCATCGCTTGTGAAAGCTGGTTCACCGCATAGCATATGTCCGGTCTTGTATTACTAAATACATGAGTGAACCCACCAACTGTCGATAAACAATGGCATCCACTACCTCTGCCGATGTAGCATCCTCTTTCCTCCAATTTCCTGGAAGAGGAGTGTTGATAGGCTTGCAACCTTGCATGTGAAACTTCTCCAGTATCTCCCGAGCATACTTGCCTTGAGACACATACAGTTCACCTTCCCACTGCCATATTTCCAATCCAAGGAAATAATGAAGGAGGCCCAAATCCTTCATCTCAGACTCCTTTGCAAGATCTACCTTGCATGAGTGTATCAACTTCTCATCACCCATTAGTATAAAACATCATCAAGATAAAGAAAAATTATTAAAAGCTTACCCTCCACCACAATTTGGTACAGGTTTTCATCCGCCTCACTCTTGGTGAAGCCAAGTCTAGTGAAATAACTATTGATTCGTGTGTACCAAGCACGAGGTGCTTGATTCAGCCCATATAACGCTCTTTTGAGCCTACACACATGCGACCGCTGCTGAAGATCTCAAATCCTTCAAGCTGCTCAATGTACACCTCTTCCTCAATGATCCCATTAAGGAACACAGTCTTCACATCCATCTGATGAATGTGCCGACGAGCAAGGATGGTCCTCATGGAAGAATACTGTGCGACAGGGGAAAAGGTTTCTTCATAATCAATCCCCTCGATCTGTGAGAAGCCTCAGGCAACAAATCTTGCCTTATACTTCTCGATGCTCCCATCAACATCTTGCTTTACCTTGTAGATCCATCTTGATCCTACAACTATTTTTTCCATCGGCCTTGGAACAATCTCCCAAGCACTGTTTCTGACAATGGAGTCATACTCCTCCACCATGGCATCTACCCATATGGGCTCCTGCACTGCTTCTTCAAAAGAAGATGGCTCTATCACGATACACTTGCTCATAAGAGCCATGTATCCAGTAAATCGGTTAGGTGACTATCTTTGTCTGTGCTGTGATGTAGGGACTCCTAAATTCTGTGCCGCATCAAGCTTCAGTCTCTCAGCTTCTGTGGTATTCTTTCTGCCTTGTCTGATGTTTGGTTTTGCATGAGTGGACTCCTCCACTACATGAATCTCCTCCTGTGGCTGATCCACATCTAGAGGCTCATCTTTGGGAACAAGAAGTTCCTCCTCTGCATGCAAGTGTATCTCCCTCTCAAGCAACAACTTCATGGCTTTCACCTCATTGAATTTTATATACCGTTGCACCACAGTCATCCGACTGTCTGGAAAATACACACGATAATTATGGGGTGTTTCTGTGTACCCCACAAATATCCCAAATTCTACAGTTGGCTCCAGCTTCTTCCTAGCTTCCTTTGTCACATGAATGTAAACAGATGAGCCAAAAATCTTCAAATGAGAAATATCAGGCTTCTTACCAGTAAAAGCTTCTTCAGGTGTACTCATGCCAAGTACTTTATGAAGACAACGGTTTTGCACATAAACCGCAGTGTTGCATGCTTCCGCCCACAAGTGCATCGGTAGGCCCTGGTCATGCATCACCCATGATCATTCTGTTCTTCCTCTCCGCGACCCCATTTTGCTGTGGGTTATGAGGCGCTATGAGCTCTCTTCGAATTCCTTCTTTGCTACAGAAGTCTTTGAATTCGCCCGAGATGTATTCACCACCATTATCGCTCCGTAGAGCCTTCACTTGCTTCCCCGACTCCTTCTCCACCAATGCTTTAAACTCACAGAAATTTGAGAATGTTTCGCTCTTCTTCTGCATGAAGAAGATCCAATATCTACGAGAATATTCATCAAAAAATATAACATAATACCTGTGTTTTTTTGTTGAAGAAACCAAGAAAGGTCCACACACATCTGTGTGAATTCTCTCCAGGATCATCGAAGCACGGCTCTCCTTCTCATGAAATGTGGTCTTCACAAACTTACCCATAGTAAATCCCTTGCACTAATCTGACTGCACAAGAGTACCCTTGGGAAGTCCAGTAGAAATCTGCTGCAAAATCTTCAAAACGCCATGGTGAAGATGGCCCAATATCTTGTGCCATAATTTGCCCTCATCCCGTCTCACCACTTCTTCTACTTTTCCCATCATTGCAACGCAGCCATCTACCTCTAGCTTGTAGAGATTCTTAACTTGAATCCCTATATTCTTGGTTTGACCCGTTGTTTTATGTCGAAGGAAGGATTTTCCCTCACTGAAAACAACGTCATAACCTTTGTCTTCCAACATTGCGACCGAGACCAAGTTCTTCTTCAGACCTGGAACATGCATAACATATTTCAACAAGAATGTATTACCGAACTCCCTCTCAAAGGTAATGGTCCCAATTTGTTGTGGAGGTAAATCCCCTCCACGGACAGAGGCGATCCCACTAGCCCTAGAGTGGGTCTAGCAACAATCGAAACATGCAAAGCTATTGATTCGTAGTTACAAAAGATAGAATCGCGATAGATCGCTTACCGAGATTCCTTCGCTGCTGTTGTCGAAGAAGAAGTGGCGCTTCCATTCCTAGCTGGATAGTTCACGATTCGTGAGCTAGCTGCATCCAGATACCTATACACATGCAAATAAAAGAGACAAAATGCAATGTAATATTTCATACTTTATAACTATTGATCAGTCAGAGAGGAATGAATGAAATTGAATTATATAATGGACAAACACAATCATGGAACCAATAGAAGATTCATGTATATTAAGATACGAGAGAACAATTACAACCGGTGCTCTGACTTCGTGATCTTCCTTCGACATGATTCTAACGGGACATGTCTCACAAAGCTCGTCAGGGGTTTGACAAAAATCTCTCTCTCTCATAGGGTTCTCCTTAGCTTTTCTCTTTATTGTCACTCAGCTATAATTTCCTTCCCAAAATTTCAGCTAGCTAGAAAATGGAGAGGGTAGGCTTTTATAGAGGGAGAAGGAGAGGTTAGGCTCCTTATAATCATGGGGGAGAGTCCTATCTCTTAGGAAGGTTCCATGAGAGGTGGAAAACCTCTTCCTAAACAAGGAGATCCGGAGCCAAACAACCCAACCTCCTTTTAATGATTCGTTCTGAAGTTGTTAGAATCAAACTTCCGCCTTCTATTGTTAAAAAACATTCCTTAATATGCTTGGCGCTAGCACAACATAGGGACAGAGCGCCAAGTGGTGCAAGCCTAGTGTAACTTTTCTAGGTTGGCGTGAGTGATGAATTGGATACTTGTGCCAAGGCCAAAACATCAGTTTTAGGGTTTTTCAGAGGAAATTTTCTTGAGGATAATTCTTGCCCTTATGCAGAAGGATGACATCAAGGTGTTTTCAGGAAATTTTACTATTCACAGGTCACGGGAATAGTCCTCCAATGTACGGGACGAGGGATTGTAGGGACGGTGACAAAATGCTGTGTAACAGATGCCCCCTAAAGCATGAGGTCCGAGAGAGAGGGAGGGGTGAAATGCTTTATGAGAATGCATTCAAATGAAAACACTGCCGTTGGAAGACCTGCGAGTACAAATACAACTGATATCTCTGATACATGAAATGTGGTATGGGCGCAGCCATCCATAATAAAGTGTACAAAACAAGATCCAAGGTATGGACGCAGCCATCCAGTAAAATAAGGATCAACAAGTAGACTCAGGTATGGTCATAGCCATCCAATAAAAAAGAGTCATGTAACAAGTCATAATAATCCACTAAGAACCCGTAGCTTGGATTTCATCAGACAAAATCCAGGGTCTTGCGCTCCATCTTGATCCGAAAAAAGTACAAGTTCGAGCATGCGAATACGTGAGCTGAAGTCAAACATGCAGGAACATCGTTCGATTACTAGCCAATGATGAAAGCTAGTAATAGATGCGAGAGAAACCACCAATAATGACGATGGCCCTCAAGGTACAAGAGGTACAATCCACAGAATGTGAACAGTGATCTGGCATCAAACACCCGCAGAATCATCCGATCAAAGGCCGATAATGTAAACCTTGCATCAAATGCAAAGAACCTGCCATTGAGGCATGCAAGATCCAAGGTACCTGAAGGGAGTCTGTAGACCAACTTCCCAGATAATGAGCTGAAGTCGACAGGAAGTGACCTTGTTCGAAGGTGGGCCATAATGTTTCCCACATCATCAACACGAGATAGAGGAACATGATGTTTGTGAATCAAGACCAATAGAGAATCAGAGGGAGGTTGAAAACTGCAGAGGAAAACTTCTCTTGAACATATCGGCGGCATGACACTGGATTTGGTAGTATTTTACATCAAGGGATCTGAGGTCATGGTGACATGGCAAAGAGAAAATGAGCGATCAAAATAGATTACCCAAACCCATGAAGGCAAGAAAATAACGAGATGAGATGTCCCCAACCCGAAACGAATGCAGACAAGTACCATGTTCAAGAGTGACATACTGTCGACATGACTATAATATTGGTTCCATTTTCCCCACCATTTCTGGTGAGTACCCCAATTATTTTTGAAAACAAGCTTGAAGGGGATAGCATATGCTTGCGATGTAAGTTTGTCCTTTGGACAAATCCAACCTAGTACATTTTACGAGCCCTAGGAAGGAGGAACTTGAGTAACGTCATGATGAAAGAGTCTGATGTCATCTGTTTTTAACGAGTCTGACAAAGGAAGAACTCTGCGTCTTTTCATGTTTAGAGAGTTTGAAAAGACAACGGAAAAGAAAACTCTAGCAAGTCCCTTTTCGTGAATAGTCTCTCAGATCCGAAAAGGTAGAAAACTGTGTCCGAGAGAACCTCCTAGTCGCGATAGGCTAGGGTATTCCTTTTTCGTAAATAATCTATCCCAGCCCGAAAAAGGGGTAAACATATACTGGGTAGATGTTGTTTCGCAACCAATTTAATGAGCTCAAAACAACAAGCGACTCGTCAATCTTTTCAGTTTTAGAGAGTCAGAAAAGAGCTGAAAGGTGACTCCAGTAGTGAATTTTTCATGTTTTTACCGAGTTCGAAAAAGTATAAAATACAACTCGTCTCCATCAAAAACACGTGAAAAACCTGTTGGTGCACAAAAAGGCGCGTGTAAAACATATTCGACGAAAATAATGTAAAAATATGTCGACAAACATGTTTAAAAACCCATTTAGGACTTTGAAAAGCTATAAAATACCAACAATGGTAAAAAATATTTACTTCTCACTTTTTACCTCTTTGCAGAGAAACAATGACCCTTTTGTGCTTCGATCTTCAGGCGACGAGTGCGACCAATCCAGTGGACCAAATTGAATTCCATCTGGTTCACGTAAGAGCCAACCTCTTTGTACATATTTGAAGCTAAATTTTACTATATTTAATCATTGTTTGAGGTACTTTAGGGAAGTATTTTCAAATTTTAGGGGTCCACGGTTGGCGCAGGTTCCGGGCACGGACCCGCGCCAATCCACTTTATTTTACACAGAGGTCATGCCAGCTGGCACTACTGTCAGCCAAACAGCTGCGCCAATGGTGAAACACTAAATCCGGCTAAAATTTCTCATAAAAGAACCAATGAAATGTAATTTTGAATACCCAAGGAGGTTTATAACATTCCTATGTTTGTTTGATGCAGGTATCCAGCAAAAAGGATGGTCATTGAATGGAAAGAGAGGGAGCATAACGAAGAGGATGAACTGGCAATGGGAAACGAGCGTTGTATGAATGCTCTTCAAAATTGCGGGTTGAAAAAATTCTTTCTGACGTCATGTCTCTGGGCTCAGCCCAAACTACTGCAGTATCTCATCAGCATTTGGGATGAGGATGAGGGGAAATTCAAACTTCGAGACCAGGAAGTTGAGCTCTAAGTATCAGATGTATACTTTAGCACTGGACTGTCACGCAGGGGTCCAGTCCCTATTTTGATCGGTACCAGGCCTTTAGGAGAAAACATGACAATGGTCATGAACAGGGTGTGCCCAGGGGCACACAAAGGAACAGGGAGCGGGAAAGTAGACATTCAGACCGTCCACGATCTAGCACTGAGAGTAGTGCTGCACATCAGTACGTAGGCTGCGGGATCGCAAGCGTCGCACGAGGCCATAAAGACGCAGCTACTGCTTGCATCGAAGTGTATGAACCCAACTATCTTTGACTAGGCTACGACCGTGACCATGAACATTAAACGACAACTCACAAAATGCAAGTAGACCAAACTGAAACAGTTTGGATATGGGTCGATTTTGGTGTCATTCTTCCTGGAACGATTACCAATTTTTCAGCACCAAGAGGCCATAGTCCCAGATCCACCACTGAGAGAGCCGCAGATGGATCGATGGGTAGCATTAATGCCCAGGGCAGGGGGCGACCAGTAGATGTCCTGGCAGCCCGAGTTATTTGACTGGCTCTGACCACAGTTGATCGTTGTGGAGGACTAACCCTATGCGGGCATTGATTTTACCAGAGACCCAGACCTTCTGCTTCCAGAGGGAGAGGACTAGGATGAGGAGCTTGGTAAGATTATTTTTAATTTTATGAGTTTTATGATTTTTTGGTATACATGCATGTTCTAGCAACTAATCCTATGTGTATGTAGATGTTGGCCTAGAGAGGCCCGCTGGAATGTCACCAATAGCGAGGAGGACCCCTCTCGCTCATACAGAACCTAGAGGGGATCACTCGGAGAGTTCCAGATTATGCTTGTTTAGCTGATGTTCCCCTAGCTTATCAGAGGCACACTGTAGGGGTGCCGAGTCGTCTCCACCGCTTACTAAGGTGGTTGGTGTGGGCAGTGATGTGCTACCACGAGCACCATGCCGATTAGTCATCTAGGCTTTCTATTTGCATATTTTTGAGAGACATGTCGTCTCCAGATGTAACTGAAACAAAAATATATATTTTTGGTTTTATATGATGAACATGTTGCAAATACTCAACATATATATATATATATATATATATATATATATATACATCTATTTTCTACATGGATCTGGCTCATGTGATGATGCTTTTATACAAATTATGAAATATTTCTAATACAATGTTTAGCTTAATGTATCAGTTAAATAATCTGCATAATAAGTAATGACCCAAGAATAAAAAAAAAATGTTCACAAAGAGTATAAAACCAAAAGATTTAGTTTTTACGCAAGCTTGAAAACAAAAGTAAACTATGCTTGAGATTGGTTTCATGTTGACACAAGCTTGAAACAAAAGTAAACTATGCTTGAAAAAATAGGCATGCCCCCAGCATGATGACTCAATTCGAGGTGTACATGCCCCCCAAGCTTTAGTCCATAGGGAATGGAGTGAAGGTTCAAAATACAAGAGAGAGATATTCGACCTGAATTTTACGAGATCTAACAAAACTCGAACTGAACAGAAACATGTTTCATTGTTTTAACGAGGTTGACACAGTTAAAAGAACTATCCTCAAACCAGCTTGTTTCATTGTTTAGGGAGCTTGACACAAGAAAAGGAAATATGCTCCAACAAGCTCAAAGGAGCAACTTCAGGAGGGGGAGAATCAGATGCAGTTGTAAGCTCACAATAGTTAATCTCGATGGGACTAAGCGGCATTGAATCTCCAAACGAATCAACCTGTTCAGGTGAAGGGATGATCCAAGGGTCATTTGACCGAGAGACCATGTTGAATTGAACGATATTCGGTGGTGGAATGGGGAAAATACCCATGAGAACAGGGTATTTGAAAAGACCCGGCCCTATACTGTCAAAAGGAGTAGGTATCTGATCCACATATGGGACGTTTTTCTTGGATGACGAGGTAAAGAAGGATAACTGGTCGACAGTAACGATTTTTCCCTCATGCAGAAATTTCAACACGTGAAAGAGGGTGGACGGCATGCACATCATAGCATGGGTCCAACTGCGACTGAGCAGAAGATTATAATTGAGTTTCGTGTCAAAAAATTATACTTCGACGTTAACCGTCTTCCCTTGTAAAGTAATCAGTAGAATCATGAGAACACCCAAGGGTTTCGATTCCCTTCCATTGAATGCCTCAAGGGCATTGGGAGATGAAGTCAACGCTTGAGAGCCAATGGCCTTCCAGCAGGCAGATGACATGACACATGTGGATGCACCTTCATCCACAATGGCTCTATGGATATTGAGACCGTTAATACCGAATTGTATAATAAGCGCAATTTGATGCGGAAGTCGGGGAAAAAAATTTTCCAAGTCGAAAGAGAGAAGGCTAGAATCAACAGGATCAATCCCGCCGATGACAGATAATAACGCCTTCCGCTGAGATGGGAAACTCTGGAGCAATTCCAACGCAGACATGGTAGATGGCACCTGCGCCAAATCCTCAACAATGCTATAATGCTGGGCAGCACGGGCATTCGGATTATAGGAAGATATCCTGAGAACACCTTTAGAAGGTGGCCGCACAACGGGTTCGGGACTAGGCCTTTCAATTTCAAGTGAGCCAGATACAGGTGGGGCAGGAGGACCATCAGTGATCTCCTTCCCTGTGGCCTAACTTGACCCAGAATAGTCTTTCAATCGAGTGGCGATAGAAACAGGTGTAGACCCATTCATCATGAATACCTGAGACCCAAACGGTGCAGATGGCGAAGGCTACTCAACCATCTGGGTCTGCTGAGATGGAAAAGGTTCCTTAAGAACTGACGGAGTCCCCTTAGTGCCCTTAAGAAGTTGACTAACCTCGGATCATCTAGGACAATATTTAGTGTAGTGGTATTCATCACAAATCAGGCAAGGGTACTTCGGTTTTCACTGTGAACCATCATCAACACGCAGTTTGGGCGATTCTGGTTTTGGGGCATCGATTTGGCTTTGGCTTTGCCCTTATTTTTCCCCTTGGAAGTCTTGTCCGCAGGGTTGGCCTAGATGGCATTGACCTCTGAGGTCTTACCAGAATTTGGAGTAGCCTGAGGAGCAGAATTGTTGGAAGAGTTCGATTTCTACTTCCCATTGGAATACTTGTGTGAAGTTTGGGAGACGGAACCAATAACACCGTCTACTGATGGAGTAGCTGGCGCTTTAGAGGTCCCTGGTTGTGGGGCATCAGTCAAGATGTCTTATAACATGCCTGATTGAAAGTACACTAAATCGAGGTACTGGGCATGAGTAATGGCCTATTCCTCGGTTACACATGCCCCATAGCAATGTCCTGTGCAATCTTGTTGAAAAAAGAGGTAGTGAACTAGTGAGTCAGAAGCTGATTAGGAATATCAAGCTGATCAGGAATATGAGTAGCTTTTTCCTGTTTTAGAGATGTCAGGAGATGCATCCCGGCTTCGTAACAAACCGGTAATTGGAAATGTGTGAGGAACGCCATATCTAGAGTATTAAAATATTGAAAAATACCACGGGACAGTTCTATGTACCATTTAGCAGCAGTGCCGGTGAGAGTGCACTGGAAAAGATGCAGACAAATGGAGTCATCCACCCAAGAATTCGAAGAACACCATAAATGGTATTTCATGACGCGTGCTTGGGGGTCTTCTCCAGATTTTCCCTCAAACTTAGGACAATCACCAGGCACCTTTGTCGAAACCGGAGGCCAATATGGATTATGAAGAATCAGATCATTGGTCAATTTGGACACGTCCGGTAACTCCAATGTGGCGAGAAAAGGTAATTGAGGGTTAAAAGGCACGCCAGGTCCCCGATAAGGACCTGTACCTGTACTTCATCTTGGTTGAGCATAACTCTGCCCCCATTGGTTCTATCCTAGAGGATTATGACCATAGGGGTATAAGCTGGATAATTGGGTTGATATGGCAATTGAAAACTAGGATACGGGGTTTGATAACCAGGATACTAATTCTGAGTATACATGGGTCTCGATTGAGCAGTGTAAGGATTTTGCTGTGGAGTATAAGTATAGCCTGGCTGTTGAGGGTAATGACTAGAACCTTGAGACGAGTTGTAAACCGGTCGAGACTGACCTTAAGGGTAATAACCGCCTTGGGGTCGAACGAGCTGCTGGTAATTGGGGCCCTGCTGAGTCGAATAAGTCGGACACACAGGTGGATTTGGCTGTGGCATAGAATAGGTCGATGACTGAGTAGGGTTAACAGGTTGTGCAGGTTGTCTTGGTTGAACAAGTTGACCTGGCTGATGAGGGACACCAGGTTGCCCTCGCTGAGTAGGTTGGCCTGATGGTAGGAGTGGGCCAAGTTGTGCCTGATAACTAGGTTGACCTGTGACAGGACCATAAGATGGCCCTGGCTGTGAAACATTTTGACCAATTGGAAAATGAGGCTGCTGAGGTTGCACCAATGATTGAGAAGGATGGGTTTTCCCCCCAGGACTGTATGAAGGTCCAGGTTGATACACCGGTTGCCCTGCCGGTCCTTGAGGTTGCCTTGGCCGGACCACAGGGTGAGGCTGTAGAGGTTGAACTTGAGGATTATAAGACTTCCCTTGTGGGCTGTAAAATAATCCCTGCTGGACCGAAGGTTGTCCCTGTAAGGGTTGCCCTTGCGGGTTGAATGCATACCCTGGCTAGGCCGAAGGTTGTTCCTGGAAGGGTTGTCCTTGTGGGCCAGAAGCATATCCTTGCTAAAACAAAGGTTTTCCCTGAAAGGGTTGTCCTTGTTGGTGAGAAGGTTGCACAGGCAGGGTAGGTATAAAACCATTAATATACTGATAAGCCTCAGGTCCAGACAAATGAATGGGGTTTCCGTGCTCATCATATTGAAATGGAAATGAATAGATAGGGTTACCATCTGCTCCATAATGAGAAAAGTAAGGACAATTAAAATCCTGAGATGACTGATCAACCTGGGAGATCGGCGGCTATAAAGTCATCTGATACTCCTCGAGAGAGAGGTTCTCAAGAATGGAAGTAGATATATAAACGTCTTTAGGAACTGACGAGGTCCTAGTTGACTGAGTGGTGACAACAGGCATAGACACAACCACGCAGAAAGTAGGTCTAACAGGTACCGATGTGACAAAAGGAGATGCCGTGAGAGGTGTCGATGGTGACATCCCTAACGAGGGAATGGTCGGTTCCGTGGATGGAGTCGATATTCCCATAGAGGCAATAATGGCCATGAATTGAATTAAAGACCTATATCCAACTGGGAGCGATGGACCAAGTGAAGATAGAACAAATGGTTTAGGGATGTCTTCAGGAAAAAGCTAGTAGTATTCACCAGAAGTAGGAATTCCCTCACTAGGAATAGGACTGGATGAGTCCATATCTGACCCTGCCGTAAGATCTTCTAAAAGACGATGGGGACTAGGAGGTATGACAACAGCCAAAAACGGTGATCCTGATGTAAGAGGAGGGAAGTGTTCCCCAACTCCAAATCCAAACCAAGCGTTGGACAAGGGCCAATTGAACTCAACTGGTCCTCCAAAGGGAAGCTCAGATATAACCAGTCCCCCAAAGGGAAACTCAGATACAACGGGCTGCTGATGCTCAGTGGAGGACTAAGAGACTTCTGAGGAATTGTCTATATAAGGACTACCAGTAGACGAAACTAATGGTTCCACCATGGTGACAATAGAAAAAAGAGGAAGAGATAAAAAATAAATACACATTGGAAAAAACCAAGGCAAACAAATACAGGCCGAAAAAATCAATCTCTAAATGGGCGTGTGATCGTAGGTGATTAATTTTACCACATTGAAACTGGAAATTTTACTGTTTCATGTTTTAAGAGTCTAGAAATGAGTAAAATATGACTATCATTTTCAATTTGAAAACAAGTGTGAAAGGACAAGTGCTTGATGATCTTTTCAAATTTAGGGAGTCAGTAAAGATCAAAATGACTACTCTGGTAATCTAGGTAAATGGGTGTACCAAATATCCGTGAACTTCCATATACACCTTGGTAAAAATGAAAGAGAAATCAACCAAGGACTTAACGTACGTGCAGGTAATCTCCCCGAATGCTGTGTCTGGTGTATCATGGGTAAAAGGTGGTAGACTCAGCTTCCTATGGATAAAGGATTTGCAACCTAATGGGGTCTCCCTTTATATACGCAATGGTATGGGGAGCACAAGTCTGTACTAGCACTGTCTGTAGCCAGATGGCGAGCGACAACTACTAGGCTTAAAGACGCCGGAACACGTCTCTACGTTAGACTACTAGATGTTTCGTTAAGTTTCAATGTTGCCTTAGGTTAATTCAGTAAATTTTAAATTTGATCTTCAATTTACATTTTGATTTCAAGGCCCTATCGAATGTTGGATCTCATAAAACCTCTAGATGCAAACTGCATGCCAGAAAATGTCATTTCGTTCAATGAAGAGCTATCTACGAGAGAGTTGAGAGATTTCAAATGATAGTGAAATGAACACAAAAAAACATCCACTACCGATTTCAATGCAATCTAATGAAACCGAAAACTTCTCTCTAGAATTATACAACACTAGTAATGCGAAAGATTTTTCAATTTTCACTATGCCAATAAAAAATACAAAAGTTTTTTTTTGTATTTTTCAATATATTAGAGAAAATGCACTAAATAAATCAAAAACTAATGAAAACATCAATTTGAGAATGATAGAGAGATATATGAAACAAAACAAGTTCACTCAACTCAAACAAACACAATCAAGACTCAAACTGATGACAAAATCCCTCAAAGCGAAGAAGAATCTCGAAAGAGACTCAAACAAACCATGTGATCTAGGCTTGGAGCAACACAAAGTGAAACTGAACGAAAGAGAAGACAATCACTCAATAAACACATTGACTCAATTGGATTCAGCAAGATGAATGCAAAGAAGCAGAAACAAAGTTGACCGGGAAAGAAAAGATCCAAAACTCCCACGGGAGGCTCAGCGCACTGAAGCACCTAGAAACCCTAGGGATAAAATGAAAAAATGACAGAAAAAGGCATAAAACCAGAGGAAAAGGGCTAAACACAGTAAAAAATGACTTCAAAGCACTCAAACAACCATAAAAAACAAACCAGGACCAGAACTTAAGCTCAGAAAGTCCAAAACCAGGCAAACCCTAAAACCTAGCAGGGTTGGCACGCCTGTTTGGTTGTAATCTGTGCCAAACAGGGGATGGCACAGGTGCCTAACTAGCAACAAGCACCCTTCGGTGCGACTGTCAGAAGGATAACCGCGCCAATCAAGTTTACCCTGGAAAATTATGAAAATGAACAAACAGAGGCCAAAACTGGTCTTCTGGGGGCTGAATAGGGTTTTAACACCAAGGAAGGTGAACCAGAAAAGCAGACTAATAAAAAAAAAAGCCAAAAAAAACCCAATGGAGGAAGGAAAAACTCCCAATGATCCCCAGCATGGTCGCCAAATTTTTGTGGAGGTAAATCCCCTCTGCAGACAGAGGTGATCCCACTAGCCCTAGAGTGGGTCTAGCAACAATTAAAACATGCAAAGCTATTGATTCCTAGTTACAAAAGATAAAATCGCGATATATCGCTTACCATGATTCCTTCACTGCTGTTGTCGAAGAAGAAGTGGCGCTTTCGTTCCTAGCTGGACAGGTCATGATCCGTGAGCTCGCTACATCCAGATACCTGTACACATGCAAAGAAAAGAGACAACATGCAATGTATATTTCATACTTTATAACTATCGATCAGTCAGAGAGGAATGAATGAAATTTCATTATATAATGGACAAACACAATCATGGAACCAATAGCAGAGTCATGTATATTAAGATACGAGAGAACGATTACAACTGGTGCTTTGACATCGTGATCTTCCTTCGACAGGATTCCAGCAGGATGTGTCTCACAAAGCTCGTCAGGGGTTTGACAAAAATATCTCTCTCACAGGGTTCTCCTTAGCTCTGCTCTTGATTGTTAGCTATAATTTCCTTCCCAAAAGTTCAGCTAGCTATCAAATGGAGAGGGTAGGCTTTTATAGAGGGATAAGGAGAGGTTATGCTCCCTATAATCACGGGGGAGAGTCCTATCTCTTAGGAAGCTTCCATGAGAGGTGGAAAACCTCTTCCTAAACAAGGAGATCCGGAGCCAAACACCCCAACCTCTTTTTGATGATTCTTTCTGAAGTTGTTAGAATCAAAATTCCACCTTCTCTTGTTAAAAAAAATTCCTTAATTGGCTTGGCGTAGGCACAACACAGGGATAGAGCACCAAGTGGCGCGAGCCTACTGTAACTTTTCCAGGTTGGCGCGAATGATGACCTGGATACTCGCGCCAAGGCAAAAACATCTGTTTTAGGGTTTTTCAGAGGAAATGTTCTTGAGAAGAATTCTTTCCTTTATACAAAAGGATGCCATCAAGGTGTTTTCAGGACATTTTACCGTTCACAGGTCACAGGAATAGTTCTCCAATGTAATAGACGAGGGATTGTAGGGACAGTGAAAAAATGTTGTGTAACACAATGCCGGTCGCACTGTATCGACCATCGTCACCCATCTCTATATGCATTTGAAGGTCCTTCTCCTCCAAGTCACTAAAAAAATCCTTGTCTCTCGTCATATGGAAAGACGCACCGCTATCAAGATACCACACCGATCCCATATAGCTTGAAACCAAGCATGCGATCAAAGATAAATCAAGTTCAAATTGCGAGGCTAAGGCCTCTCCAGATGCAGATCCAACAACCTTCTTGTTCTTCTTCTTCTGTGGGCAGTTATTGGTGAAATTCTCATGTTCGTGACAGTGAAAACACTTCACCTTGGAAAAATCCCGCTTCTTGCCTTTAGCTTCAGATTTTGAAGGAAATTTCTTCCCCTTCCCTTTCCTTGCTTTGGCAGCCAAAGCAAAATTATCTTCATCATCATTCTTCGATGAAGAGCCATCCCTGGTACCTCGCCTTATCTCCTCCTCCACAAGATCCGACCAAAGTCGCTCCCATCCCAGAAGTTTCTCCTGTCCATTGACAGAGCCTTCGTAGCTATGCCAACTCTTTGGAAGTCCAAGGAGAGCCAAACTCACCAAGTATTCATCATCAATAGTAATCCCCACACTTCCTAGTTCATCCCTACAGTGGACAAACTTCGTGAGATATTCTGGAATACTGTTGCCCTTCTCCATTTTTATTTTTCTGAGCTTACCTTTCAGTGCCAACTTCCTTTGGTCGCTACTGCTTTGGAACAAATATGTCAAAGCCTTCCACATTGAAAATGGAGTGGCTTTCCTGAGAAGGCTAGATAAAATATGGTCCTTCACACCTTCCAACATAAATCTTTTTGTCTTTGCTACCTTCTTTTTCCATGCGTCAAGTAATGCAACATTGCTAGATCCCAGCTTAGGAACATCGCTATCGATGAACTCCTTCAGTCCATTATATTCCAGCAGCGCCTCCATCCTATCCTTCCAAGCTATGTAATTCGAGCTGCCATCAAGGGCATACTCCAATCGCAACCCATTGAAATACATTTCAATAAATACTCAACTGTCGCACCAAGAATTTTCTGTAGCAAATTTGAATTGTCCACCAGCACAAACTCAGTAATTCTTCACAATTTCAATCTTCAAGAATTAACACTGCTCCGATACTGTTGAGGTCCTATGATTTGGTAGCCTGGCATACCAAATGACAAAGCAACATCAGAACCACTTTGGAATCCTAGGATCTAGCCCTCTTGGATCCAGAGAGGGATCTCTCTATATGTGTTTTCAAGGGATATATCTTTAAGGCTTGTGAGATGATATTAGGCTAGTTATGAAGTACAAGGGATTTTCTTGTTTTTGGTTGGCGATCATTAAATAAGAAGGTCATGTGAAGTTAAGGAGGAAATAAGTGGAAGGATGTTTCAGCATGGGAAGATAGGTCAAAAACAATGCTAAACCATTGGGCTATAGAGTCATAAAAGGGTTTACTTGCACAACAACTACTCAAGGGTTTTCAAAGGGAAATTTGTCTATATCAGAAGATATTTTAAGTTGATTTTGTGGTATGGAACATTAAGAAATGATGAGAAAGAAGCAAACATGTAAGAAAACGAAGGGCAGCCTAAGATCAGGTAAGGAATTTTAACCTATCCCTGATTTTGACATGCTCTTAAGAACATAAAACATATAATAAAACAAAGGGCAACCTAAGACCAGGTAAGGAATTTTAACCTATCCTGCTTTCGACATGCACTCAAAGGAAAACACTGAAGATAAACATAAGAAGTGACCTAAGATCAGGTGAGGACTTCTAACCTGGCCTGCTTTTGGCACACTCTTAAGGGAAATCCTCAAAACACCTGTTTAAGACTAAACAAGGGATAGGGCTAACCATAAAATTCCTTGATTTAGGACTCTACTTAGCATGCAGTGAAAATATCATTCAGTAACAACAACTCAAGTTCTACTTAGCAAGGCGTGGGCTCACCAACACTCCTTGACTAGTTATACTCTATTGAAATCATTCCAAAATACACATTTAGAAGAAAACATAAAGATAAAGATTATCAGTTAGATTTAGGGTAATTTAGAAGTAAATCCCAATCTATATTTTACTACTCTTTATCAGAGAATATGAACAAAGTGGAAACATAGGGAGGATAACAATAATAGTGAGAAAAACATCACCAATGATTTAGATCAGGATCTCGTGAATCTGCTTGTGTATTGATGTGCAAAACTAGTTACATACTTTGAGTCCAATAGATTTTTTATAGTCCAATGCTTTCTTCCCAACCTACTATATTACAACTACTCAGAAGCTCTTACTCAATAACAGTTCAAACTATTAACAATTTCCCAATCCTTTACAATGAATTTTCTATGAATACATATAGGTGCCAAGAGGAAGAGTGCTGTAGAAATGGTAGTAAATATCAATTAAGACAGAGTGGGAGAAGTATTCGAATGCCCATTCTGCTTAATGACCGTTGCATTAACTGATTGTACCACTTTGGTAGTTTTTCCTATCTTTGAGGCTTATTTGGTAGGCTAGTAATAACTCTAAAGTATGTTCTGTGAAGATATCTTGGTTTGAAGTACATTATTTGACCTCTGGGATAAGAAAACTGTCATTTTTTGGGTTTTGTAGCCCCATGACTATGCAATAACTGTTCTGATGGTTTTAAAGAGTTTCTGCCATCAGGATGGCTGTCACGGTATCTGTGAGAGGAAAGGTAGACTATATGTGTCCTTTTGGTCCTTAGAAAAGATAAATACTTTGATGATTTGGCGTTTTGAAGTCATTTCTTGCTGATTTGTCTTTGAATTTATCTCTTTAAACACTGATATTTAGCTTTAAATTGTGTTTTTAAGGCTGTATTAGGCCTTCTCGGATCATCTTCTGTCCTTGTCTGATTGCTGTGTACAGGTGGCTGCGCTGGAGGGTTTGATTAAGTAATCAGTGCCCATGAAACATTGATTAATCTTTGGAATTCAACCCTTTTGTCCATTTTCTTTGCTTTTGGGCCTTTTTGGATCGTCATCCAAGGCTATATCACTGTAATTTTGACAGTGGGATGAATTTTTATGACTGCCGCCATGAAACCTGCAACAAACGACAAAACTATTATAAAAACTTGCGTGAGGAGGGGAAAATGCATGCAGGAGGAGGTTCTGTGGAGGAAACCTGTGAAAACAAGGTTTAATTCTAAGTTTTGGCATGAAATAGAGGATAGGTGGTTTTGGAAAATCATGAATGGTTTTCGTGCACGTAAAGGGTGGTAAGCGGTTTAGCTTGAAACGAACGCGATATCACCCGTCGGGCGACATGTGTCTAGGCGAAAATCGCCGTTTTTGCGTGGAAAATGCATAATTAGTTTCATTGGAGTTTTGAATGCGAAACGTATTTGGGACTGTTAGACCTTCGGGCCGAAGATCAACGGTCGTGGATGAGCGCGAAACATTAAAATTTGTGCGGTGAAAACATATGGTGGGGCCGGCAGGTGATGTCACCTATTTTGTCATGGAGTGAAATCTCATCGGACGGGGTTAGAGATGTGGGTTGAACAGGGGCCATCGGATGAGAGGGATCAACGGCTGAGATGTGTTTGCGTAGATGCATGAGGAGGGATGGTCGGGAGATGGGATGGAAGGAGGAATAATGGTAGTCGTTAGATCAATGAGATCTACGGTCGAGATCACTCAAGGGAAGAACACAATGTAGAGGATGGGAATAACGAAGGAAGGGGATAAACAAAGCTGGGGAAGGTTTTGTGGGAGAAAGGAGGACCGGGAGCGGAGATATAAGGGGCTGGAGATAGCGGGAATTCACGAAGGAAAAGGGGCTTGATTATCGTTGGATCTCCCAGATCAATGGTGGAGATCTGCTGTTGGGGGAAAGAGGATGAGAAAGCTGTTGGGTGATGGGTAATGGGAGGGAACACAGAGAGCCATTTATCTTGGTAGATCAATGGTGTGGATCTCATCGAAGGCTGAAACATCGGCGGGGGAAAGGAGAAGTGTAATGGAGAAAAAGAATTCAATTTTACGATGCCGATGGGGGCTAAGGGAAGGTGCTTGGGCATGGTCCCGTCGAGGAGTAAGGGACCGGGGGATAAGGAAAGAAGGGGATAGGAATTGGCGTGGAGTGTTAAGCGCTTTGCCGTTAGATCAAACCCGATTGATGGTTGTGATTGCATCGAGAGATCGACCAATCGGCATAAAAAAGGTAAGGGGAAAGAGCAATTGGAAATGCCGATGCGCGATGCGTTATGGGGGCTAACGCCTAGTCGCGGGCGCTATGGCAGAGAAAAGGAAGGGGGCTTAAGCCAAGGGGGCTTAAAGCCTTATGTTTGAAAAAAGGTCAGAATAGGCCCAAAAGTGGGTTTTTTGCACTCTTTTTGGGTTCTGATAGGGTGTAAAGGGTGTTTTTAAACCATAAAGAGGAGTTTTTATAGGTTTAAAGGGTTTTAGTGGGAAAATGAGGGTAAATGAGGGAGGAAAGGGACCTTTTTAGAGGAAAAATGAATGATTTGGATAGGTAAACATGGATGAAAAGTGGGAGAGAATGGATTTATGGAATGATGGAAAATGGCTCTATAACAGTTTTTCTTTGGGTATTAGCAGGACTTCTTTGAATGCTCTTTGAAGGAAACAACAGTGAAGATTACTCCCAAGTCAGAAGACACCAAAAGGCTTCAAGAATGAGTAGTTTTCTATGAAAATAATCTCTTGAAGGCTTAAGAACATATTTAACCATCATTTTCTATGACAAAATTTACTGATGGCTAATAGATACCATGTAGAAATTATATACAATATGCATATATATATCTAGATTCTCCTAATCTAACAACATTTATCTTCTTTCTAAATACAGAATCCTTCCATTGTTAATATTTTGCAGAAATTAAAATCGATTGCAAACACATGAAGCAATAAAAACAATCACACATAACATAGTTGTTTAACGGGAAATACTGAAGCTAAAAACCCCAACTATCATATATTATGTATCATGGAGATCATGTAACAATATCATACAAAGCTTAGTACATCAAGCTCTCAGTACAATCAATTGTCACACACTAATCAGAAGAAATCTGCAAATCCATGCACCGATTTCTTGCCACCTGATAGCCTGCCTCCATTGCGCAATCCCTGCTAAAGAATAGCTTTGAATGAAATCAAATTTACCTTTCCTTGACTACGGAATCATCATTGGAAACTCCAATGTGTGTGTGGTGCAATCAATGCATCACTATAGTCACAACGGATAGTCCATCTTGCCCTTTCACCTATCTCTCCACTGGGTCTCCTTTGGGCAGGCATGCATATGGATTCATGCTTGTATTTTGGTTGTTCACAACAGGATGTCTTCACATGGATATGCTTGTTAATTAAATCCAACTATTAATATCATTGAATTGAATGAATACATTAATGTTGAGTTTAATATTAATCAAATTATTCATTGTATTCTGCCTTCTCTTAGCTATTAACACTTACATTGATTCTAGCAGTCCTAAAAATGACATAATGACAGATTACCATTCTTAATTATACAATTTTCTGGCTCTGTGTGAAATAGTATCAAGAAGATATGATTGTTGTTTTATTGTGGATTATTATTAAACTATTGTATTGACACTTCTATTTTTAGATCGACGATCTATAAATAGACTTCGTCCAATATTATAAAAATATAATTTCATATATTTTTCCAACTTGACCAACCATCCACAAATAGCATCCTGCAACTTCTGAAATATGATCACCATGTCTAAAAATAGGCATAGTCTAAAAATAGACTTGCACCTAAAAATAGCCTGTGGGCCCACTTAGTGAAGGCGACTCATTTTCACTATGCTCATAATCTTGTTGAATCTCAACAAATGTTGGTAGCTACCCTCTAGGTTAAATAGGGTTGATCAGGAGCTCATTAGGATTCAAACTTTGAAGGAAGCTAATAGACTCTTAGCTCTTGTAATAGGTTTTTGAGACTTTTATGATTATGTAATGAGACTATTTTCTGCATTAAGATGAGTATTCAGATTATCCTTCACTGATTTAGTTTCAAAGGGCTAGGTTTATGGGTTAGGGCTGGAGGTTTTAACCCTGAACAGAAATTATCTACACACGAATCTTATAACAGAAAATAAACAATAGCGAGAGCATAAAACATAAAACAGATAAACACAGAGATTTTCCCCTGGATCCCAAATTGGGATGACCATCTTGATTTTTCATTATAATCCTTTTAGTGTTACAACACATATATATACATGCCGAAGCATACATAAACCCCAATCCATTAACCCTGGATTAGAACATAACCGTAGTTCCCTTGACCGGATCTACAAAATACCAGGGGCCGAAAACCATCGTACCCCAAAAGCATGTGCAAACTCATGCACAAACCATGGTTGGGTCCGCATATGAGTGGGACCGCATACCAAATTTTTTTTCGCCGGGGCGCTGCCCTGGACCCCGATAGGGGTGGCTGCCGCCCCCCCTGTGACCCCCCTACCGCGTGTGGGGCTAGTCGTGGAAAGAATATAACACATACCCAACAAGGGCCCAATCCATTGGCCTTATTCTCTCTTGTGTATTCATGCTTATTTTTATGTCATTGTAGCTAGTTTTCTTTACGAGTTTTAGCTAGTTTTCTTACATTTCAATTCACTATTTTTAGTTTGCTTCCATTTGTCTTTTGCTGTAGTTAATATTGCATAAATTTTGGTAGAAAAAATGATAAAGTTAGAAAGCAGTGTGTCAAGCCTCCCTTTCTCATCTCTTTCATTGGATCTTGAGGAGGGCAGACCTTCCCCATAGGCCAAATTTTCTCTTTAGTTTATGATTTCTTGGAAAGAATAGTTAATTTGCTGTAGTGTCATGAACATGTCTAAAATGATGAGTTAGATTTATGTTTGAACGCTGAAGTAGGTTTTATTTCCAAATTCAACTCATCTTTTCCATTTCCTTCATCATAAATTTGCCAATGTTTGTTTCATGAATAGGTAGTTTTATTGTAGGTTCAAGTAGCACAAAAAAGGAGGACTTCACCAACATCCTTAGCTTCATTTCTCACCCATACTCAGCCTTCTTTCCATCAAATCACCATCAGCCTTGTTTTTAAGATTTTTCACCTTCACATCGTGAGCAACCATAGAAGTGAAAGAGAAGCTTCTCAAGAGGTTCTGATCTTGGCCAAGGGTGTTATACAGAATTCTAATCTATAGAATAACTAGATTCCCTAAGTGTGGTGTTCCTTCACTTAGAACAAAAAAAGAAAAAAAATATTATTTTCTCTAAGACAAATAGATAGACATAAAAGAAAGAAGCCTAATTGTGATCCTTTCGATCTCCTTCTCCTTCTGCTGCTGTTTCTGTCACTCTCAATCCAACTAAGGCCAATCAAAGACAAATAACAACAAACAACATACAAATATACAAGAATCTACTTATCTTAACCAAATCGAACTGATTATATTTGAGAATACATATCACAAGATATAAAAATATGTATGAGAAAATGAACAGATATATTTATTAAGAAAGTAGGAGGAGAAGATTACACTCAATAGATCAATTCGTCGTCAACTTGCTCCAAATTTATTGCATCCTCATAACATCAAGCATCATCTCAACAACATATCTGTACTTCCAACTCTCATCAATTGAGAATCCAACAACATAACATTACACAAAATTATTCCTCCGTAGCACTTAGATGAGTGCTCAATTCATAGGGAAATTGAAGGTATTTCTCAATAAATGGAATTGAATTGATTTATAATAATAGGTGAGACATGTTTCCAAATTCAGAGGTGATGGATGAACACTTATATTCGAAGTATGACACATATGAGCTCTTCTAGAAGGCACTAGACATGTGGAGATTCTCAGAACAATGATGATTTCGCTCCTAGGAGACCAACACACCCTTGAGTGTCAGGAAGTGCACTGCAGTGCACCTTTGCATGGAGGTAAGTGCACTGAAACACATTTAGGTCCTTATAGAGGAGAGTTCATGAGACAATAGGTCATATAATCTATAATTCAAACCTTGGAAATCTAACAATTAAATCCATCAAAGGAATGTCTTCACTTAGGTCATATAGCAATTGAATTAAGGGAATGATAGATCCTATTCATTTGTCTCTGGGGGATGATGCAAAATTTGACCAGGTCTTGGGGGATGCCTAAATTAACCTATAAAAGCTTCCCCCTAAAGCATGAAGTCAAAATAATAATAATATTTGGATGAGGTGCTTAACGATGTGATGAGAAGGATATGAAGCGGACGATGACCCGCATCAATTTGGAATACATTACATCATGATATCTTACATCTTGTGTTGGGTGTGGAGCCTGATTATCTTGTTTACTTTGTATCATAGCATTGTACCCCTGTACCTTAAAAGGGGCGGCAACGCCGCTTGTAATTAATTGCTGTCGTGGGGGGTCCAGGGGGGGCGGCAGCGCTTTTCGGAGCCCCCACCTGGTGGGGTGTTTTGGGGGCAGCGCCCCCGAAGCTAAAAAAATATGTAAAATTGCCTTGTAAAAGTATAGTAATTTCTAGTCAATTTGGGCCGTTCACTAGGAAAATGATCTGACAGTAGAAGTTATGTTTAGTTTATGGTTTTTTTCCCTAGAAGGCAACCCCTCGCTTTTATGAGGGTATTGTATTGCGGCTGTGTATGTAATGTGTATTCTTGGAGCGAGAAACAAAGAGGGAGACTGTGAGAGAGAACAAAGGATATCACAGTGGATCTGCTGTAGGTTTTGTCTCTTCATTTTGCTTGATAATAGAAAGGAAGGACTGGCTGTTCGGGGTGGACGTAGCCCAAACTGGGTGAACCACGTATATCTGTCTCTTTGATTTTATGTGTTTTGTTTGCTTGTATTTTTTGCATATTTTATGTGTTGCATTGCTCCATAATATATAATTTTTCTAACAACTAGTATCAGAGCCGAAGGTATATTTCGCTGATAAAATCGCAGGAAAGAAGGGTTCCTGGTTCGAGTGGGAGCAATGGCGAAAGATGGTAACTTTAGGGTCGAGAAATTTAATGGACAAAACTTTCCGCTGTGGAAGATGCAGAAGGAATATTATCTGTATCAGAAAGATCTGTACCTACCATTGAGCGGAAAAACAAAGAAGCTGATGGCCATGATAGACGCGGAATAGAACATTCTCGATAGAAAGGCACTCGAAACAGTACGATTGTGCTTTGCGGTGTCGGTCTCCTTCAATATTTCGAAGGAAAACACAACAGAGGGTTTGATGCAGACGTTGGCGAAACTATATGAAAAACCCTCGACCTCAAACAAGGTATTTCTTATGAAATGACTATTTAATATGAAGATGTCGGAAGGTGGATCTATTGCAGACCATTTAAATGATTTTAATACAGTTACCAATCAGTTAAGTTCTGTAGGGGTAAACTTTGATGATGAAGTTAGAGCTTTATTATTCTTGTGCTCATTGCCAGAGAGTTGGAATGGTTTAGTAATGGCCATTAGTAACTCTGTCTCTGGATCTAGTACTTTAAAGTTTGATGATGTTGTCGGTGCTATCCTTAGCGAGGAAATGCGATGGAAAAGCTCCGGTGAGACATTGGGTAATGATTTGAGTGCAGAGTCTAGGGGAAGAAGAATGGAAAGAGGAAAGAACTCGGGATATCGCAGTAAATCAAGGAAATGCAGATCCAAGTCCAGATCGGGGATAGTGTGCTGGAAATGCGGAAAGAAAGGACACCTAAAGAAAGACTGTAGATCTCGGAAGGGAAAAGAAGGAGACACACAGCAAGAAAACAATCATGAAGAAACTGTGATAGGTGATGTGTTACAAGATGCATTGATTCTTTCTTTCGAAAATGTTACTGATCCTTGGGTTGTAGATTCAGGGGCTTCATTCCATGCCACACCTGATAAGAAATATTTTCATGACTATGTTCAAGGAGATTTTGGACAAGTCCGTTTGGGTGATGATAAACCCTGTAAAATTGTTGGAATGGGTAAGGTTATTTTAAAACAGTAGAATGGAAACCAATGGCTATTAAAGGAGGTAAGGCATGTTCCAGATCTAAATAAAAATATGATTTCAACAGGGCAGTTAGGCGGTGAAGGTTGTGTTACAACTTTCACAGATGAAGCTTGGAAGGTCACCAAAGGAGCCTTGGTAATAGCAAAAGGCGAAAAGGTTGGTACATTGTATTTATGCAATGGTATTTCTAACTTTGTTAATGCTTTAACTTCCAAAGGAGCAGATGAAACATTATGGCATCATAGGCTCGGACACATGAGTGAGAAGGGGATGAAGATTCTTCACTCAAGAAATTTGTTTCCAAGTTTGAAGAATGTTGATTTGGATTTCTGTTAGAATTGAATTTATGGTAAACAAAAGAGAGTCATATTTCTCAGAGTTGGGAAAGAAAATAAAAGTGAAAAATTAGAGCTTGTGCATACAGATGTATGGGGACCAGCTCAGGTATCATCTCTTGGTGGCTCTCGCTATTATGTTACGTTTATTGATGATGCAACTAGAAATTTTTTTATTTATTGTATTCAGAATAAATCTGATGTATTTGATACTTTCAAGAAATGGAAAGCTTTGGTTGAAATTGAGACAGGAAAGAAGTTGAAGTGTCTCAGATTAAAAAATGGAGGTGAATATTGCAGCAAAGAGTTTGATAGGTATTGTTTAGAGCATGGAATTCGCAGAGAGAAGACAGTTCCAAGAACACCACAAGAAAATGGTGTGTCAGAAAGGATGAACAGAAAAATCATGGAGCGTGCAAGGTGCACGAGATTGCATGCAGGATTTCCTTTACAATTTTGGGCAAATGCTGTAGATACTACTGTTTATCTAATAAATAGAGGGCCTTCAAGTTCCTTGGATGGTGGTATTCTAGAGGAAGCATGGACAAGTAAAAAGGTAAACTACTATTTTTTAAAGCCTTTTGGTTGTGAGGCCTTTGTCCATATTAATAAAGAAAATAGAAAAAATCTTGAGGAAAAATCAAAGAAATGTACCTTTATTGGATATGGTGTTAATGATTTTGGTTACCGCTTATATGATTATGAAAATCACAAAATCATTAGGAGCAGAGATGTAATATTCAATGAAAAGGTCTTGTATAAAAATCAGTTGCAGGAAAAGAAACAGGAAAAAGAAAGCAAGGAATACATGGTTCTTGATGAGATAACTGAAAAAGTAAAGGTGCCTGAAAATAATAATAATCAACAACCACAACAGCAACAACCACCGCAACAGCAAAATGCACCTCAAACACCTGAAAGTGGTGTTAGAAGATCTACCAGGGTAAGTAGACCCCCTGAACAATACTCTCCTTCATTATATTATTTATTATTGACTGATTCTGGTGAACCTGAATGTTATGAAGAAGAATTGCAGGTTGAAATAAGGAAGAAGTGGGAGCTAGCCATGGAAGAAGAGATGGAATCCTTAATGCATAACCAGACTTGGGACTTAGTCAGGTTGCATGTAGTTAAAACTACATTGCAGAATAAATGGGTTTACAGGCTGAAGGAAGAAGATGGAGGAAAACAGAGGTACAAAGCTAGACTTGTGGTGAAGGGGTTTGCATAGAAGAAAGGTATTGATTTTGATGAAATATTTTCTTTTGTTGTTAAGATGACTTCAATCAGACCTATCTTAAGTCTTGTAGTAGCAAAAGATTTACATCTTGAATAGTTAAATGTAAAGACAACATTTCTCCATGGAGATTTGGAGGAAGAGATATACATGCAGCAACCAGAAGGATATGAGGTAAAAGGGAAAGAGAAATTGGTGTGCAGGTTAAAGAAGAGCTTGTATGGCTTAAAACAGGCTCCAAGGCAGTGGTATCTAAAATTTGACAAGTTTATGTCTGAAAAAGGTTATACTAGATGTCACTCTGATCATTATGTTTATATAAAAAGGCAAAATGATGGCAGCTATATTATAATGTTATTGTATGTAGATGACATGCTTGTTGCAGGGTCTAACATGCAGGAAATAAATGTGCTCAAAAGAAAATTAGAAAATTCATTTGCAATGAAGGATTTGGGAGATGCAAAACAAATCCTTGGTATGATGATAACTAGAGACAGGAAAAATCGCAAATTAACACTGTCTCAGAATGAGTACATAGAAAAGGTGTTGAAAATATTTAATATGCAGAATGAAAAACCAGTTAGTACACCTTTTGCTAGCCATTTCAAACTTAGTAAGGAGATGTGGCCCAAGACTGAAGAAGAAATGGATTATATGTCTAAAGTTCCATATGCATTAGCAGTTGGAAGCTTAATGCATGCAGTAGTCTGCACAAGGCTTGATATTTCACATGCAGTGGGAGTTGTAAGTAGGTACATGAACAATCCAGGAAAAGAAAATTGGAAGGCAGTGAAATGGATTCTCAGATATTTGATAGGTACCCCAAATCAAGAATTGTGCTTTGGTGGTTCAAAAATTTCTCTACAAGGATATGTTGATGCAGATATGGAAGGTGATAGAGATAACAGGAGGAGCACTACAGGATATGTATTTACTGTATGTGGAACAACTGTCAGTTGGGTTTCAAAAATCCAAAGTGTTGTTGCACTTTCAACAACAGAAGCAGAATATGTTGCTGCTACAGAGGCTAGTAAAGAAATAATTTGGTTACAAAGGTTTACGGATGAATTGGGTAAGAAGCATGATATGGGCATGTTATACAGTGATAGACAAAGTGCCATTCATCTTGCAAAGAACTCATCATTTCATTCCAGGACTAAACACATACATCTCAAGTACCATTTCATACGGTCAATATTGGAAGATGGAGAGTTGAAGTTGGAAAAGATACACACTAGCCATAATCTTGTAGATATGCTAACAAAAGTTGTAACCAGGGAGAAACTGAGAATGTGCTCAGTTTCAATTGGTCTTCAAGGATGACGATGAAGATGAGGAACAACCAGGTCCAAAGAGGAGTCATTTTCCAACAAATGAAGCAGTGGTGGAGTTGCTACAATTAGTCTCCAAGTGGGAGATTGTTGGGTGTGGAGCCTGATTATCTTGTTTACTTTGTATCACAGCATTTGACCCCTGTACCCTAAAAGGGGTGGCAACGCCGCCCGTAATTAATTGCTGCCGTGAGGGGTCTAGGGGGGGGGGGCAGCAACGCTTTTCGGAGCCCCCCCCTGGCGGGGGGGTTTCGGGGGCAGTGCCCCCGAAGCTAAAAACATATGTAAAATTGCCTTGTAAAAGTATAGTAATTTCTAGTCAATCTGGGCTGTTCATTAGGAAAATGATCTAACGGTAGAAGTTATGTTTAGTTTTGGGTTTTTTTCCCTAGAAGGCAACCCCTCACTTTTATGAGGGTATTTTATTGTGGCTATGTATGGTATGTGTATTCTCGGAGCGAGAAACAAAGAAGGATATGTGTATGTATGAGGTTCTTAACGATGTGATGAGAAGGATATGAAGCGGACGGTGACCTGCATCAATTTGCAATACATTACATCATGATATCTTACATCTTGGACATGAATTGTTGAGGGAGGCATACTCATGCTCATCACATAAACTATCATAACATGTACATAATTCAGAAATTCATCTACATCGTAATGTTTCCCGATATAGACATGCCTACAGATATAGGCTCATGCTCGGATGTCGATCTATATGTAAAGCCATTGTACACATGATGTGTACAATTTCTTGAAATCGCAGCCCGTATGGATGAAACTAGATCTGGGTCTTCTTATCTCGTTCACTCGATCGTTCAAGTAAAAGTCTAACCATGCGAATATATGATTTGAAGTTGAACATAGGAAGACATCGTATGATTACTAGTTAATGATGTGAGTTGTTAACATACGTGAGATAAACCACCATTGATGTTAATGGTTCTCAAGGTACTGCAGTACAATTTTCAAGGTTTGGATAGATGATTTGATGTCGAACTCCGAAAAAAATATTTTAGTCGAAGGTTCAGAAGCGAGAAACCTGCCGATGATGTAGCAAGCCCCAAGGTACTGGGAAAGATGTTTCTAATTTAACTTCTTGGATGATGAGCTGATGTCGACAGGAAAAAAAAATTATCGCGAAATGGGAGTAATGTTTTTGGAGACAAAATATGACTTGATGTAGCAGTGTTCAGGGATGACTGTCATGAAAATGAAGGTTTATGAATATTGCAAAAGATGAGGAATTACTAGATGACTTCTCTTGAACATATCGACGACACTAAAATGAGTTGGAAGAATTGACCCAAAATCAAAGGGATGATAAGATGAACCATAGGTATGATGAACCGACAAGAAGATTACCCAACCCAAAATTCACAGTGATGGAGTGAAAGTGTCATGTTCAAGAGCGACCTGCTACCAAAAATTGTTCTGTTCTTTTGCCCAAATTTTCCCTAGTCATTGTTGACCATTAACTCTTTATTTTTTAACAAGATTGAGGAGGGTAACATATGCTTGATCTATAATTCGACCCTTCGGGTGAATCCATCGCTATTTAATGATTTAACGAATCTGGCGATTAATGAAACTTAATATTTCCATGATCGACAAGTCTGTTGCTATTTTATGTTTTAACGAGTCTAACGACAGTGAAAACATTATCCTTTTTCATGTTTAGAGAGTTTGAAAAAATGGAAAAAAAGAAAACTCCATGAGTCCTTTTTCGTAAATTTGTCGCTCAGGTCCGGAAAAGTGTAAAATGATACTTGAGAAAACCTCTTAGCCATGTTCGACTAAGGTTTTTTTTTTTTTTTTGTAAATAATCTACCTCAGTCTGGAAAAGGGTTAAAATTATAGTGAGTAGATGTATTTTCATTTACTTTTATGAGCTTGAAAAGACAAGTGCTAGACAATATTTTCACATTATCAGACTGAAAAGAGCTAAAATAAGACTCCAGGGGGTTCCTTTTTCGCATTTATCAAAGCTCGAAAAAGAGATAAAAGTGCGCTTTAATTCCTTTTTCATTTTTATCAAAGCTCGAAAAAAGAGGATAAAAGTATTCTTTGTGGTCAAATCATTCTTGAATAGGTGTGTACACTAAACTCACTGTATTAGCTGTAAAACCTGTTCAGAGAACCATCAAACGGATTAAAAATACCCGTTTCATAGTAAAAACGAATAAAAAACATAGTCACAACATTAAATATAATTTAAAATATTCAAAATTACTAATAAAATATTGTTTACCATTCCATAGTTACCATTTGAAAATTAGGAGCTCTAAACCAATTTTTCCCTCCAACTTCAGCAGCTGATTGCGACAATTTCAGTGGAATATTTCTCTTGCCGTTTGATCCAGGTTGGAGCTATGAAACTTCTCTTTCTTTTAGTATCATTTATGTTGAATTTCATGGGAAATTTTTAGGGTTTTGAGCCCCTTAGGGTTAATATATTACGTTCTAAGGGAAACACACCCTTGAATGTCGAAAGGTGCACTGCAGTGCACTGAAATTGAAGGCCAGATGCACTACAACGCTCTATCCCTTGACCTGGGTGCATTGGGTGCATTTCTCATTTTTGTTTCTTGCTGTGTGCTCAAAATTTCCCAAGTTTTTTGCATGAAATGGATCCTAATGAAGCTTATGATTGTATTTCAGGTATTAATCGGATCAATGACAAGAAAGAGAACATGATATGATTTCCCTAAATGATCCGGGAACAATGAGAGCCCTCATAGATTGTGGGTTTCTTAAATAATTCATATTGTTAGGGATGCGGCAATATATGGAACTATTGGAATTCCTAGTTTGTTCATGGGATTCAATATTGTAGGATTTTCACATTGGGGAAAAAGTTCTCCCAATATTGGTTGAGGATATTTACTTTCTCACTGGATTATCGAGATGAGGTTCTCCCATTTCCCTTGCAGGATCCACCCTTAGAGGAGAGACAGTGAGGGATTACATACACCAAAATTTTCATCCAGGTACTGAACCAAGTAAAGATGGAAAAATAAATATCCATGATGTGCATGATCTACCTTTGAGAACTATCCTTTTTAATATCGCAAAGCTTGCTGGTTCCGTGACACTACATGTTGCAAAATGATCATACATGCAGTATGCTCTTGAGTGTTTAGAACCAACAGTATTCAACTGGGCTGAAGTAGTACTCTTTCAGATGAAAGAAAAAATGACTAAAGAAAAGGGTGGCAGGAAGAATAATTTCAATTATGGCTCGATCCTAATTTCCTTCATTTTAGAGTGGGTTCCATTGATGTAGCCGCAACATGTTACACTGAGCATATATGGTCCTAGAGATCCTAAAATGCAGAGATGGGTTGAATTGATGGCTAGAAATGCTAGTCAATCGACCATCATATTCTCTACTGCAATATTTTCCTAGTTCAGAAGATATATGGTCGCCATAGATGAGCATCCATATGCAGGCGTAGATTTCCGTGGAGATCCAAACTTTATTCTACCAGATGGCGCTCAATGGGGTGCCATAGGTAAGAATGTTTTGACCATGTTTTTTGATTTTTTGAGGTTTCTACATGTTTTTGTATTTTGATGTTTCCCAAGACTAAAATAAAGTTTTGATGTACATAAATGTGGGTCGGGTTTGACAAATGGGTCAGCCAAAGCAAGGAGTAGTTGAGCCAGCAGAGAGGGTTATCAGGAGAGAAGTCCTTCAGGATTTATATTTGATCGAGACTCTTTCTAAGCTACAATAGCACGTGGAGGGATTGACTCTTGGGATTCTGCATTTCTGGATAGAAGAGTTACCTATGAGACTGCAGCACCATAATATTGGCTTTCCTAACCGTTGGACGCAGTTATTGCGTAGGATAGCTAGATTTGCTTGTTATCACGAGTATCACTAGTTTACTTTGACATTTTTTGCATACATTTTGTGGTCAGATGACCAATGTGTCTTGGGCACAAACTTTTTAAAAACCTATAACTATCTATATATTTATTTTCAGTGTTTTCCTATGTTTATTACTTAATCCTATTCAATTATGTGATGTGAATTGAAAATGTGTCTTTACATGTGTCAAAAATGTATGTTTAAAACATAATTTGCTAAGGAATAAGTTAATGTGTTTAAATTTCTGGAAATGTGTTGATATTGAATGTAATCAAAATGTCTTTCCAAAATTTTAACTCTTAGGAACATACGATGCAGTGCTAGTTGTAGAGGATAGGTTCTACGTACTACAACTAGCACCATCAGCATACCCAACGAATGGTTCCAAAGATTCAGTCATCTGCAATGAAATGTAAAGTGGATTACTAACTTCAGGAAAATTTTAGAAAAAAAAATAATACAATAAATACAAATCAAATCATATATACAATATAATACAAAATTTTACTACGCTCAATTAAGCATAGTAATGTTTAAGATACAACCAATTTCGAGGCTGCGCCAATGGAGTTCCATCATAATCAACTAAATCGTATGCGCCCTTAGCCAAAAATATTTTGACAATGTAGGGGCCATGCCATAGTGGCTCAAATTTTCCTATTCCTATCAAATCAGCTTCCCAATCATAAAGTAAGACCAGGTCTCCCTCTGAGGATATGTGAGGCTTGACATGTTGGTCGTATTGCACCTTGATTTATCTCTTATGCGCTTCCTTGGCCAATTCAGCTTCACGATGTGTTTCATCTAGATGGATGAGATTAAAAAGACATGATTATTCATTAGAGGTGTCAGGTAGCAGGTCAATAGCGATTTTTAATGACATAATTTCACATTGGATTGGTAAGATAGCTTCCATACCATACACCAATTGAAAGGGGGTAAATCCGGTTTCATTTCTCACCAAGGTTCGATATGTCCACAAAGCCAAGTACAGGATTAAATGCCAATTTAATTTATAAAATCCTATCATTCATTGAAGCATTCGCTTAAGGATATTGTTAATGTCTTCAAATTTTCCATTGGATTGTGAATAACAAGGAGTAGAACTGTCATGTGACAATCCTAATTTGGCAGTCAACTCATTCATCATGTGATTTTGAAAATGCTTACCATGATTTGTAACTATAGCTTGTGGTACACCAAACCGTGAGATGACATGATTGAAAAATAACAATGCAGCTGTTTTGCCCGTGTTATTGAATTTAGGCATCGCTTCGGCCCACTTCGTAAAGTAGTCAACTGCGACAATAATATAACCATGCCTCCCAGCCGAACGAGGGTTGCAGGTCATGAAGTCAATGCCCAATTTTGCAAATGGTCCCACAATGATGACAGGATGCATTAGTGTTGGCCGCATGTGGATTTTACGATCAAATATCTGGCATGCATGAAAAATTCTGATTGCGAGGATGTAGTCATGAAATATGGTTGGCCAAAAGTAACCGACATAGAGAATCTTATGTGTGGTAGCTTATCCAGATAAGTTTCCACCACAGGCCCCAACATGAAAATCATTTAGAACTTTCTCAGCCTCCGCTTTAAATGATCTGATTTTACGATAAGTTAATGTGCCCTAGGGACAAATGAATGTTGTCTTATATTGGTCCTTTGGGCAGATATTGATTTGATTGTAATAGGAGAATCCATCCATGAACGAAAAGATTTCACACCTGGCACATTCGTCGATAATCTGGTCAATAAAGGGAGTAGGATAGTTGTCTTTTGGACAAGCAAGATTGACATCCTGATAATCGACGCACACTATGATTGTCCCTTGTTTCTTCATGACATGAACATTGTTTGAGGCCCAATCAATAAGTGGAATAGGGTAAATGAAACCAACACGCAAAATTTTTTCAACTTCTGCTTTAATGGCAGAAGCCTTCTTTGGATGAACCAGACGAAGGTGTTGATGTACCGGTCTGACATCAAGGTACCTTTTAATTGTGTGTTCAACGATATTAGTATCTATGCCTGAAATTTACTCATAAGACCAAGCAAATATATCTCATAATTCATGAAAAAGAGAGCGATAAGTTTTGAGTTCAGATGGAGAACAAGACACGCCGACATGAATGTTTTATACAACGTCAGGTTTGGTCGAAATATCAATAGAAATGGTTTCTTCAATATTTGATAATTTTTTCTCGGATTTGATGGCATTAATTGGAATAGAATTTGAAAATAAAGTATTGATCGAAGGGTGTTATAGTTCAATAAGATTATCTTATTTGTAATCCTGAAGATGGGAACGATGACGATGATCTTCCCATGGTTCTCCTTTTGGCATCATGGATTCCTTAATGCTCTCATCAGTCAAGAAAGTGGATAAAAAAGGATTAGATGGAGTACTAAAATCTAATGAAAAATCGACCCAAACGATCGACGATGATGAATTAGGCAAGCCATGTAGATTTATTTCTATTCCAACTCAATTGGGCTTGGCAGAATAAATTCATCCAGCGTAACAATTTCAAAATCATTGGTAATATTCCTTAAGTCACATGAAGTGGAAGATATCATACAACAGGTCTCTATTCTTGAAATTTCTATTAACGTTGCAGGCGGTGGTAATGAAAAGGTGCCCATTAGGGAAGAATCCTTTAATATCCCTACACCAATGTTTTGAAGTGCGAGCTGGGGTGTGTGAAATAACATAATGCTTCTAGTTACCTAGGAATTAGAGGCAAATAAGGGGAGTTGATTTATGATTGTGATGACGCCCTTATGAGGGAAGGCAATCATTCTAAAGTAAGTATATATGATCGCAATCATAATGTAAACCCATGGCCTTCCTAGTAAAGTTTTGTAGTCAAGGGGTCCGTCAAAGACCTCAACTTCAACAGTTACAATTCACCCCCCTATTTCAACATGCAGGTTATTGATGATACCGCAAGGCTTATATGTATGACTGTCAAAATATTTCAACATCGTAGGTAATTGAGATAAGCGAGGCGGGCTGAGTGGCTTCCAGTAGTTTAGAGACATAATGCAGGTACATGCTCCCTCATCAATAATAGTGTGATGAACGAGGTGATTGAAAACATTTACTTGGATGGATAATGCTAATTATGTTGGTAATTGTGGCACATAGCTTGTATGATAAAAGACTACAAGATTGGAATTTGTCGGGTCGATTCCACCAATTGCTGACAACAAAGCCTATTTTCGGGAGGGAAAATTTTGAAGTACCTCAAGCGTTGACATAGATGAAGGTGACTAAGCCAAATATTCAACTATATTATAATTTTCAGCCGCTCAGGCTCGAGGATTGAATGTCGATTTATGGACGACTCCCTTTGGTGGCTTTATTGTTAACTCTGGAATAGTAGTTGGTGGAATTGATTCAGTAGACGGATGCATGGTCAAGGTAGTAGGTTGATCAGTAGCCTGACTATCGTAATATTTATCTTGTGTAGACACCAAAACATCAGTTTTTGGCTTTGTGACGGATAGAATAAGCACTTGGGAATTATAAGCAGGATCTGTAATAACCATGTTTGTGTTTGGATTCGGAAAAGGATCGGTCAACACAATAGATGAAGTCGAGGTATTAAGAATTTTTGAGACTTGCAAGGTGAGGACAGTCTCAAAAAGAGTGCTCCTCATTACATATTAATCAAGGGTAACGAGGTTTCTGATTATTTCCATATTGTTGATCAAATGATCATTCCTGCGAGGTTGAATTTTTATTTTTCTTTGCTTTCCCCTTTTTCTTGCTTCTGGGTTGCTTGTCGCTTTTTCCTTTGTCAGATGACATAGAATGAATTTTGGAAGAAGTTGCAGGATCATATGCAATAGAGTTGTGAGTACTTGTAGAACCTATCATACCGTCACCGCCATGAGAGTCCTTAGATGGAGGAGGAAAAGTAAAATTTGATGACGATGCATTTGGAATTTTCTCGTAGAGCGTTCCAGACTGAGTATAAATCAAATCTAAGTCCTAGGCATGAGAAATGACCTCCTATTCAGTGACCACGCCACCTTTAGCTACATCATTAGTGATAGATGGAAACAAGGACTTAATAAACCACTTAGCGAGGAGATGATTAGGAAAATATGTTTTGACCATTCTACGATGACGACGCCACTCATGAATATGATCAGAAATGTGAGTAGAAGTTGTCTGTTTGAAATTGGTCAGCAGTTCTGTTCCAGTTGCATAGAGTATGGGTAACTGGAAGTGGGTCAAAAAGGTAGTGGCTAAGGCAATGAAATTATCAAATGAAGCTCGTGGTAATTCAATGTACCACTTCACGACTGGACCAGTGAGCCTACGCTGGAAAATATGTAGTCAAACAGAGTCATGATTTAAGGAGTTGGATGAGCACCACAAATGATAAGTCATAACATGCATTGACCGGTCTTCTCTAGGTTTTCCATTGAGCTTAAGAATGTCATAGGGTAATTTATGTGGTATCACTGACCACGAAGGAGAATAGCTGATGGGATCATTGGTAAGACGGTTTAAATAATGTAACTCTAAAGTTGTGACAGAGGGAAACTGTTGATTCAAGTCAGGTTGAGCATAACCAGGATATGATGGAATTGCCTGGGAAACAGGATTTTGACCACCATCATAAGGAATTTATTGCTGGTAACCCATATAGGGGTTGTTTTGATGACCAAACGATTGAGGGATTTGTTGACCAAGACCTGGGTAAGATGTTTGTTGTTGGAATTGTTGTTGTGGCATTTGAGGTTGTGGCTACCAAGGTAACTGGACACTAAGATTATAGCCCAAACCAAAATAGCTTGGACCTAGTTGTGAATAGGTAAGACCGGTAGGTGCCTGTGATATCCCATAAAAAGGTAATCCAACCTGTGAATGAAAGATTCCGGATATACGTGGTTTTTGTAAACCCATCGAAGGAGTTTGAGTCTGAGGGCCCAAAACTTGAGGGTAATGGGTTGAAGGACCCTCTTGAGATGGTTGAGGTACAACAATCTGAGCCTGTGACAAGGGTAATGAAGTATTAACAAGTGGAGTTGATATGGGTGCAACAAGTTGAACCGGTTGATATGAATGCACAACCATTTGTGGTTGAACGAGCAGGATATGCTACCAATGACAAATAATCATTCCAAAATTTGGGTGACCATAAAATGACGGAGTACTGTCAAAATGGGTGACCATAGGTTTCCCCCCAGCATGAGGAGTATCTTAAGATGTAATATATTTTTCTCCAAATGGTGGGAGTCCAGTCAAGATTGTAATGGATGGAATGTGCCCAGATGGACCAACTTGATGTTGCACTGAATATGTATATAAAGGATTAAGCCATTTAGTAATCATTAGATATGTACCAGATAGAATACTAGAAGATGACATGGGTGAAGTCCATGGATTTGAGGATGCACCAGAGTAGGTTCCAGATAATGGTTGGTAACCCTATGGGAATAAAGGACCACCATAAATATGTGACTCTGGTGATGTGGTAAACATCGACGGAGTAGAAACAGTGGATTCTGTCGCAACTGTAGTAGACAATACAACCGAAGATTTTGACTCAGCCATGTTCATACGACCTAGTGTATACCCTATAGGATCGACGAGAACTCAAATTTAAACATGATCAAAAGAAGTAGTGTAAGTCAACCGAGGAATGGCCTTGTAAAGATAAAGCCCTGACCCAAAATGAGTTGGAGTTGAGGTGCATGTTTCTTGTTGAGGCTCTTCCTCAATCAAAATCAAACCAGGTGGAAGGATTTCACCATCAAGCCCGAGATATATTTCAGGTGGTTGGCTACAAAAAAGGGAAGACTCAATGGCTACGATCGAATGAGGAGTGACCGATATAGGAACAACTTCTAGTTTTTTGACTTCGAGATCTAGATGTTCTGGTAAAAGAACGATGGGATCTAGATCAACTAACAATTGAACAACATCAGGTTAGGGAGGTATGGTCTCACTGATTGCATGGATAGTGTCCATAAGTAGCTGTGAGGTCTCCATTTCAATGACAGTGGATAAACCAGGATGTGTAGAAACGACTCGAGAGGACTCTGGTAGATGTGATGAAGATGACGCACCAGAGGTACTGATGGTACTGGTTTCGGTAGAACGAGGTCGCCTTCACCGACTAGAAATGACTTCCGATGGTAAATGTGGTTTAAGTGCTACTCTACGCGAATGATAGGGAAAGGGATGTTATTCTTTTGCGATGAATGATTGATTTTATTACAAAAAAAAAAAAACAAATAAAATAGTGATACTAGGAAAAAGGTTAACCAAGTAAATGTGAATTGTAGAATACCTCCTGGCGAACCAAGAAGTACGAGCATACAATCTCCCCGAATGCTGCGTTCGATGTATTACAAGTTACAACACAACTGAATCAGTTACCTAAGGATGGTAAGAAACCTAAACTTGTCCTCCAAAATATACTCGAAGGTACGTGGAGGCCCAATTCCGTATTAGTGCTGTCTAATGTGAAACCACACAGTGAGAGCACCCCCATATAATTTTCGTACTAGAACACTACCCAATATACCCGAAGGTACGTGGACGAGCTCTGATATAGTTATGTATGTGGAGTGGGATTTCACACTCGGAACGTATCGCAAAAAAATTAGCGACAAATGATATGTTTAACGACGCTGGAACACGTATCTAGCCTAGACCTTCTAAGTGTTATCGTTAATGTTACAATGATTTCTTAGGTTGATTGAGGTAAATTTTATGTTGATCTTGTTTAAAATTTTATCTTGAGGTTCACCGCGTGATGTAATGGGAAATTCCTAAAATGGAAACTAAATGAGAAGAAAAATTTTCAATTCAGTTTTTCCAATGAAAATCCTAGCTACTAAGGGGAAAAAGCAATCAGATTTTGAGCATACAACAAAGAGCACGAACTAAATGAAGATTTCCCTAAATTGTTCCTATGAAACACACACAATATCTAAATTCACATGCATGTTTTTCTTTTCAGTTCCCTTTAATTTGAATGAGTGAAAGGAAACTAAATGCACAAATCAATCAAACAAATGTTTTATTTTGAGAAATGAGGAATGAAACAACAATTTCTCTTAGGAAAATGAAGAATGGAACTATAATTTTCCTGTAGGAAATAAGAAATGAAACAAAATTTCCTTTACAAAAACATAATTTATCTAATGCAAAAATTAACTATTTTGAATTTGATTTGCCAATGATAAAGAAAACAACTAATGAAACATTGAACAAACTACTTTCAAAGGAGGAATAACAATGAATGTTTACTAGTCTCTAAGAGAAATCAGACATCTGAGAATAAAACAGGAAATTGGATGAAACTGAAGGTAAAGACAAATTTAGATGGAATTTGGTTGGCTGAGGGGGAAACACACCCTGTAAGGGCAGAAAATTCATTGCAGTGCACCCCTGAATGTAACATAGCACACTGCAGTGCACTGTACCCTGACCAACAGTGTGTTGGGCGCAGCTAATTTTGGGAAACAAGCAGCTAAACACACTTCTAAGGAAATTTGTTCATTCAAATGACTGATAAAAAAATGAGAGTCTACTGATGATGGTAAATAGAGACAGAAACACCAGGAATGATGGATCTACTCCCCAGAGGAGTTGCCAATTTTTTATACGGAATTCTAATCTATAGATAAACTAGATTCACTAAGTATGGTGTTCCTTCACTCAGAACAATAGAAGAAAGACAACGATTATTTTCTATAAGAAAATTAGATAGACAGAAAAGAAAAAAGCCTAATTGTGATCCTTTCACTCTCCTCCTTCTGTCGTTGTTTCTGTCGCTCTCAATCCAACTAAATCCACTAGATCAATTCCTACAATCAAAGACAAATAATAACAAACAACATGCAAATATACAAGTATCTACTTATCTTAACCAAATCGAACCAATTATATTTGAGAATACATATATAATCAATAATACATTTAAAAATATATAAACATATGTATGAGAAAATGAACATATATATTTATTAATAAAGTAGGAGGAGAAGATTACAACCAATAGATCGATTCGTCATCAACCTGCTCCAACTTCATTTCGTCCTCATCACATCAAGCATCATCTCAACAACATATCAGTACTTCCAGCTCTCATCAATTGAGAATCCAACAACATAACATTACACAAAATTCTTCCTCAGCACTTAGATGAGTGATCAATTTATAGGGAAATTGAAGGTAGTCTCAATAAATGGAATTGAATGGCTTTCTAATAATAGGTGAGACATGTTTCCAAGTTTAGAGGTGATGGATGAACACTTTTATTCAAAGTATAACACCTATGAGCTCTTCTATAAGGCACTGGACATGTGGAGATTCTTAGAACAATGATGATTTTTCTCCTAGGAGACCAATGCACCCTTGAGTGTCGAGAAGTGCACCTTTGCATGGAGGTAAGTGCACTGCAACACATTTAGGCCCTTGCAGAGGAGAGTTTATGAGTCAACGTGTCATATAATCTATACTTAAAACCTTGGAAATATCCCAATTGAAGCCATGAAAGGAATGTCTTCACTTAGGGCATATAACAATTGAATTAAGGGAATGATAGACCCTATTCATTGGTCTTTGGGGGATGATGTCCAATATGACTAGGTCTTGGGGGATGATGCCTAAATTGACCTATAACAGCTACCCCCTAAAGCATGAAGTCAAAATAACAATAATATTTGGATGAGATGCTTTATGATGTGATGAGTAGGATCTGAAGCGGATGGTGAATGGCAGCAATTTGAAATACATTACATCATAATATATTACATCTTGGAAATGAATTTCCGAGGGAGGAATATCCATGCTCATCACATAAACTATCATAACATGTACATAATTCAGAAAGTTGTCTACATCGCAATGTTGTCCGATATAGACATGCCTACAGATATAGGCCAATGCTCGGATGAAGATCTATATGTAAAGCCATCGTATAAATGATGTGTACAATTTCCTGAAATCGCACCTTGGATGGATGAAACTAGATCCAGGGTCTTCTTATCTTGTTCACTTGATCGTTCAAGTAAAAGTATAACCATGTGAATATATGATTTGAAGTCGAACATGGTAAGACATCATCTAATTATCAGCCAATGATGTGAGCTGTTAACAAACGTGAGAGAAACCACCATTGATGTTAATGGTTCCCAATGTAATGCAATACAATTTTCAAGGTGTGAATAGATGATTTGATGTCAAAATCCAAACAAAATATTTCGGTTGAAGGTCCAGAAGTGAGAAACTTGATGATGATGTAGCAAGCCCCAAGGTACTGGAAAGATGTTTCTAAGTTAAATTCCTGGATGATGAGTTTATGTTGACAGGAAAAAAATTTATCGCGAAATGGGAGTAATTATTTTGGAGACAAAATATGACTTGATGTCACAATGTTCAGGATGAATGTCATGAAAATGAAGGTTTATGAGTATTGCAGAAGATGAGGAATTACTAGATGACTTATCTTGAACATATCAACGACACTGAAATTATTTGGCAGCATTGACCCAAAACCAAAGTGATGATATGATGAACCATAGGTATGATTAACCGTCAAGAAAATTACCCAACCCAAAAGTCACGGTGATGGAGTGAAAGTGTAATGTTCAAGAGCGACCTACTACCATAAAGTGTTATGTTCTTTTTCCAAGTCATTTTTGACTAGTACCTCTTTATTTTTTAACAATCTTGAGGAGGGTAACATATGATTGACCTGTAATTCGACCCTTTGGGTGAATCCATCGCTATTTAATGATTTAACGAGTCTAGCAATTAATGAAACTCGATCTTGCCATGATCGACAAGTCCATCTCTATTTTATGTTTTAGCGAGTCTAACGACAGTGAAAACTCGATCATTTTTCATGTTTAGAGAGTTTGAAAAAAAGGGACAAAAAGAAAACTCCATGAGTCATTTTTCGTAAATTTTTCGCTCAGGTTCGAAAAAGTGTAAAATGATACCTGAGAAAATCTCTTAGTCATGTTCGACTAAGTTTTTCCTTTTTCGTAAATAATCTATCTCAGTATGGAAAAGGGTTAAACTTATAGTTAGTAGATGCCATTTCATTTACTTTTACAAGCTCGAAAAGACAAGTTCTCGACAATATTTTCACATTATCGGAGTCTGAAAAGAGTTAAAAGAAGATTCCAGGGGGTTCCTTTTTCGCATTTATCAAAGCTCAAAAAAGAGATAAAAGTGTGCTTTAATTCCTTTTTCATTTTTTACCGAATCTCGAAAAAAGAGGATAAAAGTATGCTTTGCGGTCAAATCGTTCTTGAATAGGTGTGTACACTAAACTCACTGTATCAGCTATAAAACCTATTCAGAGAACCATCAAACGAATTAAAAATACATGTTTCATAGTAAAAACAAATAAAAACCATATTCACAACATTAAATATGATTTAAAGTAATAAAAAAGACTAATAAAAGAGTTTTTACCATTCCATAGTTACCATTTGAAAATTAGGAGCTCTGAACTAGTTTTTCCCTCGAACTTCAGCGACTGGTTGCGACAATTTCAGTGGATGATTTCTCTTGCCATTTGATCTAGGTTGGAGCTATTAACCTTCTCTTTATTTTAGTATCATTTATGTTGCATTTAATGGTAATTTTTAGGGTTTTGAGCCCGTTAGGGTAAATATATTACATTTTGAGGGAAACACACCCTTGAATGTCGAAAGGTGCATTGCAGTGCACTGAAATTAAAGGTCAGATGCACTACAACGCTCTCTCCCTTGACCTGGTGTGCATTGGGTGCATTTATCATTTTTGTTTCTTTCTATATGCCCAAAATTTCCCAAGTTTTTTGCATGAAATGGATTCTAATGAATCTTATGATTTCAGTATTCATTAGATCAATGGTGAGAAAGAGAACATGAAGAACATGATATGATTTCCCTAAACGATACAGGTACAATAAGAGCCCTTAGAGATTGCGGGTTGCTTAAATACTTCATATTGTCATGGATGAGGCAACATATGGAACTATTGGAGTTCCTAGTTCGTTCATGGGATCTGATATTGCAGGATTTTCACATTGGGGACAAAGTGCTCCCAATATTGGTTGAGGATATTTACTTTCTCATTGGATTATCGAGACGAGGTTCTCCCATTTCATTTGCAGTATCTTCCTTTGGAGGAGAGAAAATGAGGGATTACATATAACAACATTGTCATCCATGTACTGAACCAAGTAAATATGGGAAAATAAATATCCATGATGTGCGTGATCTACCTTTGAGAACTATCCTTTTTACTATCTCAAAGCTTGATGGTTCCGCGAAACTACATGTTGAAAACCGATCATACATGCAATATGATCTTGAGTGTTTAGAACCAACAATATTCAACTAGGTTGAAGTGATACTCTTTAGATGAAATAACAAATGAATAAAGCAAAGGGTGACAGGAAGAATAATGTGAATTATGGCTCGATCTTGATTTCCTTCATTTTATAGCGGGTTCCATTGATGCAACCGCAACATGTTACATTGAGCATATATGGTACTAGAGATCCTCAAATGCAGAGATGGGTTGAATTGATGGCTAGACATGCTGGTAAATCGACCATCATATTCTCTAGTACATTCTTTGCCTAGTTCAGATGACAGATGGTCGCCATAGATGAGCATCCATATGCAGGCGTAGAATTCCGTGGGGATCCAAACTTGATTCTACCAGATGGCGCTTAATGGGGTGCAATAGGTAAGAATGTTTTGCCCATGTTTTTTTATTTTTTGAAGTTTATACATGTTTTTTTATTTTGATGTTTCGCAAGACTAAAATAAAGTTTTGATGTACATAGTTGTGGGTCGGGTTCGACCAGTGGGTTAGCCAGAGCAGGGAGAAGTTAAGCTAACAGAGAGGGTTATCGGGAGAGAATTCCTTTGGGATTTATATTTGACCGAGACTCTTGTTGAGATACAGTAGCACATGGAGGGATTGAATCTTGGGAATACGGATTTTCAGATCGAAGAGTTACCTATGAGACTGTAACGCCATACTATTGGCTTTCCTAACCATTGGCTGTAGTTACTGCGTAGGATAGCTAGATCAGTTGCTTGTTATCACGAGCATCACTAGTTTACTTTGAATTTTTTTGTATACATTTTGAGGTTAGATGACCAATGTTTCTTGGGAATTTTTTTTTGTAAAAACCTATAACTATATATCTATTTGTTTTCAATGTTTTCCTATGTTTATTGCACAATCCTATTCAATTATGTGATGTGAATTGAAAATGTGTCTTTACATGTGTCGCAAATGACTGTTTAAAAGATAATTCGCTAAGGAAAACGTGTTTAAATTTTTGGAAATGTGTTGATATTGAATGTAATAAAAATGTGTTTCCAAAAGTCGAAATATTAGGAACATACGATGTAGTGTTGGATTTCAGACAATATAAATGCTAGTAAGATGTAGTATGACAAGTTATGAGTCTAACCTAATGATGTTGCAGTTAATACCAAATGAAATGGCATCAGAGAGAAGTTTGATCAACACGCTATAATCAGTGATATTGTTTGTGGATTGACCGATACAAATCCCCTGAAAACTCACTAACTTGCCACCTAGAGCTAAAATGGCCCATGTTGTAGAGGATAGGTTCTGCGTACTACGACTAGCACCATCAGCGTACCCAACGAATGGTTCCAAAGATTCATTCATCTACGATGAAATGTAAAGTGAATTACTAACTTCAAGAAAAATCTAGAAAAAAAAACTAATATTGTAAATGAAAATCAAAGAATATATACAATATAATAAAATTTTTTACTACGCTCAATTAAGCATAGTAATGTTTAAGACACAACGCATTTCGAGGCTGCACCAATGGAATTCCATCATAATCAACTAACTCATAGGCACCCTTAGCCAAAAATATTTTAACAATGTAGGGGGCATGCCATAGTGGCTCAAATTTTCCTATTCCTATCAAATCAACTTCCCGATCATAAAGTAAGACCAGGTCTCCCTATGAGAAGATGCGAGGCTTGAAATGTTGGTCGTATTGCACCTTGATTCATCTCTTATGCGCTTCGTTGGTCAATGCAACTACACGACGCTTTTCATCTAGATGGATGAGATTAAAAAGATGCGCTTCTTCATTAGAGGTGTCAGGTAGCAGGTAAACAACGAGTTTTAATGACGAAATGTCACATTAGATTGGTAAGATAGCTTCTAGACCATACACCAATTGAAAGGGGGTAAATTCGTTTGCATTTCTCACTGAGTTTCAATATGCCCTAGATTGGTAAGATAGCTTCTAGACCATACACCAATTGAAAGGGGGTAATTCCGGTTGCATTTCTCGTCGAGTTTCAATATTCCCACAAAGCCGAGTACATGATTAAATGATGAAGAAGAAGTATATCAATCTTGCAGGAGGTGTATATTCATATCTTGTATTCATGCCATCATTTCACACCTCCATGAAGCAACAATTCCCCAAAGGATTGCGTAGTCTAGTCTTGTAGATCTACTGGAGGAAGGAAGTTTCCAGTACTTCAGCTGGAAATCCAGTGAGGGACCATATCCTCACTTTGGGCACATTATTTCCATAATTTTTGAGCTTCATTTCAAAATTTAGCATCAGGCTATAGAGCCTCCATCCTTGACAACACAATTTTACTCAATTGTTGTGCATTCAACAACTGTATTCAGTGGAGGAGGAAGGAGGAGCTAGATCTTGAGCTTCTATCTTGAAAATCTAGTGAAAGGATTAGCCATTCAAGCATATATCTTATTGTATCACATTACAGCGATATTATGATCAGTTTCTTGCTTCAGATTTGCATACCAACAATCATATGTTGCAGGGCCTAAGAGGGTGATTTTCCAAGATTGTTAGATTTGGAAATCATTTTTGGATTATCTTCGGTATTCATCATAGAGCCCGAATCTGAAATCCTGGCATCATCTGAGCTCCAAAACTTCTAGATCTACATTTCTATATTTTTCTGGCAGTTGCAATCCCAAAATTTGCAGCAGGGACAACGCAATATTCCTTCCAGAAGTCCAACATTTACGTCGTCCCTCTTGTGGGAGGACTTCAGAGTCATTATAGCCTTCTTCTTTGGATTGATTGTCTCATATTTTGAGCACTAACACTGTTACCGATGAAATAGGTAACCTGACCTCAAAACGGGAACTCTAGCCCAAAAAGACTCAAAAAACATGAAAAAACACCCCAAAAACAAAAAAAAGTATATTCCAGAACGCACTTGGTTTTTTTTGATGGTCAAATTTCAACATTTTATAAAATTATGCTAAAAACAAAATTGTTTCTTGAAAAAAGGATTGAAAAAGCACCCTCAAAACAAAACCAGTTGACGCTGGAATAACCAAAAAAAAAAAAATTCATATTTTTGACATTTTTAAAAATAGAAATAACATTTTTTAATTTTTAAAATTCAAACATTAAAAAAAACCTAAAATTAAAAAAAAAAAATAAATTAAAAAAATAAAAACATTTTAAAGCTTAAAATTTAAAAATATATAGGAATAAAAAAATAAAAATAAAAACAAAATAAAATTTTTAATTCAAACATTAAAAAAAACCTAAATTTTAAGAAAAAAATTAAAAATTAAAAATTAAAAAAAATTTAAAGATTAAAATTTCGAAATGTATAGAAATAAAAAAATAAAAATAAAAACAAAATAAAAATATTAAATTAAAAAGAAAAACAAGTTAAAAAAAGAAAGAAATTATAAAAAATAAAATATAGAAATTAAATTTAAAAAAAAAAGAAAATGTTTATTAAATTAAAAAAAAATTTAAATTTAAAATAAAAATTTAAATTTAAAGAAATATATTAAATTTTATTAAATTAAAAAAAAAAAAAACATTATTGAAATTAAAAGTAAAACTATGAAAAATTAATTAAAAATAAAAAATGAAAAAAATACAATAAAAATATTAAATTTAAAGAAATATATATTAAAAAAAGAAATAGATTTTAAAAAATATATTAAATTTAAATTATAAAAATAAAAAATATATATATGAACTTAAATTAAAAATATATATATTAGATTTTATTAAATTAAAAAAAACCGTTAATATTAAAATAACAAATTAAATTAAAAAAAAATATTAAATTTTAATAAATAAATAAATAAACAAATAAATTTTGAAATAAAAATTAAATTTTAAATATAAAGAAAAAAAAAAACATTGTTAAAATAAAAAGTTAAAAAACTTTAAAAATCAATTAAAATTGAAAAATTGAAAAAAATAAATTAAAAAAATAAATTAAATAAAAAATAAAATAAAAAACAAATTAATTTGAAAATATTAAGTTTAACTTTAAAAAAATATCTAATTTTAAATAAACAATTTTAATTGAAAAAAAAAAAAGTTATATAATTAAAAAATAATTAAAAAAAATAAAAAATAAAAAAAAATATTAAATTCAAATATAAAATAAATAAAAATACAAAATTTACTAAATTTTAAAAAATTAAATGAAAAAACTAAACATAAAATTTAATAATAAAAAAAAAAATATGAAAAAAAAATCAATTAAATAAAAAAAAAACAAAATTTAATAAAAAATATTAACAAAATTTAGAAAAAAAAAATTAAAAACAAAAAAATTGAATAAAATTAAAAAAAAAATTAAAAAAAACAAAAAAAAATTAAAACAAATTAAATTTCAAATATAAAAATTAAATTAAAAAAAAAATTAAAATTTTGAATTAAAAAAAAAATCAGATTAATATATATATATATATATATATTAAAAATTTAAAAAATAAAAAGTAAAAAAGAATTTTTTGATTGTGGTGGCGCCGCCAATCGGCCTCTCACCCAGGTGATGGCGGAGGCCAGCCGCTAGGTGGGAGGCCGATTCTGAGAATCACTCTCCCGCGGCAGGAGGCCGATTCCGAGAATCGCCCTCCCGTGGCAGGAGGCCGATTCCGGAAATCGCCCTCCCACGGCGAGAGGCCGATTTCGGGAATCGCCTTGAGGCTGATTCCGGGAATCGCCTTCCCGTGGCTGGAGGGCGATTCCCGGAATCAACCTCTCGCCGCGGGAGGGCGATTCCCGGAATCGGCCTCCCGCGGTGGGAGGGTGATTCCCGAAATTGGCCTCCTGTCGCGGGAGGGCAATTCCGGGAATCGGCTTCCCGCCGCGGGCGGGCAATTCCCGGAATCGACCTCCCACCCAGGTGGTGGTGCAGGCCGTCCGCTGGGCGGGGGGCTACGACACCTCGCCCGCCCAGTGGCCGGCCTCCGCTGCCACCTGGGTGGGAGGCCGACTGGCGGCGCCACCACGATCAAATTTTTTTTTTATTTATTTTTTTTTATTTTTTAATTTTTAATATATATATTTTTTAATTTGATTTTTATTTTTTATTTTTATTTTTAAATTCAAAAAAATTAAAATTATTTTTTTTAATTCAAATTTTTTTATTTTAAATTTAATTTGTTTTAATTTTAATTTGTTTTAATTTGTTTTGTTTTTTAGTTTTTTTTTTTAAATTTAATATTTTAGATTAATTATTTTTTAAAATTTAAAATTTATTCATTAAATTTTAATTTAATTAAATTTTTTTTTTTTTTTAAATCTTTTAGTTTATTTGGTTTTTCATTTTTAAAATTTATAAATTGTTTCTTTTAAAAAAAACAACAAATTTATGGATATTTGTTTTTTAATTATTTGCACGTGGTTTTTTTCATTTTTTTTGTGTTTTAATGATATTTTTTTTTATTATAATTCTTTTATTTTAATTTTCTTTTTCAATTTTAAATTTTGTTTTTTTTGTTTTTTTGTTTTTGTTTTTTTTTGTTAATTTTAAAATTTGTATTTTTGTTTTCTTCTTATTATTATTATTTTAATTTTAAATTTTAAATTTAATTTTTTTTTTTTTTGTATTTTATTTTTTTTAATCTAAATTTTAATTTTGTAATTTAAATTATTTTTAAATTTATTTATTTATTTATTATTTATTTTTAATTATATGGATTTTTTTAATAACTTAGAAAAAAATGTTTTTGATGTTTTTTTAAAATTTTTTTTTTTGTTAATTTTTTTTTTCTTTAAATTATGTGTTTTTTTTTCAAATTTTGTCATTTCTTTTGATATAATTTTTGAATATTTTTGTTTTATTTATTTATTTTTGTTAAATTTTTTATTTTTATGAGTTAATTTTGTTTTTTTTAACATTTTTATTGGTTTTTTATATTGTTTATATATATATATATATATATATATATATTTTTTTTTTTTTATCTAAGTTTTGTGTTTTATTACCAACATGAAAATCACCACTCTAAAAAAAAAAGGTTGGTGCTGCATCAATACGTTTCAAAATTAGCATGAAAATCACCGCTCTAAAAAAAAAAGTTGATGCTGCATCAATACATTTCAAAATTAGCATGAAAATCACTAACATTTTAAAACAAATATTCATACTTCATAAATAAAAATAACATCAAAAGAAGAAGCAGAAAGTAGAGATCTATAATGACAGAGGGTTTAAGTTTTTCCACTCTTCTCTTTAGATCTATGCAAGATCTCTCCAAGGAGGTCAAACAAATGAAGAGAGAAGGAAAAAGGAGGATCCAAGAATATTTCATAATGAGGAAGGTCCAAGCACTTCCTATCAGTAGCAGAAACAACTGACAAGGCAAAGAGCTCCACATCATTCTACTAGATCCACTTTCTTTGAGAAGGAAGGTGAATGGTGTGAATATGAAGGAGACTTGGGGTATGAGATCCTAAGTAAATATCTTTCTGAGTACAAATCACAGCCTAGAGCACTCAAGGAGAATCTAACTCTCCAATAGTTTTTACAACCGAAATAAGAAAGGAGATCCTGCAGTAGCAATAGAAGAAAGAGGCATATATTCTTCTTGCCTACATTTGATGGATCATCATCAAGCACAATAAGGGCTTGGAGGGAAGAGTTAGCTACTTTCTTTCAGCTATACCTAGTAGCAGAAAGAGAGGCTATTGAGATTTCAGTGCCGCACCTTGAGGGTGAAGTAAAGGATTGGTGGTTCAGTCATTTTTCACATGCCAAAGTGACTACTTATGCAGATTTCCTTCAAATATTGAAGAATAACTTTGGTAGAAGGAAAATAGAGACACTTCCCATCATTGATGAGATAGTACATGAGAAGCCAAAGGCAGATGTCATCATTATCACTCCGGAGGAGGAGCCTCTAACACCACCACCAGCTGCAGAAGTACTTACATCAGGAGGAGGAACACTTGCATCTTTGCAAGATGGTCTTAAGTTCTGGACATTGGGAGCCACATGCATGATTCATGAGATGCATGAGGAGGAGGAGGAAGATACCATTGCTGGTACAGTGGAAGGAGAGAAGCCATCATCGTTACCAACAGTTGGAGAGGCCATTGCACTGGTTGGAGGAGCTCTTGTACATGTGAAATATGTTCCTGAGATTCAGCTTATCCAAGTTTTTCAAACACTTTCATCTCATATTATTTCAGTACCTCATATTGAGATTTGTGAGACCATGCCATTCGGGCGAGTGCATGACCAAGGATTAGAGCACCTTGCTGATTTGGAGTAGCAAATTATCACTGCACAAAGGACCCTTGACTTGATCAAGGAGAAGATGCTTATCCAAGTTTTTCAAACACTTTCATCTCATATTATTTCAGTACCTCATATTGAGATTTGTGAGACCATGCCATTCGGGCGAGTGCATGACCAAGGATTAGAGCACCTTGCTGATTTGGAGTAGCAAATTATCACTGCACAAAGGACCCTTGACTTGATCAAGGAGAAGATTTATAGCTATCCCAGTTTATCATGGTTGAGCTACACCCAACACTTTGTGTTGAAGTGTGGAGTTTCAAAGGATGGGATGAGCCCAGTACTATTTATTACAGTGCCAGACTATGCATTCAACATTGTGTATGGCCAGTAGACAACATATGTATCACCATGCAGATCTACAATGATGTCATTGAGCAGTAGTGATGAGATGAGGGCCCCATTATTCTTGGAGCATTCCAAAGGCAAATTCACTCATGAAGAACTGGAGGGAAATATGATAGATGGTAGACATCTTATGATGGAGAGAATTTTCTATTGCCAAGATGGAGTTTTCTTGTTGAGAATCTCATAGCTCAAAGAGAAATTTCTACCTACAACATGTATGGAACCTTATGGGTTCTATTGGGCCATTTATGGGAGGATCTCATGGAGAGACCTCAAAGAGGGTGCACTTAAACATCTCATGGAGTGAAAATATTATCATATGGGGGAGAATGGTATTCTATGTTGGGTGGATACCAAGATTGAGCATGGTATGATTCATCTTCCACATTGGGATGAATGGATTCGGATGAGGAGCAAGGGGTTTACAACCTTCTTACAAATATATAATACAAGGCAAAAAGAAGCATGGCTACGTTGGTTGATTTTGGGCAAGTATGGTTACTACCCAACATCTCACATTTGTGTGGTCCATGCCAGGAACACCATTGATGTTATGCAACAACAAGAGGCATGGTTGCGCTGGTTATTGTTGAGAGAGTTTGGCCATCACACACACACACACACACACACACACACACACATATATATTATGTCCATGTATTTACTTTTGTTTGGGATATGTCTCATGTCCATGAATGTAATTTTTTTTGGGATATATCTTATGTTCATGCATGTACTTTGGTTTGGGACATGTCATAAATCTCACATGATGTGGCAATAGGGGACTTGTTTGTATTATTCTGATATGACATCTCACATCTCAATCAGTATGTTGTTGCTTCATGACTTTCATCATGATGATGTAAGGTGGCAGCAAGAATCCTTGTCGCTTTGGTTATTTTTGGGAAAGTATGGGCTGATTTTTCCCAATAATTTGCATGATGATGGTAGAGGTTGGAAACAGGAAGCCTTACTGCGTTTGCTTCTGTTGGGAGATTATGGTCATTGTACTTGGTATGATGATGATGTGATGTGGTAGCAACATGCATTATTTCGGTGGCTTATTTTGAGAGAGTATGGCTCTCATACTTGGGTTGATGATGATTTGGCATGGAAGCAAGAGGCATTGCTGTAGTGGCTTCTTTTGAGAGAGTATGAATCTATTACTTGGGTTAATGATGATTTGGCATGGTAGCAGAAGGATTTTCTATGATGGTTGTTATTGGGAGAGTATGGTTTGTCATTGTACATGTTCATCCATATGTCTCTACTTCTTATTTTTCACATTGTTGGGATGATGCTTGGATCCAACAAGGTCAACAGGGCTAGGGATGGAAGTATGGAGAGATAAAATACATTTCATGTAGCATGGGATGCAGAGATGGTTTATGATGGGGGACTTTCCACTTTGGGAATATACCACTTCACTTTATGTATCTCATGCATAGAGGAGGATCTTGGAGATCATATAGTTTCCACTTGGAGACTCATTGATGAGGAGAGACATCTAAATTTTCAGTTGGAGGCCATTCTAGACATTCTAGAGAGGTAGATATGGAGCTAGGCATGCATTACACATTGTTGTAGATGGGGAGACCTTCCATATGAGGATGTCATTTTGAGGGAGATGGACTATTGTAACATCCACTTTTGTAGTTGCTTGAGGACAAGCAACATTTTGGCAGGGAGGACTGTAATATTTCCAATTTTCCATCAGTTAATTGGAATATTAGAGTTCTTACTTTTCTTAATTAATTAATTAAATAGGAGGGCAGAGGGACCCATAAACCCCATAGATGAATACAATCCACTTTTTATGTGTGTATGTGGATAATTTAGAAGTAGATCTGCATTATGGAGTTGTGGAGCAACTTTATAATGAAGAAGGAGTGGAGATCATGCATTATTAAAGATATGATCATGGAGATCATGGAGGAAGTTAAATGAGATCATGGTGCACTAAAAGTAAGATCATAGAACACTAATGATGAGATAGTGGAGGAAGTGGTGCATCTAATGCACACATGATGGAGAGAGTGGAAATTAAATGTAGAGATGGTGAAGAACATGGAGAAACATCACAGTCTTCATGGAGGTTAGTGGCCACATGTGCATCGTAGTTATGAGGTGGGCCAGGGCTATGGAAGGCTACAAAGCATAAACGAGAGATGAAGACAGCAATAGAAGGTAGGCTTGAGATTATTATTTTTGATCTGTTTAGATCTAGATCTGTCATTTGAAATTTCTATGCATGCTTCATCTGTTTAGCTAAGTCTGTAGTGTTGTTTAGCACACGGGTGTTTCAGAGCGGAAATCCCACCCTTACCCTCAGGGGATTTCGAGTGCATACTATGGGAAGGTTATTATGAGATGCCATACATCATCATGCATTGGTTCCATATTCAACCACTCTCATATGCACATTCAGTCTCAGGAATTACGCATTCCTGCTTGATGGTTTGAGAGGAGGAGGTTGTTTCTAGCATTTAAGATAGGAAACCAGTGGAGGATTCATCCTTTCACCTTGTTCTTCAAGACCAGACTTCCAGGTGAAGTATATTCATATATTGAATTCAGGCTAGCATTTCACACCTCCATGTAGCAATAATTCCCCAAGGGATTATGCAGTCCGGTCCTGTAGATCTATTATAGGAGGGAAGTTTCTAGTACTTCAGCTAGAAATCCTGTGAGGGACCATATCCTCACTTTGGGCACATTATTTCCATCATTTTTGTGCTTAATTGTAGCATATAACATCAAGTTATAGAGCCTCCATCCTTGACAACACAATTTTACTCAGCTGTTGTGCATTCAACAACTGGATTGAGTGGAGGAGGAAGGAGGAGCTAGATCTTGAGCTTCTAGCTTGAGAATCTAGTGAAGGGATCAACCCTTCAAGCATAGATATGATTGTATCACATAGTAGCCATCTTATGATCATCTTCTTGCTTCAGATTTGCATACCCAACATTCATATGTTGCAGGGCCTAAGAGGGTGATTTTACAAGACTGTCAGATCTGGAAATCCTTTCTGGGTTATCTTGGGTATTCATCATAGAGCCCAGATATGAAATTCTAACATAATATGGGCTTCAAAATTGCCAGATCTACACTTTTATATTTTTCTGGTAGTTGCAGTCTCGACATTTACAGCAGGGACATCACAATATTACTTCTAGCAGTCTAAAAATCACACAATCCCTCTTATGGGAGGACTTCAGGGTAATTATAGCCTTCTTCTTTGGCTTGAGTGTCTCATATTTTGAGCATGTTTTACTTGTTTTTCCACCTCCTATTAATAAAATGGATGAGCTATTCTGTATATTTTATGGTGTACTTAGATTATTTTTTCATTGCTGCAATTTTCAATTATTGTGTTTTTGTATTACTGCATTCTCCATTTTGGAATATTACATTAGGTTAGTATTCTTTCTGCAATTTCAATTCAACAATTTACTTCATGAAAGATGCCTAGTTTTCTTCCATTTCTTTCCAAAGATTAATTTGTAGATTTCTTCCATTGCATAGTAGATATATGTGCTTTGAATCACTTGTAGCCCTAGGTCTAAATTCGGAAGTGTGACAAACTTCATTCAAAACCCTAGAAATATCACCCTTTCATAGGACTCAGAAGAGGATGACATGAGTAGAATGCGTTTGCTGTGTATATAGCATTGTCACCTCCAAGTTTGTACGAACCCCAAGTTGATAAAGTAAAGTAGAGTAGCCTCTAGGAGTTGCATCGTTCTTGGTGCAATACTAGGGCTCACCACTTTTTGGCGCCGTTGCCAGGGAGGTGTCTAGTAGATGCTTTGATTATGTTTTAGCATTCTTTTCTGCTTTAATTTTACATGTTGTTTAAAAATTATTGAGAAATACAAAAAAATATAATTTTCATGCCTCGTAAGAGTAGGGATACTCAAAGAATTTTTTTACCAAAACCCCCCACATCCCCACATAGTCACCCTTCACTCTTCTTCAGTGATTGTGAGGTTTAACACACCATAGGTGAGCCTTTTGAAAATTTTGAAGAACCTATTTGGGAAGAATAAGAACTTGTTTCACCAGAGGATCCTGCTTCACCTATTCAAACCATGGCTGAAACTAAATCCCAAGGAGTCTTTTACATTAGAGAGGAAAATGGGTAAACTAAAATGAATAACATTAGCCCCTCAACCCTTCCACATTTCCATGGACTTACCTTTGAGGGCCCTAACACATTCATGATTGAGTTTGTTGTTGTCTGTAGGACCTATGACTATGCCTCAGATGATCAGAAGGTGAAGCTATTCCCATCTACCCTTAAGGATGTAGCCTTTCTCTAGTTCATGGGTCTACTTGAGAGCAACATCACTACCTGGGCACAGATGCAAGATGCCTTCAACAATAAATACAGGGACTACTGTAGTTCCAAGAAAAATAAAAAGGAAATATTTAGGATGACTCTAGGGCCCGATGAATCCCTAGAGGACTATGAGGAGAGGTTACAGTTGAACTATAAAAGAGCCAAATGCACCCTTGATCCCAGATCACTTAAACTAGTACTTATCTGAGGGATCAGGGAGGAGGTGATAGAAACCCTTAATATGTTATAAGGAGGAGATATCTACTAGCTACCTTATGAGATAGTCAAAACTATCTTCAGGAACCATTCTAGGGTAGCTAGGAAGAAATGTAGAGCTAGCCAAAGTATGACCAATACCCCTTCCTCTTCCACCTCCATCAAGCATGAGATTGGAAATATGTTCGAGGACTTTAAGAGTGATATGTTGCACACCTTTGTGTTGAAAATGGACACAATGTAGATCAAGAGGAAGCAAGAGGAAGTAGAAAGAGCCTTGGCTATATTTTTCCCTAGATGTACTAGAAAACACCCTCGAAATGAATGTCCATTAAATGTCATAAAGGTTTTCTTAGTATGTGAGGAGAATCATGCCATCGACAATTTTCCCTCCTTACCTAGACTCAAAGATGTATATTAAGGTGGGGAAGTAGGACTAGAGAAACTCTATTTCATCAACCAGAGAAGGCTTCAAGGCCCTTGGTCATATCAACAAGGTATGGTGCACCTTATTCCTACTATCAAAATAATCAAAATGCACCTATGTAATATTGGTACACTCCCAATCCTCCATCCCGCCTTAAACCTCCTACTTGGCCTTACAACCCTCCATATCATCCTCAGCCTATGAACCAACCATTTTAGCAGTATGTTCCTCAACAACCTCAGTGGAAAAGCCCATCAAAAGGGTGGAGGATTCAACATAATCAACCACGAGCTCTAATTCATCTTCCCAAACCTCAATCTCAACTTACTCATTTTGCTCCACCCAAGCTACCCTAGATTCCTTCACATCCCAATCCGAACCCAAAGAACAGACATGCACAATAGGTTTATAATGGATAAAAATCTTATCCAGGTTATGCTGTGGATATATAGGGGATTAATATTAGGCCAAGAAGAGTACTCCCAGACAACCATCCTCCATATCCACCTGTAGAGGTTGAGGAGGAAAAGGAAGAAAGTAACAATAAGATCCAACAACCTCATTTTCCTGAGCGTTTGATCCACCCCAGTCAGCACACGCATAGGTGACCGAATTTCTGGGAGAGATTAAAAATTTGTGTGTAAAAATACCCTTTATCTAGGACATTAAGGATGTCCTTATTTACAATAGGCTCATAAAGGAAAAGTGCTTCAAGAAACCTGGGAGAAAGAAGAGAGATACCCCCACCATTAATTTAGTAGGACAACTATCTGACTTAATTTTGGGAAGGGTGATCTTCCCAAAGTACTTGGACCTTGGTACTCCTATTGTATATGTGCACATATATGGTGTCATAGTCCCCAATACTCTGATTTATCTTGGGTCTGCCATCAATGTAATGACCAAGGAAACTAAGCTTAAACTCAACCTCCAAGGGACTTTGATGAAAACCACAATGGTTCTGCAGCTTGCAGATCGGTCCACAGTAACTTCAAAAGGTATTTTTGGGGATGTTATGTGTTGGAGAAGGGTCCCTTAGGACCACATTTTTGGGTAATTAATAATTATTTTTTGTATTTTTTAGTCATACATGCTAAGAAATGCACAATCAAGGGGCTTTGAGGTGGGTCAAAACCCCTTCATGAGTTGTAATGGGCCGAAGGCTAAAAATAGGAGTCACAAACCACAGTTTGCAGACCTTAGGATGAGCGCAGACTAAGATATAAATAGGAGTTCAGATCGAGTCAGATAAGATAATTTTTGGAGTAATTTTTAATGTCTTTTGAGCTGGGAAGGCGAATCTATAAATGTTTTTGTTAGAAAGGCTACTCTTGGCTATGCGCGTAGAGACCTTAGTTCGGCTGTGTGCGGACCCTACTGACTGTGTGCATGGGTGAATATGAAGAAGTGTAAATGGTTTTATGACTGTAATTAATAAAAGAAGTGTTTTGTGTTAATTATGAGTACAAAATTCATTTGTGATATGTTTTTGTAATATGTTTGCTTACGATTTATGTTATCTATGATTGGATCAGTTGTGTACCTATTGTCCTACTTAATATGAATGTTAGATGCACATATCTATTACTATAAGGCCTGAATATCATTATTGAAGGGATCACAAAGCCATTGTATGTGTGCGTGCATGAAAGCATGTGGAACTTGACCTATAACTCTTTCTGGTGTGAAGGACAATCTGCTATTATTATATATCTAAAGACACACATCAATTAATTCTCTCTTGGGGTGTAGAAACCTGGTTCCAGCATCCCCCCATACTACTTCAGGTGATACTTTTACCAACACAAGTATGTCACTGCCAAAATGCCTAGTAGTAATAGGGTTTTTTTGGTTTAACTTAAATTTGAACCTGGGTCAGGACCACTCAAGCCAAAAAATGGTTCTGTTGCCAGGACCGAGATAATTTTGAGAGAGATTAGGTGATGTGGAAACCATCAAAGCTTGAGTTAGAAGACTGGTTCGAGAAAAAAATTCAAGAATTTTCCCTTAAGGAAAATAGAAGTAAGAAGCTGTCTACTGATGATTGGAAACAAAATTATATTTTCACAAAGGTTCATGAGATTTTCTTTGTGACCTTTGAAAAGAGTTACAAGAGTGGTTATCATTGTTAGATAAGTTCCAAACCTGTGGGAAGGACGATAAGGTCACTCAGTGGACCCCTGAGTTGATCCAGCAGTTAGATTAGACTGATAACTCCATCAATCGCATTGTAGATCATTGGATTGACAAAATTTTGGGTGGGTTTGTAACAAAATTTGTAGTAGATCAGTTTGTGTCATATTTTGAAGACGAAAGGAGGTTCTTCAAAGGGTTGAGAGGTAAATTCATAAGCTCTCTGCCTTTGCTGATTAAGATGCTATTGTGTGAAAAGGGTGTTTTGTGCAGTCACATTGAGTGAATTACCCAGACAAGCTAGAAAGAACTACACATAGCGGAAAGTAATTTCCGGTTAACTAGAAAGGAGATAGATATGTATACATCCCTCTGAGAAAATTTTCTAATAGTGATATAGTGAGAGGTGAGGCTACGGGCACCGTAGGTAGCCCTCCTACTACTCCGCAGTCAATCTCGCGCAGGGGTAAGAAATCACCTACCCCACCTCCACCACCACCAAGAGGAGATATGGCTGTGCATATGAAGCTAGCCACTTTAAGGGTGTGGAAGATGAGGACATGGATAGGTTTTGGTTTGTTGCAAATGCAGTATGGACTGTGAAAAATGTTAACACTGATGTTGTCAAAAGAGCGCAACTAGCTATGGCGTTTGAAGGTCGTGCGATGGACTGGTTTATGGGATATCTAGCTCAGCATGCTAATCCTACTGTTGATGAGATCAAGGATGCTTTGAAGCAACAATTAAGAAAACCAAAGTCCTACTCATAGTGTGTAAAAGAGTTAAGATATAAAACAAGAGCCAAATGAATCTGTTTGGGAGGCAGATCAGCGGCTAAAGTGCACTATCACCGGGCACTACAAGGAAAAGACCCTCTAGTGGAGGTTATAAAGGAGGTTTTTAGTGTTATAAAATTGGCCAAAATTGTCAAAAAAACATTTGCTACAACATCTGTTTATGGTTACAAAGGTTTTGGTAGAGCTATTAACGAAAATTCAACACAACTAAAAAAAAAAAAGGTGGACAGAGGTTATTATGGATGTTTTTTAATCGGTGTGATACTCTGGATATAATGCATCGGTGCATACATGAAGACAACGCCTTGGGGCTGTCTCAGTCGAACGAACGCACCGGGACGTTTAGGTGTAAAACCGCACCGGGCGTACTATTTGTCAAACAACGCACGGGGCTGTTCTAATTGGTATTGGGATTTGTGCGGTGCCCATAGGTTGTATCAATGCACCGATGCGTATACCTCTATGATGCACTGGTGCATCGTATCACAAAAAGGCACTGAGATTTATAATTGGTATCGGTATTCGTGCGATGCCCATTGATCGTAAAAATGCACCAGTGCTTTTAGATATATAAACGCCCCGGTACACAGTATCACACAAATGCACTGATATTTATAACTGGTATCGATATTCGTGTGGTGCCCATGGATCGTACAACGGTATCGGTGCGTATAGGAACATAAACGCACCGGTCGACAGTTACTGACACGCACCGGTTTTCATTTTGTTTTTTTTTAGAAACATCGACCTGTGACAATCCAATTATTGTGATTGTTTTAAATTCATTATTCATCAAAATTAAACACATCTTATAACAATATTCATATTAATTACATTTTTATTAATGCATTTGAATGTTTTTATTGGATTTAATTTGTTATATCATATCAGAATTATTGTGGTTTTTTAAAATTCATTATTCATCAAAATTAGACAAATATATATCTTATAACAATATTCATATGAATTAAATTTTTATTAGTGCATCTGAGAACGACAATGGAGAACGCAACAATGACAATGGAGAAAAAAATAGAATAAATTAAAATATATATATATATATATATATAAAAGATAGTCTTTATCATACAAAATGGGACAGTTATTCGTATCCCTTTCTCTTTCAATTGGGACACTATGTCCATTACATTAAACAAAATGTCTGATTTCATGGACATATTTCAAAAAATAAAACACCTTGCTTTGATATCCCAACATAGTGATCATCATTCTTCGCTTGAACTGCTATCACTGCTAGAGCTACTTCCATGACTTGGGTTATTTTCATGAATGTTTTGTTCACAACGTTGATTTTTTCTTCTTCTTCACCTTCCATCTACAAACATAAAAATAAACTGAAATGAGTGTATATACATTGGTGAGAATAATGAAAATTGCAATATTAAATAATATACATCAATGTAAATCGAAAAGAAAAATTAAGTACCATAGCAACAATTGACTCATAAACTATACACATTCTTTAAAAACCATGTACCATGCCATCTTTCAAAATTTCATTTGTTGGCACAGTTCCATACTTTGTTTCCTGCAAGTTTTACACCCCATAACAAATCATATATTTAATATAAAAGATGTTTTTGTTCTATTAATTATAGACGGAGCTAAGTAAAACAAGATCGATAGATGCTTACAAATTCCACAATTAAATTCTGATATGCCAACATATACTCACAACCCATATTTAACCCAATTTCAATCAATTTGTCTGATGGTTCTTCTTTGTATGTTAGCACCTGTTTGAAGACATTCAATGATGATTTTTGTAAAAAAACTTAAAAAATACAAAAATGAAATCTAGTTAAGTTGTTATAAGGAAGTAACAATTACTCACAAACTTAGAGATCAACCCTTTTCTTCCTTGTCGTCCTGTTTTATGTGTTGAATGGGTTCCATTTTCTTCTCTTTTCTGTAAGAAAATTATTGAAAATTAATATTCAATGCTAAATTGTTTACTTATTGTACCTAATGATTGAAAAAGTCAATGATTACATATTACATTTGAAGCACGTTTTTGTTGAGATGGCTCCTCCTGCAATGCAATTTTGTCTCTTTCTTTGACCATCTCCTTGTACACCTTTTTGGACATTCCTACTGGCATATTTCTGATATCAGCTTGTTCACCTTTTGAGATTTTCATAATCTTCCTGAAAATTTAACATGAAAATAAAATATTTAATTTTTATATTGATATATGAAAAGTAAATGTAACAAAAGAGGTATTTATAAATAATTCTAGAGAAACATTTAAAGGAATATTACTTTTTCATTCCTTCTTTTTTGTTGTTGTACGTTTTTTCTATTAAAAGTCTGACATGTCTCATTGACCAATTCTTTGGAAACTCTTTCTGTAGTTTAGATAAAATTTGGTTCTTGGAATCATTGGATTGATTTTTGTATTGTAAAAGGAAATAACGTTTATACATTCGTTCCACTAGATCCCTCAAACTTTTGTAAAAGTTTTTCCCCCTTTCGTTAACTTCCAACACCACTCCAGATGAGCTAAGGAGCAATTCATTTTCATTTGCATGTTCTATTTTTTTTCTTTTCTTAGAACAACATTCCTTTTTTGAGTTGTTGGTCCTTGTAGAAAATTAAACAAATGTGAATTAGTAGACTATTTGACACATGTTATCTAATAATTTTAAGTATATTATTAATGATAATTAGAAAAAGAAACTCATATTGGATCGATAGTATTTTTTCAGTCACCTGATTCATCCTTTTGCAATTTTTCCATTAAATGTTTACACTCTTCTGGTCCTAGATCAGAAATAATCATATCGAGCTTCGTCATTTTGTGGCTGTACATGATACACAGTAAACAATACATATTATTTAAACTTACATATAGTTCAAAAATAATATTTTTATAAAGAATTTACAAAGAACTTGCCTTTTTTTATTTTCTTAATGTGTTAACAATATTTTTGTTACTTGATCTCTTGTTAGTCATTTCTTTATCAATCTGAAACCTGTACCATATCATTCATTAATATATTTATAAATAAATTTTCAACTTTTCAGGTAGAAAATAAATCTCAAGTCACCGATGTGCCTTTCATGAGGTACGCACCGCAACCGGTGCTTGGGGATATTAAAAATGCACCGCAAAATAGTATAATAGACTGTACGGTGCGTTGGGTCTTATAAACGCACCACAAAAATAATGTACTAAACTGTACGGTGCGTGGGGTAATATAAACGCACTGCAAAAATGGTGTAATAGACTGTATGATGTTATCCTCATTAAATGGAGCACCGGTGCTCTATTTCAGATATGGCGCATGGATTTAGAAACTTTTTTTTCAATTTTTTTACTACACAGTGCTTGCGTGGTACACTGTATAATACAGTGCACCGGTGTGGTAGCATATGCATGGCGCATTGATAAAAAAAAATCAATTTTTTCGAAAAATTCACACAATGGCCAAATGGATTGGGATCTAACTATGCAAGTCGTCCCATGGGTTGGATGTCAATCTAAAATGAAAAACCCTAATTCTGAAATCACAGAAATAGGGATAAGAAAGGGGAAAAACAAAAAATTGAAGGGTTTAGGGTAAAAATGGATAAAATTGCAGAAAAAAATAATAATAATCAAATTTAATCACGATATGGTTTGAAATTCTATGATACAGGGTTTGAATTACCATAGGTTTGGTTTCTAATTTTCTGAATACTTTTGTTCGAATGTATTTTTCTTCTCCACAGTGCCCTCGTGCTCTTTTTCTCAAGGTTTGTCTCCTGCAAATATCTGGCTAAAATTTTTAGCAAAAATAGTGAAATAATGAAAAGTGTTTAGTATTTAAAGAATTATTTTATGAAATTAGATTTTCAAAAATATTTTGCCGCCCATTTTTCAATTTGCCGCCCTTTTTTTTCACTTAAAGAAAATAGAGTTGCGTTTATTCATTACCGGTGCGGAAGAGTTGTGAAGCACTAGTGCGTCTTAGTAATACGACGCACCAGTGCATGTTATGATGATAAGCACACTAGACTGTATAAAGTTCTTTTTTTGTATGTAAGATCATAATAAAATAATGATAATTCTAAAGTACATGAATTTATTTTCATTATTTTCTAAACTTTATTATGTTACAAAAATTCATATTATTCTAGATTTGTTATTTTACAATTATTTGCAAATTTACAAATTTAAATATTTTAATAAAATCATTTCACATTAATACAATTAAAATTTTCACATTAATAGAATTAAAATTTTACAAATATTTTACATACAATTACAATTAAAATTAGAATTAGAATTACAATTTTACATTAATTTCACATTACAATTACAGTTACAATTTTAATTTTACATAAAATTACATTTACAATTTTACATAGAATTACATTTACAATTACAATTACAATTTTACAAATATTTTACATACAATTCAATTAAAATTACAATTACAAATACAATTACAATTTTAGAATTTTACATACAATTACATTAAATTTTTTACATAGAATTACATTTACAATTACAATTACAATTTTACAAATATTTTACATACAATTCAATTAAAATTACAATTACAAATACAATTACAATTGTAGAATTTTGCATACAATTAAATTTACAATTACAATTTTACAATTTTTCATATATACAATTACAATCATTTCACAATAAATTAAATATTACAATTACAATTAAAATTTTACATCAATAAATATTTTACATACAATTACAGCTAAAATTACAATTAGTACAAATACAAATACAATTTTACAATTTTACATACAATTAAAATTAAAATTTAAATTACAATCATGACATAATATTTAATAAATATCATGATCATTTAATATTAAATTAATTAATAAACATCATCACGATCATGATAACCACCGTACAAACATCATATTCGACTAAAAAACACATTCAAACATCAAATTAACATCATCACAACACAAACATCAAATATACATCTCATGTCAAATAACTCATGCTATCACATATACACATCTATCTGCAAACTAAACATTAAATGAACAAATCTAACACGACCTAAAAATATGTGCCACATCATGATGATCACCAACATGTAAATTAATTACAATTGCAACATGAACATAAAATACATGGACCATATATATATATATATATATATATATATATATATATATAACTGAATAATGTTAAAAATACACAACTATAATATAAATGTCATGGATTAGCTGGTGGTAGTATAACAACATCAATAGCAGTACAAGTGGAGGCCTGCTTAGTAAAGGGTGCAGCCTCGACGGTCGATGGTCAAGCTTGCTCATGATCATGATCACTAGTACTGATGGATGCATCGACAACTGGTGGTAGTACAACATCAATGTAAGTAGTAGTAGTGGAGGCCTGCTCAATCAATAGTGCAGCCTCAACAGTTGATGGTCCAGGCACCTGCTCATGACCATGAATAGTACTAATGGATGCTACAGCAGGCTGCTGATTGGACATGACCAATGGTCCAGCCTCATCTCCATGATGACTGCTGCTAGATGCTACTAGTGGAGCCTCATGCTCATCAGGCACGATGCGAGGTGAACGATCATGAGATGCATGTGAGTCACTGCTCGCGGACTGTCCATCACGTGCCGCGGCTCGACTACGCCTATAGCTATGGACAATCCTCCTCAATCGCGTAACAACTATTGTAGCTCCTACGACATGCCACATCAGGCGGTACATGTTACGCGGCATGCCTCTCCACATCCGTAACAGCCTATCATCAGCTTGTACGTCTCTGTAATGAGCGGGCCGGATGCCCGCATCAAAAATCAATGCATAGAGTTGGTTGCCCAACTGCATCCTATATCTAGTCTTAGGTCAACCGCACCTAACAAAAGGTGGTACCGGTGCACCATGAGTAGGAGCATGTCTCTCTGCTGCATCGGCCTAATCCTAATCATGATCATCCTCGACATCAACCATGTCCTGATCATCATCAGGATCCACACCTAGATCATGTGGTGGATCCAGCATCTCCTCGCCATAAAAAGAGCCAATGTCTACAAAATATATACAAGTATAGAACAATAATTAGGAAATTTCATTACAAAATTAAAAACAAGTTAAAGCACATGTTATAATAAATATAAATAAAACAATAATATTACCTCTATCATCTGGCGGCTCATCATCTATGAAGAGGATGTTGGGACACCCTCGCCAATCTAATCCAACATAAGGATATGGGACCATAATGAATGGATGCAACCCATCAACACTGGCTAGTAATTCCAGTGCATCATGCGATATCCTGGCTGGAAACATAGTGTCTCCCCTCTTGGGCATCATATGCCCCCACATGTGAATCTGGGCCTCAAACATCGGCCTAAGAGGCTGTCGAACAAAACTAGGTCTCATTTATGGAAACCTCTCAAAAAATAAACAAAACAGCTCTGAAGCAAAAGGGAATTTGACCCTCCCTTGTGCATGAGCACGACATCTATCTAAGTCCGTACAAAACTACCGCAAAAAAATGGCAGACCACCTGAAAAGTCGTGGCTTTTGTACTAAAGAATCAACATAATGGAAAAATGAGCAACTAATGCGTTGCTTGTCACTAGTGTTGTGCAAAATGGTCAAAATGATAAGTGAGAGGCACTGCACGTCCTGTCTACCAAATGCACCTATACGTAACTGATCTCTAGGTACCTGAAACTCTAAAGGAGACAATACATGTGATCCAATGTATCTCTGGGAGTAAACTAACTGACTCCCTGCTACAAAACTAGCTGACATGTCTGGGAATGAGGGAAAATCCACCCTCTCCTCGATAGTCCTGTAATGAAATAAATATCCTCCTTAGTGGGTGTGTACCACTAGTCAGGACCAACCTGGAAAGCCTGTCGGTGGGCATTCCACCTGCGGATAAGATATCTCAAAAAGGCACTATGGGCCTTTAGGGAAGTAGCCTCCTCATAGAAATTGAGGAGGCCTACCAGCCTAAGGATCCCCTGCGTATCTGCTATAATAGGGTGAGGGTATGCATCTCTCTCCCTCTCTTGGGCCTCCCATTGGTGAATCATGTCATACTGTTCAGCCTGTTGTTGCTGCCGTTCCTCCTCTTCTCTCTGAATCATTGACATATTAATTTTTTATTATTATTAAAACAGACATGTTGTTGGTGAGGTAAATCCCCTCTGCGGACAGAGGCGATCCCACTAGCCCTAGAGTGGGTCTAGCCACAAACGAGACAAGCTATAACATTGATTCCTAGTTAATGAATGGATGGAGATTCGATAGATAACTTACTGGAGGTCATATGTCGTTGTTGTCGTTGGAAAGAGTGGCTGCCTCTCGCTCCTGGTTTGACAGATCAAGATCCGCTCGCCTTCACGCTCGGATACCTGCACACACACAAGAAACAACGATGATATACATCATACCATTTCACATTCATAACTATCAGTCAATTGAAGAAGACTAAATCAATTGCACTAAATAAACATAAAACAATGATGGAACCAACACCATAGTCGAGTATATTAATGAAAGAAAGGAAGAGTACAACCAAGCTTCGACGTTGCGGTCTCCTCCAACAGGGTTCCAGCAGAGCGCGTCTCACAAAGGCTCGTTGGGAATTCAGACGAGGCTCTCTCTACGGAATTCTCCTTGGTTCTACCTTCTTTATAGCAATTACTTAGCTATAGTATCTCTTCTCCAAGTTGAGCTTCTTGGCTATATGTTCAACTAGCTTTTATAAAGGGAGAAGGCCTGTTTATATAGAGGAAGAGGGAGAGGTTAGGATCCCTATAATCATGGAAGGGAGTCCTTTTCTTCAAAGAATGTTCCATGGGAGGTAAAAAACCACTACCTAAAGGGAGAGATCCATGGCTTATCAAGTTTAACCACTTCTAATGAGTCATCCCTGAGGTAGTTAGAAGGAAACATCCACCTCTTTTTGTTAAAAAACATTCCTAAAACAACTAGCACGGGAAATACATAGAGACAGAGCACCAGGTGGCACGGGCTCTAGTGAAAATCTTCCCTATTGGCACAAGGGGTGAACTGGCTATCCGTGCCAATGCCAAAACATAGGTTTTTCCGTGCTTTTTGAGGAAATGTTCAATAGGAGAAATGATTTACTTATGCAGAAGGATGCAAAGAAGGTGTTTGTAGAGTATGACACTACTCACAGGTCACGGGAATGATCCTCCAATATGCGGGACGAGGGATTGCAGGGATGGTGACAAAATGCTGTGTAATAGATGCCCCCTAAAGCATGAGTTCCGAGAGAGGGAGGGGTGAAATGATTTATGAGAACGTGTTCGACCCAAACACTGCTGTCGGAAGACTTGCAAGTAAAAATACAACTGATACTTTTGATACATGACATACGGCATGGGTGAAACCATCCATAATAGAGTACATAAATAGTAAGATCTGAGGTATGGACACAACCATCCAGTAATAAGGATCAACAAACAGACTCAGGTATGGTCACAGCCATCCAATCAGAAGAGTCATGCAACAAGTCATAGTAATCCAAAAAGAACCTACAGCCTAGGTTTCATCAGACAAAACCCAGGGTCTTGCGCTCCATCTCTACCTGAAAAAAGTACAAATTCGAGCATGTGAATATGTGAGCTGAATTCAAACATGCAAGAAAATCGTCTGATTAACAACCAATGATGAAAGCCATTAATAGATGCGAGAGAAACCACCAATAATGAAAATGGCTCTCAAGGTATGAAAGGTACAATCCATGCAATGTGAACAGTGATATGGCATCGAACACCCGTAGAATCATCCGATCGAAGGCCAATGATGTAAACCTTGCGTCGAATGCGAAGAACCTGCCATTGAGGCATGCAGGCTCCAAGGTACCTAAAAGGAGTCTCTAGATCGGCTTCCTGGATAATGAGCTGAAGTCGACAGGAAGTGACCTAATCGAAGGTGGGCCATAATGTCTCCCACATCATTGACACGAGACAAAGGTATATGATGTTTGTGAATCAATACCAACAGAGAATCAGAGGGAGGTTGAAAAATTCAGAGGCAAACTTATCTTGAACATATCGGCAGCACGACACTGGATTTGGCAGTAATTGACATCAAGGGATCTTAGGTCATGGTGATGTGGCAAAGAGTAGATGAGAGGTCAAAAAAGATTTCCCAAACCCATGGAGGCAAACAAATGACAAGGTGAGATGTCACCAACCTGACACAAATGCACACAAGTGCCATGTTAAAGAGTGACATACTGTCGACACGACTACAATCTGGTTCCATTTTCCCCCACCATTTCTGGCGAGTGCCCCAATTATTTTTGAAAACAAGATTGAAGGGGATAGCATGTGCTTGAAATGTAAGTTTTTCCTTCGGAAAAATCCAACCTAGTACATTTTACGAGCCCCAGGAAGGAGGAACTCGGGTAACGTCATAATGACGAAGTCCGATGTCATCAGTTTTTAACGAGTCTGACAAAGGAAGAACTCAAAATATTTTCATGTTTAGAGAGTTTGAAAAGAAAGTGAAAAATAAAAATCCAATATTCCCTTTTCGTAAATAGTCTCACAGATCCGAAAAGGTAGAAAACTGTGTCTGAGAGAACCTCTTAGTCGCGATAGGCTAAGGTTTTCCTTTTTCGTAATTAATCTATCCTAGCTCGAAAAAGGGGTAAACATATATGGGGTAGATATCATTTCACAACCAATTTAGCGAGTTCAAAACGACAAGCGTCTCGACAATATTTTCAGTTTTAGAGAGTCAGAAAAGAGTTGAAAGGTGACTCCAATAGTGACTTTTTCATGTTTTTACCGAGTCTGAAAAGTATAAAATACAACTCGTTTCTTCGTCATAACCATGTGGAAACCTGTCGCTGCACAAAAAGACGCTTGTAAAACGTATTTCTCGATAATAATATGATGAAATAATTGAAAAATATGTTTTAAAATCTAATTTAAGATTTTGAAAAGTTATAAAAAACCATAAGTGGTAAAAAAATTATTTACTTTTCACATTTACCTCTTTGTGGAGCAACAATGGTCCATTTACCTTACGATCTTATGGCGACGATTGTGAGCGATCCAGTGAACCAATATTGATTCCGTTAGTATTAGGTAAGAGAAAACACCATTTACCACATTTTAAGCTAATTTTTATTACCTTGATTTGTCATTTTGAATCCTTTAGGGGAGGATTTGTAAAAATTAGGGCATCACGGTTGGCGCGGGTTTTGAGCATGGACCTGCACCAATCGCCTCTTTTTTACACAGGGGTCGTGCCCATTGGCACGAATATTAGAAAAACACTCGCGCCAACCATGCAACCTAAAATCCGCCTAAATGAAAAGAAAATGTAACCATTTGCTTGCAAATTTAGATGCTTAAGGAGACTTACAATGTTCATGTGAACAATGTATGCAGGTACCACGAAAAAAAGATGGTGATTGAGTGGAAAGAGAGAGAAAAGAATGAGGAGGATGAACTGGCCATGGAAAATGAACAATGCAAGAATGCCCTTAGAAACTATGGGCTAAAGAAATTCTTCCTGACACTGTGCCTCCGAGCTCAGCCTGAATTGCTTCAATATTTGATAAGCATTTGGGACAAGGATCAAGAAAAGTTTGTGCTTCGGGATTAGGAACTTGAACTCAAAGTCTTTGATGTATATTTTATCACTGGATTGTCATGTAGGGGTGTAGTCCCTATCTTGACCAGCACCCATCCTTCCGAAGAAAGCATGGGAATGGTAATTGACAGGGCGTGCCGAGGGGCACGAAAAGGAACAAGGAGTGGAAAGGTTAACATCCAAAACGTTTCTAATCTGGCACTAAAAGTAGTGCTGCACACTATCACGCGGGCTACAGGGTCGCAAGCACCGCATGAGGAAACAAAGACACAACTGCTTCTCGCCTTAGAGTGCATGAACCTGACTCTCTTAAACTGGGCCGAGGTCGTGACTATTAACATCAAACGATATCTCACCAAGTGCAAGAAGACCAAACTAAAGAATTTTTGGTATGGATCCATTTTGGTATCATTCTTCTTGGAATGATTAACCATATTCCAACATCAGGAGGTTATTTTCCCGATGCCACCACCTAGAGAGCCACGGATGGCCCGATGGGCCGCACTAATGCCTAGAGCAGGGGTTCGCCAACAGATGTCCTGGAGGCCAGATTTTTTTGATTGGCTTTAACGATAATTGATTGTCATGGAGGATTGGCCCTATGCTGGCACAGAATTCATCGGTGATCCAGACCTCCTGCTCCCGGAGGGAGAGGATTGGGACGAAGAGCTAGGTGAGGATCATTTTTTTTTTCATGAGTTTTATGATTTTTTGGTATATATGCATGTTTTTACAGTTAATATTATATGTAATGTAGATGTTGGCATAGAGCAACTTGCAGGTATGTCGCCGATAGCAAGGTGAGTTCCTCGCGATTTCGATCCTCATGGTGAGGGTGGCGAGGAGGAGATAATACAAAACCTGGAGGGGATCGCCCGTGGGATCCTAGACTATGCTAGCTTGGATGATGTGCCTTGAGCCTATCAGAGGCACACTATAGGGGTGCTGAGTCGTATCCACCACCTACTGAGGTGGTTGGTACGGGCGGTGATGTGCTATCATGAGCACCACGCCGATTAGGCACTTAGGATTTTTATTTCCGCACATTTTTGAGAGACATGTTGTCTCGCGATGTAACTGAAACATACATTTATATTTTTTGGGTTTTTATGATGCATACGTTGCAAACAATCAATATATATATATATACATCTATTTTCTACATGGGTTTATTTACTTATGATGATGTTTTATAAATTTCGCAAATGTCTATCTAGCACAATGTTAGCTATTGCATCAGTTAATGTATTCATTCGTCTTGGTATATGTTGATATGAAATGAAATCAAAATGTCTTTCAAGTAAACGAATACGCAAACACAATCTCAAAATGCATGGGTTCTGAACCAAATAATGACCCTTAAGTTGAAGAAAAAAAAGCTGCGAATCCAGATTCACAAGCAATGCGTGTATGCCGAGGTTAACTACCTCGGTTAGTAGTTCCAAAACAACAGTATATTCAACAACATTGTTTGTAGTTGGTCCTAGAAAAATACCTTGTAAGTTAATCAACTCACCAACAAGATCATAAATTACCCAGGCTGTCGAAGACAAGTTCCTGGTACTACGGGAAGCACCATCCGTGAAACCAACATAAGGGGAAATAGACATCTGCATAACAAACAAGACCCAATAAGCAGAAAAAATCTCACAAATCACATCAAACCAAAGCATGCACAAAAATAAAAAAATCACCTATGTACACATATCATGCATGAATGACTCAAGCATAATACTTTTTGAGGTACAACCCATTCCTGGGCTGTGCTAAGGGATAACCTTCATAATCAATAAGCTCATAAGCCCCATTTTGTAACACACGTTTGAAAATGTAGGGCCCATGCTACATGGGTTGGAATTTACCTGCCCCCAGCTTGTCATAAGCTTGGTCATACAGGAGAATGAGGTCGCCTTAAATAAAATAACAAGGGGAAACTGTTTGGTCAAAACGAGCTTTGACTCGCTTCTTCTGTGCTTCAATGACCAAGGCAGCTAAGCAATGAGTTTCATCCAATCTCTCTAAGTAGAGGAGGCACTCTTCTTCAGTCGAAGTATCAAGCATTAATTCCACAACTAGTTTGAGTGAAAGGATTTCATATTCAATCGGAAGAGTGGCTTTTAGATTGTATGCCAACTGAAATGGGGTAAATCCGGTTGCACTCTTAGTCAACGTTCGGTAAGCCCAAAGAGATGAAATCTACATGAGATGCCAATTTTATTTATGGATCCCAATTTTTCATTGAAGCATTGTAACAAGAACTTTGTTTATGGCTTCAACTTGGCCATTAGCTTGTGGGTAATATGATGTAGAGCTGTCGTGACACATACCCAACTTATATGTAAGCTCTACCATCATATAGTCCCAAAAATGAGAACCATGATCAGTAACGATGGCCTGAGGGACACCAAACTAAGTAATAACATGATTGAATATGAATTGCGCTGCTGTCTTACCATCCGCAGCCAGTGTAGGCATTGCTTCAGCTCATTTTGTGAAATAATCGATGGCGATGATAATATAGGCATACTCCCCGGCCGAAAGAGGGTTACATGTCATAAAATCGATGCCCCATTTGGAAAAAGGACCAACGGTAATGATAGGATGTAAAGGAATAGGTGGCGCATGCATTTTTCATTGATATATCTGGCACACATGACATTTGCGTACTGCGACAATGCAGTCTTTAAAAATGGATGGCCAGAAATAGCCAGCACGAAGGATCTTCTATGCAGTGGCATAACCAGACATGTGACCACCACAGGTGCCACTGTGGTAGTCATTTAAAACTTTCTCAACTTCCTCGAGGTTTAGACATCGGTGGAGTATAGAATAGACTCCAACACGATAGAGGGTATCTCCGATAATACGATAAGGTTGCGACTAATGTTGAATGCGCCGTCGAGCATCTTTTGTTAAACAAGACCTAAAAGTAGAATTTTGGAGGTACACGATGATATCACCGTACCACGGATCAAGGGTTCTAATCAAGAAAAAAATTTCGTCTGGAATATGATCTTCAGAATGAGAAGGAGCAGAGTCGGCGGGGAGAGAACAAATCAAATCAGTGAAAACAAGTGATTTCTTTGATTTGGCTGTAGTAAACTCCAAATCAAAATATTGGAGGATAATGATCCATTTTGAGTATTTTCCCTTGAGAAACTGCCAAGAAAAAATATAGGTCATGGGGTTACAATCAGAAATCACGGTCACCATGCGTAAAAGGATATAATGACGAAAACGCTGGACGGCCTGGACCGCAGCCAACGTTAACTTCTTGACATGTGCGTAACGGGTTTCAGGGTCGAGAAGGTTCCAAGACAAGTAATAGACAACATGCTCATTACCATCATCATCATCTTGAACTAAAACCATGGCGATCGTATTGAAGGCAACAGCTAAATAGAGGGTGAAATCACGATGATAATTCGGAGGACGTAATTGTAATATTCCTACTTAGCCTAAGTTAAGAGGAATATACATTTTTGTTTTAATTTATGTTTCATGAATAAATGAATAAAGGAGGACATGTAAAACTCCTGAAAAGACTGAATAAATAAATGCCCATGTGAATAAGGATAAATCAGGGCCATGTAAATAAATCACTTGCAGGTGTGAAAGGGGTTTGAGCTGTGAGACTGGGTCAACCTTGACCAAATCTACAATGCTGTCTAGATTCAATGTAACTCATAAAGGGACATCACATTTCTAGAAGGAGGCCCCTCATGTGAAAGGAGATAACTCATCAAGGTGGTTTATGGTTTGCAAAGGCTCTCTTCTTATAAAAGGAAGGGGAAGGCAGCAAGAGAAGGTTGTTGATTGATTATATTTCTGAGTATCTTGTCTGTTTAGTGGAGGATTGTGCTGCTTAGCACTTGGAGTTATTATGCAGGGATTTCACCTCTTCCATTCAGGATTATTGGAGGAGTATTTGTTGATTTGATCCACTATTAGGATTTGGGCCAATCTCTACTTCCAACTGCAACGTAGATCCAGTCAGGGTTTGCTTGCTTTTGTAGGCTGCGGCAAGTGGAACTCTAGATCTATAGAGATCTAGCTTGTATTGGAGCCTATTATCATGGAGTATGTATTTTAACCTCCTGGAAGAGTGCATCCATTGATTTAGCTTCATATTTGTATCTTGGTGTTAGGCCATCATTTTTATTCAAGCTACAACGCAGTTTTCATTGAGGAACTTTGTTATTTTAATTAGAGGTTCTGCAGGGTGTTTTGATCCCATTTTTGATGAGAGATCTCTGGTGCTGGGCTTTGCCTTTCACTTTGGTGATCCATGGATTAGCTTTCTGATCCATGTTATGTTTAGATCTGATCTATTTTAATGTAAATTAATCTTCAGAAATTTCTGAAGCATTTTGCATATCTGTAACTTAAAACTCATATCTACTCTTTGTAATACATGATTTGGTCAAAACCCCAAGGGGATCTTGTAAAAAATACTTTCTAGTTTCCAGATCTGAAATGGATCTAATTTTTTGTCCACAGACCTATCCTAGATCTGAGTTGTAATATTTAACTGTTGCATCTCCTCAAAATAACACTATTAAGCCATTTTGCAGTTTATATATGTGTTGCAGCCTTCTTTTCTGAAGATTTCTTGCTCTATTGTTTCCTGTATTCTACTGTATATTGAAAGAGGTTCATTGTAATTATGATTTGTTGCTGTATAATCATAATTTAATCATATTTGATGGCATCCTGTTCATACTTTCCAAGACTGCGCTATTTTTGAAGCAGTTTGTTGTGCATAGATGCAACCCCTCTTGTAGGGTATTTTTTAGCTAGACTAGGTGGCGGGAGATCTGTTTACCACACCTAGTTTGATTTGTTTTTGCTCCCCTTTTGGATCTAGACTCTAGATCTACTGATCTAAGGGATCCAAGGGCTATAAAATCATTTCTATGCATCAATCTCCTAGGAGTGCGTTATTTCAGCAGGCTTACTGTGCTATTCTAGATTTGGAATACTATAGTGGTATCAAAGCTCCTTTCTTGGCACAACCTGTGCTTTCCTTGGAGCACCACAAACATGTTTCATTCAGAAGAAGATGAACCTATTATTTATATTTAGAAGAGGTATTATAACATAATTCAAAATAAGTTTGATTATACTACTGATGATCAAGACAAGGGTAAAGCCCCTGAACTGCAAGTGATAAAGAAGGAGGAGAGTTTGCAAGAAATTTGTTGGTGGCCATGAAAGATATTGCCAAAGAGATCAAAGAGATGAGGATGGACATAATGAGGGAATCTCCTGGGAGATTTCATCCGCGGGAAATCTCTGACATGTCTCATCACTGGGCTGGTCAACTAGTGAACCAGCCACAAGCCCCACAAGCTCCACAATGCTCCACTATGCCTACCTTCTTGGCTGTGGAGAATGAAGGACCACAAGAGAAAGCTTCCCTTGAAGAATACTTTGTGGAATATGAATCTCATAATCAGAGATTCAGAGACCACTTGAGTTTCCAAGAGTTTTTTCACCTCAAGGACAGAAGAAGACCAAGGTAGCAGTATAGTGATGGTGGGTTCTTTCATAATCAGGATAGACACCACTCTATGGGCAGATTATTTTTGCCTAAGTTTGATGGATCATCCTCCAGTTATGCCAAGGCATGGGTAGAGAAGATGGACATTTAATTTCAGCTGAACAAAGTCCTCGAGACTGAAGCCATCAATATTGCAGCGCTGCACTTTGAGGGTGAAGAACACAATTGGTGGTTCCATGGGTTGTCTACATTGGGACATATCAATGTGACTACCTATTCTGAGTTTACTAGAAGACTGGTGGAGAGGTTTGACAGGAAGGATCCAGAAGCACCATTCAAAGGCATTGCAAAGCTAAAGCAATCAGGGAATGCATAAACTTATATCTCTGAGTTTCTGAGATTATCTGTCATGGTTTCTGATCTGTCTGCAGCAAGGAGGGTGTACATGTTCATCGATGGCCTGGAGGAACCTTTTAATGTGTTGGTTATGTTAGCCACCTATAATATTTTTTTATACCAAAAGGTGGCTAAGATCTTTTTGAACCTCCAAGGAACAAATTTTATCACTAAAAATTGTTGGCTCTTGAAGCCTCTTTAAGGCCTCATGCCTCTGTCCCAAATCCTCATTTGCTGTCCCATTTTATACTCAGAAAATTCTGCTGATTCCAAATGAAAGACTGCTGAAAGACCATATTTTTCCCTCTTCTCAAACCTTTCATCTACTCCCCTTTTTCTCCATCAAAACTTCCTTGTTTTCATAAGGCCTCTTCTTTCCATTTATGAAAAATTCCCCTTTCCATAGTTAAAAAATCACTTTTTAACTATTTCGGAACCCCCAAACCCATTTAAATCCTTGAAAATTTTCATAAAAAACAAAGTTTATTTACTATGGACCTAAGCCCCTTAGGCTAAAGTCCTAAACCACTTCCCCCCACATGCCCATACGTTAAAACCAAATGCCAAAGCTTTTCGGCGCTAATCGCATCGCAAATATCCAAGGGTGCATGTCTTTGAACCATTACAAAGCTCCGATTGCGATTAGCCTTTCATATAAAACCCCCTGATCATATTATTTCCTCATATAACCATAGAGCCCACAATCGGGTGCTAAACCATTGAAAAATTCCTCTCCGATCAATTTTTTCCTTTGTAAGCCCAAAACCCAGTTTCCGAAGTTTTAAGTTAAAAACTTGAAGTCACGTGTTTAATATTTTAATGGGTTGATTGAAAGACCGATCGTGCAATCGCAATCGGAGAAATCAAATGGGTAGATCAAAAAGACCCGCATCAAAGTTCCGATGCGATTGGGACTTGTATGTTAAAAGTTTCCCCTACCCCTGTTTCATATGACTTCCCCCAGGACCAAGTGTTAAGGACCCCGGGTGCCAATCGCATCGCAACGTTTCAAATAGGTTGATCGGAATAACCAAGCCCGATGGCCCGATTGCGATTGACCCCTTTGTTTTAAATACGCCCCGGGCATATTACATTCCATATAACCGAAGGCCCTGCAGTCAGGCGTCCGTCCGCTTTATATACATATTTTCCGCCCCCGATCCATAAAAACTTTATGTTATTTCAAAAATTAAGTTTTCATATATTTTAAAGGGTTTTCCACCTGTTCTTCTCAGAACAGATCTCCGCCGTTGATATGACTCTCAGATCGAAAGGCCATCGCTCAATCGCAACTTTCTCCGATTGCGCAATCGCATGCTCCTACCTGCCACCTCTGATTGCGATTCCTCCGATTCGCTCCCCGCCGTTGATCTGACCCTCAGATCTAACGGTCATCGCTCCATCACATTGCAAGTTTCAATCGCATCCCCTCTTCTGCGCTCCCCGATTGCGACTGCTCCGATTTAATCCCGTCCGTCCATTTCCCGCGAATCCAACGGTCATCACTTAATCGCACAAGTCTCCCCGATCGCGCAATCGCATCGGCATTTTCCAATCACGCCCTTTGTTTCTTCCCTCCGATTGCGATCCTCCGATTAGATCTGGACCGTCCACTTGTCCAGATCGGTCGGTCCAAAGCCACCCCGCCTTATTTCTTCTCCCCGCTCTCCTTTGCCTTTTTGCGCCGATCTCCACCGTTGGATGCCTTCATCCAACGGCTATGCTCCTTCCCCGCCTTCTAAGCAGTTTAAGCCAAATTCCGCAGGATTTCTTAATTTTTTTTGTGTTTTTCAGGTATTTTAATGGTTTTCCATTATGTTATGAAGAAAAGCTGAGGGCCAGAAAGACTTTTCCTACGCCTTTGATCTATCAATAGGAACGATTCTGCCGGGCTCTATTTCCATTAGTTGTCGATGCTCTATGAGCATTGATACCTTTAAAAAGCCCGGCGCGGCTCTACACATTAACAAGACACTGTTTCATTCAGGGCAGTTAAAGAGTATCGGTTTCTGAAGACAGCACACAGGAGATTGAAGATTGAAGACAAATTTGGGGATCACGTCTAAGGTTGAATATCAAAAGCCTAATCTCCCAAACTAAAGCAGAATTAATAGAAAATCAAAAAGATCTGTCAGGCGGAAAAGACTTCCACCGCTGCATTTGAGGCAAATTGATTCCTCAGCTACCACAGGAGCCACCTGTTGCCTCAAAGCATTCAAATAGGGGTCGAACTTATTGAAGAAAATCATATATTCACCTCCAGCGTAGCCAAGGAGTTACTTCTGCAAGAGAATAAATGCAAAAATATCTGCAGAGTCACTCCACACAGCGTACAGAGCCTCAAAGTCAAATAAAGCTCCCACCGAGCTTTGATATTTATTGAAAAATAGTTAATACTGTGATTCACCTGCAAAAAATCTCCATCGAGCCCCTCAGAAGGTCGAGGAGTCATCACACTGTATTAATTGCCTTAAGAGATCTTTTTTCAGATCTCACCTCCTCATTCTTCTATAAATACTTCTATAGAAAATGAGAACGGGGGTTGTTGGTTGCTGTTTGATCACAAGTTGTAATATTGAAACTCTTTGAAATGAATAGACAAGTCTGTTGAAGTTGAAAATAATTTGGAGTCTTGGATGTCTTGATGATGCCGTTGCATGTCTGTTCCTGAGAAGGCTCTATCATTGGATCCATGAGCTTGGCTGTTGGTGAAGTGCTCTGAACCGTTAAATGTTTTTTCCCTTGTTTTCATTATGTTCCATAATTTCTTACTACAGTAGGCTGAAATTTTTAGGCTAAGAAATGACTCCTAGAAGCACCTTAGACCTGTTCACCCTTCACTGTTTTATGTTTTCTTCTATTTGAAGTATTTTAGAGGCTAAACCTTCTCTTTAGTCTTCATGCTCGTTTATTTCCTTGATAGCTCAAATAGTTGGTTTCGGCTATTTTGTAGTTCTCCACCTTTATGCTATCACTTGTCGTTATTGAAGTCTCCCTTCGAAGTACCATTGTTTTAAGTTAACCAAAGAGGTCGGTTTTGATCTTACCCTTTGCCCCTGCTTAAACAGTTGTTTTGAAGGTATTTATAGTTGCAAACACAGATGTTATTTAGGTGTTCCCTCTTCTATGAATGCAATTATCGGTGAATCTTTTATGTTTTCTAAATCCTCTGAAATAAAATATTTGAGGAAATAGGGTGTTGCTCGAATCTTAGATTTCATTTTAGAAGTTGTCTTGAAATCATTTTCTGCTTAAAGAATGTTTGTAGAATTTATGGTTAGCCCTGTCTATCAAATATCTCTTTATTGATAAGTCATGTTTCTCAAGTTCCCTTTGTTGAGAATTAAATTTCTTTTTTCAAAATCATTAATGTCCATCTCATTCCAAAACAAAGGATCCTGTGGCCAAGTTAGATTTTCCCTTTGATATCCCATATCCCTTGAAGAGTTTGTCATGACCTTATTTTGACTCCATTGCCAAATGAACCAGATATTTCCTCTTTCTGTCTATCTTTCCTAGACCTTTCATATTCTGCTATATCAACTCAACCCAACCAAACAAACATCTGCACTTGGTAACTAGTCTAAAATCCATAATCAAAGCAAACAAGATAAACCTTTGCAAAAAAATATTTGAGAGATCCCTCTCTGAGAACAGGAGGACTAGATTCTGGAACTCTAAAGATTGGTTCTGATGTTGCCTTGTCTTTTGATTTTCCAAGTTTGTCAAACACGGGACACCAACATAATGGCGATCACGGTGGGACTGTGAAAATTAGAGGTTTTCAAACCTTTTCTTGACTTTAGGTCTAGTATAACATAAGTAACTTTTCTTCAGCTTCGCCTAACATAATGGCAATCATGATAGGACTCTTTTGAATAAGTGAAAAACTAAGTAACCCTTAGGATTCCTTTTAAATCCTTATCGAACCTTGGAAGAACCGATTTACCAAGCCATGAGCAACTACTTGTTTGTTTGAACACCTTAGCTAAGTGCAAAATCAGACTTAGAACACTCTTAACCTATAAAAAACAAAATAAACTCGGAAAAGCCCAAAATATTTCAATTTTGGCTTCATAATAAATATGGTGGTGGAACCATAAAACATTTTATCTTTATAAAAACTAAAAATTTTCCACACGAGTGACTCCCGCGGCCTCAGTGGGCCTGTACCCTTCAGGTCCTTGTGAGCTCCCTTGGGAATGCCTTGAGCAAACCCAATCATGTTGTCGGTGGACAGCAAATTTCAAAATCTTCCACCTGGCGACTCCACAAACCCAAAAGACCTAATAACTCTACTGGCAGAAGACTCTAAACTGGTTAAAAAGATACAGTGACCTTAAATACAAAACTCAACCATTACAAGACCTAAACAATGAGCAAGATTATAGACAAATTAATAAAGAAAAATTACTGATCATGATGGAGAAAATGATGTACATACTTGGGAAAATATTTGAAATGCATGAGGCCAATTTAAATATTGATGATCTAGAGCAGCCCATACTCCTTTCGAATCAAGAGCAAACCCAAAAACTACAAAATAGGTATGATGAACAAGATTACAATGAGAGCAATGAAGAAGGTTGTCAGGAAACTCTTGATTTCCTACCTATTTCTTATATTATGCCATTAAGAGAACTCCATAACCAGATTGCAAAAGCTCATAGTGAGTAGTGCCTTGAGGAAAACATAAGCCATTTTGAACCGACAAAATCTAAAATAGGAGAAGAGACAATACAACCAGGGTTTCTTCCTTTATGTTTCGAATCATTTCAGATTATTAAAAGACATTGGAATCTTCATAATATGCTTGAAACAACTCATGAACCTTATAGTCGAAGTGACTACCATGAAAATCATGAGGTGTTGGTTGAAATTGATATAGATCAGGAAAAGGAAGAGAATCCTCAAAATTCCCCTACGAGCACAAGTAATCATTCCCTAGAAAAGGCTCAAGAAGACATCCAGCCTCAAAACCAATTAACACAAGAGGGAGAGGATTGTTTTTCTTCTGTCCAAAGCAAAGAGAACATTCCTTCTCTTTTTAAAAAGGAAGAAATTGATCAAATATTAAACAAACAGTCAACCCTAAATTCTTTGTTAGAACAAAACACTCCCACTCATTTATCTACTAAATCTTTTTGTCTTGAAATAGAAAATAAACGTGTAGGTCAGCTAAAGTAACAAAATGATAACCCAATATGTTTGATTGGTGAAATTGTGTATACTAATGATTTTTCAACTTCTGATAAATCTAATGATGATGATGAGCTCCAAACAGAAACTAGTCATGCAGGGCAAACAAAAGTGGATTGGTGTCATGAAATTCATTATCATTAGCTTGAAAGCAGCAATCAGCCAGTCCAATTCATCAGGAATAATTTTCACATAATTGGGAATCAGCTATCTATTAGTTGTAATGTTGGGGTTGAGGAGAAAGAGAAATTTCTTGAACAGGATGCATATGAGGAGCCTCCTCCTGAAAGAGTTGAGGTAATAAAAGATACCCCTACTCAAGAACATGATGATCTCTTCACGGAGCATAGTCCACTGAATCAGAGCATACCAGGACTACAAGAGGACAACACTACAATATATGATGAATCCTCTAGTTTAGATAATAATGAAGATGAGGAAGTTTTTCTTCCTCATAAGAATCTTTGCCTTAATCGAGTGAAGAAAGAAGAGATGATCGTGGTTGAAACGTATCTTCCAAACACTCACAACCAGGTATTATTTCAAGATCCCTATGCTCATTTCTTGAAAATCTTTGAAGAAGGGATAAAGGTTATTAGGAGCAGTATATTACCAAAAGCAAGAGGATTATTTAGCACTGCTGCTAAAAAACAAAAAGAATGGGAGTGGCCCTGTTTGTCCAGCCTGCACAAGGAGATGAAGAAGGACCAATCGTGAAATCATTTGCTAGATTGGTTTTACTAGAAAAGAGAGTTCATCAGCTAAAACATGTAAATGTCCCAAGTTAGATTAGGTTAGATAGGAAAGCAATAAAGCTCAGCTTTGAGCATTTAGTTAGTTTTTGATTTTTATCTTGTAAAAAAAAAAAAATCTAAAAACAATAGAAAAGAAAGAGGCAGAAAGGAGGAAAACAAGAAAATAAAGAAGCCCATGCCAAAAATGAGAAACAAATCTGAAAGTGTACAAGCTTAAATGCCACTCCGATAACCACACTTCTAATTAGTCAAACGACCTAATCTTGACTAATCGGTTTTCAATTTTCTCTTTGATAGGGTAGTGAATTGTGGTTTGCCAAACTGTTTAATCTTGGCTTATCAGTAGATATATTAGGATAGAAATTAAAGGTTCAAACAAATTCAAAATCTGAACCAAAATCTCCAAAGAGAGATGACTCAAAACTGTTTTATATTCTGAGTCTAAAGATGTAAAATCTGGTTCTAAATAACTCAAAATCTAAACCAGAGAAAATGAAAGAACAACTCAAACAAAAGCAAAAACAGAGCTGTGACGAAGAGAGAAGGCCGTGATGAGAAACTTTCAGATCCTAAGCCTTCCATTTTGATTTTAATTTCATGATAATAATCTATGTGCAGCTTGTTTTTATGCCATAGATCACATCAAGTTAAACAACTTAATCTTAACTTGACTGTTTTTAAATTTCTGTCTTAGAATTTAGAGAATGAAAGTCTGTTGGACAGTTTAATCCCAACAGAAATTAGATTAGGTAGAGAAATATTTGAGCTCAACTATTTAATCCGAGTTCAAGGAGAAATAAGGATTAGAAGTAGATTAGATTTCCTGCTTTCAAAAGAATAAAATGTTGTGAATAGAGTTTGCCAATCCAAGTGCACTCTGATGAAGAAAAAATGCTAGATCTGTAGGATTGGGTAGGTAGCAAGCTGGTTAATAAAGGTCCATTGTTTTCATGGCTGCCAAATATGTTTTTAGAAGAAGATCGTTAAATCACAAAAGGACAGCCCAATGGATGAGGCAACTGATCAGCCTCCCAGAAATCAAGTCTGAATTCTTGAGGCCTTCAAGAAGGCACCATCCCCAAGTGGAGCCACTGTTAGCCACCTATAATATTTTTTTATACCAAAAGGTGGATAAGATCTTTTTTGAGCCTCCAAGGAACAATTTTTATCGCTAAAAATTGTTGGCCCTTGAAGTCTCTTTAAGGTCTCATGCCTCTGTCCCAAATCCTCATTTGCTGTCCCATTTTATACTCAGAAAATTCTGTTGATTCCAAATGAAAGTCTGCTGAAAGACCATCATTTTCCCTCTTCTCAAACCTTTCATCTGCTCCCCTTTTTCTCCATCAAAACTACCTTGTTTTCATAAGTTCTCTTCTTTCCATTTATGAAAAATTCCCCTTTCCATAGTTGAAAACTCACTTTTTAACTGTTTCAGAATTTAAACCATTTAAATCATAGAAATTTTCATAAAAAACAAATTTTATTTACTATGAATCTAAGCCTTAGGCTAAGTCCTAAAACCACTTCCCCCCACATGCCCATACGTTAAAACCAAACGCCAAAGCTTTTAGGCGATTGCATCGCAAATATCCAAGGGTGCATGTCTTTGAACCATTACAAAGCTCCGATTGCGATTATCCTTTCATATAAAACCCCCCGATCATATTATTTCCTCATATAACCATAGAGCCCGCAATCAGGCGCTAAACCATTGAAAAATCTCTCTCCGATGAATTTTTTTCTTTGTAAGCCCAAAACCCACTTTCCGAAGTTTTAAGTTAAAAACTTGAAGTCACGTGTTTAATTTTTTAATGGGTTGATTGAAAGACCGATCGCGCAATCGCAATCGGAGAAATCAAATGGGTAGATCAAAAAGACCCACATCAAAGTTTCGATGCGATTGGGTCTCGTATGTTAATAGTTTCCCCGCCCCTGTTTCATATGACTTCCCCCGGGACCAAGTGTTAAGGACCCCGAGTGCCAATCGCATCGCAACGTTTCAAATAGGTTGATCGGAATAACAAAGCCCGATGGCCCGATTGCGATTGACCCCTTTGTTTTAAATACGCCCCGGACATATTACATTCCATATATCCGAAGGCCCCACAGCCGGGCGCCCGTCCGCTTTATATACATATTTTCTGCCCCCGATCCATACAAACTTTATGTTATTTCAAAAATTAAGTTTTCATATATTTTAAAGGGTTTTCCGCCTATTCTTCTCAGAACAGATGTCCGCCGTTGATCTGACTCTTAGATCGAAAGGCCATCGCTCAATCGCAACTTTCTCCGATTGCGCAATCGCATGCTCCTACCTGCCACCTCCGATTGTGATTCCTCCGATTCGCTCCCCGCCGTTGATCTGACCCTCAGATCTAACGGTCATCGCTCCATCGCATCGCAAGTTCAATCGCATCCCCTCTTCTGCGCTTCCTGATTGCGATTGCTCCGATTTAATCCCGTCCATCCATTTCCCGCCAATCCAACGGTCATCGCTTAATCGCACAAGTCTCCCCGATCGCGCAATCGCATCGGCATTTTCCAATCACGCCCTTTGTTTCTCCCCTCCGATTGCGATCCTCCGATTAGATCTGGACTGTCCACATGTCCAGATTGGTCGGTCCAAAGCCACCCTGCCTTATTTCTTCTCCCCGCTCTCCTTTGCCTTTTTGCGCCGATCTCCACCGTTGGATGCCTTCATCCAACGGCTACGCTCCTTCCCCGCCTTCTAAGAAGTTTAAGCCAAATTCCGCAGGATTTCTTAATTGTTTTTGTGTTTTACAGGTATTTTAATGGTTTTCCATTATGTTATGAAGAAAAGCTGAGGGCCAGAAAGACGTTTGCTACGCCTTTGATCTATCAATAGGAACCATTCCGCCGGGCTCTATTTCCATTAGTTGTCGATGCTCTATGAGCATTGATACCTTTAAAAATCTCGGCACAGCTCTACACATTAACAAGACACTGTTTCATTCAGGGCAGTTAAAGAGTATCGGTTTCTGAAGACAGCACACAGGAGATTGAAGATTGAAGACAAATTTGGGGATCATGGCTAAGGTTGAATATCAAAAGCCTAATCTCCCAAACTAAAGCAAAATTAATAGAAAATAAAAAAGATCTGTCAGGCAAAAAAGACTTCCACCGCTGCATTTGAGGCAAATTGATTCCTCAGCTACCACGGGAGCCACCTGTTGCCTCAAAGCATTCAAACAGGGGCCGAACTTATTGAAGAAAATCAGATATTCACCTCGTGTGACCAAGGAGTTACTTACGCAAGAATAAATGCAAAAATATGCGAGTCCTCACAATGTCTCGAGCCTCAAAGTCAAGTAAGGCTCCCACCGAGTTTAAATTCATAATTGTAAAAATTTAATACTGCGCATCCACCTGTAACTTCTCCATCGAGCCTCTCAAAAGGCCGAGAAGTCTTCACTCTGTATTAATTATCCTTGAATATCTTTTATTAGGTCTCACCTCCTCGTTCTTCTATAAATATTGCTGTAGAAAATGGGAAGTTGGTTGGTTGGTTGGTTGTTGTTGATCACAAGTTGTAATATTGGAACTTTCTGAAATGAATAGACAAGTCTGTTAGAGTTAAAAATAATTTGGAGTCTTGGATGTCTTGATGATGCGTTTGTATGCTTGTTACGAGAAGGCTCTATCATTGGATCCATGAGCTTGGTACATTTAGTGGAAATTTTCTGGCTTGTTAAATGTTTTTCCCCTTGTTTTCATTATAATTCATAATTTCTTACTAGTGAGCTGAAAGTTTTAGGCTAAGAAATGACTCTGGGCTTACCCATAGACTGTTCACCCTTCAACTTTGTTTTATGTTTTCTATTTCGAAGTATTTTAGAGGCTTTAAACTTCTTCTCTTTAGTCTTCCATGCTCGTTTATTTCCTTGATAGCTCAAATAGTTGGTTTCAGCATGTTATTAGTTCTCACAACATCTGCCATCATGAAAGCTGTTATTGAAGTCTCCCTTTGAAGTACCATTGTCTTAAGTTAATCAAAGAGGTTGGTTTTGATCTTACCTTTTGCCCCTGCTTGAACAGTTGTTTTGAAGGTCTTTATAGTTGCAAGCATAGATGTTATTTAGGTGTTCCCTCTTCTATGAATGCAGCTATCAGTGAATCTTTTATGTTTTCTAAGTCCTTTAAAATAAAATCTTCGAGGAAATAGGGAGTTCCCTGAATCTTAGATTTCATTTTAAAAGTTGTCTTGGAGTCATTATTTTCTTAAAGAATGTTGGTAGAATTTGTAGTTATGCAATACATCAAATATCTATTATTGTTAAGTTATGTTTCTCAAGTTCCCTTTGTTAAAATTAAATTTCTTTTTCCAAATCATTAATGTTCATCTCATTCCAAAACAAAGGATCTTTGTGGCCAAGCTAGATTTTCCCTTTGATATCCGTATCCCTTGAAGAGTTTGGCAATAGCGATCTTATTTTGAATCATTGCCCAATGAAATGGATATTTCTCTTCTTGTCTATCTTTCCTAGACCTTTCATATTCCTGGCAACCCCTCAACTCAACCCAGCCAAACAAACATTTGCACGTAATAACTAGTCTAAAATCCATAATCAAAGCAAACAAGATAAACCTTTGCAAACAAATTTTTGAGAGATCCCTCTCTGAGAATAGGAGGACTAGATCCTGGAACTCTAAAGATTGGTTCTGATGTTGCCTTGTCTTTTGATTTGCCAAACTGTCAAAACACGGGACACCAATAGGTTAAATATACCAAGCCCATCAATTTGCATGATTCCATTGAGAGGGTAAGAGACCTTCAATATTCCTTGCCAAAAGCAAAGGCAACTTTTCAGAGCAAGGCCCCTCACCTTTCTAAAGGGAAGGAAGAGAAAGCTACTCCTTCCAACGATAGCTCATTGAATAAGCCTCTTGATATTGAACTCAAGAGGGAGCTGAGGAAAAAGAGACTATGTTTCACTTACCAGGAGTCATGGGCACCTAGACGTAGGTGTGCTGCTGGGAAAGCACACTACATAGAGGTCTTCTCAGGTTTTGAAGATGAAGATGATGAACCAAGGAGGGGTCACAACACTGATAATGATGAGGAAGATCCAACACCATCTGGGGATGGGGATGGAGACTTTTCTCCAATAAGTGGGAATCTTTCATATTTGAGAGGAGTGCCTAAGTACTTGACCCTAAGAGTACAAGGTTCAATCATGAATAAGAGGTTATATGTTCTGATTGACAGTGGGGAAACCCACAACTTTATTGATGCTCATATTGTGCAAAGGAGAGCAATCCCCACTGATACTTTTTAGGGATTCTCTGTTTTGGTCCCGGGAGATAGGACCATGCAATGCATGCAATATGTTCTCTCACTTTCAGAAAATATGGGATCCTACACTCTGGTGGATCACTTTTTTGTAGTTGACATACCATACACCAATATCATTCTGGGTGTCCAATGGTTGATTACTTTGGGGAAGGTCACCACTGATTGGAAAGCTTTACAGATGGAGTGGGTGGACTTGAAGAGTGGGAAACCACAAATGATTCAAGGCATGAACACTTATCCCTCACCTAGTACTTCCACACAAACAACAGAGACGAATTTGCGCAGTGGAAGCAGGGATCTCACAGTCCCTTTTCTTATGTTCATGATAATGCTGCAAGGGAAATTCCTATCCAATGGCAAGCCACCAAGGATGCCACCAGATTTAGATATTTTGGGGGAGGCCTCCCAAAGTGCTGCTACAAATCTAGATCCAGGACGGATTGGAGCAATGAGAGACCAAGTTACAGCGCTGGAGGGCTTGGAACAACTCAAGAATGAGGGGGATCTTCTTCCTGAATCACTATCACCCTCTCTCTTTCCTGAATCTTCACTATGGGAGGAGGAGAATGGGAGGATAAGCCTTCCAAAAAACAAATTTGGCATGAGAAATTTCAAAAAGGAGATCAACAACATTACAAGCACTTCCATGGATGTATCATCAACGCTGTCATTGTTGAACAGTGTGGATCTGTATTGGAAATCTAAACTGCTTGTAGAGTATTCCAAAGATCTCCACACAGGTATGATACTAGATGACATGTAGCAAGAAGAGGGCTACTTAGTCCAATGGGGAGTCATCTATTGTCATGGTAAGGTCTTCTTGGCTAGATCTTCCAAGCTCAAGCAGAAGATACTACAAGGGGCACATGAAGAATTATTCGTCAGCCATATGCATTCAATGAAGGTCTATAGTCTGATCATGGGGAGCTTTGATTGGGAAGGCATGAGAGAGGAATTACATCAGCACTTTCCAGAGTGCATTAGCTATGGAGGATTGGGGCAGCCAATGGACTCTTTGCAAGAGTCATTTCAGCTAGTTCTTCCTTTTCTTGAGAGGAAGGAAATGCTCATGCACAACTCCATGTGTATGAAGGACTATGATGGTAAAGGATCTGATCATGCCAAGCAAGTTTTATTTTCTGATTCCTTTTCCATGTTTTTGCAGGCTATGACTCCTAAAGAGAGTGAGAGATCATGTGGATCCCATGACTTTTGGTGGGCCAATAGAAATGTTGAACTTGGCCACTCCCTTATTGTGCAAAGGGAGATTCCTTCTCATGATGGGTGTTTTCCAAAGGCACAAAAATTATCTAACATCTTCAGCCATGTTAAAGTGACTAAAGAAGAAAATGTGTGGTGGGAATGCCACTTACCACAACTTGATCTAATGCAGGCAGGTGATGCACTATGCTGGCCTCACATGTGCTATTTTGACCCACCTCCTCAAGCTCATATTTCTGTTTGCATATATGTAGTCTTGCTTCCATACTTGTATGATATAGTTGTGTTGTTTATGGGGTTTTATGGAGAGAGGAAGGGCAACGTGTATGTACCACCATTTGGAACTTCTACCTGTACCTCATGATACATGTTTTAGATGGAGCATTGCTCCAACCATGTTTATTTCTGTTGAGTTTTTCACTCCTGGTGGGATGGACTATGCACATCTTATGTTGACCTTGGAGGAACAATTCATGATGTATTGGCTTAATGAGCACTTGGCTTTTGATGAGGACTGGATCATTGATGATTCCATAAATGAAGGAGGGGAAGTACTACATCTCTCACCCTATCAGTTGCTTGAGGACAAGAAACATTTTGGAGGGGAGGACTGTAATATTCCTACTTAGCCTAAGCTAAGAGGAATATACATTTTTGTTTTACTTTCTGTTGTATGAATAAATGAATAAAGGAGGACATGTAAAACTCCTAAAAAGACTGAATAAATCAATGCCCATGTGAACAAGGATAAATTAGGGCCATGTAAATAAATCACTTGCAGGTGTGAAAGGGGTTTGAGCTGTGAGACTGGGTCAACCTTGACCAAATCTACATCGCTATCTAGATTCAATGTACCTTATAAAGGGACAATGCAGTTCTATAAGGAGGCCCCTCATGTGAAAGGAGATAACTCATCAAGGTGTTTTAGGGTTTGCAAAGGCTCTCATCTTATAAAAGGAAGGGGAAGGTAGCAAGAGAAGGTTGTTGATTGATTATATTTCTGAGTATCTTGTCTGTTTAGACAAATACTATTCTCTGCTATTTAGTGGAGGATTGTGCTGCTTAGCACTTGGAGTTCCTATGCAGGGATTTCACCTCTTCCAATGAGGATTCTTGGAGGAGTATTTTCTAATTTGATCCACTATCAGGCTTTGGGCCAAGCTCTACTTCCAACTGCAACGCAGATCCAGTGAGGGTTTTCTTGCTTGTGTAGGCTGCAACAAGTGGAACTCTAGATCTGCAAAGATCTAGCTTGTATTGGAGCCTCTTCTCATGGAGTGTGTCTTTTAACCTCCTAGAAGAGTGCATCCACTGATTGAGCTTCAGATTTTTATCTTGGCATCAGGCCATCATTTTTATTCAAGATAAAACACAGTTTTCATTGAGGAACCGTGTTATTTTCATTAGAGGTTCTGCAGGGTGTTTTGATCCCATTTTTGACGAGATATCTCTGGTGCTGGGCTTTTCCTTTCAACTTGGTGATCCATGGATTAGCTTGGTGATCCATGTTCTGTTTAGATCTGATATATTTTATTGTAAATTCATCTTCAAAAATTTCTGAAGCATTTTGCAGATCTGCAACTTAAAACTTAGATCTACTCTTTGTAATACATGATTTGGTCAAAACCCCAAGGGGATCTTGTAAATAAGAATTTATAGTTTCCAGATATAAAATGGATCTGATTTTTTTTCCATAGATCTGTCCTAGATCTGAGTTGTAATATTCAGTTGCTGCAGCTCCTCAAAATAACGCTGTTAAGCCATTTTGCAGTTTATATATGTGTTGCAACCCTCTTTTCTGAAGATTTCTTGCTCTATTGTCTCCTGTATTCTATTTATATTGAAAGAGCTTAATTGTAATTCTGATTTGCTGCTGTATACTCATAAGTTAATCATATTTTATGGCCTACTACTCATACTATCCAAGACTGCGTTATTTCTGAAGCAGTTTGTTGTGCATAGTTGCAGCCCCTCTTGTAGGGTGTTTTTTAGCTAGACTAGGTGGTGGGGAGATCTGTTTACCACACCTAGTTTGATTTGTTTTTTATCCCCTTTTGGATATAGACTCCATATCTGCTAATCTAAGGGATCCAAGGGATGTAAACTCATTTCTGTGCATCAATCTCCCAAGAGTGCATTATTTCAGCAGGCTTGCAGTGTTATTCCAGATTTGGAATACTACAGTAATAATGGAACATTTACAAGCAACGTCTTAAGAGTATCAAAATATTGCTGAGAAATCTCATCCCAACAGAAAGGGACCTCGTTCTTCAAAATTCATGTGAATCCCTTGGCTACTTAGGCGTAGTTCAGGATAAAAATACGTAAGAAATTTTCTCGTAACCGAGGAACAAGCCATTGCTCGTGCCTAGTACCTTGATTTAGTGTACTCTCAATAGGGAATATTGTATGACATCTTGAATAAGGCTCCACGACCTGGGACCTCTAAAGCACCGGCTACCCCATCGGTTGACGGTGTTATTGTTTCCGTGTCTCAGACTTCACACAAGTATTCCAATGGGAAGCAGAAATCAAATTCTTCCAATGCTTCTGCTCCTAAGCCTACCCCAGATTCTGGTAAGACCTCAGAGGTCAAAGTCGTTCAGGCTAATCCTATAGAAAATAATTCCAAGGGGAGAAAGAAGGGCAAAGGCAAGGCCAAATCTGATGCCCCAAAACTAGAATCGTCTAAACCTCATGCTGATGATGGTTCACAACGAAAGCCGAAGTATCCCTATCTCATTTGTGATGAGGAACAATACACTAAGGATTGTCCTAGACAATATGAGGTTATTCAACTGCTCAAAGGCACTAAGGGAACTTCGGCGGTCCTTAAGGAACCTTTCCCATCTCAGCAAACTCAGATGGTCGATCAACCTGCGCCATCTGTATCGTTTGGCTCTCAAGTGTTTATGGTAAACGGTTTTGCACCCGTTTCCATTTCTACTCAGTCGAAAGATTATGCTGGATCATGCCAAGTAGCCAGGAAAGAGATCACTGATGTTCCTCCTCCCCCACCTGCCTCTGGTCCTATTGAGATTGAAAGGCCCAGTGTTGAACCCGTTGTAGGGCCACCTTCTAAAGGTGTTCTCCGAAAATATTCATATAATCCTAATGCTCATGCTGCTCAACATTATAGTATTGTTGAGGATTTAGCACAGGCGCCATCCGCAATTTCTGCGTTAGAAGTGCTTCATATTTTTCCATCTCAATGGAAAGCGTTGTTATCCGCGATCGGCAGAATCGATCCTGCTGATTCTAGCCTTCTCTCTTTCGATTTAGAGAATTTTGTCCCCTGACTTCCGCACTAGATTGTGCTTGTTATAAAAGTTGGCATTAACGATCTCAACATCCATAGATCCGTTGTGGATGAAGGTGCATCCACTTGTGTCATGTCATCCGCTTGGTGGAAAGCTATTGGCTCTCCAGCTCTCACTTCGTCACCCAATGCCCTTGAGGCATTTGATAGAAGGGAATCGAAAACCTTGGGTGTTCTCGCTAGCTTATGGATCACGTTGCAAGGTAAGATGGTCAATGTCCAAGTAGAATTAGTTGATTCTAAACTCAATTACAATCTTCTACTCGGTCGCAGTTGGACTCACGCTATGCTGTGCGTTCCATCCACCCTCTTTTGTCTTCTAAAGTTTCCACACAAGGGAAAAATCATTACTGTCGATCAGTTGTCGTTCTTTACCTCATATTCTGAGAAAAATGTGCCATACATGGATTAGATTCCTTATCCCCCCGACAGTGTAGGGCCGGGTCTTTTCAAAGATCCTGCTCTCATGGGTATATTTCCCCTTCCACCACCAAATACCATTCAAGATAATATGATCTCTCAGTCAGATGACCCACGAATCGTCCCTTTACCTGATTAGGTTGATTCATTTGGGGATTCAATGCCACTTAGTCCAATTGAAATCAATTATTGTGAGCTTACGTTGCGTCTGATTCTCCCCCTTCTGAAGGTGCTCCTTTGAGCATGGATCTCGACCTTTATTCTCAATCCCCCTAGCTCGGAGATGCATATTTTCCTGATCCTTTGAAAGAAATGTTTCCATCCGATGAAGCTATAATGGAGACCATGTCTCTCGAATATCTACCATGGAGCGATGGGCATCATCGTTCCTCCTTTATGCCTAGCCTCGAGGCAATGTCTAACTATCTTGAGCATTTTGCATCTCAAGTTCCTTCTTCGCCACTTTAGACACCTATCTTGACTCATGAAGTCTTCGCTGAAGGTAACTTGGGTAACGTCACTCAGACGATGCCTATCGACATTTCCGTGTAACTGCGAATTGTCGAGAACATCCATGTGGGAGTCACTTACTCTTCCAATGAAGTCTAAGTGTATACTAGCCTCTTTTGCGAATTCTGTGATGTTTTAGCCTAGTTTTATGAAGAGATGTCTGGAATTGATCCTAGTATTGTGGTGCATGAGATTCCCACCTACCCAGGTGCGAAGCCCATTCGCCAGCGTCTGCATCCAGTACATCCTCAGAAATATGCCACCATAAAGGTTGATGTTGAAAAACTTCTTAAAGTGGGTTTCATTTATCTGATCCCTTTGACAGAGCGGGTTTCTAACATTGTTCCTGTGGATAAGAAGCAGGGAGTAATTCGCGTTTGTGTTGACTATCGCGATATTAATCGGGCCTATGCTAAGGATAACTATCCCACCCCTTTCATCGATCAGATCATTGACAATTGTGAGGGGAGTGAGATTTTTTCCCTTATGGACAGTTTTTCTAGCTATAATCAGATCAACATTCTCCAGTCCGATCAACACAAGACTGCTTTTATCTGTTCCTAGGGAACATTCGTGTATAAAAACCTCCCTTTCATCTTGAAGAATGCTGAGACTACATTCCAGCATGCAATGTCTTATGACTTTCACGATATTTGCTATTGTTCAACCATACCTAGATGACCTTTCAGCTCATTCAGCTGTGAAAAAAGACCACCCGAACCATCTCCGCCAATTCTTTCTCCATTGTAGATGCTACAACATCCAGCTCAATCCGCATAAATGCGTCTTCTGTTTCAATTCCAGTAGAATTTTAGGGTTTATCATATCTAAAGACGGAATTCGCCTTGATCCACTCAAGGTTGAGGCTATTTTTAATCTCCCCTCTCCATCCTCGTTACACCAGCTACATAGTCTCCAAGGGAAAGAAAATTTCTTACGTTGTTTTATCCCTAACTACGCTGAATTAGCCGAGGGATTCACATGAATTTTGAAGAAGGATGTCCCTTTCTATTGGGATGAGATTTCTCAACAATATTTTGATACGCTTAAGACGTTGCTTGTAAACACTCCTCTATTACGTCCTATGAATTATCATCGTGATTTCACCCTCTATTTAGCTGCTGCCTTCAGTACGATCGCCATGGTTTTGGTTCAAGATGATGATGATGGTAATGAGCATGTCATCTATTACTTGTATTGGAACCTTCTTGACCCTGAAAGTCGTTGAGCACATGTCGAGAAGTT